>CM037881.1:115095465-115695465 GCA_021292165.1 Shinisaurus crocodilurus
TATCGTATGTAACAATGTATTATACTTCTGGCTGAAGGAGGGGGGTTAATTGGTTGGGTGCTGTTTATTTCTTTTATTGTTGTGTTTTTAATTGTGTTTTAAATTTGTTTTTATGTCATGTTTTAACTGAGATTTTGTTTTTAATCTGTATTTTATTGTTAGCTGATTTGTATGCCATTTTTGGCAGAAAGATGGGATATAAATTATATATATATATATATATATATGTATGTATGTATGTATGTATTCCTGAAAGTCAACTTAAATTTTTAAAAAGCTTGTAGTCTATGAAAAAAGATCTTCTGGGTAACATTTCAGTATCTGCAGGGGAAGGGTTTACATACAGGCTCACGGCCAATTCAAATAGTTAATGATAGTCTTCCCTGTAGTGTGTCTCTTCAGACTGCAAGTGGGGCATCACATGTTTGAATCCTCATCTATTAAAAAACAAATCATACACATGGAAAATTAGCATATCAGATAAGAGGCTTTCCTTCTTTCTGACATGCTAGCTGAGCTTTCTGAATGCAAGGAATGGCTGCATGTGCTTTTTCTGCATGTTTGAATCGGTGTTCCCCAGTGCTGCTGGTTCACAAAACTTTCATCACCTCTTTCAAAACTTTAACTCTTTTGACTAATGCCAAATTATACATGTACCTTGTGTTTATACAGCAGTAAACTTGGATTATCTTATTTCTAAAACCTTGGATTTATCCCTTTGAATTATATATGTGGCTTTACTTCCTCCTGGCTCCACTGGTGGTAGGTTGTTCCCCCACCCTCTCAAATCACTGATTATCATTTCTTTAGGGCACAATCCTATTGCAATGCTCATAAGCACCCAAACCCGGAGGCTTATGGTCATCCTATGCATAGTGGGAGGAGCGTGATCTGCGCTTCCCCATCCTCCCACCCTGCATTTTTTGCTAGAAGGGCTTTTTTTGCCCATCTAGGTAGAGTCTTTCGGAGAGGGATAGCTTGTATCTTGGCCTCTCCAGTCTCCTCCCCTCTCTGTCCACCAGAACGCCTCCTTTCCCCCCTTTCGGAGGTTGCTTTCCCAACCTCAGAGAGCAGCCAGCGTGATTCTTTCCACAGGGGGTCGGAACTCTGATTCCCTGCTCTGAGGTCAGAGTGCTGTCTCCGACCTCCGAACTGGGAATCCAATCCTATGGCCCCTCAGATGCTCTCTACAGACCATAGGATTGTTCCCTTAATTGTGCTCTTAATCTATTTGGTTTTATTATTGTTTTAACTAAGTTTTTATTATTTTAATCTTGGTTTATTACTGTTAGCCACCTGGAGCACCATTTTTTGGGTGGAAAGGTGGGGTATAAATCAAATCAATAAATAATTTAAATTTTAAGTTTCTTAGAGAAGAGAATAATTGCCTATTTCCACTGTAATGAAGCAACACAACTGTACAAACTCATCTGGCTGAAACAAGTACAAGCAGAAATCAGGAACAATATAGGTTTCCCCTGTAACACAATTACTTTGGTGGCACATAGGATGAACTGAGTGAAGAGACGCAGCAGGGAATGGCTGGGGGAGCAGAAGAACAGGCCAGTTGAGCCAACATACTGCAAGTGTGATAACCAAGTATAGATTTGGGCTTTCTGGTTTCACATACCTTTGCATCTCATTTTTAACAGGAGCATTTTTCCCCCTTTTAAAACTGGAGTAACTGGAATCATACAAAGACTGCTTCCAGTTGTGCTTATATTAGTTCAGATGTTTTTTGTGCGATTTATACAAAACTGTGCACTATGTAGTCATCACCAGACAAACTGCAAAACATCTTGATGAAACTCGTATGACATACAAAAACCCTATAAACAGAACACACTTTTGCACCAATCCGTAGTTTGCAGTTATTTTTTATTTATTTTATTTTATTTCTTGTATTTCTAAATTGCCCATCTAGCCAGTACCCGGCCACTCTGGGCAATGTACAACATACAATGAAACAAAACAGATTAATAAGAAATGTCATAATTTCCTCAAAATATCCATTATCTAATGCCACCTATACTAATACTTAGCACATGTTCCTGTGTGGCTTGTACAGCTGCTGACAACATGTGATCCAATGCCTGGGAAGCAGGGCAGAGCCAGCCAGCTCAATAAAGATCAGCACCAAGTTGCAATCAGCCTGGGGGAAGGCTCCAGCACAGCAGCAATCTGTTGCTGCTCTGGGACCCGAGTTGAGCCATACTGCTGGCATAAAGGAACAACACTCCATATAAGCTTTCCTTCATTGGGTTAGGATCCTCATCGATAAACAGTCTGCCGAACTGGTTAAAAGCAGAACCACTCACAATTCACAAATCACCAAATCTAAAGAGTTAACTGCAGAAGCAAATAAAGGCATGAGGTGAAGCATGCTGTCTGTTGCACCAGCACTCAAGAAGCAGTGGTTTTACTTTGGCGCCATAGACATGTAAATCTAGCACTTCCATGCAGATTTTCCAATGCAAATCTCCAGGACTAGGATATTACAAAACATACACACACACTTACGCACACACTGATTGCTTTAAAAGTGGGGTTACCCTGGAAGATGGTTCGGAAGCTACAGCTGGTACAGAACGTGGCGGCTCGCCTGGTTAAAGGCAGCCGCCGGCGAGATCACATCACTCCGGTGCTCAAGGAGTTGCACTGGCTACCAGTTGCTTGCCGAGCCAAATTCAAGGTGTTGGTTTTGACCTTTAAAACCCTATATGGCTCCGGTCCAGCTTATCTCAAGGAGCACCTCCAGCAACATCAAGTAGGCCACACAACAAGGTCTGCCACAGACGGCCTTCTCCTTGTTCCATCAGCCAGAGCAGCCAGGCTGGTGGGGACTAGGAAGAGGGCCTTCTCTGTAGTGGCCCCCAAGTTATGGAACTCCCTCCCCAGTGACCTTCGTCATGCCCCCTCCCTGATGAACTTCCACCGGGCTTTAAAAACATGGCTTTTCATGCGGGAATATGGGGTGGGTTAGGATTTTTTTTTTTAAAAAAAACCCTTATATTGTTTTAATTGTGTTTTAATTGTGTGTTAATTGTGTTTTAATTGTGTTTTATTGTATTTTATCCTGATTGTACATCGCCCAGGGTGGCCGGGTGGCCGGCCAGATGGGCAATTTAAAATATAATAAATAAATAAAATAAATACATTTCTTTTTCCAGAGTATTTTAAAAATCAAGATCCACATAGTAGATACTTTAAAACTGAGGGAAAGCAGATTAAAAAACAAAACAAATCCACCAGTCCCACACAGATGTTTGAGCTGTTCAAAAATACTCCACTGAGAATTTAGCAAACTTTTTTTTTTAATGTTTGTTGAGTGGGTTAGGAAATAATTAAAAACAAGAAAGGCTTTACCCACATCCAAGTGGCATTTTGAAGGTTTGAGTTATCGACCCCTCCCATGTCACCACATAATTATTTCAATTTAAAATCACTTGCTTTATGTACACCCCCCGCAACCTATTTTGATCTGCTTGTGATTAAGAAAAACAAGGACACAGGAAATAGTAAGAGGAAAGAGTTTCAGAAAGAGAAAAAGAAGCAAGAATTATTTTTTGGCATTCTGTTTCCCATTGATCACTGTTCTATTCAGGCACAAATTAACACGCAATTCACAAAGAGATGTGGCTCTAAATTTCCTTGTTATCTGGAGAACAAATTTGTACCTGAAACTTGGGAGATTCTGCCAACTTCAAAGTACAGGTGTTTGAAGTCACATTCATGCCGTAAACTGTACATAAATCAAGAAATGGGTCTCTTGCCAGCACAACTGATAACCCAACCAGATTCCCATATTTCTAATTGTACTGTACATTATAATTAGTTTCTGAGACATATCATTTTTATACAGTTGTCAGAGATATCAAAGCCAGATTTAACTGTTGGGAGAGAATTATAGTCAATGCATGATTTGGGTCAAATATGAGAACTTTAGAAAAGTTCTTTCCTCTGTGAACAACTGAGCACCTAGCTCATATTTTGAAATCTGAATTGTTGCCTTCTGTTCCCTCCCCGCCTTTTACAGACAATTCACAATTTTTCCAGCTACTAAAATTGTTTGAGTTTACTATGCTAAGGGATGCCTATAATGTCTTTCAAGTTAACAAGGGCAGCATTCATTTCTAATCACCCCTAATAGTCTTCTACCATTTCAATTCAATCATCACCAAGGATCAACCACTTTTTGCCAGTTTGTGCCTTGTGTCTCTTCCAATGGTATGCAGTCGTGTCTATAAGCAAAAGCCTTTCAACTAATAACATTTACATCGCTGTCATTATATTTGTTTCCACATTCTGCACATAGCACAAGTTAAAGGCCTCTTGGCTTCAGCTGTTCCACTGTGTCAGTATCAGAGAGAGTGTGAGATGCATTCCAGAGACTGGGGATTAACCTCCAGGATGACACCCAGTTTCAGCCTTAGCCGCATTAAATCCCCACCAAAGCTGTAACAGCCATGGCTGATTTAGAACCTAAACTGTAAATCTTCTCTTCACACTGTCTTTCTAAAAGGATGAGTGGAAAGATTTCCCTGTCAGCCAATCGGGGGGGGGGGGGTATTTTACATAAAGAGACCTGCAGGTGTCAACATAGTGAAGGGGATACCTCTTTACAGACAAATGTTTCAACAGCAGCATTAAAAAGGGGCGGTGGGGGGGGGGGAGAGAATCCAGAAAATTTTAGTACCATAGGGAAAATGTGAATATCTTGTCTCTTAAATTTGGAGTGCAGTAAAGAGAAGGTTTTCAGGATATAATAGTATGAAAGTAGGGCCAAAACACTGCAAAGGACAGATGCCCATATCACACCAGTTTTAAAAGCACTCCACTGGCTGCCAATCAGTTTCCGGGCGAAGTATAAAGTGTTGGTTATTACCTTTAAAGCCCTACATGGTTTGGATCCAGGCTACCTACGGGATCGCCTTCTCCCGTACAATCCGCCCCGCACACTTAGGTCCTCTGGGAAGAATCTACTTCAGTCAGCCAAAACTAGACAGACAGGTATTACCCAAAGGACCTTCTCTTCTGCTGCTCCCAGATTATGGAATGGCCCGCCGGAGGAGATTCGTCAACTTGCCAGTCTTTTAGAATTTAAAAAAGCCGTAAAGACTTATCTCTTCCGGCAGGCCTATCCGGCGGAATTTTAGGATGTTTTAAAGATGTTTTTAAGATGTTTTTAGGATGTTTTAATAGTATGTATTGTGTTGTTTAGTTTATGTATTTTATATTTTCTGCTGTTCCCCGCCTTGATCTAGATGGAGAGGCGGGTAATAAAAATAATAATAATTAAATAATAAATAATAATATTATTATTATATTATTATTATTATTATTATTTTATTATTATTATTTTATATTATTTCATTATTTAATAATAATACTAATATAATAATAATAATATAATCAATATATTATTATTATTATTATTATTATTATTATTATTATTCTGTGATTACACTTACAGCGCATGGTGAAAGCCTGGGAAGAGTCTGTTCTGTCCCATAGATATGAACAGTGCTTGGAACTCACGCATTTGGATGAGGGCCTACCTTCTGCTCAAGGCCACACCACTACTGACCCATGCTTCCTGGAGCGATCACTGTATGAGACTTTCTTTTGAGTCGATCTGTACAGGATTGAACTGTTACTTAACAATCCCAGTCTCTATGGATTTAGTCTAAAAGACCAAATTGTATGTTCGTAAGTGTTTTTTTGAGATCTTTTAAAAAAGACAACTGAGACTGTTGAGAAGGGGGTGTTCAAAGAAAGAGGCCAGGCACCCAAAGTTCTCTATTCCTCATGCTATGGGTTCCTTTCAGGGGGGTGAAGGCGGGATATAAATATAATAAATAAATGTCCTGGTACATTCAGATGTAACTCTGTGACTTTGTATTCTTTCTGCTGCTGTGCCCTGTCTTAGACTGGTACGTGCACTCACTGAAATGCTGTAGCGGTTGCATGGAGAAAACTCAGCTATTAAGTGCACTGGGTGATCTTGAGCCAATCACTTTCTTAGACTAACCCACTATAGCGTTGTTGTGAGGATAAAAGGGGGGGCACACACCCACACCCAAATGCACTGCCCTGAGCTGCTCAAAAGAAGGGTGGGATAAAAATGTAATAAATGAATTAAACAAATGTAAAAGGCTTTTGCCAGTACAGTGGTCATCTTCGGAACTTGAAAATCAAACTGGATGAAAGGGACAGTTGTACATACAATTGACCCAGCTACACTCATCTTAGAGGTTGCAAGCTTTGTTCCAAAGTTGAGGGGACCCTTGGTAAGATGCCATCTGATAGACCTCCAGCAGCTGCAGTTGCAGTCTCCATCTTAGTTTTCCCAAAATGCAATGCCCAGGAAATTCCATCATTCCCATAGCATCATATGTATATATATATATATATATATATATATTTAAAAGGTGGCTGCCACAAAAACATCTTTGTTTTTACCTTCAATGTCACAGAATGAAGGAAATTCCATAGCATGGCATTTTTGGAAAATCGAGGTGGCAACCACAACCAGAGCCCCTGGGAGCCTGGAGGAGAGGTCCTCCTGGCAGGCATCACCATTGGCAGTGAGCCCCAGCAGTTATTACTGTCAGCAATGGGCCCCAGCAGCTGCCCAAAGATGCCAGGTGGTGACGCTGGGCCTGCTTTATGTGAAGAAAGAGGGGAAACTCTGCATAGCTCCTCAGTGAAGGAATGAAATGGGTTGTGTGAGCCACAAACTGCAGTTTTATAGCATCCTAATGCCTCTGTTCTGTTTTGTTTTCTCCCCAGAGAAGTGCTCTAGTAGTTTGCTGTCCTATTTCTTTTCCTCTTTGGTTCAGTGCCTGGAAACTAAAACAAGCAGCCATAAGTCCAGAGAAGGCATTGAGTTGTATGGGCAGCTCAGCAGTGAGCCCTGAGCCTGTCAGGTCTGCAGCTGTAAGGCACACCCATTCCTGGTTTTGCTCCCTTTTCCTGCCTCTCCCTTGGCTACAGCATCACAGCACGAAGGAGGCAGAGGAAATCCCTCAAAGGGGAGGTGCTAGGCACTATCACTGCCAGGCCACCTAAGCTGAGGGCTCTCTGACTGTGGCAGCAGGACTTTGCTTTCCCTTCCCTTCCTCGATTATATGCAGATTTGCTTCCCCCCCTGCTCCCCGCACTTCATGTTTTACCCTAAAGGGAGGCAAGAAGAACAGTTCGAGAGGCTCAAATCCTCCATATTTTCTTTAAGATTTTTTTTTCTTTTTTAACCGTTCTAACCAGTGGTTCCCCCATTGTTCAGAGGCACTTAGAGAATAAAACTCTCACTTCCTTTGCAGCAGGGAGCCTTGGCAATGAGGATGGAATCTCGCATGTGGTTACTATTTTAAGGGTTGCAAGGAAGAGGTTGTATGTGAAAAGGCCAAAGTGCTTCATCTGAGTAGTGTGTATAGTCATCGTGCAGCAGCAGGGAAACATGTCTCTATTCCTGTTTTAAAAGGATAGCTAAGTTCCACAAGTTGTTAGCTGTTTTTCTCTGTGGTATTTTTTTGTCTCCCTCCCAAGAGAAGGCATACTGGAAATCCTAGATGGGGGGGGGGGAATATATTATTCCTACAAGCTGTTGTTCAGAGGGTGTGGTGTTTTGTTGTTGGCTTTTCTTGTCTTTTTTCTTTTTTTGTGCTTTGTTGGTCAAGTGATGACATCTTGAGCTCTTCTGGATTCAGTACATATTGTTTACGATGCAGTCACATGTCAATTTTACAGTAATAAGACATTGGGAGAGTTTAATTAGTCATCTCAGAAACAACATCTGGAAGACTCCCATCTGGATTCTCTAGTGATGATGGGGGAACAAAAGGAATCTGTCCACACCATTGTGTGCAATTCAGTTGTAATCTTGAATAGCAAATGAAGCTACAGGTCCCAAAGGCCTCCAGAGGTGGCTGCAGAAGTTTACTTCTCTTAGAAAAGGATCTAGGGCTGACCCAACCCCCAGCCGCTGCAAGTCAAGGTGCATAGTACCCAAAGCTGGCTGGGTTATTTTGGCCCTTAGGCAAAAAAAAAATCCCACAAGCACCTCTCCCTGGGAGTAAAAATACAACAATAATAATTAATCATTTGCTGCCCTTTTACAACACCCCAAATCAGCTCGAATGGTAGAGCTGGCTCATAGGGGGTCATCTCCCCTCAAAAGAGGCCACTGCACCTGCAGAGTTAGGGCTGAAGCGCTTGGTAATGTAAAATACACAGCAAGAATATGACAGAGACAAGAAGTGGAAAATCTTGTCAGCTGCATGTCAGTGGGCCGGTTTCCACATCACGACAACCCACATTTTTTTTAAAAAAAAAATCTGTTCACAGAAAAGACATTCTAGATCCAACCCAAAATATTGTATTTAATATGTTATCAGGTGACTAAAAGGTTGGTAAAACAATTAAAACAATAAAATTATTTTTTTAAACCATTTTTTTTTTAAACCCATCTAAATAGAATGAAGGCTGGTATAAAATGTTTCAAATAAATAAGTACAACAATTAAACAAATGATGTTAAAAAGAAGAACAGAACAGAAAAGAGGGGGGGAAACGAGCAGCAGAATTTCTAGATCAACCACAGCTTAAAAGGGCCAAGGAGGTATCTTCGCCTGATGCTGAAAAGATTGGGTGTCAGGTGAGTGTCACTGGGAGGACTTCTAAAAAGTGGGGCCACAGCCATGAAGGCCCTTTCCCTGGTCACCACTCACATATCTCCAACAGTGGGGGCACCCAGAGAAGGGCTTTCAATGACTATTTTGGTGTAGAAATAATAACTTTGTGTATAAATTAGTATTAGAAGGCCAACAGCATCAGGAGAGCAAGGGATATTATTCATGGCAGAGAGCTGTGCAGATCAATAATTTTGCTTCCCTTCAATTGGATGCTTTTTCCAATCCTCTACTTTCTGAAGCCTCACCGAACACTACAGACCACACATTTCTAAGTGTTTCCCCACTACAATGAGGGTTAGAAACTTACTTTTATTTTGCAAGTGAAAGCTGAGATTTTCAGAATACCGAATTCTGTAGAACCAGTTTGGTGCTAAATGCTGTATTGACATGTGGTACAGTGGAACAAAAATGTGGATTTGAATGTGGGTGAGAGTGTGGCTGCTGGCACATGTATGAATTGGTACAATGGCAGGGAACTAGAAACATGTCTCAATAACTTTACAGAGACCCTGTTTGTACGTAACAGTGGTGTCTGGCGGCAAATCATGGGTTACTTGACCCATAAATTAAAGAGATGCGAGCTGCATATAAGCCACAAGTGAGCCACTTCTTGTTTCCATTAACAACCCTTGAATGCCACATTCAAGGACTATTTCTGTGATGTCTGAACAGAGGCACTTGGGGTTGTTCACGGGTTAAACAACCCCAAGTTAATCCAAGAACAAGCTATGCATTAATTTGGGCTTGTTTAACCAATGAACAACCCCAAATGCCTCTCTTTAGACATTATGAAAACAACCCTCAAATGTTGCATTCAAGGGTTGTTAATGAAAACAGGAAGTGGCTCGCATACAGCTCAGGCACGGCGCATATCCCTGCAATTCATGGGTTAATTAACTCATGATTTGCCACTGGACACTGCCGTTATGTCCAAACTGGGTTATAAAAGAAGGAAGTTAGTTAAATAAACATGTCAGTTACCTATGAGTCCACTCCTAATTCACGGGTGAATATGGATCAGTGTCCAAGGGAATATGTACAGGTAGTCCCCGAGTTAAGAACGTCCGACTTACAGACAACCCATACTTAAGAATGGACTTCTGGGTTCCCCGGCGCTACATCGTTTATGTAGAGTACATAGCGTAGTATACTTCGCAATTTGTGTGATTTGCACAATTTGCGTAAATGCCGTTTTTAACGTATAGAACACTGCTGTTCCGACTTACATACAAATTCAACTTAAAGACATTCTTAAGAATGGAACTCGTTCATAACCTGGGGACTGCCTGTATTCTAAACAATGACTTGTGTTGCAGGCTGTGAGGATGGATTTTCATATTCTTGTACTATTTGTATGATTGTAGTATCTGTGTATCAGTCTTATCATCATTATAAGGTCAATGGCAGCTATTATTGTTGTTGTTGGCACCAAGCTGCAGGCCAAAAAGGTTGATGTTCTCACTTATCCTCAGGATAACAAAAGACAAACATTCCAAATAATAATCCCTTTTGCTGGTGAGTATTAAAAATTCTAAGCAGGCCCTTGTTTCCCTCACTACTTCTTTGATAACTGCTGTGCTGCCAACTGGCTGAGAGCAAGGAAAATCAACAAAAATTTACAGCTGAGCCTCTTCAGAAAAACCCTGACAAAAATTAATTCACCCTTAATGTAAACTTAATCAGGCAGCTCCATCCGAAACCTTCCTACTGGGAAGTCAAGTCAGAAACCATCAACTAGAGCACATCAATACTGAAATGTCAAGAGCCGGGTTGGGGGGCGGGGGTTGGGATTGTTTTGCTGAATCCTGCAATCTGCACCAAGTTTCAGTGAAAGGGTTATTTATTAAGACTCTAATTGCGCAATAATTAACCTGGCTTCTAAAGTATGTTAGCTTATCTATAAATATACAAGTGTAACAAATAGGCTGTCAAAGCAGTTTAACTCAGTGACTGCTAAAACAATGCAAACATAGGTGCCATCTTCTGTACTCTGCTCTCAGATGCACTGATGTAAATCAAGAGGCCGTCGCAACAGTGCACTCAGGTTCCAGACAAGCTAGGGGTACTGCTGCCAACACTAAGTTTTAATGCTCAAGAACATGTTGTCACGAGGTCCCATATGACAGGAGTGCTGTGGATATGAAACACTGATTCACAGAGTGGGACTTCAGAGTCCCACCTGAGAAGTAGGGAATGGACTCATAGATAACTGACATGTTCCTTTATTTAACTAACTTCCTTCTATTATATAAAGTTCTCGAGACATGAAGCACTGATCCACACAGTGGGACTTCAGAACCCCTATAATAAACAATTCTAAACAACACTGCATGTTTGTTGTGTTGAACATTCAACTCCAGGTACTAACTAATCACACTGGTACAAAGAAGAACAGGCCCTCAAAACCCATGTTTTTAGGACGTGTGAAGACATGCCTGTATATAACTATTGTGGTTCTGTAATGTGTACTTTGTGTGGCCTCTGTGAAATTACAGTGTATCTGAATAGGCCTTGTTTGGTTTCTGTCAAAGGCCTGTATAGTAGTTGCTGAGTGACATTCTGAAGGGACAATCATTTTGAATATTGTTAGATGGGACCTGGATCAGCTAAATTCAATTATGATTGGCTGGGGATTCTAGCTAGGTAGAAAAGAGTGGTTGGAAAATGACAGTTAAGCAGGACTGGCCCTACCTTTAAGCAAAGTGCAGCAGTTGCCTCAGGAGGCAGATGCTGGGAGATGGCAGCAAGATGTTGGAGGAGAGAAATGTGGGCCATGCGGCCTGTTCTGTGCCCCCTAAGTTAGCCTGCTGCCTTTAGGTGTGGTGGAAGACACTGTCCTATCATCAGCATTGAAGACAGATTCATCTGTCAGGCCAGTCAGCTTTTGGGCATGGGACGAGAGGGGGCGCCATCTTGTTTTCTGCCTTAGGCAGCAAAATGTCTTGAGCCAGTCCTGCAGTTAAGGTATTACAGTTGACATTTAGGAGTTAGTCAGAGTTAGTCTGTGGAGAGAGAAGGAGAAGTTCTGCTGGTTGGTGGGAGGTGTTTGAGAGAAAGCTGTGCAGAAAGAGAATAGCAATTCTGTCTTTGTGGGATAAACCTAGGTGGCTGGTGAAGATCAGGAGTAGGGAGCAGGTGGCTGTGTTATGCAAGGAGGCTGCACTAAGATCTTGCCAGAGGAAGATTATACAAGCAGGCAGTAAAAACCCAAATAAACTGTCCAAGCAGGCAGTAATACAACAGGAGGAGCTTGGGGGTCAGAGGAAGACCGTATCCAGAAGCTGGATCTGGTTGCAAGGGTATTTGGCTGGGGTGGAGGATTAGGGAATTTGGCCTGAGGTAAATATACAGGCCTGTGGCTTACGCTGGCTCAGCTTGTCTGAGCGTGGAAAGCTAAGCAGGGTCAGGCCTGGTTATTACTTGGATGGGAAACCCCTCCTCTAGTTTCCTGCATTGAGCAGGGGGTTGGACTTGATAGCCTTGTAGGCCCCTTCCAACTCTATGATCTATGAAATCTATGAAAAGAAGTCCTTAGAGGCTTGCAACAGTGTCTCTTGAGTCCTAAAGAATTGTCACTAAGCAGTCTTTTGAAAACCACAAAGTAATCCTTTATGTACAAAATATCCCTTAAATGAATTAACTTGTTTAATCGTTCATCTTGTCTCTTGTGTTGGTGCCCGTTTCATACCCAGGCCACTTATACTAGCTACTAGGAGGTTTTTAAAGTATTCTAACAGAATTGGTGGCAGCAGGAAAGGGTAAACTTGTGGAACTCTGAGTTATAGTGGCAGAGTTCTTTAGGCCCTGAAATATAAGCATTTGCTATAAATAAGAAACTCAATTAAGTGGGATTACCCAGTGAAAGAGCCGTTTCCCCACAAGTAGTGGCAGTAGTGGGGAAGGGAAATGCCCCATAGGAGGTATCTTCATTTTACAAATTTGCTAGCAAACACACACATACTCATATAAAAAGACTTCTGCAACCCTGTGCGCTGTAGCCCCTGGTGGGATGCCTGGAACACAAGTATTTCTTGGTTGTGGGGAAATGAAAGAGATTGGGAGAGAAGATGCAGAAGATTCTGATCTGAGGAGAGTCAAGGACTGGAGAGAAAACAGAGAGATTGAAGAGATTACAGAGCGGAAAAGAGTGAGAATGAACTATCCAGAAAAGATTATGGAGAAAAGAGTAGCAGCCACCATCTGCTGTTATGGAGTAGCATTTACAGAGCCTGAAGCCTACCCCTGCATCCCAGAACTGTGTAGACAGAGAGAGGTCTGAGAGACTTTGAACACTCGCCTTTGTCTAAGTGCTTTGCCAATTGTTTTCTGGGCGCAATTCAAGGTGTTGGTCTTAACCTTTAAAGCCCTAGTCTTAGGAACTGGGTACTTAAGGGACCTGTGTCACTGTGAACCTTCCTGAGTATTAAGATCTGCAGGAGAGGCCCCTTGAGGGCACCATTACCTGCAGAGGCCCATTTGTTGAGCACATGTGAAACGGCTTATTCCTGTGTTGCCCCCAAGCTAAGGAATGCACTCCCTCAAGAACTGTGATTGGCCCCCACTCTCTTGGCCTTTAGAAAGGGTGTCAAAGATGCACCTTTTCAATTTAGCCTGTCAAAATGTCTAATTTTAATGTTTTTTTACTGTTTTTAGAGTTCTTGGTTTTATAGTTTTAAATTGTTATACACTGCCTTGATGGCTGTTTAGCAGATAAGGTGGTATATAAATGTTAATAATAATACTCTATCTTGGTGTTGGATGCCCAGCACTCTTCAAATAATCAGGCTGTGCTTTGAATTATTCGTTCAAACCACACTAGGAAAGCACCTGTCACCATGATGTGATAGACTATAGTTACTTTCTCCTATAAAAGTGAGGGGCTTTCACGGACTTGTAAGAAAGTAAAGAGCTGCAGTTGGATCACCACCAAGATGTGACCAACTCCTGACCTTCTCTTCTTCCCCATCTCAGAAAGAGAAGAGAAGCATGGAGATTTATCACTCTCTCCCCTCCACAATCTTATTGTTTGGCATATCCTTTACAATAAGATGCCAATCTTATTGTTTGGCATATTTTGTCCTAAAGTACACATTGTCATACACATTTCGGTACCTTTTTTTAGCCTTAAACTGTATTGAAAAAAATGGGGGAAGTGCATTCCAATATCCCATTTTAGTCCAGCGGATGCAGAGCTGGCCAGTTTGTATTAGAATCCACAGAGAACAAATTTCTCAAGCATTTTCCCACTCAAGTGGATAGGCCTTAGTTCAGTGGTAAGAGCACATGCTTTGCATGCAGAAAGTCCCAAGTTCGATCCGCGGCATCTCCATGTAGAGAAGGAAAACTCCTGCCTGAAACCCTGGAGAACTGCTGTTAGTTGGTGTCAACAACACTGGGATAGATGGACCAATGGTCTGACTCAGAAGAAGGCAGCTTTCCATGTTGTTCCTATCCCTACCAGAAGCTTAACATGGCCAAAAGACACATATTTAAATGACTCTGTGATTATATCTTATAAAAGTATAGATATTTTTTCACTTGTTTGCCTGGACATATTTAAACAGATGCAGCTTAAGGACGTGCAGCTGAAAACTCTCACCATCAACTTGTAGTGGCATTGCAAATCTCTACAGTATAATTGTTTCTTGAAAGCATTTATACCACAGAATGGTTTTCTCAGGAATTCTGCAAGTGGTAATTTCCCTTATCAGAAATTGCAAGTATTAACATACAGAAAGCAGCAGAAGAAAACTTAGTGTCCCGATACTAGGAAACATCAGCAAAACTCCAAAGGGGGACATCTTAGGCTATGCTATCACAATGCTCAAACTGTAATATATGTTTTTTAAGCAACTTTCAAAAATAATTTTAGAGCAGTTTATAAAATTACATTATGATGCTCTTGCTTTACAGGGAACGTTTTATATTTATGATAACCTGCTTAAACTAAGATTTTGGATCGAAGACATTCAACTATTTGGGGGAAACAGTAAGATATTTCCAGGGCACTAGATATCCTAGAAGTCCCTTTTCCCTGCAGTTTCAAGTGAGAACAGAGATGCTGAGTGCCTCCATCACTCCATTTGCTACATAGCTTTCCAAACTATCTTTGCTTTCCAGTACTGTCTGAAAGGGCATTGGTTAAGACATCACCTTAATAGGGTCATGTACATCTCCACCCAAAATGCACCATCACTCTTCTGCTGTCACAAAATCTTTCAGCCAGATACCTGACAGCCTTGATCAGGTGCTGTCCAAACATTTTATTAAAACATTTAAAATGATGAATATATCCAATTATTACTATTAATGCAGCTAATACTGACTAATGAGGGGGAAACATTCTAGCTTGTGTCCCGCAATTCATTACCTCTGCCTTGTCAACAATTGAAAGCCCAAAACCTAATCATCCATACCAGGCCCTGTTATATTTCACACGTCACATTTAATAAGTCACTCAGTGCCTATAAATTAATGTAACATGTCGGCGTTTATGAGTGCAGCTTTGTCGTTGCTAACAAATGATGTGCTGGCCTAGTCTGCTGCAGCCAGGCAATGACGAATGATAGAAAATGATTTCTTTCCAAAATACAAACTATGCACTGGAGACCACAGTAGTTATAGTTATATAGTTACAGATATGTGCTCTCACATATAGATGCTTACCCATGCTCAGTGAAAAATAACAATGAATGTATATTTTGGAGACACAAACACTATCTTTCTATATATGTGTAGTAGATAAATTGTTGTCTCAGTCCAAAGTTTTATTGCACTGAAATGCATGCTTGGTGTCCACTTACAGTGTCCTCTTTCATCTCATGGAGGCATCTCATGCATGCTTACAGTGTCCCCTTTCATCTCATGGAGGCATCCCACCATTGAAATGAATTGGAACAGTGTGGCAAGCAAGGGAACTCAACAGATGCATCCAAGCCCTTGCCCAAAACAGGTACCTGGTGAATGAACAGAGACCAAAATTTCAGTTACATAGAGATCAAATCTCATGAATTTCTCGTGTTTTGTAACTTTTGAAACTGCTCTGCAGAGATACCGCACCAACAGGAGGTATTTTACTTCTAGCTCCTCTTTAGAAATAAGTTAATAATAAAATAAGTTCCTATCTTGCCACAGAAAAGACCGGGGGGGGGGGGGGACGACCCTTCCTTTTGTAGATCCTGAAGGTTCAAAATCCCAGATATGAAAGAACCTAGTTTGTCAAAGAAAGAAAGAAAGAAGGGGGGAGCATAGCTTCCATATTGCCCCAGACATTATAAAATTAATTAATTGATGGTTGATACTTTCATGAGAGCATGTCACATCATTCTGTGTTATTTGTTATGAAAGAAGATCAAGACATCAAGCAAAGTAGGCAAAATACAAAACAGAAAATGTCATAAAGCATATTCCGAAGCCCTATACTATAGAGTCTCCTTTAAATATCTCCTTTAAATTTAAAAATGTTACAAATACTGTTCATTATTCAACTTATACTCTTTCTGTGAGGAAGATATTTATCCACTTCTTTGGAGTCTTTAATGGTTCATTCTTCCAACCTGTTAAGTACTAACATATATCCACACTAATAGTTATGGGTAAAATTTGGTGGAGGACCAAGGGCACTGCTTTTCCAACACTCTGCATAATTGGGCAATGACTAGTGCTGAAGTAAACTCTTTCAGAGTGCAGACTGAGGTCAGACAATGTGCTGCAGCATACAGCCTGTAACAGCAAAGGCTAGCTGACCAATTAAAGTTAAGTGATGACTTGGCTTCCTGAGCACCCTGCTGCCATTTGCACAACTTTAAAAGAACCATATACCAACCAAGCGCGAGA
This sequence comes from Shinisaurus crocodilurus, assembly GCA_021292165.1. Lineage (NCBI taxonomy): Eukaryota > Metazoa > Chordata > Lepidosauria > Squamata > Shinisauridae > Shinisaurus > Shinisaurus crocodilurus. Next base: position 115,111,994 of record CM037881.1, read on the forward strand.
AAAGAACATCACTTGGGATGATAGGCACACTCCCCTGCCCCATAAAAAAAAAAAAATGGAGGAAAAGAAAGGTCCTTCACATATTAAATATTTGAACAATAAATTATGTAATACTGGATTTTCAATTAAAAGGAGCAAAGGCTAAGAAAGAATGTTCAAACATATTATACTTATTATACAATTGTAGCATGAATCATTCTTCCATCACCCCCTATTTTAAACCAGCGCCATTGTCAAAGATAGCAAGAATTAAGAAAGACTTGGAAAATATCAATGTAAGATTATTGCTACGGAATAGTTACCAACCAAGTTTAGGTTGGACTAAAACATTCTGTTTATATAATTCTGCCCGTTGTCATTTCCCCCTTTCTCTCAACCACCTTGCCTTTCGGTGCATTTTGGTTGCCAATCACATTTTCCCCCAGTAGAATGTACATCAGATACTCAAGAATAATCAAATACAAGAGCTCTGGACCAATCTCAGTCCATTAGGATATGGCCCTAAATAGGCCAGGTATTAATGCTAAAAGAAGAAGGTATGATGTGGCACAGCTTCTTACAGTTAACCATATTATAAGAATGCTGTGTAATGGCCAACCTCAAGCTACACCAGGGATGGCTGACCAACAATACTTGGGGGCCCGCATAAATTAGCCATGCACAGCCCCTCTTGTGAGCACTGCTGCTCTCTGCTCACAGAAGGGCAGCCAGTGAAAGGAAACTCCTGCAACCAGAGCAGCATATGCAGGGGGAGTGGCGGAATGCAACAGGATCTATTAATAGATATTTAGTCATTGTGTTGTACTTTTCACAACTCTTTACAAATATTTAAATCCCATTGGTGCATAGCTCCATATGTTCATGTTCTACCGAACTACCTCTCCAGTCCTCTCTAGGACCTGGAGATGAGAGCTTCAGGACCATCTTGAGAATAAATTTCTTCAAGCAGGATTGGCCATTTCTTCTAGGTAATTGCTTTGCAAAAATCCTCTCATTTTTCAAGGATTATTTGTATCAGTGACTCATGCTTACTCCATAACAGGAAACAGTGAAGATATTTCTGAGGAATGTTTCCGTATGCTTAAAATGGCTCAAATGAAATACGAAATTTTGTTTCTTGGTTGAGCAATGAGTAAGAGTAGCAAACTAAAACAGATAAGTGACTAAGGGAGCAGTAGCTAGCTACAGATCATCCAAAGGCAGTAGCCAAAGCTTTGTAAACTCTAGTGGGTATGCAGATATCACAAAACACTGATAGGTGGACCATTTTCATGAGGTCTCCAGTGGCGTCTGTGAAACAAAATTTCCCTTTTAACTAAGTTTACTGAGTATCTGTGAAATCTTTTTGGAAAGAAAAAGAATGTGCATGGCACTAAAATAGTTTCCTTTCTAACTGACCAACAAGATCCACTGAATTTTAAAGGAAAAGCATAGTGTTTTGCAATTCAGCTCATAATATTGAACGTGGATGTCGCACAGTTTATTTTATAATGATGATTTATTATCAGGGGGAAAAAAATAAGGGTTCAGGCACAGACATATTTTCTAAAGGATTTATTGTTCACCAAAATGACTTGTTTTGAAAAAACATTTCTTTTCTCTGGGTGTTTTTTCTGGCAGTTCCCTGTGGCTCCATTGCAGAGTTGCTTTCATCCATAGTTCTCTTTTCGTTTTTATAGCAGTCATTTAAATTTTTTCTCTTCTCTATTACCTGCTGCTTTCCCTGTTCTGCTATGTAAGAATTTTGAGTATCAGTATTCAATACTATATGTATACTTGTAATGATACAACATAGAACTAGGAGCCCTATTTTTATTCTATTAGTATGATGGCCCAGGTAGTGGGCCAGAGAGCTCAGAAAATAGCAGGTGAAATAGGGTACCATTTCCGATTTTGGGGTGGGTGGGAGGGAGAGAGAGGAGGCACTGAAGGCCTGCTCTTAAATATTTTCAAATTTATGTTGCAAATGTAAAAACATCAAAATATTTCAAAATGGAATATCAATCTGACTATGAAATCACCATTTAAAAAATGAATATTAAAGAAAGGATAGCAAAATACTATCAGTTATCTTCCTTTTTATAAACAAATGGATTTGTGCCTTTGGCATGCATACCTATTTTTATTTTATTTATTTTTTTATTTCATTTCTATACCGTCCCACAGCTGAAGCTGTCTGGGCGGTTTACAACAATCCATACAATAAAATCCACATAAAAACCAACAATAAAAACATCAATGTAATTTAAAAAATTAAAACCAAATTTAAAAATACAATTTAAAATAACAATACTAAAAGTTAATTTAAAAAGTCTACAGGTGACAATCACTCCCCCCCCCCATGTGCTATTTTGAACAGGTTAAATATTGAATGCCTTGGCATAAAGGAAGTCTTAACCTGGCGCCGAAAAGATAGTAAGGTTGGAGCCAGGTGGGCCTCAGTGGGGAGCTTATTCCATAATTGGGAGGCTAACACTGAGAAGGCCCTCCTCCTTGTTGCCACCAACTGAGCCTCCCTTGGAGGTGGCAGTCGGAGGAGGGCCCCAGATGTTGAGCGCAGTGTCCAGGTAGATTGCGGTTGGGAGAGGTGTTCCATCAGGTATTGTGGTCCTAAGCCGTGTAGGGCTTTATAGGTTAGAACCAGCACCTTGAATTCGGCTCGGAGGTATATTGGCAGCCAGTGCAAATGGGCCAGAACTGGTGTAATATGCTCAGACCTTCTGGTCCCCGTAATAAGTCTGGCAGCCGCATTTTGCAGAAGCTGCAGCCTCCAAGCAGTCTTCAAAGGCAGCCCCACGCAGAGTACATTACAGTAGTCTAGTTTAGAGATTAACAGAGTGTAGATTACCGAGAGCAGATTACGTCCAGATAGGGGCGTAGCTGGGCCACCAGCCGGAGCTGGTAGAAGGCACTCCTTGCCACTGAGACCACTTGAGCCTCAAGTGACAAAGATGGCTCCAGGAGCACCCTATTAGAATATAGGCTCATTTCTTTGTTTTTAATTAAAATCATTCCGTGTGCAGAAGGCGAGAGAATTCTGCAATGTGGGAAGCTGAGCGTTGTTGAGGTCATTTGCTTTGCTACCAGAGGAAAGATTTAGTAATCTGCCCTAATGTGCTTGCTGTCCCATACTAAAAAAAAAAAATGACACAAGAAACCAAATAGTTTTCCTCTTTCTTTTCCTGTGAAAGTAAAAGACACAAGGGCAAGGCCGCAGCATGGAAATGTTTGAGGTGAATACACTAAAATGTGCAACTAGGTGTGGATAAGAGTCATATAAGGATTTAGAACAGTATTTAGTCAATACACAACCAGAAATTGGAAGCCTCCAGAATGCTGGAGCATCATGGAAACCTAGAAAATATATACCTCCTCAATCCCTAAAATCATCTTCTGAGGGCCTTCTTTGGGTATGCCTGTCAAATGAAGTCTGGTGGATGGCTACCAGAATGAGGGCCATTGCAGTGTTACAGGACACCCTCCCCAGAAAGGCTTGCCCGGCATCTATGCTATATATAGTCTTTCTGATGCCAGGTGAGGACTTTTTAATTTTATTTTCCCAGGCTTTTCAATCGGAAATATCTTTAGGACTTTTTTTTTAGTTCTGTTGATGTTAGTCAGTCACTTCTTTGCATTTTATTTTTTTTCCCTGGTTTTATTTCCATGTTGTAGTTTTGTATTTTATGGCTTAAATGTTTTACTTGTAAACCATCCAGGGAACTTTCTTACTGGGCGATATAAAAATAAAAATATAAAAAAATAAATAAATGGCAGACTGTGGACTTTTCAGTGTTAATAATGTAAAGAACGTATTCCTCATTCAAGGGATCTCCAGGCAGCTGCCAGGGAGATGGCTGGCTCCACTTGGGTTACATTCTGATGTGGATTTGGTTCCTCTAACCCTCAAGGCAACATTTCAGTCTGCAGTCTCAAGTGCCTAAACCAGTGTTCTCCAACCTTGGGTCCCCAGATGTTTTTGGCCTACAACTCCCAGCATGCCCTGGGGCATGCTGGGAGTTGTAGGCCAAAAACATCTGGGGACCCAAGGTTGGAGAACACTGGCCTAAACTGTAGAGAGGAGGGAATATATCAGCAAAGAGTGTATTCAGTGCAGCCCTCAGGTAGCTTTCAAGATTCCATTGCCTTGGGAAAGTGCATTGTTGATGCTTGCCCTGCACTACCTTTCTTTTCTTTATTTTAAAAACAACAACAACAAATAATATTCCTACTGGTAGCAGGCAATTCATAGCTGCCACCTTTGCTCCCAGCAGTGTCTGGGAAGCTGAATTGTTCTGGGACATGGGGGGAGAGAATGGCCACTGACACACAAAAAATGGCGACCACCAGCCATGTTTTCCTCCCAGAGTGACTCAACATCCAGGGCCTTGTCAGAAACAAAGATGACAAACATGAATCGTCTGCCACCACCCACCACCAAGTTCACCCCCCAGGACCCCCATAAACCACACCGGGACCCACTGTCATTGAAGGGGGACCATAGGATGGCACTTTGCCAAGGATCCCCTCAACCCTTGAGATAGCCCTGATTCTTAAGACAAGATTATCAGGAGCACTCTACACTGTCGTAGGGTTAATGCTGGCCCATGATTCTTCCATGCTGCATTTTTCCTGTTCTTGCAGATACAACCCCTTGCACTTCTATTTCTCATGATGTGGAGTCAGCAAGCGCCAGTATAGCTGTGTCCTTGGGCAGTATCAAACTGTGTCATTCTGTTAGTGCAAATGACGTTGTGCTAGCAGAGACTAGGTTCTGAACTATATGTAAAAGAAGAATCCAACTAAAGTTACACTTGTGCGAGCATGGTTGCACAAGTGGTTGTGCAACCCATTATGCAACCTGCTGTGCAATCTGTTGCACATACACCTTTTGTAATCTGTTGTGCAACCAGTTGCACATAACTCTTATGTACAAACATAATGCACAACTGCTTGTGCCACTGTGCTTGTGCAAATGTAACTTTGGTTGTTGCACAACTGGTTGCGCAACCATCTTTGTGCAATGGAAAGGTTCAGCAGAGCTCCACTAGTGCTATCTGAGTTTGCAAAAGGACAGCGTTGGATACTGCCCCTTAGGAGCAATTCACATTGTACTCATGAAGAATAAACCTATCAATGGCTACGAGTCATCATGATGGGTATATATTACCTCCAGTATCAGAGGAAGTATGCCTCTGATACATGTTGCTGGGGAACATGAGCGGGACGCTCCTATTCTTGCACTCATGTCCTGCTTGTGGCATCTGGCTGGCAACTGTGGAAACAGAACACTAGACTTGATAGCCCTTTGGTACGATCCAGCATAGCTCTTCTAATGTTTTTGTGGTGTACAATCCCACTGATTTTTATGAGACTAAACAGATACAATCATCCTTTAAAAAACAAACAAACATGTGCTCAGACCTTCAGAGCAAAAAACATTTGGTTAAAAATGTTTTTGGTTTTTTTTGGAGAAAGAAAGAAAAATGAGATAGAATGTATTATTAGAGAAAGGGTATGGACTGATCACATCCCTTTTCCCTGCACTCATTCAGAAGCCAATAACTAGCACAGCAAACTTGGCAAAAGGAGAAAAAAAGATTTTTTTAAAAAAGCTCAAGTAAACATCTGTGTAAGCTGAGCTGCTGAATGTTTGTTAACCATTAGAACAGGCAAACTGATCAATAGTGCAAAACAAAGGAGTTCAGGTACGAATGTGTTCTTGTACATCCATTTCAATAAATTATCTAGGATAGAAAGACCAGGGAGGGTGCTTCAGAACAATCATTTTGGGATCAAGAACTAAATCATTTCAGCCCGCATCTTGATTTCTGCAAAACGCAGCCGGAATTATGAGGCTTAATGGCATCTCGACAATTAGCATATGATAAATACAAAAAACGATATATTAAAGCGAGAGGAGGAAAAGGCCAGCATTTTACACCTACAGTAATATAATTCCACTACTTAATGCAAAGTAACAGGCATTAGAGTGTTTGGGATCCTCTTGTATGGTGTTATCTGCTCTATCAGTAAATGAGACTATGTGAACAGTACAACCTATAAATAATTCAAGGCCTGAGATGGCAATTATAGAGCCATGCACAACCAGCATGAATATTTTATGAAGGCTAAAACAGCCCTCAGAATGAATCATGGATAGATGAACACACACACACACACACACACACACACACACTCACACTAGCCAAGTATTGCTTCCAGACATGCCTTACATCTGAGCCTTGGAACACCCACCTTCAAAAACAAAACAAAACCTCTACCCGGGGGGCGGGGGGGACACGACAAAAACAGCATCTGCATTCTTTTTATGTCTTAAAATATTTTTGAAACATTAAATAAAGTGAATGTGTATAAACTGCAAGAGGATAAAAGACACACACACACACACACACACACAGCATCAACTTCCCTCACACCCACCCACCCGCACCCCAATTCAAGGATAGCAGTGAAGATTTCTAGGCACCCTTTCCTTGGATGCAATGCAAGGTTGGTAAGAGTAAACTATTCATTCCTACACTAAGGAACCAGTATCATGAAGTATCTCGACCTCTGCCTTCTCCGTTTTCATTAGGTAACATGGTAGACCAACAATAGTTTTCAGTGTTGCACCGAAGCACATGCAACTCCCATTGATTTCAGTGGGAGTTACGTGCACGCACACGCACACACGCACACACGCACACACACACACACCTTTATGAAGAACCACAGCCTAAGAATGTAAGGCTGCACACAACCCTATTACTTGCCTGGGACTACACCCACTGAATTCAATGGGACTTACTTTTCAGTAGACATGTATAGGATTGCTCTGGAAATCTCCTGCACCATTGAGAAACATATCAAGCATTGAGCATCACTAGTGTACCATAAATCCTTGCCTATTCAGCTTCCCAGAAGACATCTAAAAATTCAGATAATTACATAGTTGATGATATAAGTAGTCCTCCAGCATAATTCTTGAGTAAGGATGGTTTGGGTGAGTAGTTTCTCGGAGTGCATCATATCAGTTGCATCCTGATTGCAACTGTTCTGTGTGATTTGTCCTTTATTGTGAGTCCACACAGCAAACTTGCCCATTCACAGATTACTGAGATCCTTGTTTTGGTGTCTGTAGAGGTGTCAGCACCAATCCTAAAGATATAATGTGTACCTCGCCTTCCTTTCTTCCTAGTGGCGTCGTAGATATGGCAGGGAGAAGTACAGATGTAGCCTGAACACATTTCTCTGTCTATTGCACTGCTGGATCAGGTACATTTGCTTACAATATCCCTCATCCCACCAAAACCTCACCAAAACTCAACTTACATTATGCATTTGAACTGCCATCTTTTTACCTTTTAACACTACCTCATCATTTCACCAATTATGATGCTTTCTTTGAGAACCTTCAGACATTTGGGCGCGGGAAGGGGACAGGAAACATGAGTGGCTTTTGCTCCCTGTTCTCCCCAGAAGTTTGAATGTCTGGAGTTACCCTCATAAGTAACGTAAAGAAAAAAAAAATGTGTGGATATTGGTGAAAGAGGAGGAGGACGAGGCTAAAGTCAATAAAGAATGGCTAAAATCATATGATCAATTCTCTGCAGATAGGTCAAGGGGTCACAGAGAAAAGCAAGACTATGGAGCTGGAATTGTAAGTTACTTCACAGAGAGACAGCTGTGATTTTGTGGGTTTGGCAAACATGACAGGCAATTGTTCCAGTTAGTTTGTGGCTGCCACCATGGGAGACATTGGGGCTAGCATTTATGACAGAGACTGAGGGATTGTGAAATGAAGGCTCAAGCTCAGATCGTGTCATTTTGGCAAAGACCTGGTAATGCCAGTCACTTAAGGGCAAAGTTACACAGCAGCTTTGGACACTGAGATTTGAACTGAAACAATTTAAAGAAGCTTATAAGACTGGTTATAAGAACACAAACATGATATATACTTGAAAGCAGCTGCAGGCTGGGAAAGGGGAAGGTGTCACTGAAAGCTATGAAAGGTTCACTTTGGAATAGTGTATGGTAGAAGAGCTAGCCAGCCCCTTTTCTTTATTCTAGGCCATCCTCACTTTTTCTCAAAAATGCTAGTTAGAAAGAAGGTCTCTCTGCCTAAACACATTTCCCCAATCACTAAAGAGAGAGAGAGAGAGAGAGAGAGGGAGAGAGAGACTGTTAAACTGATGCAGAGGAGGTCATCTGGCTATTCTACAACATAGTTATTCCCGCTGAGTAGCCCCTTAATCTAATGCTTTCGACAGGACTAAGGCTGCTAGGGATGGGTGAATGAGTGATACTCTAGATCACCTGGATTCTCAGAAGATCGGCTTGCAGCTCGTCTCATGGCCGATTCCCGTTCGGCGTTTGCAGTTCCTGCTGGCTTTGTGTGAATGGGAAAACTGCGCAAATTGAGCAGCGATCAAATGTGCAATTTGTGCAAATTTCCCTGAATTTGTGCAAATTTCCTCCATAGACTAAAGTGGAGCTGCTTCAGTCTACAAGGGGAAATTTGTGCAAATCGAACAGGGACAGTTCCACAAATCGAATGCGAACACACGTTCGGCAATTTACAAGCATTTTCAGCGGACACTTCCTTGCAATCAGATTTGGAGTTGTGAACAGGCATGCTCGATTGTTTTGCAAGCAAAAACAAAATTCTCATACGTCCCTAGGCCACTCTGAGCACAGTGTAGGATTCTGAGTAACTTCAGTGAAGCACTGGATCTTCAGTAAAAAACACTACATAGATACTATTTTTAATAGCAAGCTACTAGAACGCGTAAAGAACATTTCTGTTCCAGTTTCTGTATTTATCAACTCTTGGGTTTGTTTGTTTTTGTTTTTAAAACCCAACAAATAGAAACCAATACCCCAGCTAAGCACTGTTGTTTTTCAGCATCTATACTGTTCAGTGCATCTGGAAAAAGAAATTAACATTGTAAAGTAGTAGCACTCAATGGATTGCACTCATGGGCTGCAACTTGCGAGGACCAGCAAGCATGTTTTATTTTTTTTCTTGTTTCTTTCCTGATTTAAACTCTGTGCAGTGACGAGAAGGAATACATATCATTATACCACAAATAACAAGGAAATACTCTGCTAATTGCAAGGCTGTATTAAAGTCATGAAGTAAGTAAACTAATTTGCTGTTGGCATACATTCTATCCTTCCCAGATTTTTGTTCAGGCATTTCACAATATTAGGCTGGACAGGCGGGGGGGGGGGGGCAACTGGCATAGATCTTAGGCTTGTTTGCTTAACACAATCAACCTTTTTATCCATTGAATTAAGAGCTGTGATAGCCTAAAACAAAATCTGAATGGGTTAATCTTTTATTTTCTTTATTTTGGCATTCATGTTTACCTTTTCCAAAAGCTATCATAGGCACAATAAAGAATACGAAAGCTAAATGCTAACACATGGAGCACTCCATGGCTTGTCAGGAATTTCTCTCATACTTTTTGTGAGTAACCCTGGCCAAAATAAACTGTGCAAGTTTGATTTTCTTCATCATGAATTGACAGCTTATTTATCTCCACAGAGGAACATTCTAAGCCCTGCAACGCTTTCACAGAACTAAGGCAGGATACTGCTGACTCTGCCAAAATATCATTTCTTTATTAAATGCTTATACTCGGGCTACAATCCAGTGTGCACTTACCTGGAGGCAAGCCCCACTAAACACAGTGTGTACTTACTTCTGAGTAAGCATGGATAGGATTGTGCTGTAAAGTGTAAACATCTCAGATTCTTCCTATGAAGAAACCTCCATACACGATGACAGGTACAATGGAGCCACTTGATCATATGTCTCATGACCTCTGATTTAAAACCCTCCCCATATCTAAATCCCTGGGGAGGGGGGCCATTAGGAAGTGATCTGGTTCAGAATAAGTGCTTTGCAACACAGAAAGTTTAGATATGCATTGGCTAAGATTCTAACCAGCTTACCCACTACGTACTAAATTCCACTGAAATAATTTGGGGTTACTTCCAAGCAATTTATTTATGATTAAATGACTGGAGAACATGCAAAATATTTTAATCAATCAGAAATTCATATAAATGGGAGTTTTAATCACAGAGGGCTACCATGATAGGGGATCTATATAATGGGAATTCTACTGTATTGTGGTGGGAAATACGATCCGCCTCATTATTGTGGGATAATGCCTGAGTACTGCTAGACCAACAGTCATTTCCATCTGCCATCAGTCGCAATGAAAATAATGGCTTTGGATGACTGTAAGGGACTTGAGTTGGCATGCAAATGTAAGCAGGGAGGTGCACTGGAAGAAACATACCCCGGTTGCATTCTTGTATATGACTAACCCAAACTCTGATTCTGTCAGTCACTAGAGATGCATCAGTGTTTCCAACAAACAATGCCTTCCAATGACCTAACTGCTGCTTGCACTAAACATTTAAATCAATACACAGGAAAGAAAAGTATACTAAACAAACAAGTAGTCGAATTTGAAAATTGAGTCAAAGGTGGTTAAAAATCCTAATGTTTCTACAACTCATTTGTGCATGAAAAAGTTGCATCTTTGAAGTTCTTTTATTTGTAGCATGTTTATGGAATGTTAGGACAACTGTCTGGTCTAAAAGCCAAGTTATGACTAAGTTTCCCCACTGGGTTCAACATTTCTGCAATGTTTCTTGCAAAGGTAGGCATATGACAGGAAAAACTGTTACTTAAGAACAGTTTCACTTCTATCTAACCAATACACGAAATCTGAATAATATTAACTAAGAAGCAGTTTAGCTCTTGGATCATGTTCCCAACTTAAAGTCTTGTGTTCTTCATAGAATCCTTTATTCGTTTTACTGAAGCTGGTGTGACTCCATTGGAAGTACAAGTCAGGTAATATAAATATGACAACAAAGCATTTTGTGTTAATTTCCATGTATTGTTCTGCTAGATGGGTACACAAAAGAGCAGCATCTGAGATTATGTGAAGTCATTCCATTGGCTATAATGTTTCATAACAATTTGAGACCTGGTTCACACAGCAACCTATGAACCAGCCACTTGTGTTCAGAGATCTTCAGGTGACTGTAGCAACAGATGTCAGAAGTGTTAGCTGTAGGTATCCAACCTCCCTTCTAGCCCTCACAGTATAACCAGTGCTCAGCCAGTCACCCTTCAGTAATGGAAAACAAGGACATTCCTGCAACTTTCCTGTTCCTCTCTGCTCTTGGAAGAAGCCAAGACATGCAGTTGCCAGCGCATCAGAGAGTAAAATCTGAGCCGTGGCAGGTGATATCATGAAAAGGATGAGAAAGGGGTTCTCCATGGTTTCCTGTAGTTACTGGTTCTGACAATTGATGCTACAGTCACCTAGAGCAGTGTTCTCCAACCTTGGGTCCCCAGATGTTTATGGCCTACAACTCCCAGCATGCCCCAGCCAGCATAGCTGGCTGGGGCATGCTGGGAGTTGTAGGCCAAAAACATCTGGAGACCCAAGGTTGGAGAACACTGACCTAGAGGCCTCTGAAAACATGGCGTTGGTTCACAGTCTGCTGTGTGAACGGGATTTATTAGTCATCTTGGTGTTTTCATTGTTCAGAACATTGCCTGATTTGTCCATATGATAGCAGACTTTCCTGTTCTAAAGCCAGTTCACATGTTACATTCACCACAGGTCTGCAACCTCTGACAAGTCCTCTAACCGCCCACTATATGCTGTGAATGCCTTATCATGTGGATAGCCATCATCATCATGCTCCTTGTGGGTAAGTCAGGAGGTCATTCTGCATCCATGTGATAAGAGAGCACCTTCACAGCAAGCCATTCTAAATGTTACATCTGTGGGGTGGGTAGTTGAAGGAGACCTAACTATAGGAATGCCACTGCTGCATTTGAATAATTAGCATTTTCATCAGTTTTAGTTTCTTCACTTATTTTCCCAAAATAAAAATCAAGAAAGGCTTCGTTCTCACAAACAGCACATGAGGTGATAACTCTATGCCTGGGCTCTACAACTTCAAGTGGGAAGTCACACCCCAAAACCCTATGAACATAGAAAGTGAGATGACAAGGAATGGGTTCTAGCCTAGCTTTCAGGCAGAGCAAGCCTTTTTTCATGAAAGAATACTTCATCATGTGAGCCCCCACCTGCAGTCTGAAGTGGTACAGTATCTCTAATCGGAACAGACCTTCCCTTCTTATCCCTATATCAGGGCATCAACAAATGAAAGAAGAATTAAAACTCTGGCTCTTAGATTGTGAGCCATTTGGGGAGCATAAGTGATAGATTTGTCTTTGATGAAATCACAGTAACTTGCCCTGAGCAGGGTATATATAATGAATAATTATATAGAGCAGGGTATATATAATGAATAATTCATGAATAATTAAGGGATGAGGGTACTGTCTGGTGAAACCTGGTTGCAACTAGCGGCAAAAAAAAACATTGCATGCAAATGCATATAATGGAGCGCCAACAGGTTTTGGTTTTGGTTTTTAAAGAGTTTTTTGAGGATTGTGATTTTGAGCAGAGAAGTTGCGGGGGGACGGGGAGAATGACTACTTTCCCCACCACCTGTTTTTCCAATCAACCCAATTCCTCCCATGCTGCTTTCCTCCATCTCATCCCAGCGCCTCATTGTTATTCCACGATATTTCAATATTTACATATATTCCACAACTAACCAACTCTGAAACCACCCTCTGAAGGTTTGAAGGAAATCTAAATCCCATTGCAAACAATGGAGCTTAAACCTATGTTCTTTGATTATACTGGACTTTGGCCTAGTTCTTAGAAACACTAGATGAGGTGGTAAATCTAGCCATTTTGGGACTCTCACAGAATGCTCCCCTATCTAGAAAAAATATATATATCACTGAATATAGACAACAAAAGCCCTATTTACATGTTACTCGCATGGATAGAATATTGCCAGCTTCCTGGCTGACCCATGCTCAGGGGAGACCTCTTCAAAAGAGAAGGATTTCACAACTCCACTCCCGCAGAAGATGTGGGACAGCCTAAGGAGTGTCGTCACAGGACTCAAGAGTTGTTGCCGGAGCACCAGCCTGGACACCAGAAGACCCTTTCATCCAGGGTCTACTCGGGAGCATGGGTCTACTCAGGAGGAGAGGAAAAATCCAAGCTGCAGACTATTTATTTATTTATTTACAGTATTTGTATGCTGCTCCAAATCAAGAAGATTCTGCAGTGGTGAACAATAAAAAGATAAAAACAAATAAAAGAAAACAAAAACAATACATTGGAAGCAAGGTATCATTAAAATGGTGGTTGGAGAGCAGAGAAGGCTTCCCTGAACAAGGAGGTCTTCGGCAGGCACTGAAAGCAACACGGAGCCTGCCTGACCTCCAGAGGCAGGGAGTTCCATAGAAAGGGAGCTGCCACACTGAAGAGACAACGAGGAAGAAGATCCCGCTGTAACTGCTGAACCAGGAAAACAGGTACTGTAGTGATCACATTTATATTAGCCCTTAGCCTCTTTCCAGGGTTAACAACTCCCTTTGAGTCATTTAGGCCTGTGGCTCACGCTGGCTCAGCTTGTCTGTGTGGAAAGCTAAGCAGGGTCAGGCCTGGTTATTACTTGGATGGGAGACCCCTCCTCTAGTTTCCTGCATTGAGCAGGAGGTTGGACTCAATGGCCTTGTAGGCTCCTTCCAACTCTATGATCTATGAAATCTATGAAACTTCTGAAGGGGGGGAGCAGTTGTGGAGGATCCCCGCAGGATTTAGAATTCTGCATAACCAGGGTTCTAAATAGCAGGAAGAGCCTTCACAGATGCCAGAGCTTCAGGCATTATGCTGAACATGGTGAGGCTGACAGCAGGGGTGGAAGAAGCTCAGCTGTGTGACTTTGGGAGCAGGGCTAAATGTGTAGAGTCCTGCACCTCTTTTTACCACACGGGAGTAACACTTGAATAGGGCTAAGGTGTTATGGAAAAGGGTTCTTTCCTAGCTTTCTCCCCAACATACACTAGTTTTCTATGATGAGGCAATTTTTTTGTATGGAAGACGGTTCAAATGTAAGAGCCCCTACCTGAAGTCTGAAGTGTTACAGCCCAAGAACTAACTGATCATCTCCTCTGCTATTTGTGAAAACTAGGCCAGAGCCGCAACTCACTTTCACTGAAATTTACCCTGAAGGTATAGCACAAAGTTCCCAAAACAGAAAAGGGGAAAAGAAGACTAAAGAGAAAAACCAAGCCCACTCATTTATCTGGACCACAAGCGTTTGTGTTTTCCCTGCTGAAAAGGTGCCTGCTGTGATCAAAGGCACAGATTAAGATCAGACTTCAAGTAGGCAGGAGTTGAACCCTTCATGTAAAAGTTTCAGAGGTTTCATAAAAGGAGCCATTCTATATAATAAATGGTAAAATGTTCCTCCAAGAGACTTCAGAATTCACAAGAGATCTCAACAGTGCACTGTGGTAGTCTAAGGGGGCTGTTCTTGAATCATATGGAAAGTGCCAGTCATTCAGGACATATGGGGTTCTGCAGCAACAGCAGTTTGGAGCTTTAAGAAATATAGCTCCCTCTTGATCTGGGGGATTGCTTGAAAACAGGGAGATGTGGATCTCTAAGCACACATTTCCAGCCAGCCTACAGGATTTCATTTCACAGCAATGCATAGAAAGATTATATATAACCTTGTGTACACAAACCAACACTTAAATTCCCTGAGGTTAAAACCATTGCATAGTACCTCAAATATTTATTAAATGTGATTTCTGACTTACCACAATATAGGCAGACAGGTAACTACTACAACAGCAGAATAATAATAATAGCAAACTGGCCAACAGATGGCACCTAAAGCAAATCACCTGATTTAAATAAGATCTGTATTCAATCCAGTTGGGCAAATTTTCCGACAAGAATTTAACTTGACTGCCAGAGGGAAATCATGCTATGGAGGAGCCAAGCCAACTTGTATCTGTGCACAAAATTACTGCCACTAATACACGTATTTAGAATGCTGCCTGGTATACTAAACGAGACCAAGCTCTCAAAAGGTTTCCTGTTTTAACCACTGATGTAGCCCACTTGTCCACAAAGTTATCGATAAGGCATGTTTTTGCATGAAGCTGATTCCTAAGGACAGCACGTCAGCATTTATATGCTGAAAGAAAATATACATGAGAAATAAAGCGGAGTGAGTGAGCAAGACCTGAATAAGAGCAGAAGCAAGTGGTGGGCTGGAGGCAACACATGAGCTTTCTGGCCTGCCGGGGGTTAGAGGCAGAGGCTGGCATTATTTTACATTCGAAACAATCCACATTCAAAACTGTAATTGATAGCAGTGAAGTGTTAGGGGAAAGGGGCTATGGCGTACAGGCAAACTGGCCTGTCAATCAAATTCAGCGTCTCTTTCAGGGAATAAAAGCTTCATTGCAACAGTGTATGGATAAAAGCAGACAGCATTAAAGTGGCCTGTTTGTCAAGTTTATGCACACTGTCTGGAGCCATTTAGCCACTGAAGCTCAAATAATAACCTGGAATGATCAGGGATTTATTATCATTAATAGAAAAATACAAAATACTGTGTATTCTCAAAATTATATTTTAAAAAATAATTATATTTTAAAAAGCAACCAAATTACCTCATAAAGACTAATCTACTCAAAAACTAACTCAATATCTTATCATATGCAATGACAAGATAAATGCAGCATATTAGTATTTTATGAAATCAAACATATGCCATGAGACCCAATCAGAGTCTTTTGGACCATTCTTAATTTTCCTGTTAATTGAGATAATACATAGCTCTCAGCAAGGCCCTTCAGGCAGGCCCGCCATTCCTCCGTGCCTAAGATGTAATTAATTACAGTCCGATTAAGGCAAACACCTATATTCTGGTTCAAGTATCTGATGGCCCTGATCCAAAAACATCAGAAGGCTTACGTTCCCACATCATGATTTTTTTAAAGAGCTTTTAGAAATAATGTAGTGTTTATTTTAGTGAGTCCCTGGGACTTAAGGGCACCAGAAGGGCAACACTGTGTGAAGGTGATATACAATGTCATATTAGTTACAGTAAAGGCCACTTCATATGTTGCCCCAATGGTGCGATTACTTCTGAAAAGCATTTCTGCATGGCAGGGTTTCCTTGCTGCAGCCATAACATACACAATGGGCTCACCCAGGGAACAGAAAGGTGCTGCAGTATAGAAATACTCGGTTCCGGTCCCTCACCATCACTGCTGTTCATATGGGTGCTTTCCTATGATAGTGCAAATTTCTGCGGTCATCCACTTAGATGTGTGACAGCAGCTGTGTGTAGGTATCGCCACATTGAAACATTATTTTGGCCAGTAACCACGCCACTACAGAATCAGAAACTGACTTGAAAAGTCAGCTTGAGAGTCTTTGGAATGCTATTTTTTCCCTTTCCAAATATTTGAGATTGCCATGTAGTCAGGAAGACCTTTCAAAACTTGTTGAGAAATTGATGCAGCTGTGTACTATTGTGACCGAAATTCTTCAGAGAGGCCATTAAGAACCACGCCTACATGGTGCTGATTTGGGAGGCTGAATGTGCTCAGTCCAATCCCCAGATCTGAATATGTTCAGGAGGGCTCCAGCCCATCATGGTTCCCACTCATTAATTGAGCTTTATAGGGACAGGAGCATTGCAGGACCAGACCAGTTTTTACAATCTGAACAGTCGGCTTCTAGTTTGAAGTAGGAAAACTCCGGGGTTAGAGTGGGGGGAAGTACTTGCCTTTCCAAACAAACTTCCCATGCTTCTGTTGTTCACGACAGCATCTAAATCACATGGACACTTGCAACATGGACATGTCTTAAGATCAATGTACTCATGCCTCCAAAATGTTGAGAATCAATTCTTGACAATATCATGTTTTTAAAGTTTGGAATTAAGGCACTGTGAGCATGGCTTAAAACTCAACAATAATTTTAATTGAAATATACAGCTGGTGTGGTCTGTGGTCATGTGTCTACTATGGATAGATTAGTCACAGACTCACTCCGTAGCCCATCCAGGCCACAATCTCAAGCTGGGCTATAATGAATTGAATACATATAAAAACAAAATGTAACCTTAACATCTTATAAAATTGCTCAAACTATTGGAAAAACATGGTTAGCCTCTATTTTTATGTTTTAAGTTTAAATTTAAGCCCCAAATGAGCTGTCTCTGAGGATGTTATACAACCCATTAACAACTAATTCTGCTCATCCAGCAATCAACACATCATAAGCAAATGTTTCCATCTGTTGATGTCTACTTCCCCAATCCCCACACAGATTCTCAGTAACACCACAGGACCTCATTATTGCATTGATTTAAATGGGGCCAAAAGCAGTGAAATCAACTCAGTTCTGTATGAGGTGGTGATGGCAGCACTGAGGCTGCTACTACTTCAGTACTGAGCAGCACCAGGATGGTGTGGTCCACACCAGCTGCTGCTATCCACTCAGCAGTCATGTGTATGCATAATGCTACAGCTGCAGCCCTGGTAACACTACCTCCTTCCTGATGCTCTCTCGGAAGGATGCTAGGTCACCCTCCCCTACCCAGTAGGAGAAGCTGATAGTCCACCAGCATACCACATGGAATGCTTTGCCCGTGTCAATATTGAACCTATATACCTAGAAGAAAGTTCCACTGATTTGCAATGGTTATTTCTAAACAAGTGCATTTATTTCCTTATTTTTATGTAAATACATTACAGGGAAATAGGTGTGGGTTTGTTTGTACATTTGTGCAAAAGTGCTTTTAACTGGGAGGGTAACCAACTATAGTGGAAATAAACTGTAATTGACTCCTCTGTACATGTATCTTAGATAACATTAGGCAGGTATGACAAAATGCTTGGGGAGTTTGGCACATATAGCAATGCCTGAGTCCATTCCAAATTCCATTAAAATCAACAGGACTTGTCTAGGTAGCGTGTGCAGGATCAGGATGTCTGGTCAGACCAGTAAGATACTGGATGGATGGCAATACTATGCCAGTACATAAGAAAAACAGTACAGTGTTCTTTAAAACAAAATCCAGTTCCCCTTGTGAGTGACAGACAGGAAATACTACTTTGACAAACATCAGATGAATGTTGCACAGACAAACAGAGCAGTGAGCTGTGACTGCAGAGGTAAGGTAGGAGACCTCATCTCTTAAAACCTCTGGAAAGCTATTAAGAGGAAAAGACAGGTGATGATGCAGAGGAAGAAAGGTTAATTTGCCTTTTGTCTTAGAAACTTGCATTCTTTTCCTTGTGACCCAAGTTGTCTTCTGTGGATTCAAAAAAGACTGCAAGCAAACTGCTTTGTGCTTGTAGAGGATGAACACCCGGCAACAATGAACACACAAGTTGGTTGAAAATAGATTTATCAGGCTTCAAGGATTATTGTTTGCAAAGAGATAGTACACACATTACTATTTCACAGTTCAGCTATGACATTATTAACCTACCGTGCAAGGATTTTATTGCCAGATTGCTTCATTCATCAAAAATAAGGGAAATTGAAAACCCCATAAGGAAGCAAACATTTCAGCAGGCTTGGGTTTCGCTTAATGTCATTAATCTATCTATTTACACAAGAGGCAGAAAGGTTCATTTAGTAATGCCTTGCAGTTCAGTGTAAAAGCCTCAAATCAGTTATCAAGCACGAGTGCATGAATGTCATATTTATCGTCATAACAAGTCTTAGCCATTTTTCTCTGACATTAAGTTTCGTTGGTGGAATCTTTTGTAGTTAAATACAATCCTCCGTTATAAGTGATAGCTAGTCTGTTGCCAAATCATAGCTGTCCTTGTAGGACTTTCCACTTGGGTGTTTTTGAAAAGTGACTCCTGCTAAAAACTCAGAGGCTGCCCTCCTCACTACTTAACCAATACTGAGGATGGCTACTTGCTGCAGCAAGTGATATGATGCCCATTAACCAATCAACAGCTGCAGCCTGTGCTCCAGTATTGTGGTGTTCTGATGATGACATAAAAGCCTACCTCTTCTGGAAGTCCTATGGCTGCTGAGAAAGCATTGTGGCCGTGTGCTTGTATTTATTGTTGCTTTTTATTGCTGTATTTATAGTTTTGGCACTGTATTCTAAATAATGCTGCTTTGGAGAGGTGAAGTATAAATGTTTTAAACAAATGACTGACTAAAACATGGCAGTTCATCTCATGATGGTAATAAATGGGGTTTATTGGGGGCAAACTACACCAATATTCCAAGTTCTGCATTTCCTACAACAGGGCTCGGCAACTTGTGGCCCTCGAGTTGTTTTGGCCTACAACTCCCATCAACCCTAGCTAATGGTAAGGGAGTTGTAGGCCAAAGCATATGGAGGGCCACAAGTTCTCCACCCCTGCCCTAAAACCTTCCAAGCATGCCACAAGACATTCCACTAGAAAGGACAATGATTTGGATCCCACATAACAAAACCTGATTGAAACCATAATGGATCCCACCTGATCCATTACGTCTAAATCACAATCTCTAAACTCAACCAAGAACGTATTTTTTAAAAAACTGACCCTGCCATAATTATTGTGCCCTGGTTGCATCCTGACTACTATTGTAACACCTTTAAAGATGATTGAAAGGTTTCAGCTAGGGCGGAATGCATCTGCCCAGTTGCTTGTAGAGGTTAAGTGATCAGAACATATAACACTGATTCTGCACCAGCTACACTGGTTGCCAGTGCATTTCTAGGCCAAATTTAAAGATGATTACTATATTAAAACCTAAGCAGCTTGGGACCAGGTTATTTCATGGACTGCCTGTACCTGTATGAACCTGGGAGATGGAGTTTAGAGGGCATTCCAGGAGGCAGGGAGGGGAAGAGACAGGTGCCACCACAATACGAAGTATCCTGGCAGTGCCTCAGCCTCCTTTCCTCCCACTCAGGGGCACCTCAGTTAGATGGCCGAAATAGATTACCTTCGCCTCCGCCTCCGCACTCCTCCCACCCTCAATAGATGACCTTCGCCTCCGCACTCCTCCCACCCTCAATAGGATGCCCATAATCGTCTGAGTTCGGAGGGTTATGGACATCCTGACTGGATTGCACCCTAAATATGTATTTAAATACAACTCTATCTATCTATCTATCTCTGTGTATGTGTGTTTTAATCACAGATTAATGCAGAAATGGGACAAAACAGACTTATGAATGTGAAACGGTCATGGGCCAGAAGCAGACCAATCTATAAATCCCTAGTCATAAACCACATGCATGGCTTAGGGTGTGTTTCAAGACTGAGTCACCTCTAACATGGTAACAAGTGTGCATACCCACAGATAGCATGTGCTGATGTGATTGTATGATTCTAAACGCACGGCTCACAGCAGCATGTAGAAAGCAGAGGTGTACATCAGAGACTGGCAGTTAGACAACCATCTCAGCATATGGTTCCAGCAGACATGTGCAATGTGTTAACATATCAGAGATGGTGTGTACTACGCAGCTTTCAGTTAGAAGTTTAGCTCATGACAACTTAAACAGCCTTCCTGTAGATAACAGGGAATTATACTGAATCATGATATGCTATATAGGACAAACTCAGTTGAATATCCATGGATCACTCTGTGAAGTTAGACTTTTCTTTCCATAGACAGAGTTCATTGGAAATGACATTGATTTTCCCATTTAAATCTCAACCACAAGAATATTGAGTAGCATAATGGAATTCTCCACTCCAGCCATAAAGTAACTATGTTCTACTTCAGTTTAACTGGAAATGAGCAAGCAAAGGAGATCCTACTCCCACTGCAACTATTTTATCCACATGCTCCAAGCACTGTTGGAACGATCACATTTCATAGATTCATAGATCATAGAGTTGGAAGGGGCCTACAAGGCCATCGAGTCCAACCCACTGCTCAGTGCAGGAAACTAGAGGAGGAGTCTCCTCTAGAGGAGGGGGGAATAAAATCCTAACTTCACATATGAACTGGTAGAGTCTGAACTGGCAGTGACTAAACAGAAAAAAAGATATTGAGACTTTGGTAGATATCTCAGTGAAAATGTTAACTCTGTGTACAGGAGTGGTCAAAAAAGTAATAACCAGGCCTGACCCTGCTTAGCTTTCCACACTCAAGACAAGCTGAGCCAGCGTGAGCCACAGGCCTGCATTTATATGTACTGAAGCAAACCATCAATCTAAGTCTACAGTATGTATTATGGACTGCTGATTGGTTAAAGAGGAAGAAGAAGTAGGAGTAAATCTCATAATTGAGGAAAGTAAGTACTGGTGTGCCCCGCCCCAATGATCTGTATTGGGCATGCTATTTAACATTCATAAATGGTCTGAGACAGGAGTTAGCAGTGAGGTAGCCAACTCTGCAAATGAGTATAACAGCACAATCCTATGCATGTCTACCCAGAAATAAGCCCCACTGACTTTAATGGGGTTTACTCCCATATAAGTGGGTATTTACTCCTAGCGTAAGTTATTCAGGATGGTGGACTTCAAAGCACTCCAGGAGGATCTGTCAAGCCTTGAATGAATAGGTAACAAAAATGGAAAATGAAATTCAAGGTAAGTGTAAAGGGATACACGGGGGGGGGGGGGATAAAATCCTAACTTCACATATGAACTGGTAGAGTCTGAACTGGCAGTGACTAAACAGAAAAAAAGATATTGAGACTTTGGTAGATATCTCAGTGAAAATGTTAACTGTGTGCAGCAGTGGTCAAAAAAGAACATTCCATGCTAATATTTATTAGGAAAGGGATTGAAAATAAAATAACCTGTGTCATAAGGCTTTTATATAAGTATGTGGTGCAGCTGCATTTGGAATAATGTGTACAGTTCTTGTAACCCCATGTCGAGAAGGATATGATAGATCTAGAAAGGGCACAGAAAAGAGACACCAAAATGAGCATGGGGTTGAAGCACCTACAAAGAAAAAGATGAAGTTTTGTTGTTGTTGTTGTTGTTGTTTTTAAAGATGACTGTGGCTACAATCCTATGGCCCCTGGGAGGGAGTCCCAGAGGCCACTGGATGCTGCGGACCTCCCCCTCCAGAGGCAGAGGGGGAAGCACATGGGTGGGGAAGGAGGTCTACCTGTTGAAGGAGGTCTGCCTGTTGTAGTCCTTCCTAAGGTGGTTGCCCTGCCAGCAGTACTCCACCAGGGTTGGGACCGAAAAAAGAGGGCAGTTCGCGGGGATGTCAGGGGCAGCCAAGGGCCCACAGGATCGTAAGCCTGCATGTTGCCCTGACACACTCCCAAGCAGAGCTGAAAGCTACGCCAGCCCACATTGGGAAAGGTCAAGAGGTGCACTCAAGGGCTGAGATGTAATGGCCGTAGCTTACAGTCAACTGCCTGTAATTAGTATTGTGAATGAGAAATGTATCAGTCTCTTTATGCCTCAGTTCCCCATATATCAAATAAGCATAACACAATTTCTCTAAACCAGGGGTGTGCAGAAGGTAGGTCTCTAGATGTTTTAGACTTCAACTCCCGAAGCTCTGTCAGCATGGGCAATGGTTAGGAATGCTGGGAGGTGAAGTCCAAAACATCCAGAGATCTAGTTTCTGCCCACCCCTGCTCTAAACCACATTGCGGATTGGGAGGATAAATCTGTTAAAGACCATCAGGTAATACATGTCTGTCTATACTAATACAAGGCCAGAGCTATACTCTGAAGGGCCATGATGCTGAACAACATTGCTGAAGCTAAGTAGATCTGGGTTTGGTTAGTACTTGGATGGGAGACCACCTGTGAGCTCAATGTAAACCACCCCGAGTTCTATGACGAAAGAAAGGCAGGAATATAAATAAAATAAATAAAGTCTCTTCCCCCATATTGCTGCTTTGATGGCCTTGTGGGGAGAGGCATGGAAAGTGAGCTAAAATGCAAGTGAAAACAAATAAATATAATCACCTAAAAGACAAGATTGTGCAATGGGGTTTAGGTCAATGAACACCATTACATTTCAATAAAACAATCTGTTTTCAGCATGCACAGCACTCAAGAAAAAATCTAGTCAGAAACATTTCCTGGTGAATGCATAAAATATTTTGAGCCCTGTAGTTTAAACAAAGATTTTTAAAAGAACCTTCTCTCTCTCTCTCTCTCTCTCTTTTGGTAATGCATTTTAGGTACATAAAAGCAGAATTATTTTTGGCTCTACCACCACCACCACCACCCCGACTATGAATTGCAAACCCAAATGATTAACCTCTCTGCTGGGCTCCTGTTTCCAGGGGAAACAGCAGAAAGGAAGATTTCTATGCTTAAATCTCTAAATCAGATTGCACAGGGTAGTGCTGGCAGGTGATAGCTGAGCAGAGGATACAGCCTTTTGTCATCAAAACCTTACAAATTATTTATTTGATCACGAAAGAGAGCTGCAAAAGGCATCATATATTGACAGTTTCTACTTCAGATTTCAGTGCCATCTTTCCCAGTCAGGGAAGGAATAAAAAAGGGGCTCTTAAAATGCACTGAGCTCTCCATACTTTTTTTTTTTTTTTTTTTTTTTTGTGCACAGTGAATGTCAATGTTACAAGTGAAACCACCAGGCTAGCAGAATGGAATGGGGGCAGGGGAGCGGAGAATAAGGAATACCCTGCTTCTGTGCAGACAGAAGCAGCACGGCATAGCAGCAAGGAAAGATTAGGAGAAATGTGATTCAGGATGCTTCTCTGGCTAGGTCCCATAAATCACTCAGGTGTTTTGTTTTGTTTTTAATGTAATGTGGAAAGGGTTAATACTGGGCAGTAAAGTGTGGATTAGTCTTTCCTAAATCAAATTAATAGAAGAGGGGACAATTTTCAGGACGCATCCTCTACTGTACGAGGGAATGTACAAAAATTTCGTTGTGATTCGTTTATGCCCCCTGTTCACAATGCGAACGCTTTTGGGGAGTAGGGGGAAAGCTTGTACATTCCCGAACATGCAATCGTGTACCAAAAAATATGTACTATTTTTTTACGCATACTTTAAAATGCACATTAAAACACACACACACACACACATTTTCATACTATAGTCAATGAGGGAAAAGTGTGCACCAAAATGCACACTTTCCCCATTTGAATGAAAATAAAAACAGGTCGCAAATGGAAACGGGAGAGAGGTGGACCAAACTTCAAAGTAGAGCTCGGAGAATCTCAGCACGCTTGATCCATCGTTGATTCTCCCATCCCTATCAGACCTGTGCCATTAAAAGGTAATGGGCCAGTTCCATGCATGAACCTCAGAAAACTTCAGGCTTGCTGCTCCTCCTGTTCCATGCACCAGAGAAGGAGATTGGAAGTATCTGCTTCAGGTTTTAAACTGGAGTTCTCCATTATGTCCAAAGCCAGGGAATTCTGGTTAGTCTTCTCTACAAATGAATGAATCAGTGAATATTGCATTCACAGACCAATTAAAAAAAAAATCTTAACTCTAGTTAGTGAACAAGCCAGGATCATAATCCATAGTTTGATGATGGCTTGTTTGAACTAACTGGAGTTTAAACTAAGCAGAGTTCCTTCAAATGCTAATGGAACGCTGAACTCAGGATGAGAGGGAAGTGCATGCATCCAAAGCTCACCAGGGCTTATGAATGTAAAGCTAATCTATAGTTTGGCAGGCATTACATCTGAATTGGCAGAGTGGGAAATTGATCTCTGAGCAAGATATCACTATTCTTGCTCCAACGCAGTTATTGAGCTGAGATGCTGGACAATATCAGAAGTTTTTGAAAGTACACCTATAGAGGGTGCCATCAAAGAACTCAATTGATCTGTTTATTGGTTGTTTAGAAAGAAAGGTGGATCCCACTGTGCTAGATAGTACTGGGTTTACATTTTTAAGCACTAAAAATAAGGGCCAGGTACTCAATATCAGGTTGTCCCAAGAGCAGAATCTGAGACTGATTTTTTAGCAGATGATCTGAGAAAATACTTAAGAGTAGATTAACATTTATTTTGTTTCCAGCTGCATCATTTTTGGTTTTGCACTCACTTCATGGTAGAGACTAGAGAACCATTTGAATGCAGGTCTTGTGAATGGTTCACTGTTTGTTCAGATTGCAGGTGATCGCACATGATCGTAACAGATTACGGAATGTGATTAAGCTTGTATATAAATCCTGCCGATCTCTACACACTCACAGTTAATTGTCTATTAGGTTATTTAAAAAAAAAAAACAGCTACACAGCCCCCCAATGTGCTTTTTCTCATTTAATTATTGCATCTGATTCAAAGCAAAACTTTGACCAAGCTCTTTTATCAGCCTCTCACGGGGATCAATAACTAGAGTAGGATACAGACTTGTGAACTGTCTTACCATGGGTCACAGACACATAGCCCTTTTATAAACACTAAAATAGCCAACGTTCTTCCTAGCATTTCATAGACCACCATCTGCTTCCTCCTATCAGGATTCAAATTCTCAGCTGCTACAGATCCAAAATGGCAGTGGCAATCTGTCCTTCTAATCGTTCCCTTGTGGGATCAAATGCATCTGCATTTTTATTCCACCAGTGGGTCCACAGACCACAGTTTGGGAACCAACAGCTAAAGGAAATCCTTACTTTCAACACCTCTTCTTGCGATGATTTGTTGATTTCAAGTCATACGGATTGTTTCTTTCTCAGCTTCTTTAAGACTCTGCTTTACTCAGAGGGAACTTCCTCTTCTTTTACTGTGTTCTCACAACCACTGCCCTATCACCAACCCCTCCCACGATCTTCTGTGCCTTTTTGCCCTAGGACAACAACCTATCCATTCCCTTTACTTTCCTCGCTTTTCCTTGTGGAAAACATAAGGAACATTACAAACATTATTCCTTCTTCCAAACATTACAGAAATATAACCTGCAAACTTAGATTGTCTAAAAAAGAAACACAGTGGCAAAGCCTCAGGAGCATTCTTTTCAGTGTCGACCATACATATTATTATCCTCCCTTTACAGCCTACCAGTTATGAAAGAATACAGAGTCGATGTGATCTTGTGTCACTGGGATTAGGAGTTAAGACATTCCCTACAAATCAGTGTAATCTTTCCAATAGGACAATGTAACATTGAGCATTCCTGTCTGCATGGCACATTTTCAATTACTCTACATGTTTTCTACTTAGTAAACCAGCTTAATTTTCAGCTAGGTCACAATATTAGAGCATGTCCTACACTTGGGGGGGGGGTCGGCGGGGAGGAAAAAGGAGCAATCTTAGTGCCCTTGTAAGTTGTTTAGCCTCTGGCACTTATAAATCCAAAAACACTAGGGAAATCCCTTTTCCTTGCTTGTAATATGCTTTTAGATTTATTACTTAAAGAACCTCCACTTAATCCCTTTGCAGAAGTCAAGTTTCATCTGCATTCTAATAAAGGATTCCTATGGAAAATGGAAAGAAAACACACAAATAAAACACTAGAAAGAAAAGGAACACTTCTGAGCAAAAATAAACAAATAATTACATTCCTGAGTTGTTTAAAAAAAATATTCTCCACTAGGAAAGCAAGAAAAAAGCAGGATGGTTTAAATTACTCCACACAAGTCCAGGCCATCTATCTTAGACTACTTCTCTTCGACGCTTGGCCAGGGTGGGCAGGCGAGGCAGAGGCTAAAGAGCTCTTTAGGGACCAAATTACTGTTTCAAAATGGGTCTTGTGCTCCAGGAATACGACAATATTATCAGAGAGATGTTGCAGAGACTGTGTGTCCTTCAGAGCTCTGTAAAAGCATCTAGCCTGATTAGAGGCATATGTCACTAAAATATATATTATATAATATAAAGGGGGAGGGAGGTTGTCATTGAAAATTGACTTTTAAAGGTGTCCAGCCAGAGCTCCATGAGATCTATAAAACTTATTAGCATTTCATAGCAATGACGATATTTGCTGGCATTCCTGGGGAAAAAACAAAAAGGAGTGCAGATATAGTTCATGCTCAGGTTTCCTTGGTTTCTTTACATTTTAAAGAAACCTGGTTTCTCTGTTTTATTTATTTATTTATATTTATTTTATTTTTTATTTATTTCATTTCTAGGCCGCCCAAGTGCCAAAGCTCTCTGGGCGGTTTACAACAGTGCCTAAAACAAGGCCAAAATATAATAAAACAACCACAAAATTATTCTATAATAAAAGAAATTAAAAACAGTTTAAAAGATTTTAAAATGGTTTAGCCAGAGACCACAATATTCAAATACAAAAAAGACCTGTTAGACTTTCCCGTAAAATAAATATAAAAGAAAAGCCAGTAAAGAACCAATAGTACCTCCACTATGACCACTACTGCTACTACTTAACAGCATTTCTGTAATGTCAGCTGTGTGCTGAGTGCTGGACAGAACACAGATGTCATGGCATGATGCGTACCCAGTGGGATTATAATTTACCTTTCTCCTGATTTGCTATCATTTCTTTGAGACAATTCACACAGTCATGTGGGAATGTGGCTTTGTGGAATGCCCCTGCCATGATAAAATATATGCTGACATGACGATCAGTGGAAAACAAGTTCAGGATACGGATAACTTGCTCTATATGCTATGTATAACCTCCTAGGTCACCTTCATAAGATCACTTTTCTAACATCAGAAACAGGCTCTTTGACATGTGGCACAAGCATGGCTGTTTCGTCTGGACTAATCAGTGCAAGCCCTTACATATTTTACTTATTTTTCAAGGCCGATGGGACTAAGATGGATGGATCCAACTCTGAGGCCCACTAAGCAAACTGACAGAATCTCATTGATTTCCACAGATCCTTGACTTGACTCCCATATCAAGAAGTTGCGAAATCAAAGTAGTATTCCCTACATTTTATACATGCTATACATAATGTTTTACAATGTTATGTACAATCCAGGAAGCAAACAGAGGACCTTATGGTAGCTTCCGGTGCAGCTGTTTTGCTGGCACAAAATGGCCATAAAACCAGAAAATTAATCTGCCAGGGAAATCTCCATCTGGAGGAGGGCTCCCATAGCAGATCCTTTACTACTGTTCTTCCTATAACTCTTCTCTACTTCTGATGCTGACAGCATGGCCTTAGCATATGACAAGGGTTCACTGAGTGAAGCGAGCAGGAAGGAAACAGGGATTTGGGAGGGAAAGATCAACAAGGAGAGCTGGAATGTTTTATTTTGTGGAAAGTAACTAAATGCTCAAACACTAGTCTGGATTTGATCATGCTCACACTCAGGCAAAAATCCCATATTTGCCAATGGGGATTTTTCTTGCACAGGAACAAGAATTGCACAGGAATTACTATATCTACAAATCAAGAGTAGCTTTCTTAAATCATAAATCTAAAATCCAGAAAGAGGACTTATTGTCTTTATTCCCTTCATGCTCTGAACTTTTTGTAGACAACTTCTTGTTATGGTAGTTAAGACCTTTCATGCAAATGCCTAGAACTTCACAAATTGCTATCCAAACGATAATGATAATATCACAGATACTAGCAACAACTAGAGAAAGAATACTGGACTATTAGGACTAGACTCAGTAAGGGTGTTTTTCTATTTCTGGTTTTCAGACATTTATCAAGATGCACCAAATTAGACAAATATTTAACAGGTCACTTAAAAAATAAGCACATACTGCAGTTACAGTGTACCTTAACGCATGTGCAGCCATGCACAACACTCTGCATAAGCACATGTCAGCAAACTACACAACTGTGTCAAATTTGACTTCCTCCTATTTCCAAAAGAGAAGCCAAAATCTAACTTAATCTTCATCCAGTCACCCATGCGTGAACAAACATGATGAGCATGAAGGCGCCTCTGATTTGTGATTAGAAATGAATGGCTGACTTCTGATCTAGAATGCTGCCAGTGCATACTTAGATTACCGTATACGTTATATGACCAGCCTGGTTCCATATGTGTTCTATTACTTATTAAGTTCAGCCTGGTCCTATTACTTATTTGCTACATTTCTATACTAGCTGAAGCACTCTGGGTGGTTCACAAAATAAAGGTTAAAACCATAAAATATAGTAATATAGCAATGTTTTATTTTTGTTTGTTTGGAAGAATTATCCAAATTTTTGCAGGAAATCCTGTTTGTACAATAGTCACTATATCCCAATAGCTCTGCTATGCCCAGCATTTCAAATTCATCCAAACACTCTAGGGTTGAATTAAGATAGCCAGGTGAAATTTTGTGGCTTGTGTTATGTGGAAGTTACCGGTATGTGCGAGTTCAGGCAAGTTAGTCTATGAGTTAATTCCAACATTAGTCCTACTTAGAGTAGACCCATTTAATTGAATGGGGCTTAAGTTAGCCATGACTAACATGTCTCATTCATTTTAATGAGTCTACTCTAAGTAGGACTAACATTAGATTTAACCCAATGATTTCTTCTGACCTTCAAATCTATCAGTCAGTAAAATTATAAACTTTTGGACTTCTTTCCTATGAGGTGAGATATCAGGCTTTTTGAAACACACATACACAGTGTGAAGCACCACAGCAAAGGTACTGTAGGGTTGCATTTAGCTGGGGCTTTAAATGAAAGCAAGTGTTGGTTTAAAAGAAGTAACACATGTCTCCCTGCAAGGCACTACCCATTGTGCAGAAAAAAGAAATCCAGAAGAGAATGTCTGAAGGCATCCGAAATTTCCTTTATGGCTTTGTTCTGATGTTCAGGTCCCAATTCTGTAACAGCATCCGCATAGCCTTAAAAGAGGGTGCCCACTGAAATCCATACAGGAAAATCACATGGTTGTGTGCAGAGAAGGAAGGTGAGTAATATCATCTGTGTAGTTTGTAACTCTGAAAGGTGTTTTTAAAAAACCAAAACCAAAACCTTAATAATAATAATAATAATAATAATAATGATAAACATTTATACTCCTGCTGGATTATCTCAAGCAAAGCAGTTATTGATTCAGAAGGTTAGGAAAATTGCTAGCTTGACAGAAGAACTCAGCTCCTGCTGAGAATAAGTGTATTCTTTATCATCTTTACAAGCAGGTATTCTGTGGGAAATTTCCAGGTCACAGCTTTCTATTACTGGCTTGATCCATCAGGAAACTGGATTGATTCATTTCCCCTTAATATGCTTCAAAACCAGATGTTTGGGAGACACCTGTACTTTTAAGAAGCACAATTTCTCCAGGTGCAGGCCATTGCAGGGCTTCTGTGGAAGGAGAAAGCACACCTGGTGGAATTTTCTATTCTGCATGGTTCTTAAAGACACAGTAGTCTTCTTTGGAACTGAACTGGAAACCACAGAGCCATGTTCTGACCACTTATATCAAGTTCATGCTGGCAATAGTAATAGAACATAGGAAGATGCCTTACAATGGGTCAAGACTCCATCTAGCCCAATACTGGCGCTACTCCAGTAGTCAGTTGTCCCATCACCTGCCACCTGATCCTTTTACGTGGAGATGTCAGGGATTGAACCAGAGACCTTCTGCATGCACAGGATGTGCTCGACCACTGTGTCATAGTCTCCCCCCCATGGGAGGATGGGGGGTTCCCTTGATTCAGAAAGTTAGCCATTTTACTAACCTTCTGCCTCAATTACTGCTTTGCTTGAGATAATCCATGAAGGTAAACCTCCACCAAGTACAAGGTAAAGGCATGCACTACTTGTCCATGGGGTTCCTTATGCAACTTTTGATCCCACATAAGCTCTCCGGTATGAACTGGTCTTACATGTGACTAGTCTATGTGCAAATGCAGCCTATTATCATGATTGCAAACCCTCCACCACTCCCAACAGAGTAAGGACAGGTTGCTTACCTGTAACTGTGGTTCTTCGAGTGGTCATCTGGGCAGTCACACATATGGGCTCTGCGCATGCGCGGAGGCCGTTTCGGGAAGTTTCTAAAGCTGAAGTAAATTTTGGGCAGGAACCCCTCCCCCCTGGCATCCTCCTTACACGGGTTCCCACCCTCTCCCTCAGTTCCCCTGAGACCGCCATCGCGATCCCAGAGTTAAGGGAGAACATACAGGAAAAAAGAGGGTCTTCCCAGTACAAAAATCAATACCAAATACGAATTCGATGGTGTTACACGGTATCGATCATCGTCTGCCCAAAGGTCCCGGTTCAGTACACCATCGAACTTGACAGTGACACCGTAGCGGGGATGGACGGGCGGGTTGTGTGACTGCACAGATGACCACTCGAAGAACCACAGTTACAGGTAAGCAACCTGTCCTCCTTCTTCGTGGTCTCTGTGCATCACACATATGGGCAGAGTAGCAAGCTGACTTACCGGTGGAGGGTCAGTGTCGAGATTATTGTAGGACCGAGGAAAGGACAGCTCTGCCAAATGCATTGTCCCTCCGGGATCGAACATCGATCTGGTAGTGCGTCACGAACGTTGAAGGCGTGGACCATGTAGCCGCCTTACAAACCTCTGTGATCGAGACGCCCCTTGCAAAAGCTGTCGAGGTTGATACAGCTCTGGTAGAGTGAGCCCGTACTGAACCCGGCAATAGCTGTCTTTTGAGTTCGGAAGCCAGCTCGATACAGGTCACAATCCAGGAAGATAATCGCTGGCTTGAGACCGGCAAGCCCTTGGAGCGTCCACCGTAACAAACAAAAAGACGGGGAGACTTCCTAATGGACTCAGCACGGGACTTGTAGAACAACAGAGCCCTTCGTACGTCCAACATGTGCAGCTGATGTTCCAATGGAGACAACGGACTTTGAAAGAATGCTGGTAATATAATGTCTTGATTTAGATGGAAGGCAGACACGACCTTAGGAAGGAAGGCCAAATCTGGACGCAACACCGCCTTTTCCTTGTGGAAACTGAGGTATGGTGGATCCACCCTTAGAGCTGCCAGCTCTGATGCTCTGCGAGCAGAGGTGATTGCGACAAGAAATACAGTCTTAAAAGTTACTAAGCGGAGATCTGTTGTTGCCATTGGCTCGAATGGCTTAGCCATGAGTACCTGTAGAACCAACTGTAGGTCCCAAACCGGAGTGACTGGCTTAAATGAAGGGGTC
This sequence comes from Shinisaurus crocodilurus, assembly GCA_021292165.1. Taxonomy (NCBI): domain Eukaryota; kingdom Metazoa; phylum Chordata; class Lepidosauria; order Squamata; family Shinisauridae; genus Shinisaurus; species Shinisaurus crocodilurus. Next base: position 115,143,884 of record CM037881.1, read on the forward strand.
ATATTTTTTAATCCTCTCATGAAACGCTTGACTAGCGGGTTCGAAAACAAAGTGAATCCATCTTGACCATTATGGTAAGCTGACAAGGCAGCCAAATAGACCCTTAACGAGCTCGTCTTAAGCCCTTTGTGTTGCAAATGAAGCAGGAATTGCAGCACTTGATGGATAGGAGTGGTAGAGTAGGGCACTTCAATCCGACCGAGGTAGTCACAGAAGGCTTTCCATTTCCTGGCATATGAAGCTCTAGTGGATGGTTTCCAAGCTTCCTGTAGTACGAGCCTGATCTCCGAAGGGAGAGTGCTCGGTATCAAATTCGTCAGGCTGTGAGTTTCAGGATGGACGGATTCGGGTGTAGTAACGCGCCTCGAGCTTGAGAAAGTATCGTTGTTGTGTTCGGTAGGTAGCGATACTCTCCCTTAGATAGTCGGAGGAGTGGCGTAAACCAGGCCTGCCTCGGCCACCATGGAGTCACCAGGATGCAGTTCGTGCCCTCGGACTGGATTTTCGAGACGACTTTGGTCAACAATGGAATCGGTGGGAATATATAAAACAGAGTCCCCGACCAAGTTATTAGGAATGCGTCCCCGATCGATGCGTTGTCGTGTCCCGCTCTGCTGCAGAAAGTGTGGCAAGCTGTATTGGCCGCAGTGGCGAATAGATCTACAGTTGGGGTTCCCCACAGGTGAAAAAGGGACTGCCGAATTCGAACGTCGAGTTGCCACTCGTGAGAATCGAGAGACATCCTGCTGAGGGCATCTGCCAGTGTATTCTCCTTCCCAGCAATATGAATGGCTCTCACTGATATATGACGAGGGATCATCCAGTCGAATATACGGAGGGTTAGGTTCGTCAGCCGTAGCAAACGGATGCCGCCTTCCTTGTTCAGGTAGGCCACAACTGTAGTATTGTCCGTGACCACCTGCAGATGTCTCGCAGCAAGTATAGATTCGAGGGATTTCATCGAGTTCCACACTGCTTTGAGCTCCAGAACGCTGATGTGCCTCTCTCGATCTTGCGGGCCCCACTGGCCTTGTGCTGTGTGATTCCCGCAGTGAGCTCCCCAGCCCAGGAGAGAAGCATCCGTCGTCAGCGTGAGTGAAGGCGTGACAGGTTGGAAGGGTAGCCCTTTTGTCAGATTGGAGCGGCTCATCCACCAGTGAAGAGACTGTCTTATGCTGGACGGAATAGTTAGTCGCATTCGATGGGCATTCATCTCGGAATCGAACGATCTTATGAACCAGTTTTGGAGCTGGCGCATACAAAGTCGAGCGAGTGGAACGACCGATATGGATGAAGCCATGAGACCGAGGAGCCGTTGGATCGAATGGGTTGTGCACGACATCGCCTTTTGCAGTTTCGAGGCGAGGGTAAGTATTTTGAGAGTTCTGTCTTTCGGTAGAAAGGCGCGACTGACAGTAGCATCTAAGAATGCTCCGATGAATTGGATCCTTTGAGTTGGAAAGAGAGTGGACTTCTTTTCGTTGAGGCAGAGTCCGAGCGTGTCCAAAGTGTCGGTAGTCAGGCGGAGGGCGCTCCAAAGTTCCTGAGCAGATGGTGCAACGATGAGCCAATCGTCCAGGTAAGGATAGAGCATCACCCCTTGAGTTCGTAGAGCAGCGCAGACTACTGTCATACACTTGGTAAACACCCTCGGTGCCGTCGAAAGTCCGAATGGAAGTACCTTGAACTGGTAAGTATCGGATCCGATCTTGAACCTCAGGTATTTCTGGCTGTCTCGATGGATCCCTATGTGGAAGTAGGCATCTTGGAGATCGATGGATGCAAACCAGTCGGTCTTGTGGAGGAGAGGCAAGATCGATTGGAGAGTGACCATCCTGAACTTCTTGGGTGGAATGTAGAAGTTCACTGAACGTAGGTCCAGGATCGGTCGGAGTCCTCCATCCTTCTTTGACACCGTGAAATACCTGGAGTAAAGGCCGTCCTGTGCCAGGTGTGGAGGGACCATCTTGATGGCCCCCTTGAGTAACAAGGAGTCGACCTCCTCCCGCAGCGTATGAGATGGCTGCGTGGTGCGGATGCCAAGAAAAGGTGGGAGAGAATCGAACTCGATCCTGTACCCATGCCGAATAATGTCCAGAACCCAACGATCGGTGGTAATTTTCTTCCATGATGGTAGGAAGAGGGATAGTCGGGCTCCAAACTGAGGTCGAGCCAGAAGGATCGGAGCAGAGATGTCGGTCGTGCGTTGGGTCGCGTCAAACTCGTCGTCTTTGAAAGTCGCCTCCTTTACGGGAGCCCCGGTACTGACGGTTCGGTGCCCGGGGCTGCTGTGGACAAGAACGACTGTCCTGCCACTGCTGCTGCTGCTGCCCCTGCTGGGTCGGAGCTATCGGGGGCGGATATGGAGCCCACCTGCGGCGTCTGAATGGCTTAGAGGATGGTTGTGGGAGGAGGCCCATCTTCCTCGCATTCACCCGGGCTTTCTGAACCGCGGAGGAGAGGCAAGATCGACTGAGTCGAGAGAGTCGTCCGTTTTATCATTAAAGAGGCCGACTCCGTCGAAGGGCAGATTCACAATTTTGCCCTTAGCTTCCGAGGTCAATGTCGAGGATCTTAGCCAAGCGTGCCGGCGTAGGGCGACTGCACTCACCAGGGATCTCCCATGACAGTCCCCTTAATGTCTGGCAGTATGAATCTGCTGTCTGGAGGTGTTTGTTGCTTCAGCCTGGAAGACTCTGGCCAAGTCTCTCTTCTCATCAGGCAGATAGTCTATCAGCCCTCCCATCTTCTCCCAAAGGAAAAGCTGGTACCTAGCCATCGTAGCTTGGTACCCAGCAACCTGGATCCCCAGGGCGCTCGAGGTGTAGACTCTTCGTCCGAAGTTGTCTAACCTTTTTCCTTCGGGGTCAGACAGAGTGGAGTGTTGCTTGCCCGACCTGGATTGTGCTGACTCCACTATCATCGAGTTCGGGGTTGGATGAGAGAAGAGAAATTTGGCTGTGTCTGGCCTGATTTTGTAGAGAGCATCAAGGCGCTTTGCCGCAGGTGGAGCTGTGGATGGGGAGCTCCATGATCCTTGCACTGTCTCCAGCATCGTCGGGGTGATTGGGAGCAATGTTGGGCCCGAAGATGATTTCAAAACCACGTCGAAGAGAGGGTCGACCTCTTTCTTCTCTTCGACAGCCGTCTCCAGACCGAGGGCTTGGGCCATTCGAAGGACCTGGTCCTGAAAGGTGCCCATATCCTCAGAGGGGGATACTGCGGCCTGAGTGGAGATGTTCTGGTCCGGAGATGTAGAAGATGGGGACAGTGAGACGATCGAGTCCGAGTCAGTTAGGGGAGACCCTGGAGTCGATGACCTGCGGGAGCGGGATACGGCTGTCATCGAAACCATAGTTAGTTGGTCCTCTCTCTCACCAACTTGCGAAGGGAGGGCCAGAGGACGGATCGGGGGGGATATCCTGGGGCTCGGACGTGCCCCTTCTCGTCCCGGTGGAGACCGTCTGGCTTCCCTTCTCGGGGAGTGTCTCCTGAGTGGCGACCTCTCTCGGGACCGGTACACCCTGGTCTGGTACCTGTATTCAGACACAGGGGAGTGTCTCCGACGATAGCTGCAATGGGACGCCAAGGAGTATCTCGAGTCTCTCAAGTCCTGAGACCTCTCCCTGTATCGTTGGAGGTCTCGAGGTCTGCAAGAATCAGACGATCTGGAGGATGCCCGGTCCCGGATAATCACTACCTCCTCGATCTCGAGTGACCTGGATCGAGTCCATGGAGTACGAGCCCGTACCTCACGAATAGGAGAGGCGAGGGTCGGAAGAGCAGTGGTTCGTACCGGAGGGCTCAAGTCCGATGGTGAGCCCGGTATCTCGCCTTCTGATACTGAGAGTGCCTGAATAGCCTCCCTCGATTCCGAGGGAGCTTTTGCTGGAGAGCAAGGCGGTGGATCCCTCGAGCCCGAGGGAGCCTGTGCGGGAGGAGACTTAAGCCCAGCCGCCGGCGTTCAACGGTCACGACGTCCGTCGGATCTGGGGCTAGCGTCGATCTCGATCCCGAGAGGGACGAAGCCAATTTTTTTGCCAGTCTCCTTGCCTTATCTTTCCGCTCCTTGCTCTTCCTTTTCTCCTCTTTCTCTCTACGAGCCTTCTTGGCCTTGCTCTTCGATATCATAGTCGCCATGTAGGCCTCCTGAGCGTCCGCTGAGGAGACCGTGTGCGATGGCGGCGTACTTGGCCTTGCCAAAGGGATAGGCTTTTCCGCAGGCGGTTGGAGAGCCCTCTTGTATAGAAAGGCAGTCAACTTGTCCGCCCTGTGCTTCCTCGCTTGTTTTGTGAACGCTTGGCAATGATGGCAAGCGTCCACATTATGGCCCTCGCCGAGGCAGGCGAGACACAGCGAGTGCCCGTCCGCCGGAGGAAGTTTCGTCCCGCACCTTACGCATTTGCGAAAGAGGGCTTTTGGAGCCATAATCGGTAGAAGTTGGTGATCCCACGACGAGCGGGGGGAGAAAGTTGAAGATTGAAGAATCCTCGAAAACAGTAGTTACCTAGCTGAATTCTAAGACTAAAATTCCAGAACCTCTTGATAGAACAGCCACATGCGATGGCGGTCGAAGAGGAACTGAGGGAGAGGGCGGGAACCCATGTAAGGAGGACGCCAGGGGGGAGGGGTTCCCGCCCAAAATTTACCTCAGCTTTAGAAACTTTCCGAAACGGCCTCCGCGCACGCGCAGAGCCCATATGTGTGATGCACAGAGACCACGAAGAAGAATGTTGCACTTGTTGAAATTGATAAGGCTTGTACATACCCTGATTGCCTGTTGGGCCAACTCAACTAGAGGCAGGGCCCAAACCCATGCCTTGTATGAATGATTGCTGCCACTGCCAGTAAGAACCCATCTTTTTACTCAAGCAGTCTAACTGACAAAGCGGGCTTACTGCAGAGTAATTGGAATGACTCTCATCAGATCTGCAGGCTGTGCTTCTCAAAGGAGACACATTGTGAAGGCGTGACAGTACACATTGTTTTGTGTTATGGGATGGGGGCCTTAGGGAACATGAGGATTCATGGAGGAGTCCTTCTGTGGGCAAGGTTGAACAACCCTGCCATAAAGAGCATTCCTTTCAGCATGCGCTTTGCTTCCACTTGAATGCTACACAATTAAACCCAGCAACATTGATGATAGCAGAGAATTAAGAAGGGCTGTGCTGCGATATATTAGAGGACTAAACGGGCAGTTTGTTATCCAAATTTGGCCAGTGGCATTTTGGCATCGCACAGTACAAATGGGCGAGGGTTAAGTCATTTCTCAGCTTTCCTTGGCAGAGTCTTTTATTATTTACAATATTTACTTCGGGGAAGACTTGGCATGTGTCATATTTATCTTGCTGAAAAATGGGCCCGTAACTGCACATCACCTTTCAAACAAAGCAAAGCACTGTGGTACTAATTTGGTTCATGAAGTGTGTAATTCAGTCCTTTTGCATGAGGCCGGCATTTGTCTCCTGTTTTGTCAAACCACTATAAAACAATTTTTCTTGCTTGTTATTGGAATATGCAAAAAAATATAATAAAAAAGCCTTCCAGTGTCACAAAATGTCTTGGCTTGCATATCTGAGACCATTGACATATGTGCATTATCATTTTTTAATTTCTGATGCTTCACAACAGTATAAAGAATAAATGAACATGGAAAGAAAGAGAAAAGCATAGTCTCCAACTGCCCCAGAAATGCCGGGGACCCTCCCAAAAACCCTGAAGCCATCACAGCTTCCCACTTTGTTATGCAGAGTCCCGAATTCCCCTGCCTCCCTGCAAGCTACTTTAAGGTGCTTTTAAAGGGGCTATGGGAAAAATTGCAGCTAAGCTAAAACTTTTAGCTTAGCTGTGATTTTGCCATGGCCCCTTTAAGATAGCACTGCTTAGGCTTGAACGGCCACCCACAGTAAGCAGGGAGGGAACAGACCCGAGGATGTGTGTGCATGCGTGCTCTACCTCCTGCCTCTGCCAACGGAGAGGTGAATGAGGAATTTATCACATGATTCCTATCTTTATATTGCCAAAGATTTTATTTCCAAACAGAGCTGACTCTGTGCCTCTAACAGGTGAGTTTACAGTGTCAGAAGGAAATGCAAGAAACTTCCCCTTCTCTCTGAAGCTCCATGTTTGGGGTGTGGGGTGGGTAAGCTTCACCTGTTGAATTTGTGCCAATCCTGACCATTTTAAAACAAAAAAAGATTGCCCTGCAATCACTGACCCCCCCCCCCATGAAAAACACCAGATATCAACAATTAAGGTAAAAAATATTACAAAAGCCACTTATAAAATATTATAAAATAATATATAATGTAATAATTATAATATATAAGATTTTTTGTGTTTCCTCAATAACTTTTGTACTTGACCATGCCTTTTGGTTGCCTGGCCATACCCTTGGCCATGCCCTCATGTTGCCTGGCCACGCTCTCTTGATCACACCTTCATGTTGCTTAACCATACCTCTTACAAATTCACATGTGTGTCCCTATTTTCATCTGTGAAATGTTGGAGGGTATGGAAAAGATATTTAAGAATGTATTGCTTAACTACTGCGGTATTTTTTTCTCTCTCTCTCAGAGTAATCTGAAGCTTGCCCAACATACAGACAAGAAGGCATTTGAAAGGTTAAATGCCTTTAGGATTCCAAGGAATTGATATTTGTCCATACCTTTCCCCCACTAAGGTTCTGTTTGATGACTGCCAGTTTCCAGCTACAGCAGCGACCAGCAAGAAGAACTCCTGCTTTTTTTTTTTTTTAACACTCCACCTGCACCAGGTTTTTAGGGAAGCTTGCATAGGCTGCTTTAAGTGCTGCACATACCCAAAGTTGAGTCCACGCTGGCTCCTTGCACATCTTCACAACAGACAGGCATAAAAGTGGGAAAGGAAAGTCATCCAAAGACAGCAGAAGTTTATCTTGAAATCATCACAGAGTATGTTTTTCTGCGGGGCAACATGATTAACGGATTGGCACTAAACCACAGAAAGCAGAGCAGGAGAAATTTCTGTGCAGATACACGCTAACCTCAGGGCCAGAAGGAGGAGATAGATAGTTAGATAGATAGATAGATAGATAGATAGATAGATAGATAGATATGCCCACCGCTTTCCACCCCTGCAACTAATAGCAGCTGGGGGTGGGGGCAGGTATAATCTGGATTGGGCTTCGGTGCAAGGGGTAATGGTTGGTCCTCTCCCACCCAGCAGTCCCAGTCCAAATCAGGACTCCCTGCCGCTGGTTTTACAAAACCAACATTATGACGGGAGCACCGTACATGGGGCTCCACAGTTTGCTCACTGTCTTGATTCAGCAATCGACCCTGCTTTCCCTGCTGCTAAATGAACAGGAGTACTGCATAGCAGAGGAGAGAGTTTCATTTCATTCAATTTATTTCATTTATATACCGCCCCACAGCCGAAGCTCTCTGGGCAGTTCACAATACTTTCTGCAAAAAAACAACAATAAAAACATACAAAATAGTTTAAAGAATTAAAAACCAAATTTTAAAACACAGTTTAAAATAACAGTACAAAAGCCAATAAAACTGAGCATACAGGTGACAATCCACCACCACCCTGTGCTATTCCAAGCTCCTAACTAAATGCTTTGGCATAGAGGGAAGTCTTAACTTGACGCCGAAAAGATAGTAAGGTTGGCGCCAGGTGGGTCTCAGTGGGGAGCTGATTCCATAATTGGGGGGCTACCACCGAGAAGGCCCTCCTCCTCGTTGCCACCAACTGAGCCTCTCTTGGAGGTGGCAATCGGAGGAGGGCCCCAGATGTTGAGCATAGTGACCGGGTAGATTGCGGTTGGGAGAGACGTTCCGTCAGGTATTGTGGTCCTAAGCCATGTAGGGCTTTATAGGTTAAAACCAGCACCTTGAATTCAGCTCGGAAGCATATTGGCAGCCAGTGCAAACGGGCCAGAACTGGTGTAATGTGCTCGGACCTTCCGGTCCCCGCAATAAGCCTGGCTGCCGCATTTTGCACAAGCTGCAGCTTCCGAACAGTCTTCAAAGGCAGCCCCACGTAGAGTGCATTGCAGTAGTCTAGTTTAGAGATCACCAGAGCGTAGATTACTGAGACCAGGCTATCCCTGTCCAGATAGGGGCGTAGCTGAGTTGGGTGGGCAATTGGACTTTGAAGGTGAAGGGTGGGCTGAAATGAAAAACATAGAGATGCCACTAAAAACAGCCCTTTGTCACGTCTCCCTTCCTAATGTGCAGCACAATTAACCCTCGAATCTTTCATGGTACATTTCCCAGCCTTCACCAGTAGCAGCCAAGAATGTAAACCAGATGTGAGAAAACACAATTATGCTAGGTCACAGAGTACGCTGTATCAGAAAGACACTGAGTAGATGGGGACTCAACATGGGGCTTCTGTTTTCGGACTCAGCTCTGTGTTTCTTGGGATGTATGGTTTCATCCTAATACTCTAGTAAAGAGAAGAACCTAGCATTACATCAAACAGAGCCTGCCCGAGTTTAAGATCAGTATCTGAGGTCCTGCTCTCTGTTCCATTGGTGCAAGCCATGATATTAGTGAGTACCAGGGACAGGGCCTTTTCTGTGGTGGCCCCACAGCTTTGGAATGCCCTTCTCCAGGAAGTATGTATTGCCCCTTCTTTGCTGACCATTAGGAGAATTTTAAAGTCCTATTTATTCCACTCTGCATTTGGTTAATTTTAGTTGTGCTATGCTTTTAACTGGGTTTTTACCCGTTACTATCTGTTTGTTATTTTAATGACTCATGTACTGAATATTGTTTGCTGTGTTTATGGTTTGGTTACTTACATTGGGCCAGATGCAGATATCCATGGATGGAAGGGGACAGGAGGAAGCTGACTTTCCTGCCCACTCCTTTTCCCACCAGTCCCCAGCGCCAAATGCTCCCTGGAAGGCCATGGGAATGGGATCTTGCCAAGTGGTGGTGATCACAGACCGTCAGGTGGCATCGCCTTCCCCCTCTGCTCCCTCATGCCACAGCCCACTCCACTAAGGGGGGCCCTGACTTTTGAGGAAGAATTTGGGGTGGGCTCTGGGGGCTGGTGGGTTGCGGAGGGGGCAGGAAAGTCAGCTTCTCTTCCACAGCTGGATATCTGGATCCAACCTTTTGCATTTTAAGGTAGGTTGTCATCCATTTTTTACCCTAAAAGTGGACTACCAATCTATTAAATAAATAAACATTATGGGTGCAAGCCTATGCCTGTTTAGACAGAAAACTTCCTGCAGCTCCCAGAATGCTGGGAACTGTAGGACTTTTTCTGTCTAAACAGGCATAGTAGTGTGCCCTAAATAAATTAAACCTTAAGCACAATATATGCCCACTGCATTGCAAAGAGGCTGATATCTGCCTAATTTGCAGATATGCATGGCTGACTTTATACTGAATCCTCCCTTCCTCACTGCTGAAAGTGTTTTCAAAATTTTAGTTGGCTGTATAACCTCTTCAATATTCCCAGCTGCAGCATATTATTTTGGAGCATTTGGCCCACCTGACATTTGTATGTTGCCCACATTTAAATAAACGTTCTCTGGATGATCATAGGGGAGCAAGATGTGTGTGAAATGTGTTTTTTTCAGTGCCTCTTCTTTTTTTAAAAAAAAGCAAGATGTTTTACACAAAAATGATCTAAGAGTAATTTGATACTATAGTGCAACTAAATAAAAGGGTAAAATTATATGAACAGCTTGCAGATACAGAGAATAAATACACACTTTTAGTGAATTGGAAGTGTTTAAAATAATTTCACTGACACATTCACTTATCACTGCAGGGGGCTTGGGTAATAGTTGTTTTCGCTTAAGCTGCAAAAATGCGAGCAGCAGCAGTTGTTGATTACAAGCAAGGGTTTGGGCACTTAAAAGTCCTCTCAAAACTGATTCTCAAAAGTAAATAACAACATCAGGCTAATCCCTGCTCCTTCAGTTATTTGGTGTGCGTTACAGCAAGCATGGAATTTTCCATTTCATATTATTTTAAAGGGAAAACCCTCTAGATACATTGCATTTTTAAAAAGAGCTTCATAGCAATAATCTCAAATTTAACACAAGGCAACAAATTATTAAGCAAAAAAAAAAACCAATTATGAAGGATGTAAATCTCTGCCAAACCTATTATTATATTATCTATTATTCAAAATAGAGTAGACAATCAGGACAATCAGAACCTTTCCAAAAGTGGAGTAAAACAGTGTTCCAGACCAGTGAGGCTGACCTAATGAGTTTCTGCTAAGTGACGTAATGATGGTCAAAAGGAATGAAATCAATGAAAAGCGACTGAATGCTCCATACAACAAAAATAATACTGTTTAATATAACACTGTTAGGGAGAATAACATCTCTTGCTTCTGGAATAAAGTTGTTTGCCAATAGGGTTTCTATGAAACCTCATGCACCTATCATGATGTGTGCATGTGTGTGTGCACGCATAGCCATTTCAGAATCATCTACTGTCTCCTGGTCTCAGCCAAATGATATCTCTATCTACAGAGACAGAACTTTTGCACCTGCAGGCATTGCAATCTTCCAAGTGATTTCAAGTGTTCCTTTTAAGAGGGTGTCTATCATTGCATTTTTATATTCATTCTTGCGCACTGATTCTTCTTGGTTTGGATACACGGGAAATCGTGTGTGCCTCACAGAGATTGCCCTGCGCATAAAGAAGCTCCAATGTCCATTCACTTCAGCATGAAGAGAAAGCCCATTAGTTATCCTCACTAAATGTGCAGAGTGGCTCACAACACTGCAGTATATAGGAAAGGGAAACCTGGGGATGAACATCATTCACCTGAAAGCCATTCACACGTATAAGGCTTACACATTACCAGGGCTGGCTCTCCCACAGAGCAGGGTGAGGCGCCCGCATCAGGTGGCGGAGGGGGAGGAGCAGAAAAGTGTGCCGTTTCCGCCTCCTGAGGTGGGCTCCCGCCGCCGCTGCTACCACCACCCCACTGCCTCCCATAGGTGCTCTGGAGGGCCCTGCAAGTCACTCCACCACCATAGCATTTGCTACAGCAAGAGAGTGGCCTGTTGGAGCTCTCTAGAGCAGACACCCACTCTCTGTTTGCCTCATTGTGCAGAGAACTGAGTGGCCGGAAGAACCAGTTGTGGGGGCCTCGCAAGAGCCCTGTAGCCACTTCTTCTGGCCGAGTGGCTCTCCACATGAGAAGGCAAACAGAGGGTGGGCAGCGGTAGCAAATCTAAGGGGGGGGCACAATGTGGCAGAGGTGAGTGTTCTCTCCTTGTGCCAGGGCTGCACATTACGTTTCTGTGGGTGACCAGAAAAGTGACCCTGTGTATTCTATGAAAAATGTAATGCTATGAATGAGACCCTTACAGTGCAATCCTATACAGGTCTATGCATATGTAAGTCCCATTGAGTTTACTCCCAGGTAAATGTGTATAGGATCACAGCCTTAATTTCCCAAAGCCATGGATGTCTAGCTTGGCCACCAGAGTCTATTCTTCTCACAGGGGTTCTGTCTTTCACAGTCACCCAAGGGTGCTATGTCACTTAACAGAACTTGTGCATATTGAATAATGCACCAAAGAAGCCAAACACAGTGATTGGGGGGGGGGTGCCATTCCTTCTTATTCTTGATTCTTTCACCTCCTCTGTTCTCTCCACATGTCAAACTTTGAATTGCAAACCCTTTGGGGCAGCCATTGGAGCTTCTTTATGCGCAGGGCAATCTCTGTGAGGCACACACGATTCCCCGTGTATCCAAACCAAGAAGAATCAGTGCGCAAAAATGTTTTGCTTATTGGTAAAACGCCATGTATTTATTATAATGGCCTTCCCTTATGGCTGGGTATGATGGGAGATGTAGTCTAACACTTCTAGGGGGCACCAGCTAGGGGAAGTCTGCTGTACAACTTCATCATCAATAATTGTCTTACTAATGTGCTGCATCAATAGGCAAAGCAGTCCTTCAAAAGACTGCAAATGGCTTCGTGCAATGCCTGTCCAAAGTCAGTCTCCTCCTCCTTCCATGCATCAATGCCACTTTGTTCAGACTGACTAGCTTTCCCCGCAGTGACCCTCTCCTGCCTTGCACATGATTTGGGGAGATTTATGATTGGCTGTTCTGTGTTGTGAAACATGAGCTTTGACCCACAGACTTGGAAGCCAGCAGGGAGAAACATTAATATTATGCCGCACTGGGGGGGGGGGGATGAGGGATGAGGAATCATCCCTCATCAGTGCCAGCAAGTGAATTACATAGCGAAATGTGATGCTTCTTCTCACGCATGGCACTGAGCACTTAAAGATGCTCACAAACTGGAGCTGCATCTTTTTACACGAGCAGAACTAATGGTGCACAAAAAGTCGAGCATTTGCTATTTTACAGACATGTTTCGCGTTATGAATCCTTTAGCAAAGTTGAGCTCCGTGCTCACAATAAAACAAGGCAGTATCTTCTCTTCGCTGATGACACAGTAAAAACACACCAACCAGTTCTCATCACCATTGGTCAATTACAGAGGGGAAATTATGGCCTGATTGAAACATGGTCACTATGTCAGTGCTATGTGGTTGAGGATTCTTCCAGCTGTGAGAATGTCTGAATCCCATCTCATGGCATGCACAATTGTGAAGCTGTTCTGCGTTTTTTGGGAACGATACAGAGAAGATTAGCATGCCCCCATGTACACTATTCAGACATCATGTCTGAATAGGGTTTTTGTGTGCAAGCTTCCCAGTATGGCCAGAAAGTATGAGAAGCACTGGAAAGAGCCTGGGGAGAGAAAGAATTCTGCTCTAGTCTCTGAGATATGTATGTATGGGATTTATTATCCTGCACATCGCCCCTTAATTATTTTGTATGTTTCACTTGTTTACCACAAATGCCCATTTGAGGTCGCTATAATTATCATCTCATGAAAATCATCTAGGAATCACTGCTGCCATAATGCTACCACACTAAAATGCATATACTGATTTTGAGGTGGGCAATGTTCCCCACTTCACTATGCTGCACCACAAAAATTATATGGGTGGAAATCTCACTGGCTGGACATTGCATTTGTTGCAGCTGCCATTCCCTTCCTTGCCCTGGTCCTGTTCTCAGTTCAGCTGGTGATAACATTTTGGCCACGTCCTGACTTACGTGAAATACAAGAGGCCTCTCTTATACCGCAATCCTAACTACATATGTAATTGCCGTAACAGGAAAAAGGAAACTGCTTTATATCAGGGCAGGTTATTTAAGGCGCAATCCTATGCCTGCTTAGACTGAAAAAAGTCCTACAACTCCCAGGCATGCCCCAGCCAGCAGTGCTGGCTGGGGCATGCTGGGAGTAGTAGGACTTTTTTCTGTCTAAGCATGAATAGGATTGCGCCCTTATCCAGCTAGCCCAGTATTGCCTGCTCTGGCTGACAGTGGCTTTCCAGGCAGGGCCTCAGCAGGCCCTGCCTGGAATATGAATATGAACGACCTCTGCGAACATGGTCCATTTTAACTGGAGATGCTGGAGTTCAGACCTTGGACCTTCTGCAGGTATAAACCACAAGATGATACATACAATCAAGCCCTTTTATCACTTAACGATGGGCTCAAGAGGGTTCATGATTTCCCTCTACCTTAGCGAAATTAGGCAGTACATTAAGGAAATGGTGTGTTTAATCTAGGAGGCAGAGATGGGATTTTTTTTAAAATATATATATATCATATATATTTTATTGAGATACAAGTTCCTTTTTGGAATAAAAAATTCATTGATGTGTGCTCTCTGACTAATCTCAGCAATACCTGGTAGTTTTCTCTCATCTTTAAATATTTCTTAGAACAAATGGATTTAGGTACTTAGCATAGGTGGTGGAGGGAGAAATCTGTATTCCTGGTTCCTGTTTGGGGTCTCTCTTCTCCCAAAAGGTGATCAGCACTGTCATCTCTGACAGTGCTATCTGCTAGTGGATGCAAGTGCAGCCCTATATGTTTAACCCCATATAGCACCATTTTTGCATGGCTTGATCTCTCTGAGAGACCTGATTTCATGCACTGAACAGCCTTGCTGGATCAAGGTATCTTTTTTGTCAAACTCAGCCTAACCTACCTCACAGGGTTGTTGTGAGGATCAACTGGAGAGGAGGAGGAGGAGGATTATGTAAGCCGCCTTGAGTTCCTTGCAGGAAAAAAGGCAGGATAGAAATATAATAAATAAATAAATAAATGAAGGAAGGAAGGGAAACATTCAAGTCTTGTGTGTTCATACTGAAATGGTGTGGGCCAAGAAATGCTGCATTACATGTAGTTAACCTTGAACAGGCCGAAAAGTGGGAGTGTTAGAAGGGACATCGACTCTGCTACTGAAGCATCCAAGATTTCCTTCAACTTACCATGGCATCATATTATTGTCGTCCTCCTCATCCTCATCCTCCTCCTCCTCATCATCATCATCATCATCATCATCCCACTCAATAATAAACATTCTTCAGGTGGATTAGATAAAACCACTACTCCCAACAGGTGTATTTTATATTGTTTCTGTCTCTTATTGTACTGAGATACACAATAAGCATTCCCTAATTTAAGGACAAGTTTACTGTAACCAATGTTTTTTTGCAAAACACTTAAAAAAAAACTTCAGAAAATATCCCTACAATTAATTTTAATAGTCTCAGGGATTTAAAAGTAATCTCATGATCTGAGTGATTAATTTATATTTTAAAAAATCAGAACTGGCAATATCATTCCAGCATTATTATGCTGTACTCCATAGGAGGGAAAGCGTGAACCAGAGTGAAAAGTAATATTCATTAACAGAAGGCTGCATTACATATACAGTCACAATGCTTAGGATTAGCAATTGTATTGACTCAAAATAAGCAACAGGGCATGGCAGGAGAAGCTAAGATCTAAAGCCAGTATTATGTAGCTGTTAATGTGTCAGAATAGGACTGGGCAGACCAGGATTCAAATCCACATTCAGTCATGAAGCTCACTGGGTCATCTTAGGCCACTCACTATTTATCAGTCTAACCTACCACACAGGATTATGGTAAGGATAAAACGGGACAGAGGGTTATTCGGTTATTGTGATGATAAAATGGGAGGGTGCCCTGTATTCCTTGGAGAAACAGTGGAATAAAAATGTAATAAGTAAATGATAGTTAAGAATGATCCATTTCTTACAAAATAGAAATGTCTGTATTGCCAAGTCAAGAAGATAAGATTAGCAACAGGCCAAGCTAGACCTCTTCCTATGATACTTTGGCCTCCAGTCCATCCAAACTGTCATAAGAAGATAGGAAGAGCCCTACTGAATCAGACCAAAACCCTGTCCTAGTCGAACATCTTGTTTCCCCCAGTGGCCAAGCAGACGCCCATGAGCAGGACATGAGGGCAAGAGCCCTCTCCTGCCGTTCTTCTCCAGCAACTAATATTCAGAGGCATACGGCCTCAGAATCCGTTCCGAACACCTGCCCAAAGTCAGAGTCTCTCTCTTTCTTGCTACCCTCTCTCTTCCTTCTTTGCTTCCTGTTTCAACTGACTCTTCGGAAATGTTTGAGGGTCCCAGATATCACTGTACACGCTTGATCAGCACCTCTCCAATATGTTATTAGATTGTGTACACTATGAATTACTAAAATGGTTCCACATCTCCATACATTTTTTAACCAATCTACATATATAGATAAACACAACAGCATACCAAACTACTATAATAAAGCACCATTTAAACTCCTTTCTTACAGCGAGTATAGCACACGCCACTTCAGACAGCATCCCACTTGCCAAGTAAGTAGTTATTTGGGGAGGGGCCCCACACACAGCTTCTTTAACCAGTATTTGTTTCGAGAAATAGTTACTGTTAACTGAGATGTCTAAAGAAATGCTACAATTGGCTCTTGAGACTTGATACGCTGCTCTTTCATTGGAGGAACTAAAAAAGCATCAACTTTTAAACTATCGATTGGTTCAATGAAAGCCATAATCTCACTGATTCTATGCTTCTGTTTCTGTGGAACAACATAGCTACCAACACTTTGATCAGCTGTGAAGGATAGATACTGAATTTGCCCATTCAAATGAGAGCTTGACAGTAGGCAGAGGATGAAAGTCAATGAAACTATGCTTTCAAACTCTAACAGCCATGAGGGATAGGTCTTTAACCTGAGGAATGAAGGCTCAGTATCATGACACACCTGGCAACATGTCTGAATTTTCAGGATTTGCTGTGTCAATCTAAAAGCTTTATGAGAGCAAGAACGTAGTTCTGAGTGCTTTTCTTAAGGAAGATTATATATCTATCCATCCATCTATATCTATATATCTCAGTCACAATATTGGCCATCTGCTGTTGCTTTGACACCATTTTTTTTACTTTGTACTTTTGCCTGGAGGGCTTCTTCACTGACTGGTCCGACAGGATAACATAGTGACCACCAGAAAACCAATCAGATTTTGCTACATTGCAACACCACCAGTAAGGGTAAACTAAGCCCTTCCATTGTCCTCACTCTGAATGGGAAGGAACAAAGTGGGAACACACCCACATTGCCCAGACAACAGGGCTGACACTCCCTGCCTTGCCTTGCCTTGCCTTGCTGCACTGGCAGATTCATTCACCACCAGCAATGCACAGCAAGACTTTTGCCCCAGTCCAGCCCTAAGCAATGTATGAATGACGAGCTGGGGGCAGAATGTGGATAACAATGCACACTCATGTGCACATCCAAATACTCATCCCATAGGAAGTAATGCCATGCATCCACACTGACATCCATATCTAGTATTTTCACTGAGATGTGCATGTAGATGCAAATATCCATCCACATTCTGCCACAGCTAGTCCACTATGGTAATACGAGGAGCTTGCCTTATACTGAGTCAGCCCACTTGTCCATTTAGCCCAGTGTTCTCCACTGGCTGGGGCATGCTGGGAGTTGTAGGCCAAAAACATCTGGGGACCCAAGGTTGGAGAACACTGATTTAGCCCAATGGCATCAGTTCTCCACGGTCTCTTCTGAGCAAGATCCTTTTTACTGGAGATTGAACCTGGGACCTTCTGCATAACAACAAGCATGTACCCTCTGCTCCTGATCGAAGACTAACCAACTAAGGGCGCAATCCTATTGCGATTAGAGTAAGCCCTCGACCTCGGGAGGCTTACACTCATCCTATGCAGGGCCTACATTTTCACTAGGCGGGCTTTTTTGCCCATCTAGCTGGAGCGCCTCGGAGGGGGTGGGAAGGAGGCTGGAGAGGCCCGAGGATAGCTCGTATCCTGGCCTCTCCAGTCTCCTCCCCTCCCTGCCCACCAAAATGTCCCCTTCCCCCCCTCCCAAGGTCAGCTCGTAGAGGCAGCCAGCACGGTTCTTCCCGCACCAGCTGTAAGGGGGAGGGGGGATGGATTGCCGCTTCCCCCCTCCAAGGTCAGAGTCCTGTCTCAGACCTCGTATCTGTGAATCTGAAGCATCCTATGGCCCCTCAAGCACTATCTAGGGGCCATAGGATTGCTTCCTCCATGAACTAAATTGGGTTGAGGAAGTTCTGTTGCTTTGGCAATGGGAACACATTACATTTTTGCTTCTCCCCCCCCCTGGCCTGGAGTCATTAACTGAAACCTTCCCAAATTATACCCTTTCCTTAGCTTAAGTAAAAACACCGATGCTGGAGACCAAATCTAGTAACTGTTGGGTTTTGTAGTTCAAAAGTGGGATTTTCAGAGAACACTTACTTAGAAGCAAGCCCTATTGAGAGCCAGTGTGGCGTAGTGGTGAGAGTGTTGGACTGGGACTCGGGAGATCCGGGTTCTAGTCCCCGCTCAGCCATGAAACTCACTGGGTGACTTTGGGCAGTCACTGCCTCTCAGCCTAACCTACCTCACAGGGTTGTTGTGTGGATAACATGGAGAGGAGGAGGAGGAGGAGGAGGAGGATTATGTAAGCCGCCTTGGGTTCCTTGCAGGAAAAAAAGTGGGGTATAAATATAATAAATAAAATAAAATAAATAAATATTGAAATTGATGGGACTTACTTTTGAGTACACGTGCATAGGATCATGATCACAATTTGCTTCTCTGGCCTTACTGTAATAATAACACTTTGAGACCTCTGGTACAAATGAGGATTGTACTGTTTTATCATTTCATTATGTTATCTATTGATATTTTATGTAAACAGCTTTGGAGATCTGCCCAGAAAAAAAGCTGTGTAGAAATGTTTTAAATAAACAAGTGAAACATAAGGTTGGATCCAATGCTGTCCCACTGACAGAAGCAGTGGAAGTGGGAGGGAAACATTTCCCTTTATTCCAACCCCCCCTCCACAATCCCACCCCCTCAAAATCTGCTCCGGAGGGCAGGGAAAACCTCTGGAGTAGATTTTTTTGACAGTGTGGAGGGCTGAAAGGGGGAGGAGAGAGGGAGAAAGTCCTACTGAGCAAACATCCCATAGTTGTTAAATTATTCTGCAAGAACTTTTTCTACTGTCACTTTAGGACTGAGACAGACTTCAGATAGGATTAAACACTGGATTCTCCCAGCCAGAAACATCTATCAATCCCCTTTTACTTGAACCCACTCTGAGGAAAGAGTTACATGTAACTCAAAGCTTACTTACCGCGTTGTGAACATTCATCCTAACAGAGATATGATTGTACTATCCCAGGATTTTTTTGCACCTCTTCAGTCATGAAATTTTACATGTTCTGTTTTTGCATTAGCTAAAGGTATTTAGCACTAACCACTCTTTTCAACTTATAGTTGGGATAGTTAAAACCCCACATTAGAGTACTGGTTTATCATTTAGAACAGCAGCATAGGGATAATACTCTATATTTTGGTAGATGTGATCCCTGTAGTAGGGTGGGAACACCTGGCTTAGTTATGCAGTGGTGAGGAAAATCTATTCTGCATATGGTTAGAGGCACTTTCCAGCCTGAAAAGTCCCAGATAATGCTAATACAGCTAGCGATTTGGTAGATATGATCCCTGAGGTGGGGTGCCCCCCCCCCCGCTGTGACTAGGAATGCCACTGAAATGCATAATTGGTTGGTTCCCAGGTTGAATCTGTAAGGTTCGCAATTCCCAAAACTGTAATAAGCCTAGACTTTTTACTAATGACCTTTACTCTCTTTTTGTAATTCAGAGATCGATCACAACAAGTTCATTTCTGTGTTCAGCACCTATGTAGTCTATATGAGACTAACATCCAAGCTCTGCCATTCTGTGCATTCTCTGATTTGGTTTCTGTAGCCCCTCACTTTCTGAAGGAAATGTGAAAGCCACATTTGTAATTCATAAGCATGCAAGAGTGACTTTACCCCTTTTGCTACTCTTTGCCCAATACAACAACCATATAGCAGCTAGCAACCAATTACATCCTCCTTGACTGGATTCCTCCGCAGCATGCTGTGCATTTCTACCTCTCTGCCCACGGTGCTGTAGTGACTGCCCCTGCTGCCCCCCCCCACTGCTCTTCGTCACTCAACTATATTAAACACAGCACACATGGAAGCATCCAGAGAAGGGTTCGTGGTGGTGCGTGGCACCGTTACTCAGGTTTGGGGGGGGGGACACACCATATGATGCACACTATGTCCCGAAGATGCAGTTTGGTGACTGCTGCATCTCTCATGCATTCAAATGAACTACGAGCATTCACACACGTTTCCAAGCTCTCGGATTAATGGAGGATTTTTGTCTGAACGTGTAACTTTTGGATTTACAGTCATGCCTTGGATTGAGAGCATAATTCGTTCCGGAAACGTGCTTGTAATCCAAAACACTCTTATATCAAAACAAAATCCCCCCCAAAAAAATTTGTACATAGATTTTTAATTTAAGCCGTACTACAGTACTTGTGTTGCAAGACGTCGCTTGTATATCAAGTAAAAAATAAATAAATAAATATTTAAAAAATTGCTAGTCTTGCAAAACGCTCTCAAACCAAGTTACTTGCAATCCAAGGTATTACTGTATAACATGCCAAGCTAACTGCGGTTCCTGACAGGGTCTGTTTGCCCATCACTAGCTGTGACAATTCACCGGGTAGAGAATGGTGTGTCCAAAAGCATGGACAAGCACAAGGAAAACGCACAGGTGTGCTGAAGTCGTGTGTGTACAAATCAGTACAGCTCCACCAAAGTGCAAAAGAACCTAGCAAAATTCCAGCCACTTCAATAGGATGCATGCACAGATATCTGCAAGACAGCCAGTCAACAATATATGGATTAACTTTAAATATAATCCAAGTTGATCTTGAAATAGAATAAAAGAATCCAAAAGAAATAAATGCACATATACATACACACACACACACACACACACACCGAAGTCCATAGAGTTTACCTGCAGCACATGAAAGAAAGCCGCTAAAATAAAAGTGAGGGAAAAGAAATTGATTTCTTGAAGAACTATTCCCTCCCACCCCCTGCTCCGCTTCCGAAAGATGAATGAGATGACAGGTGGTTTAGTAAAATCATTAAGACGTGATAGAAATAATTTCTGGGGATGTTAGTTAAATTCCTTGCTGACTGGCCCACATGATATATGACAACACAATTTTCACCCAAGGTGAGAGGGAAAAGATTAACTCGTGAAAAGTTGGGCACAAAATGAAGGAAGTGAAGCACAGCCACAGTGTTCCGGAGTTCCTCACACCAAATGATATTGACAAAGAGGTGAATATAAATATACCTGTGCGCAGGCTTGGATCTGGGCTTTTGGGTAGGTGTTTATTAATATCATGAAAATATGATTCTTAATGATCTGGGAACAGAGACCTATATAGGGGCTTGAGTAATGGCATTGTCTTGTTGCCTGCATAGTTTGTGCTTTTGTCTCAGACAGGTTCATTTTTCACTGGAGGGGAAAGGTTCACACCGCACGAGGGGGGTAACCAGTTGATGTTACAAGGCTGACGATTAGCCCCCTTGCTGTTCCACATGACACTGGGAAGGACTCCAACAGGCAACCTTAATGCCTGTTTCAGCATCTTGAAGAAATTAATGAACACAGCTTTGATGGCAAAACATTTCAATCAGCCCAGACCAGCTGTGCCTACAATTTATTTTTATTTTTATTTATTTTTATTTTTTTAAAAGCAACTATGAATAAAACTAGTTGAAAAGCATCACAATCGTTTTGGAAGGGGGAAGAGAGTGGTAGGTGAGTGGAATAGAGAAAGGGAAGGATGGTGGTGGCTTGTGCCAAAGGATGCGTTACAGCCCTGTGTTTGCTGAACAAATTAAGCACGTTCTGGTTTTTCACCTGCTGAAGTAGCAGCCGTGCATATGGCCCAGAAGTTAAAAATAAGGAAATATGCATACATTACCATACTTAATGGACGACCCCCTCCATTTAATATGCAAATTTCCTGAAATATTACTGAATGCCGTCTGTTCTAAATGAATAAATTTGAATTGCAATTAGAATAATCCTTTATAATTAATGAAAACTGTCAATTTTGGTTCATAAGTAATTTGATTAACTGGATGATGGGACACTTATCAAGTTCACTGGACTGCTAGGCTACGAGAAAAGCTGACAGGGAAAATGGGGCGTTCCAGGCTCTCAGACACCACTGGAATATTATCCTAAATTATTGATAACAGAAGCCAGTGAACTTAAGAAAGTGAACTCTGGGTGCCTTCTGAAAAGGGACATTTCAGCTGGGTGAAATGTGATGGTCTGCTTGTAATAGCCTGCTCAGACGGCAGCATTGTGTCATCATTTACTCCCCCCATGGGGGGAAAAGACCCACAAGCAACGGCAAGCAGCTAGTTAAATCTGAAATTTACACTCTCCAGCTGCTTCCATAAGAAGAAAAAAAGGTTCACACAATAAATGTAAGAAGGAACAATGCAAGCCATGTGGAATTAAGTTTATTATAATACATCACAGGCATTATTTTACATTAGATTGCCACCGATGAAACGTGCATTTCCTACACCTGGTTTTGGGGCCATCGTTTTTCTTGCAACTGAGATACAAAATTAATCCTTTTCTTTTGTTTTAACATTTGGATTTAGGACAAAAAGAATGCATGTATTTGGTCTTAATTTAGTAAAAACATATAAAGACATGATACAGTGAAAGCCAGCACCACTGAGATCCTTCCGACCACACACTTCCTGGCACCCCTTGAAGCCTGGACAGAGGTGTGGGTGGAAGAGACAATGGTTGTGTTCACATAAGAACAGCCATGCTGCATCAAGACCAGAAGTCTATCTAGTCCAGCATTCTGTTCACACAGCGACTTACCAGCTGCCTACGGGATCCCACAAGCAGGACATGAGTGCAACAGCACCTTCCTGCCCATGTTCCCCAGCAAGTGGTGTACATAGACATACTGCCTCTGATACTGGAGGAAGCACATAGCCAATCAGGACTAGTAGCCACCAATGGCCTTCTCCTCCATGAATTTGTCAAATCCCTTTTTAAAGCTGTCCAAATTTGTGGCCATCACTACATCTTGTGGAAGTGAATTCCATAATTTAACAATGCACTGTGTGAAGTACTTCCTTTTATCTGTCCTGAATCTCCCACCAGTCAGCTTCATGGGATGACCCCACGTTCTAGTATTATGAGAGAGGGAGAAAAATGTCTCCCTATCCACTTTCTCCACACCATGCATAATGGTTTACAGCAACATACGTGAGCAAGGAACAAGCTGCATCAAATCATGAGCTCATGCCTCCCCTCTCCTCCTCCAGCACAGCTGGGAAGAGTTTGAAAGCATTTGTCATGGTTTCTGAAGCTGGCTTGTTAGAACTAACCATAGTGAATGTTAACCCAGTTCTGGGTCTGGATGACACAACAAGCTATGATTAATTACTACAAATGGAAGCTTCCGCTTCCAAACTCTTTTTCCTGTCTATGTAGGAGGATGAAAGGGTAGGGGAAATATGTGAGTTCACATATGTCACACTATAGACTGTGCTTCTTGTTCAGTTCTGTTGCCAGAAGGCTCATATTAGGAAATCAAAGGCAGAATTTTTTTCCACTCTCCTTAGGAGATCTAGAAATTATAGAAGGTAGTCAAGTTCTGCTGGTTTATATGGCTAAAAGTTCTGGAAGTTTACACAAAAATTAAATCCTTGTTTATCCTGGTCAGCAGTGCCTACACAACATGTCTCCCTAAATTTTGATGTTTAAATGCTCATTCTGTTTAATTATGTACATGCTATTATCTATCTATCTATCTATCTATCTATCTGTATAGTGCCATCCATGTGCATGGCACTTTAGAGAGTACAAGAGGGTAGGTCCCTTGTACAGAGGAAGCAAATGGAAGAGGAAACAGAGGTAAACAGGGAACTAGGATATGTGATTACAGGCAGTCCCCGAGTTAAGAATGTCTGACTTACAGACAACCCATACTTAAGAACGGACTTCTGGGTTCCCCGGCACTATATCATTTACATAGGTTACATAGCGCAGTATACTACGCAATTTGCGTAAATGCCGATTTTAACGTATAGAACGCTATGCTGTTCCGACTTACATACCAATTCAACTTAAAGACATTCTTAAGAATGGAACTTGTTCGTAACCTGGGGACTGCCTGTAGTTCAGCCACAGAGGCACAGCATTGGCACAAGGGCAGCCTTCCACAACCTGTCATCCTTCAGATATACTGGACTACAACTCCCAAGATCCCCAGGCCAGTTCTGAAAGTCCATGGCTGCTTTAGAATTTATTATCTCTAACAGCAGCCTTCCCTCTGTCCTCCCCCCTGCCCATGTCACATGGTAAACTGCTTTTGAAACTGAGAGGAATTTCAAAATCAGTTAGTGATATGGTCTGGGTGGTCTGGTCTGCTGTAAAGAGGAAGAAAAATGAGTTAAAAACAAAACAATTCTGAATATAGGTATAAAAGGGCTTCCTTCCAGAGCCTGAATTATGAGGAGCAAAAAGTGTCTGGTGACTCCTATAGCCTCCAAAATAGACTAGTCCTCTCTCAACAGGATACAAAGGGGGCTGCTATTGATGAAGGTTTTCAGACTTTGCTTTTGGTTTTCAAGAACGCACTTGTGATCAGAACAAAAATGGAAGCAGGTTCAAAGGAAAGGGAACTAATTCCCAACTAACTCCAACGGAGACCATTTTTCCTTTTTTAACACCACCCACCCTCCACAGGAGGGATGGAATTTCGGGATGAAAACAAGGGAAGGGAGATTTAAAGGCCCCCTTGCTGGAGTGTCATGATACCAGTCTGAATTGGGGCTGCAAACACTTACCCTGGAGCTTCACTATGCATGATTAGAAGAATATTTAGGTTGGCCTCAAGTAGAAGTTAGGAATATTGTAGTAATAGAAATAGAAATCAGGTTAGTCATTTGTTGAATGAATTTCCATTCATGCTCACTGTTTGTATGACAGCCAAGCTATTTTGGTTAGTGGAGGCAAAAATACAGGATGAGCATTCTGCCACACCATGCCCTGAACAAATGAAACCCTTTGAATACATTAGGGTCTTACTAGTTTCTTTTTAAAGACACATCAAGGCATTTCAGTGTGTGTCAATAAAAGCCCACCTGGAGTAAGGAATTACAGAGTGGTAGGACGGAAGCAGAGATTACTCAAGTCTTTGTATTTTCATTTATTTTAAATCTGCATGTTGTTAAAACAAATGTAAAAATTAGCCATATGGAGACTTAGTTTTGGTACAGTATCTTCATCTGTCACCACATTTGGAGAAAACACACACACACACAGACACAGTGCTGGCACTGAGACATAGAGGGAAGGAAAACAACATACAAGGCAACAGTACAGAACATATGCACGTGCTTTTGACCTCATGGGATGGTAACTTATGATTATTTCATATACAGCGAAAACCAGGCAGATTGTTGCTGCTGGGTTATATTTTAAAGATCAACATCTTATCATAAAGGCTGATCCTGATTCTAAATAGCACACCATTCAGTTTAATTCGGTACAGCTTACCCAAATGAAATACACCCCTACACCCCTTATTTTGAATGCAAACCTTAGACCCAGTGCATGTAAGACAGGGGCTTAATAGCTTTCCAAACTCTCATTTGGCCTCCGTTATACAACCAGCTGACACTGAAAATAATTAATGCCCTTTAGGACTCACATCTGCTCCTATGCTTCCATGTCAAGGCTTTTAATTGGGCTATTTTGGCATTTGGAGACAATGGCAAGGTGAAATAACCTTTCTTTAATATTTCTGAGGTCAGAAGCTAGTCCTGCCAAAGGTCACCCTTCAGGTTCACAAATGACTCATTTGTATCACCTAATGCAATCTGTGACTTGCAAATTGCATGGGGATATGTTATAGTGCATTAATTAGTCCATGTGATGAATACGGAATTCATCATTAGTGGTTGCAGCTTCTGCAGGCGTGCCAATACTTGTTTTGGTGGGCTGAGATAGCTGATTATATTACATACTCTCCTGCTAAGTGTGGCCTTTAATATTTGGAATTGTTTGCATCTTCAAAAAGTGGCAAGGATAAACTACCACACTCCTTTGAAGTTATACTGGCCCTTTGCTTTTATTTCATGTAACGAGTACAGTAATACCTTGGATTGCAAGCATAATTCGTTCCGGAACCGTGCTTGTAATCCAAAACACTCTTATATCAAAGCGAGTCTCTGGCGGGCATGAGCGGGGCCGATTTTGGCCCGCTACGCCCGCTCGAGGCGAGCGGTTACATCCCTACTTGTATTGCAAGACGTTGCTTGTTTATCAAGTCAAAATTTATTTTAAAAAATTGCTTGTCTTGCAAAACGTTCTCAGACCAAGTTACTTGCAATCCAAGGTATTACTGTAATTTAATTCTACAAGCCTAGCCTCCCCCTAAGCTGGCACTCTCTGTCCCTTCTCCTCCTATTGAGGACTAGCATGTCATCCCAGCCCTAAACTGTGATTAATCTTAACTATGGTTTGTTGAAACAAGCCAGCTTCATGATCCATGGTTTGAAATTGGCTTGTTTTGAAGAAACTATAGTTAAGATCAATCATTCATTGGGTTTGGACAACTGACAAGCTGTTGTTAATTAAAATAGAGGTGAAAGCTCCTGTTTTCCTCTTCATGGCCACCCCAGAGGGGGGGAGAGAGTAGCTTGTGAGCCTGGTGGGAGGCTAGGCCTGTTCCCATCACAACAAACAATGGTATATCCTGATGTCTGAACATAGCAATGTGCTAACTCTACTTTGAAGAGGACTACTAATATTCATATTCAGTACCTTTTTTTTTAACAAGTTATTTAGGACAAGTGAAGGATCCAAGCCATTCCATCTCTAGTGGCAATGTGATGCTATTTCATTGTGCAATACATTTAACATGAGCTTAACCTATATAAAAATAGGTGTTTGGACAAAGAGTAATTCCACAGCTTACAAATTGCCTTCTGAAATGCTAAGCATCATTGTTTGCTATCATTGTATGTTGCACTACTGAATGTGTCTCCATAATACAATCTGCTTTGGTTCAAAGTATTATAATCCCTTCACCTTATGGGTCCCATCCAACATTGTGCAAGCGAACTTCCACTCATGTAACAGGGCTTCCCCTTCTCTCCTTGCACTTGCATCTCCCATATCTGCTCCAGAGAATCCGCAACCCTCTAGAGCAGATTTTGGGTGTGCATAGGAGGAAAGGGGAATATGTTCTACCAACAGTGTCCATTTTGTTGGCAGACTGACGCCATTAAGTGCAGCCAAGGAAATTTGGTTCAGATCTCTTCACCTAAAGAGGTTAAAGCTATCAGGTGCCATGGCAGGGCCTTTTCAGTGGTGGCTCTGGTATTATGAAATGTATTTCTGTATAAATGCACAACGCAATAAATAGGTTCTCTGATTTAAAATGTCTATGTACAATGTCTATGAAGGCACATAAGATATCCTTCTTCAACAGACTTCTATGGATATGATTTAAATTATTGTTTGGGGTTGGCTTTTTGAAATTGGCTGAATTTGATTGAATAATAGATTGTGAGAGAATTATATGAATTTTAACTGTAAGCAACTTTGAATTTTATGATAAAGTAGTATAGGCATTTTTTAAAAAATAAATAAAGTAGAAATGCAGATCCATGGGAGTGACCACCCAGATGGCCTTTTAGCCTGATGCACACAACATCTCCTGACTCAACCATGATTGTGGCAGGCAAGTCACCTGAATAACCCGGCCTTCTAAAGCTAGGAGCATAATCAGCAATTTTTATTAATCACTGATCAGTTCAATTGAGACGTTTTGTCATGGTGGCATTATCGGAATGATGCTTCCCCACTCAGCCACCAGTTATATCGCTAATAATATAATCATACAGATCTGCCATCTTCCAACACAAGTATAAGCAGTATCATTTTTTCCCCCACTGCACTGTTTTTCAGTGACCTTTTTTAGGTGACAGAGCAAACTCTCATCGGGGAGAAGGAAAATGGCAGCCGCAGCTCTTCATTCCAAAAATCAATCAACTGAAATCAAGTGAAAGGTCTCAGATTCATGACCCTTGAAAGCACACCCTGTAAGATATGAGGTTGCTTCCCTTTCAGTAGGTAGGTAGGACATAGAAATACATCATTGCAGAAAGGAGTCTATATTAAAAATGGTTGAGTCAGGCAAGGCAAAGAGACAGGGATAGCAAGGAGAAGAAGCAGCAGCAGCAAGACCAGGTTCCAAGAAACAGCAGTGACCGGACATGAGCTTCAGCAGATGCCTGCCTGCTGATGCTATCCCCTGATGCCAATCCTGGAGTTTGCTATTGTGGCTTGAAATCATGTCTGATACATTCAGACCTTCCATACCTTAAACAAAAATATATTTATTGGGGGTGGGGGCAGGATTGAAAGCACAGACAACAAAACAAAACATATTCCTGCTTGAAGGAACTTGGTTGCCTGGAACAGCATAAAGGAAGGAAACAAGGAATCAACCTTTAGAGTAGTAGGCGATCACTCGTGACTGAGTAAGATTGTCTTCCAGGATAAAATTACAAAAAGAAAATTATATAAAGAGGAAATTGTAAAAAAAATGTGTAGACTGACTAGCGAATAGCGATGGGTCCGTAAGTGACTGTGGAGGCCAATTCTAGATCCACACAGCTACCCACAGTGAGGTCACAGGTTACCAGATGGAAGATGGTGCTGTAAAGGATTTGTTTGACGTGCCTCTCGCTTAGCACGTTTCTCTCTTTCACCTTGCACTCAGGCTTCTTCAAAGTCCATGGAACCTTTGTGAAAGGCCAACCTCCAGTTAAAGCGTTCATGGGCCAGAGCTTCCCAGTTCTCCATGTTTATATTGCATTTTTTTAGATTAGCCTTAAGAACATCTTTAAACCTCTTATACTGACCACCGATATTCCACTTTTCATCCTTGAGTTGGGAATAAAGTAACTGCTTTGGGAGTTACTATACGGATTCAGAGTGTGCTAGGATTCAGGCACATAAGTGACAGCCTGGATCAAAGAGGCTTGTGTTGGGTGCAGAGGTGGGAATACTTCTCCAGACCAAAGTGATGCTTCAGCATTGGAAAGATAATTTTTTTCCCAGGGGCATATTTTTAGAAGACCTCTGGAATTGTACATCTTTTTTTGAATGGTTCATCACAACATTTCTTGTCGTCTTGTTTCTACATATCCTTCCTTGGCTAACTTTGCCCAGCCCTTCTTTTCGCTTCATTCTGCAAAACTATGAGTTCTTTCCAAAGAGGGAATTACTGTTATTCCAAGCCCTATTTCAATCACTTCCATCCGAACCTCTAATTACCCAAACATGTTAGGTATTGTGCATCCCACTTTATGACATATGGATTGATTTTTTAAAAACCATGCATTATAATTCTCTTTTAAATAAGTGATTAGAATAATATAATAAATAGATGCTTACTTAGCCTATTCATCCTTACATCTGAAAGGAAAAAAGGCATTCTTATGGGGGGGAAAATAACTTTTAGCTGCTATGTTTCCGATCTGCAATTACATCAAAATCACATTAATTGAGCTATAACACTGTCAGGCCAGCAGCTGGAAGGCTTATCCATACATTCTAAAGAGACGACCATTAATTCAGAGCTCCACTGTGTGGCAATGAAACAGGGATGTCCATCCCCCCAACGTGATTTACTCTCTTTCAAGCTGCTTAAGTGGGAACCTCTACAAAAAGATTTAAGTTAAGTGACTCTTATGCCGTGCTGGAGCTCATTTATTATTGAATTAAATTTTCATTCCCTTTAAAGGGAAAAGAGAAATATCGCTTTATATGAAACAAGGTAAAATTGTTCCAAGGAAACAGCTATTACAATCTGCAAAGGAAGTTTATAAATCTAAAATTACACCAGCATTTTTATTTTGCATCAATTACTCTGTGTGTGTCTCTGTGTGTGAGAGTGCGGGTGTATATGTATGTACATATAAAGTGTGTTCACATAAATATGTTCACACAGGGCATCTTTTTATATGTAAGCATCTCCAAGTTACACATTTGTAGAAACAACACAACCTCTGAGCGAGGCAATCATGGATAAAGGTAACATATGATTCTTGTGATTGTGGTGGATGCCAATGAGACCACCATGATTACAATAGTTGCTAATGGATGTATCCATAATTGAACGGCTCACACATTGGGCTGGATCCAAAGAAGAGTGAGCAAAAAGAGTTCCGTCATTAGCGCTGTTCTACAAACAGTTGCACAAATGCTGGCAGAATCCTTTGCACAATGAAGTATGTGCTGCTGCGTCATCATATGCCCACAATTACATCTCTGCACACGGGGTGCGTGCAGTTGCCCACTGGGAGGCATGAAGCAAGACCTAATCGCCAGAGCACTGAGTTCCAAACTGAAAAACGCAGAACAGCCATTGCTTGGGAGCACAGCCCCTTTTCGCCAAGCGCAAAGCAAGCCTTGCTTTCCCGTGTTTGCACAATAGCCATTAGGGCTAGCTTTGGAATGGGGAAACTGCATGCACCCCAGCAAAGGGGACGTGCAGGCTTTGCATATGTGTAAGGAATTTAAACTACCGTATATACAGTTAAGTATATCAATAGCCAAACAGCAAACAATCTTGTACAAACAGTTGCACAAGGGTTTATAAAAATGGAAGAACATCTGTGGATGGATTTTATGGATTTCTCGTGCAACACTCTTTCGAGAAATCAGAAACAGTCCTTTCATGAGCAGATCCAAGCTATTATGTTTGTTCATATAAGCATACACCAGCAGCCGAGACAGGCAAGTCTCCATACAAAAAATGCTTTAGTTAAATAATAATAATAATAATAATAATAATAATAATAATAATAATAATATGGCACTTTTTGAGTGCTCAAAGTGTTTTGCATACATTATCTCAATAATTCTTACAACAAACCTATGACATTAGTAGGCCTATATAATTATACTTATTCGTATTGCAGATAAAAGACTGAGGCTGACAGATAATAGTGTGCTTTAAGGCTATTTAACAACTGAGCAGTAGAGATAAGATTTGAACTGAGGAGTGTCTGGTTCACAGCTAAGTCATGAAGTCTACAATCCTTTGCACTCTTACCTGAAAACAGTTGGGTTTACATTTGAGTAAACATACACTATTCTAAGTGCCAGAGAACTCCATTAACTAAGCCTCAAATTGTCCAAACCTACAAATTATCCAAATCTGCAAATGCTTCCCATATAGTGTCATCTCACTGTGGCTTTATAAATAGTGCTCCTTTCCCCCCCTAAAACCCTGATGATTCAGGATTTGGAATATCTCCATGGCCAAATTAGCTAGGTTGTACTGTACAGACATCTATGATTTTAGGAAGCACAGCTTGATTGCACAATGATAGATAGGTTCCTGGCTGCCACTTCTAATCTCTTTTTCCCCATTCAAGGGCTGTATTAATTTTCGCTGCGGTGGGCAACCTTTTTGCACTAAGGGCTACAAGTGGCCATGAGCAGTGGGTCAGGGGCCACAAGTGGCCTCCCACAGATACCCGCACAGCCTTCCCCCCACTCACTGTCTCTCTCACACAGAGACACATAAATACACACTCCCCACCCACTCACTTTCTCTCATACACAAAGAGTCCCATCCTGCAAACAGAGTTCTCTCTTATCTCCCCTTCAGCGGTGGTGAGGTCTTAATCAGAATCTTAAACCTCCGTGCCCTGCTAGGAGAGGTGGCTGTTCTAGCCCACAGCTCTCTGTGGCTTCTCTCTCAAGAATAACATTATTGAGAGGGAAACCAGAGTGTGGAGGACTAGAATATATTTTGCCACTCTAGACAGCTGTATCCCATGCTTCCTCTCTCAAGAAACCATTCTCTGTGGTTTCCCTTTCAATAATGTTATTCTTGAGAAAGAAACCACAGGGTTCACCAGGCCAGAGCAGCAAAGAAAAGGTCTGTTTTAGGTCCCAAGGGGGGGGAGGTACAGTGGGAGAGATGCAGGAAGGGGAATTTGGGAGGGAATCGTGGCTAGGGTAGCCATGAGCTGCAGGAGAGACCCTCCGAGGATTTTAAAGAGCGGGAAAAGAAGCATCCTATTTACTTGGCATCTCTTGAGAAGATCACTTGACAAGTTTTTTTCTGGAACAGTATTTTGTATGAGAACCTCAATTCCCTATAATTTCCCATACCTTTCTTCACATCTTAAAACAAAACTTCTAGTCAATTAAATTAAATGTTTGCTTGAACTTCTTTGATACCTTTATATTTAACAATGTTATGATGAACTTAAGATAATCTAACTTAATAAACTCTCATTTATATGAGACATCAAAGAGCTTCCTTTGCGCATGAGCCCATGTCTTAAATAAAGGCAATCGAGAGAACAAGGTTGAAGGCTACATGAATATAAGTATCCTTGGGATATGGATATGATGGGATAAACACCATCATATCATTGGTGTTTAAGGTGCCACTTCTGCTAACAGGAATTAGTTCTGTCCAATACAGTCCTGTTAAAGTACCCTCTCTGAGCAACTATATGTTGCAATGCTAGATTATTGATTTCCTTTATATTAAGGACTAGAGAGTTGTAATACCAATACAATATGTTTTTTATACCACCCTTAATTATCCTCACAAAAAACCCCACTGGTTATGGGATATGAACGCTCTTGCTGTTTTCTATCATGAACTGGTTAAAACTCTGTGATCTTAATAGTTCTAGTAGATATACAGATCCCTGTAGAGAACAAGAATTATGCCTGAAAGTCAAATGGAGATTAATTCCATACAATCACCCTGTACATGACCTCTGTGACTAAACTGAGTAACACCCAGACATAGCAGTCAAAAAGCTGCTGGAATGTGTCTCCTGCAACATCCGTATGAAAGAAGTATGCAGAGCCTCATTCTCTCTCCTGATATCATCATTTATTATTTCTTAAGTGATTAAACTTACTAGGAACTGGATAAGAACAAAATCAAAGAGGGCTCTGCCCATGGGTTGACATTCTGAGATCAGCAAGCAGAGAATCTGGAGCCCTTTTATCTACTCGTTACAGAGAAATACAAGGCATTAAGCAAAAGCCTGCCTGTTTAAAATAAATGGCTAACCCATGGAATCAAATTGGCTAAATGTTCCAGAGGAAAACACACTTTAAAAAGAAAATCAACCCTGCCAGATCCCCTGTAATGGTGTCATTTACACTCCAGTCACATGAGTTTAAAGCGCAAGACCCTTTCATAATTAGGTACGTACACTATGCCGGCTCCCTGCCTAATTAGCAAATTATGTTGAAAATAGCATCCTGCTAATTAACGGTTATTATGGCATTCCTGAAGCTGAAGCTTTAATTATCACCAACCCTAATGCTTGTGTACAGGAAAAAAACTTTCTTTAAATTATCAATAAGGGCAGGAGATTATTATCAGGCAAATCTGCTGACGGCTGATTAATTGGTTTGATGCAAAGTTGCTGCGTGTTTCATATTATTTTATCGAAGTTGCAGGAAAAAGGTACATAATTTGGTTTCATTAGCAACCGCTGCTATTTATCACGAGAAGATGCCCCTTTCCTTTTTAGTTGTTTGTTCAATTCCCTCTGTGTTTTTGCCTGCACCAGCATCAAAGTCAAGAGCAAGGAAGTTTTAATTAAGTGACACTAATGAGGTCGTTGAAAATGATACTTCAGCAATTCAGCATGCTGTTAAATGTGTTTATTCTATAATGTCATCAAAGGTTATTGTTTTCCCTTGTAATAGATAAAATTCATTACCATAAGCATTGTACTTCCGAGTGTAAGAAATACAAGATGCAAGTTAGTCAGGTGTGTTTCTGTTACATGTCGCTTTTAATCTGCCTCCCCAAATGATTAGATGCACTTCAAAGTGGAACATTACTTCCTTTTTATATTTTTTAAAAACGCACACCATAGTTAGTGCCATTCAGAATTTAGCCCTGAATATCCATAAATGTTTCCAAGTAGACACTCACTTATTTGAAATGCATCAGTTGTAAATAAACATTCTGCTTTGTTAAACTAGTGTTAAGTATTAACATATTAACTCAAGGCAGGGTGCCTGGCTTTTTGCTTGCTGGTCATTTATGCAATGCATTATTTGTTCCGATCTCCAATTGGCTTCTTTATACAGAGCCAGCAATAATAATGCAATATCAATGTGGTGGCTTTTTATATAACATGGCAAACCTATTGGACTTACAAGTGGTAAATTAAGAATAGGTGAATATTTGGTGAAGAAAGGAAACATGGGGAAAATCTCCTGTTTGATTCAAGAAGGTAGGCATGGCCTTCTTCCACCAAGTGTAGCACTTTCTCTACAGTTGCAGGCAGGTGTCCTTTCATGAGTCCCGAATGATAGAGAGCAAGTGGTTACAGCATCCTTCTTAATAAAGGATACACCTGAATGTTTCCTCCTATCACTTCAGAAAAGTGAAGGAATTTTCAACATCTCTGCTACTGATACTCGGTTATAGCACCATTGGGGAAAGAACAGCAACTCTTCAAAATATGGGAATGAGCCCCTCCTATCTACCACACAGCTAACATCTAGTTTGAACCAGGCACATTATATGGCCATGCTTATTATTTATTTATTTATCAAACACAACAACAACAACAACAACAACAACAACAGCAATGAAAAAGCAAAAAGGGGGGAGGGGGAGAAAAGAAAAGAAAAAGGGGTGGGAGGATTTAACACTTCCATTTAAAATATATACATTAATATACATTAATATAAGCAGACCATATGTCTAAATAAGCATCATACAAAATTGGTTGTAGGAGATGCATTCAAATGTAGCAAGAGCAGTAAGATCTTCAGTCCACTGAATGATAGGTGGTGGGTACTTATCCTTCCAAGCCTGAAGCATCTTTCCAACTGGAAGGGCTCTCAGTATCCACTTTTGCTGTCCATCTGTTAATCCCCACATCACAAGGATGTAATTTAAAAGTGCATCGACATCCACTATTATCCCAGATTTTTCAAGAACAAAATTTGTATGAGCAATTACTTCCAACCAAAAAGAAGTCACTACAGAGCCAGTGTGGCGTAGTGGTGAGAGTGTTGGACTGGGACTCGGGAGATCCGGGTTCTATTCCCCACTCAGCCATGAAACTCACTGGGTGACTTTGGGCCAGTCACTGACTCTCAGCCTAACCTACCTCACAGGGTTGTTGTGAGGATACAATGGAGAGGAGGAGGAGGAGGAGGAGGAGGAGGAGGAGGAGGAGGATTATGTAAGCCACCTTGGGTTCCTTGCAGGAAAAAAGGTGGGGTATAAATATAATAAATAAATACAGGACATGCCCACAACATATACCTCAATGAGGCATTGTCCTCATTACAATGCTAGCATCTGACAGAGCTAGCCAGCTTCTTCTTGAATTATCTGTGGTGTTCAATACAGGTGAAGCATAAATTTTGGTTGAATCAGCATCAATTTTAAATCTACAGAAATAGTACATATGGAAGTTAAGGCAACTTTCCATTGATTAGGCTGCATAGATAGAACATTCCAAATCCTTATTCCATTCCTCTCTGACAATCTGAATATCTACTTTACTACATTCTAAAAGACGTATATAAACAACTATTGTAGGCTTAGCCTTCTGTAAAGAACCAATTAATTCCTCCAACAGCGTAGGAAGAGCTTAAGTACTAATCACTGACAAGCCATATATGGACTCCAACAAATGCTGTAGCTGAATGTACTGCCAACTAACACTAACCGGTAAATGATATCTAATCTGCAATACTGAAAATGGTAAAAATTCATCATCCGTTCCTATTACCTGATCTGAAGTAGAAATTCCACTATCAGCCAAACTCTTACACATAAATGGCCATCTCTCTATTTTCAAAACTGGATTCTCCCATAAAGTTAATTTAGCATGAGAATATGGATCGAACTGCAGCTGATGACACATTGCATTCCAAGTCTTCCTCACTGCTAAAATTGACAGTGGAGCCATTACTTTCTTTTTAAAATACCTAGGATCCTAATGCTATCCAGCCAAAAATGGGTGTCAAATAATTTGATTCCAAAACAACCCATGGAGACAACTTAAAAGAAAACTACTTAACATAAACTTTCCTTAAAAGAAAAAGTTGATTTCCAATCATTAGTGTAGATTAACAAATAAGCTTTATGATATAAACTAAGATCTGGAAAATTAAATCCTCGCTCTTTAATAGACAAATGCATAGACCCAGCTTGTTTGATTCCTGACCCCTTCTTTGTTTGAAGGGGAAGTATCACGCAACCTGGCCTCCACGGAGAACTGGGTATTTGCAGAGAGTGCCCAGTTCAGACTAGATATTAGCTGTATGGCAGAAGGTTAAGACTTGCACCACTCCTTCACATACAGTCTGAGCACCAGTTCCAGGGAATGGCTCAAAAGCAGAGTTGGTGTTTACAGTGCTAACAAACCACATTCCCTGCCTGCAGCATGCGTGTGTGTGTATGTGTGTGTGTGTGGGCACAGGAGTGCCCCTTTAGTCAAAGTGAGTTGCACTTTAGGTTCCACCCACCATTATATGCCTCAGAATTCTACTGCTTATAAAAATGACGCCAGTTTAGCTAATAATATTAAACTTGGCACCCATGATCTACCCAATAAAGTCTACAGTTGTGCAACATTTCAAAGTGATCTGATAAAAATTGGCACAAGTACAGCAAGTTACTTTTTACTACAAGCTTGTCTCAGCATAACATATATTTCTTTCAAATTTTGGTGAAAACAGACTTCCACTGGCCCCTCACTTGGGGACAGGGAGAAGATTTGCGAGTGGGGGAGGAGAGAGGAGTCAGGTAACAGGTCAGGTTGGTCATAGGTAAAAAGGCATTAAAAAGGCAGGAAAGGGCTTATTTAGGCACTTGGGTTGGAGGGAGATTGAGACGTCTTTGGGGTTTTGCCTTTCTCGCCTACATTGGGTGCCTGGAGGCGTCAAAGTAAGGTGACGATGGTAAGGCCCTCCAGCTCCACATGGAGGGCAACTGGCCGAGGGCGGACCAACCCGCCTCCGGTGCGGTTAAGATGTATTCGCCAAAATATTTAAAATATTGGTTTTTTCCCGGCCAATGGCCGGGCTAGGTTAGTACCACACTTCGCCCTTCACAGATCTTCAATTCAATAAATGTGGCCCTGATTTGAAACCATATACTCTGTGTCTGACTCTTCTTTATCTCACCCATACACTCGCAACTACTGATGTATTTTATTCAGGTTTGTCGAGGAGATGTGCCTTTCATTGGTTTCGTGAAGTTCTGAGCAGCAGTTCAAAAGGTATTAAGGTTTTTCTGTCCACTAAAGCTTATGGCAGCAACTGCTGGCAAAGTTATGTCGGGCACGCTCAGTTTCACTCTCAAGCTAGAATTCTGCCAATACTCCAGTGTTTTGATAGGAATTCCAGTGTTCTTGTCAGCATTCTGACAGTGGGGGAGGTGTAGCAGGAAACTGTCAACTGAGATAAGAGTGAGGTAATTTTGAAGGCTGAGGGAATCACTCTCACTGATTGATAGATCTTTGAGGGAATAAGGAGGGCAAGGGAACATACAGGGACATATCTATTCATTTATACACATCTACTCAGTTAATGACTTGCTAATGTTTGTTTTTTAGTTTGTGTTTTTCAGAACACTGTAATTATAAATTTCCTTTTTAAAAACCAGGGAAATTCAATGATAAAAACCCCTTCTGGTTTAAGACCAGAGTTAAGGTTATCTCATGTTGGCTCAAATTGTGTTTCTTTATAAGCAACAAATAGGTATGGGTCAACTCACAGGAGGATTCCTCTAGAAATACAGTAAGGCTTATATGCTTCATAAGGCAATACAGGACCAGGACAATGTTGGGCATCTTTGCTGGTCCCAGGCACTCCATCTTCCCCATCTGGATTTGGGCCTGAAAGACCCAAGAAGAGTGTGGGTGCATGGAATGAAAGTTGTAAGCAAGGACAATTTGTCAAATTGTACAACATCATTACTGATCATGGGGTACGTCTCTTAAAGCATCAGCCTTAGCTTCAATTTCCTGGCTTTGTTGAACCTACCTGAGAGCCTTAACTCTGTTCTTAAACCAGCAGGTTTTTTGATCACTGAATATAGGATTGATGTTGTTTCATAATTGAACATGGGTCACTAAAGCAGGTTAGAAAGACAGACAGACAGACGGAACTAGGACTGAAGCAAAGCTGATAATTAAAATGTTAAATATGTCCAAAGGAAACCTTAAAATAAGATTAAGAGATTGCCAGCATTGTATGCTAGATTAAAAGTGATATATTTGAAAAGGCTTGTGTTCCAAAGCAGGGGATTCAAAATTTATTTTAGATGCATGCACAACAATGCTAAGAGTGACCCATAAATTACTGTCCTGTCAATACATCCACAAACTCAAGGAAGAATGAAAGTCACGGGAACAGCGCTCCTCCTCATATGGGCAGCAGGGGTCTGGGGGTGGAACGTGCCTGGGTCATATGACCCCTAACCTTATCTTTACTTTTCCCATTGGGCTCTGTGATATTTGTACGTTTCTATTCAATATGGCCTTCTTTTGCCATTGGAAAATAGCAATTTTATACGGTATTTCCCAATGACATAAGCAATCTCCGTGCAAGATGCATGAACTCCTCAGAATGGCTTGCTTCCTGCTGTCTGTTCTTCAGATGGGATT
Source organism: Shinisaurus crocodilurus (assembly GCA_021292165.1). NCBI lineage: Eukaryota > Metazoa > Chordata > Lepidosauria > Squamata > Shinisauridae > Shinisaurus > Shinisaurus crocodilurus. The sequence continues at coordinate 115,181,942 of CM037881.1, forward strand.
TTATGTTTTGTTTGTTTTACACAAGGAGAGAAAAAGGAAAGAAATAACAAAAGAAAGTTTTCCCCATGGGAAAGTTAGCCTCAAAGTATAACATTTCCATAGCAGGATAAACCACTATCATCACTGCAGACATCATAATTACAGACAAAAACAGAGACAAAAACACAGTTGTACTAATCAAGCAGTCCTGTCACTTCAAAATCAGGAGGGCAGTAAGCTAGTTTGTCTTAAACTGTGCTTAGGCAGACATTTGCCCATTCCTTTTCAGGAATTCCCACATACATTTACCTGAAAAACAAAGATGAATCTGGCATTTCAATAATGTGACATTTTAATTCTGAGTGCCTAGTGAGATGTACAACATGTTTGGTTGTTTCTTTCCCTCTGGTTCTAAGGGCCAAGTCACATAACAAATTGGTGTGTTGATGGCAATGGTGCCATCAGGATAGGACATTGGGGCAGAAGTCCAGGGTCCCACTCAGCGGAATGAGCAGAGGGCCCCCAAATGCAGCAGGGCTGGCTTATTACATTTTAAATAAGAACATAAGAAGAACCATGCTGGATATCAAACCAATGGTTCATCTAGTCCAGCATTCCTTTCAAACCCACAAGTACGACATGAGTGCAATAGCACCCCCCTGCTCATGTTCTGCAGCAACTGGTGTACATAGGCATTCTGCCTCTGATACTGGAGGTAGTATATAGCCACCAGGACTAGTACCCATTGACAGCCTTATCCTTCATGAATTTGTCTCATCCACTTTTAAAGCCATCCAAACTGGTGGTCATCACGAAGTGAAGTAGGTGAAGAAATCCACATTACTATTTAAAGATAGTCCTTCTATAAGACTATTAAGTCCAGAGCCTAAAATTACCTGACTGTACCACTGGTTGATGGCTGGCATTGCTTAGTGCCTAAGAATGTGACCCTGGAATTCCTGGTTCAACTCTCACCTCAGTCACCAACTCACTACATGATCATAGGTAGGCCATCTTCTCTCATTTGCAATATGGGAATCATATAGAAAGTAGTTTATTGAAATAGTATATGTGAAGCTCATTGGCACGCTAAAGCTAAACTTTATAAATGCTAAGTAATACGATCTAGTTAGCATTTGCTTAGGTGAACTGACCTTCTGAGTTAACTCTTGAACAATGGTGTTATATTTCTTACCTGTTGTTACAGCCCACTGCTATACTAAGTCCCAGTGACTTAAACAGGACTTACTCCTAGCATCATACAGAGTTTGACAATAAATTACAGGTATTGGTTGTGCTTGTAATTGGCAAGCATTTATTTCTTAGCAGTAGTGTAACGGAAGAGGAAAGAAGGGTCAAATGTCAGAGTATATTACTGCAAGGCAGGAAGAAACTGCCATCTAAGGTCACTCTGCATTTAGACAACTTGGCACCCTTAGGCATGCTAGCTTGCAATTCTACTCCATACCTGGCAGTCTTATAGAAATCTGTGGAATTACTCATGGAGTACTCTTGATCTTGGATCAGGGCCGCTCCCTGCCAACTTTTGTTAATCATTGACTCTGGTACTTTTGAAGGAAGTAAATAATGTCTCAAACCTTGCCATAGAGTGCCACCAGGTCAAGAAGACAACAAGAAGCATTTGTCCCTAGTTCGGCAATGGGGACAAAGACGGCAGAAGAGTCTTGTTGGTGCCTGTGCATCCAGTTGACAGTGTTTCACTGGTGTATTATTTGGCTGAGCCAGGAGCACTCTCTGGCTAGTTGGGCAGAGCTAGAAGGTTAGTGATGCAGAGGGCGCACTCAGGGACAATCCCTCTTCTCAGATTTGCACCTGGGTTATAAACCAGGGGTCCAGCTTTAGCGCTAGCCTTTCTTGCCTACTGACTGGCTACCCACCCTGCACCTTCCTGCTTTTTAAAATACTATCTTTGCTATTTATTGCATGTTTGTGCTGTCAGAAACGATACCATGCCAAACTGGGGTATAAGGTCTATCCAATAAAGCTGTGTCATTTTTAATCCAGTCACTGTCTCTGTGGGATTTTCTATCCTGCTCTGCTTTATTCCTTTTCTTTACTCAAGCTTGCCAACACTTAATAGCTGGAAGTCTAGGGCAGAGAGAGGCAAGAATTTCATTTTGGTGCCTTTCTGATAAGAAATTACCAAAATTTGCAAATTTCGTTTTCAGGGCAGAAAGAACTTGAGATTTAAACAAACAGAATGTGGCAGAAACTGAAACTAGTATTCAACCATGTTAGTGCTCAATTAGGGTCACCACCTTTTTTCTGACAGGCTCCTCATCTTTAACAGTTATATGGCAGGCAGGTACAACATGGCCCTCTCCATGCTGGGAGAAATTGTACCTATTGACTTTGGTCAGTATAGATAGGTGAGAATTTTGTTTCAGATCAGTTTTTGATAAGAATTTACCAAAATTTGCAAATTTCTTCATATTCAGGATGGAAGGAACTGAATGCGAAATTGACAGATTAATCCATCCCTACTCTAGGGACAAGAAACCTTAAAGCTCTAAATAAGTCCAACATAAGTAAATAAGTTAAATTTAATTCATCATGTTCAACCGGTGCTTCTTTAGTAGTGACCACATATCTATGAAACTCCCTCCCGCAAAGGAGGTATGTTCAGCTCCCTCCCTGTTTACTTTTAAGCAGGCTTTGAAGACCTTATTATTTCAATCCTCTTTTGTTTGAAATGATGGGCTGGATTTTTAAACTGTCATTGCTCTCTGTTTCAGCTTGTAATATTGTTCTATCGGGCTGGATTAGAAATTGTTTTATGCTGACGCTGTTAGTTTTTTTGTTTTTTAATAGATACTGGTTTTAAATGTTTTTACGACATTAACTGTAAGCCGCCTTGGAGAATTTTCAATTTTGAAAGGTGGCATATAAATTCATCAATAAAACACAATTTGGACCCACAATATTCCAGAGGAAGGGAGTCTATCAAGTTTAAAGTCAACACATTTGGTCATCCCAGTGAAGCAAGAGAAAGAGAAGGAGAGGATAGATCCTTAGCTACCCAGTAATGGAAGTCAATGTGTGTGTGTGTGTGTGTGTGCGCGTGTGCATGCATGCGTATGTGTGCATGCGTACATGGCCACATACATCTATGTGAGACGCACAGATCACAGGGCTGGAAGATAGGTATACTCCCTGTTTTTTAACCAAATTGGACTAGTGAGGGGTAGCAAGATACTAATTAAGTAATTACAAATGCCTTCTTACAGAGCACTTCCTCACACAGAGCTAAAGAAGCAGCTGCTTAACAGATTAGTAATAGGAAGTGGTGGATCCCACCCCCTTCCGACCCCCCAAAAAAGGAAGTTACTGAAAGAAACCACTTCAGAATGGTTTTGTTGGCATAGATAGATCATAATTTATAATGATAGGGTATCTTCCCATGGATGAGCACAGCTTTAAAAGGGAAGAAGCACTGTGATATTTGATGCCTGCCACCTCTGTACCTTAACACAACAACCACACAAGCAGCTGATGCCTTTCAAAGCCAAGCATTGTTCTGTTGAATTCATTCTTGATCAATTGTTGGCGACTCTCCTTTGACTGACATGTGACATTCTTGTCTTCATGGATGGAGAAGCAAAGCTGTTGATGGCTATCGACATAAGAAAATGTCATGTCTGAATATGTTTCAGTAGGACCTTTCTCTCTTCATTGCAGCCTCTTTCCCCTCCCCACCCCCAGTACAGTTTGCTTTATTTAATGCCATGAAAGCCCTCAAAAAAGGACTCATCATCCAAGCCCTTAATTATCCTCAAGGGTTTTCAAGTGGTACTTAATTGCTCGACAACACTGAAAATCACATTTGCAGTAAGTCTCTCCTGCAAGGCAGAGTAGACCACATTGTCCTTTCTTTACACTAGGATGGCTGAAAGTACAACTTGCCTTTGTGGCTCAAAAGATAATGCTACAGGTCCCTTATTCAACTGTGGTAAAGGCAATGGTGCTAAGCAGCACATCCAAGGGGGGGAATGGACAATCACGTCCTGCAGGTCACTACTTTAAAAGTTTCCATGTGATGGCTCTAACCATGTGGGGAAACGGACATGTATAGTCCGAGAGCCAGTGTGGCGTAGTGGTGCGAGTGTTGGACTGGGACTCAGGAGATCCGGGTTCTAGTCCCCGCTCAGCCATGAAACTCACTGGGTGACTTTGGGCCAGTCACTGACTCTCAGCCTAACCTACCTCACAGGGTTGTCGTGAGGATAAAATGGAGAGGAGGAGGAGGATTATGTGAGCTGTCTTGGGTTCCTTGAAGGAAATAAGACGGGGCATAAATATAATAAATAAATAAATAAATAAATAAATAAAACTTGGCTTGGGTAATGCGGTGAGATGAAAGTGACCATGATGCAGCAGCTGCAGGGGGTGATGATAAAGCTCATCTCATCACATGGTTGTTTATAGAAATGGGCTCCTGGAGGCACTATTGGTGGAGCTTCTAAGGAACAACCACACAGGAAGTGGTTGTATTTTAAATAGCAATGTAGGGCAATAGGAGCACCTGTCCTGGGTGCAACCTAGGCAAAAATCAGGTAACATATCGACTCATATTGACTCTGTCATTAAAAAGAGCTGCTTTTGGGGTTTGGTTGATTTGATATTTTGGGCCTTGGGAATAATGGGCAGTATCCAATGGGGCCGCTCCGCCTCTGCTGGTTCTATTGTGCTCGCAGGACCCACCGCTTCTAAAAATAATGAATTAGGTAGGTTTGCACTAAAATGGAAATGAGCAAAAATCTTAATTACAGATCAGGACAGTTCTGTTGACCTGCCCTGTTTCTATTCATTTTGCGCATTTCTACTCATTTTGTGCCCCAAAGCCCCGTTCTGTGAGCAGTGGGTCCCACAGGCACAATAAGATACTATACTATGTGTGTGTGTGTTTAATATAAAAATTGTATTTGGTTTTTTAAAATGATTTTATCTTCCCTATGGATAAATATTTTCATCATAGAAAATATCAGCTTTCTCAGAGGCTTAATGAAGGCAGCAGGCCAGGCAGAGTGGAACCGCTGCAACTCTTCATGGCCCCTGAGACTGTAGCCTAATACAGCATAGCACATTCATCCCTTGAATACTGCTAGTGAGAGGTGGAGTTGAAAACCCCAAGCCATATGGCACTGGACAGCAGCAGCCAAGAGGCACTTCTTTACAGAAGTTCCTGAGCAGGAGAAGTCTATCTGGGCACTGAGAATTTCAGCAGCAGTGCCCTTGAAGGTTCACAACCATTCTCAACTCTTCCCAGCACATGTTTTTGGAGTGGAATGTAGAAATCAAAGTCTGTCCAGGGAATAGAAATGGCTTTTTCTGCCAGTTGTTTCACACTGAAATCAGGGGATTTTGTAGCTGGTGACGAGGCAGCTCATATAGAACTCATCCGGAGTGCATTGGGAGTGGTTTAATTTAATTTAGTAATTGGCATTGGTCAATTTCTATACTTGCATGAATGATTATCACCATCTCAACAGATGCGGCACAGATTCAGCTTGAAGCAGGTCCTCTCCTTGAGTTTTAGTAGAGGGCACTGAAAGGGATTCTAAAATCTTTTCCCATTGATGACTAGGCTGGATTTGTGATCACAATCTAGATTGCAGGGGATAAATCTCTACTTTCTACTCTGCTTGCTCTAGAATACTGTACATTAGCTTGGCACAAATCAGTTCAAGCTGGTTCAAGTGGTGCTCCGGGCCAGGTCATATTGGTCATGCTGAAAGTCAGCACACAATGAAGTAAATTTTCCAAAACCATTCACTGTAAGTTGAAAGCATGACCTGGCTGTACAAGAGAGAAATCAGGTAACCACTTCATAATGTGGCAAGGGTAAGGCACACTGAAGAGCACATCCAAGGTTAATTTTTCTTCATGTGAATCTGTTCTCACCTCAGTCCAGGTGAATTACACACCATTGTTTCTGATCCAGCAATTAACTCTTTGAAAAGAATCTTTGGAATACTACTTCCCCTATTCTAAGAGATACTGTCAACCTCTATATTCATATATATATATATATATATATATATATATATATAATGCCTCATGTCATTTTAAAATTTAAGTTTCTAGCCTCTAGAGATATTTTTAAAAATAAAATAACAAATATTTCTGGAACACACAAGCTGCTTAGGAGATACTTCATAAATCCTAGTGTAGCCAAGATGGTGATATTGATAGGGTTGTCAACTTTCCATTTCAAAAATACTGAAAGGAGACAGAACTAAGGCAGGTGGAATCAAAAGGCAGACCCAGGACTGAATCTAGTGAGTGAGAACTTGAGCCAGGGCAGAATCTGGAGTTTAGTCACTTTTCAGAACTCAAAACTATGTTCTTTACTGAATGCTGTTCTTTGCTAATTGGACCAGTAGAACACGTTTTTTAAAAATACAATAAAAAACTGGCTGGTTGGCCACCCTAGCTGGCAACCTGACTGATGTCTCCATCTTTGATATCAGTTCATTTGCTGAAAATACAGTTCCTGAAATGCAGTGCAAGAGAGCTGTGCAATTGACAATGCCAAAAAGCAAGTCACCAGCTCAGTGAGGAGGCAGTCAAAACAACTCCGTCATCGCCAACCAACCACAGTTGGGAACAGTACATTACAGGTCAGGAGCTCAAGATTCCTTAAGCAAAAAACACCTTTTGAGATCCCATCATGCTGTATGCCAACCTCAAATGAAAATCCAAAACTGATGTAGCCTAAAAATCATCAAACTGCTTCTGTTGACAACAGTATCCCAATCCCGATCATTTTTCAGCTCCGAAAATCTCCCCATGGCCCCTATATTACTCCTCTGTTTTTGATTGAAGCTGAACTCTTTTTGGTAAGTACCTTAGGAGTGGGATTGTGTGCATTTGTCTGTACTGTAAAGCATCTGTCTGCTGTAATAAACAAATTGCAGCTAATATAATTATTACTATTATCATTTCCTATAGCACTGAAATATAATTTTGGAACAATTCAGGCCCCCACAGTGCACAATTACAATTATGCAGAAGTCAGTGATTTTCCAAAGCTGTCATTTGACTCATTATTTCTTGGAACTGGCCACGGTTAGCATCACCATATTTAAACTGGGTTGAAATATACACTGTGCCTGAAATATACACTCTGCCAGTTATCTCACCATTAGCTAAAGGCCAAAGAATGCAAATTCAATGGAAACAACAGCAGCAGCAGCCACAATAACACGGCTTGGGAATACTGTGTTTTGGAATAATAGGCTCTTTTGCTCTATCTATTGTCAGCCAGTCGCATGAAAGACCATTTATGTACTTTATATACATACTGTCAGCCTAATACCTTGGCCACTCTTTGTAGCTTATGCAATATACTTAAGCCAGTGTTGTGTCAGGCAACAAAGACGTTTATTTCAAGCTAGCTTCAAAAACTATATCTATCTACCTATGGTTGAATGCTGACCATATGTTGGACTAGGGAAGCCATCTGGCAACCACTCCCACTAGCATCTGCAAATGTGGATCTGTGCTTCACAGTACGGGCTTTCAGGGCTGTGCTTTGATTTGTTGCCCTTTGTGCTCCACATTGCATTATTAGCGTAAAAGTGAAAGTGAGATGCTGCAGGAAAATAAAACTGAAAATCAGTCCTTGCCCCAAAGAGTTAGCAGAATGTTTAACAGACTGGATGCAAGGAGGCCCTGGGTGCAGTTGGTGGGTATAGGCACATATGTCCCCTCATCTCCAAAGTGAGACGTGCATAATTTCCATCCATTTATTTTTAAAATACCCATCAGTGTGGCACATGCTTCCACATCCAGCTAGCAGAATGCAAGCTTTCTAGTATACCCAGAGGTATAACATTGAACAAATTATAGTATTTGGAAGATATATCATTTTGCGAAAAACTACAAAATGTGCAGATCTGTGCTCTCTGATTGCAAAATATACATTTTTGTGGTAGAGAACAGGAATGCTTCTTGAAGATTAGATTTCCAAGTGGTTTGTTTTTTTTAATATAGTGTACCATACCAGAACCCATAGAAGTTACTTGTAAATGGCAGTTCTCACTAGGGATAGGGGAGAAATGAGTTCAGTTCACATTTTAATGCAAACTTATCCTAATTCGCACTTCGCAACCCAATATGTGAACTGAAACACAGTTATTCTTTGGTAGTCATACTTCTCTGAATTTTGCGATGCAGTTTGCCAATCAAAACATGTGTGCATATATATATATATATATATATATATGAAGGAATTGCACACAAAACTACATATATTCGTGAAAATAACATATACGAATGTGTTATATTAGGAGAAATTGTGTATATTCGGCAAAATTGTGTACAAAAATATGCATATTAGGAGAGATGTGGACAACCATGTGTATGAATTTTCATGCAGACTTTTAAAATAAAACACGCAAACTGAGTTTGAAATGGGAGAGAACAAACGTAAGACTGGCGAAAGTGACAGAAACCAAAACTGACAAATTCATCCATCCCTAATTCTCATCATCTCACGGTGAGGATCTATTCTCACTTTTTTAAAAATACATGCATCAAATACATATGAGGAGGATGAGAAAGGAAAATCTATGAGACAAATCTGTATGTGTGAGCACATTAGTTGCCCACTTGTGCTATTGTTCTGAGCCTACAATTCTGAAATCATCCCTGAAAAAAATACTGTTGCGTGCGTAATATCTTTTGGAGCGCCCCAGTCACACAAAGGCTGTAATCCTACACACATGAAGGGGAGAGAGTGGGGTGTCATTGCTGGCCCCACCCCGCAATCCGCACATTGAGAGATAGGGTCTGCCATCAATGGCACATTTAAGTCTTCCTCATCGTCCACAGAACCCAGATCACATGAGGGAAGAGCACTCAAAAAGAGCTTTAGTTGGGAGTAGCTCCCTGTGAAATTGTGCTATCGCCGGGCTTCCACATGAACATGGGAGAACTAAGCTGCAATCAGACATTCAAATACCACGTTATCGCGTTATAGCAACATCATGTGGGGAGGAAGTGCAAGCAGGAGGGTATTAGCTCTGCCCCCTCCATCCCTGTTCGCCCTCATCATGTTAAGGGCAAACTTCTGAAGCAGAGAAATGCAGAACCCAGATTTTCCAGCACAGACCCCTGTCTGCAACCCCAGAGAGTCACTGCTGTTTGGAGTTGAGTTATCCTGAGCCAATGGACTGCCTCAGCACAAGGCAAGCTCACCCAGCTCCTGGCCTTATGCATCTCCTCTCTAGGCATTCTCCTTCCCCATTTCCCCTCCCTTCCTTCCTTAGGCATAGCCCTATTTCTTATCTCTGTATGCACTCTGCTTCTTTGACATTGCCAGTCAATACAGGTTCAGCCGATGGATGGCTGTCTTGTCCTTCTGGCATCAGAGCAGTTCAGCCAATTGTAGTCAGAGGGACCTAGGAGGCACCTCTGGCGGCCCAGCCTCTCAGCGGCATCAGAGCAGCTCCTCTAGTTGCGGTCATCGGTCAAAGCTTCACCAAGGAAGTAGGCGCAATCTCTAGTTCTTTAGTTCTTCAGTTTGCTTTTTAAATTTGTGTTCTCGTGTTTCTAGCTCTTTCTCTTCTGCTGGTTTTCACTCTGGTTTTATTCAGTTTTAAACTTTTAAAAGGCTTTATATTATGTTTTATCACAATGTATTTTAGATTTTTTTATTATTTTTGAACTGCCCAGAGAGTTTTGGCTAATGGGCAGTATAGAAATGTAATAAATAAAATAAATGAAGTAAAGATTATATCTGGCTAATCTGGTGGTACATCAGCTGGAGTGCATGGAGACTGACATGTGTATACACATACAGAAATTCTCTCTCACACACACACACACACACACGCATGCACGCGCAACCCACATTTTATCTGTCTGAAAGCCAGCTTGTCCGGATACATTTCAGCAGGTTGCACGAACATAAACATCTGAAAGCACCCCCAGACCCACAAACACTTCTATGATCACACTTCTAGTGTGCCCTTAGCCTAAAGCAATTACTTTATCCCAGTCTTGTCAATGTTGGATGTGATTTCTATGCTGCAACCACATAAGACTACCCAAGAGAAGCAGTAGCTCTAAAATGAAGTGCAGCGCGACACTGTATTTCTAGCCTCAGTTATTAACAAAGTCTGTCCGAGATATCTGATTTTGCCATTTCCTCCATGTATCCCATGCCACTGTAACCCTTGGGATATTAGTTCTCTCCCCTTTGTCCAAGTGCCTGATTATCTAAATATTCTGGATGCCTCCCAAGCCATTTGGCGCAAAGAAACTGGACTGTAGTGTATCATGTAACGCTGTCCCTCATAAAAACTCAAAACAAAAGCATTTACTAATGAGTTCTCTCAAAGCAGAACAATCCCTGATCCAGATCTAAAAAAGGGCCAGCTATTTCCAAAGTCAAATATTCAAACACAAGGGACAGCCAGAAATATGTGGTCACCACTGTACAAAGGGGCAGGCAGCTTACCATTAAACCACTATGATCTTTCCCATTCTAATTGATTTGAAAGAGGATTGCGACCGTGCAGCTTGGCTTTTATCAGTTGGAAGGTGGGGAGGAGGGAATCAATCTACCTTACACTGCTTAGAAGCATATGAGATCTTCATCCTTAAAGTCCAGGGTGGCTTTTGGCATAATAAAGACCCTATCTCTTAATCATGGTAATGTTCACAGCCCAGCAATATGAGCTCATAGCAGCAGGCCTCATTCCTCCGTTTAGAAGGTGTCACCGATTAAACTATTGCATTTCAAAGGACTCCCATACAGTAAATAGGAGAGAAAAGGAAGAAAGGGAGCGGTGGCCTTTTGTTAGTCAAAAAGCTATGGAAAGTGATAATTAACCCATTTCTGTGTTGAGAAATCATCTGGACAAAAGTCAAGCCATCGCCACCCTGTCAATTGTGAAGTCTAGATAAGGACAATATATCCCGCTGAACAAAGAGCGACTGAAGAGAGTGAATGGAAAGTAGGCCACTACTACTACTTTTCCTAACCCCTCTGAAAAGAGACTTTCCCCCTCCTCCCCTCTCAAAGAAAGAAGAAAGAAAGCCAGTAGTGGCAGAGAATGGTATCCCCCTTTCCTGTACTATAAACCTTCACTACAGTACATGTTTTTGCATTTTGTTAAATATTCAGAGATACCGTGCAATTAGCATGTCATTAATGAATAATTAATTGCAGCTAAAGCAGCCTTCAGATTTTTGCAACTAAATTATTTAAACAGCAAATATAACAATAGAATGTGTATCCCCACCCCCTCCTGCATATACCCAACCACCCACACCTTTCATCAATCTGTGATTCAAAAGTATATGATATATATATATATATATATATATTCATTCATTCAGGGTGGGTTCACTAATTTTTTTCTAGGTCAAAGCTATTTTATTCTTCAGTATGTCGTCTTTCCGCCCCCCCTCCCCAACTTTAACTTTAGAAAAATAATTGTGTGCTTAGAACTAGGGGGGTCTTTCTATAGGAAACAATGGCTGCATCCACATTGAACGATAAGCCATAAGCAGGCTGCGTTCTGGTGCACACAGCCCATTCACTCCCGCTTTGATCCTCCCCACTAGCGCATCTACTAAACAAACCAGGAACAATTTGTTTCGCATGTTGTCTGAACAGTGGGTTCTGGCGTCTTGCTTCCTTCACAAGTCAGAATCGCAAACCAGGGTTCAATCTTGGTTTATGATCCCTGGCTTCTTTTGGAGCAACAAGCCTGGAAGTCTGGTCTGGAAAACACTCTAAACAATACAGGCATGTGGCTTATGCTGGCTCAGCTTGTCTGAGCGTGGAAAACTAAGCAGGGTCAAGCCTGGTTGTTACTTGGATGGGAGACCCCTCTCCTCTAGTTTCCTGCATTGAGCAGGGGGTTGGACTCGATAGCCTTATAAGCTCCTTCCAACTCTATGATCTATGAAATCTATAAGCCATTCCTAGTTTGTTTAGCAGTCACACTGGTGGAGAAAAGGGAAGCAGAAGTGACTGGGCTTCTCCAGAATGCTTCTCCAGAATTCTGGCTTATCATTCCATGCGAATGTGGCCAATCAGTGTTAAGTTTCAGGAAAAACTAGTACTATAAAAAGAGGCTTAAGTAACATAGATTCACACAAAAGCAATTTAAAGATTAACATATTTAATGCCCCCTGGTCCAACATTAAGATCTAATAATATGTATGTCTCTTCCTTTGATATAACGACAGTTAAAATGTTCACAGGTTCTATTGACAGCTATTTGGTCATTACAAACTACCACCACAGTTAAATAGGAAGTAATTTGTTGCCACTTGCTGATATACATCACCAATAAGTCGTTGGTTTATATTTATAAGCTGCACATCTGTGGATCAGTTGGCTTATCCATCTGTTAGCTGCACCAGTAAACAGTAAGTCAATGTGCAGCTCCCCCACCCATTGTATCTATCATGAGTTCTTCCTTGAACTGTGTATTTATGTGTAACAAAGCTCTAGTTAAGCAAGTACATCTTGAGAATCGGCACAATCCACTCAAAACATCTCCTTGGGCAGGGCCCATTGAAATGAACAGGAATTGTATATATATAATATTTCTAAAAAAATAGTATGCCCCTGGAACAGCTGCCATTCATTCAGTGGAGCTTATCCAGGAGTTCCCTGGGCTCAGATATTTCAAAATGAGAAGCAAATACACCTCGCTGGTGATTTTGTTTGCACCAATTTGTCTGAGAGCACAATCAGAGTAGACGAGGAAAGCGTATTGAAAACTTTGATCTGCAACAAAAGACCTGATGTCTGCAATTACTTGGCATCATGCCCAGGCCCAGCCCAACCTATCCTGCTGCCAGAGGCAAGAAGCCATCACTGCCGCCTGCCCACTGTCATCTCCCTTCCCAGCTGCGGAGAGCTCACCTGAGGTCTCGTGAGAGCTCACCCCAAAGTATCACAAAGCTTCAGTCAAACTCTCGTGAGATTTCAGGCGCACGGGAAGGGGCAGTTGCTCCAGAGAGCGCGGCTGGCTGCTCTCTCCTGGCAGCGATTTGCCTGCTCTTCCCTTTCTGCCACCTGAATTGTTTGCCTCAGTCTGCCTAATGAGAAGGCTGGTCCTGATCGTGCCCATAGAAGCCAAGCGTTTTACAGGCTGAACAGTCAAAATTGGAATCAAGGCTCAAACGTACTTCCTCATCCCAACAGCTCCCCAACAGAACACAGTATGCCAGCCAAATAGGAGACGAGGTGTTTGGAAAATCAGTCTCATAGCCTATAACGGAGTGCCTTGGAACTTCACCACAATAATCAATGGGCACAATCCACCAGAATGCTCTCCTCCTCTTAAAGCTCCCTTGAAATGAATAGCTATGTACTACATTCCCATTCATTTCAGTGGGGCTTGCACAGGAGAACATTTGATGGAACTGTCCCTAACCTAAACTTGGTTACAGATATAAATAGCCTAATCTGCTATAGGAAGCAAGTGAGTCTGCTGGAAATCAAACCTCGTCTGCTAATGGATGCAGAAGGATATGCTGGCCCGGTTTGGATAATCCTAAATCATGGTTTAGATAATTAAGAATGAGCTGCAGCTGCAAGCCTCATGCTCAAGCGCTCCACATCCCCTCTTTTCCTCCTTCATGCGCAAGAGTAGGAACGAGCCATGGTGAGCCTCTCTCCTCCTTTGCAGTGCGAGAGAAGCTAAAGCTTCCAGTTCCACTTTAGAACAAACCACATTTGCATGTTACGTACACAGTCAGGAACTGTTAGTTTAAACCAGCCTTCATGAACCTGGTGCCTTCCAGATGTTTTGGAATGCAGCTCCCATCAGCCCCAAACCAGCATGGCCAAGGGTCAGGAATGCTGAGAGTTGTTATCCAAAACATCTGTAGGGCACCAGATTCATGAAGGCAGGTTTAAACAAATGGTAGTTTCAGATCCTGGTTTCTTAACTAGCTTTGGTTAGAACAAACCTCAGTTCCCGGAGCTCATATACAACATGGAATTATGACTTGTTCTAAAGAGAAAGCAGAACTTTCCCTCTTGCATGCACCAGAAAAGAGAAGAGGGGTAATGCACAAGTCCAACACTTGCCATGGATTGTTCCCAAATACCTAAACCGTGGCTTAGGAAATATGGTTTAGGTGATCATCTGAATCAGGACCCAAAATAGGCCTGAAACATTTGATTCTCAAAAGTCATCAGTTGCTGTTATTTTTAAACAAATTTCTTTCTATTTTTAAAAATATCGTATATATTAATGAATTTCTTTGTTGTCCTGTAGTATGAATTTAACCTTTTACATGTGTTGTTATATTACATGATCAACTGTGAATGTAGTCCAATGTTCACATAAACCTGAAACATGTAAAGCATACCGTAAGCAATTGTTTTAAATGCTTACGTTTGGGGTTAAAACATGTCTTAAATCACTATCAACTCTCTTTTTAAGAATACCTTGCTGGGGAACACACTTTTCACTTTTCTCTTGTGCTCCCAAAGTTACAACAGCAGCCTATCAATCCGGCCAAACCCTTGTCATTATCTTGCCATTAATATCAATGGGTAAACTTGTGTTTATCATACTTTAGATGTTGTCTTGTGCTTAACTCAATCTAATGCAGAACACAAACTGCTTTCAACTAAGTACATCACTGATGTACTGCTTCAGGCATGAAGATCCTCAACACAACCAGCGCCAACTCCAGGTTTTGGAGGGCCCTTGGGCAAGACACTCTCAATGGGTCCCCTGCCTCAGTGAGTCCACCTTCTCACCACCATGGTCGCCAGCTGCTCTTGCTCCTCATCCTCTTTCCCATCATTGCTACCACCACTTGCTTGCTTGACATGCAAAGAGCCAGTGGGCAAGTAGTTAGTGGCATCTACTGCTCCTCCTTCTCACCACCACCATTGTCTGGACCAGAGTGAGAGGCAGTTGAAGAAACAACTTGCAATGGTGAAGAGGAGCAACTCCAGGGGGCTCATGTCATTGGGCCCTTGCTGCGGTCTGCAGTCCTCGGCAGATGCCCCTATGATGCCTACCCTTGACGCCAGCCCTGAGTTAAACTAATATCCTGACCCCTCTAAAATCAAGAGCAAGCCTCTGTTGAAAGCATAGTTAGATACCTTACCAAGCAAGAAGCAAGATAGATATTTCGAAAGCAGCCTTTTTGTGTGTGTGTCCAAAATGCTAATGTAGTTTAAATGAGTCACAAAGGTACCCCTCTTGCTTACAGTATCTCCCTTTAGAATTTTTTTTTTTTTGCATAATAGGGGATTTTGCTCCGTATTTTTTTAAAAGGCTTTAATGTACTCTTGTGTACAATATGATGTTCAACTTCATAAAGCATTTCGTTATGCCATTTATTTTCTCTGAGGAACTGAAAGTAGAACTGATCTCCCTGCTTATTGTGCCGATGCAAATGGTAACATTTTCCACTTGATTAAGCATCATTTTCTCCGGGCATTTTAGGCCCAGCTAACCGCCTGCTATTCGGTAAATGTTTAAATCAATGCATCGTTGATCCTCCTGGGGCCGGAAGCCCTCGGTCTCTAAAACAAAACTCCAGTCGAGTTTTAGGCAAAATAATGAATTTTGGGGAAACTTAAATTTCGTCACTCTGGAGCTTCTGGAAAAGATGCTCATGCGCTTTTGGCAAAGATGTTCCCATGTTGTGGGGTCATATGCAAAGCAAAACAGTCACATTGGTGTATTTCTCAAATCTCAAAGACGACAAGGTTCCAAAACACAACCCAATGTTAACTGCAGTTCGATATACTGTGTTGGCCATTCCCAGGGACTAGCTATAGCCACACCTACTGGCACAAACTGTTCTAAATAGTTGCCAGGAACTCCCAGAACATTGTGTCTTGCAAACCAGTTACTTCCAAGTTCAGCATCTGTTATTTTTCTAAAATACAAACAGTTTTGACAATTACTCCACTTTTTCATCTCTAAAGCAAATTCCAGTATGGCCCCACCATTTTCTACAGAAAAGGAACTCCCATACTATTTTAGTATAACCATTTCCCCAGACCTCTTATGAAGTCACATGTATCTTTACACATACCCTGTGATGGGAAATCAAAGCAAAGGGATTGTGACAGTCCATGGCTGAGCAGGGACTTGAACAAGTCCTAGGCCAACAGTCTGGCTGGCCATTCACTCTCAACACAACGGTCAATTTCTTGAGATTATCCAGAGTCACAGGTTTGGCAGACCCCTGTAACAACTTTTGGATCTTCTCTGAAAGCCCAGCTACATATTTATTTATTCAATTTATTTGTACCCTGCCTTTCTACCAAAAAATGGCACTCAAGGCAACTATGCTTTTGTCAGTATTCTTGCGTGGTTTGAATGTTCAATTGATTGTGACTATTTCATGTATTGACTAAACCCAGACTGACATGAACTTATTTTTATTTATTTATTTATTTATTTATTTATTTATTATATTTATACCCCACCTTTTTTCTTGCAAGGAACCTGTGAGGTTGGTTAGGCTGAGAATGACTGGCCCAAAGTCACCCAGTGAGTTTCATGGCCGAGTGGGACTAGAACCCGGATCTCCCGAGTCCCAGTCCAACACTCTCACCACTACGCCACACTGGCTCTCTTATCAGGTACTTGATGTGCTGGTTAGAGAAGCTGTCTCTACAGCCTTCTTTTTTAAAAATGAACTGAATATTGCAAATGCTAAATAGCTGCTTGCCGCTATTGCTGCAATCCTAAATGCCCTCCCTTTCCTATATCCATCATGGGCTGGATGGTGCAAGTTCCTCACATTAAGGCTGCAATCCTATACATACATACCTGGGAGTAAATCCCATTGAACTCAATGGAGCTTACTTCTGATTAGTCATGTAAGTGTATATTGTACAGTTCATATCTAGAATGAGGCTCTCATAATCTTTGTAGATATTGCAGCATATTGCAGGTATTATATCTAGGAGCTTGTTTTTGTGACTAGCAGAGAACAATTCTGGTGCCCAATGGATATCATCAACAGCATAGTTCTATCCTGTGAAGGAAACTAAACTAGCCATTTCCTAACCTAGAGTAGCTCAACTGTTATAAAAGCTATCCTGGGGAAGGGGAGTATATCAACCCTGTCTGTGGTGGGGGGAAATAAGTGCCTCACAGATCTCTCCCCAAAGCACTAGATTTTAAGAAAGTGTGGTGCAGATCTTTTCCCCATTGCTCTCACTGAAACAAAGCCCTTTTTGAAGATACATTTAGGAGTATCTGCAAGAACTAGAATCATAGAACAGGAGCGGGCAGAACAGTGTGTGTGTGCATGTGTGCGTGCACACACCGCTTTATTCCCCACTCTCTATTGCAGAGAAAGGAAGACAGGCATCTGTCAGAAAACTTCTCCCCACTGTATTGTGATTGATATCTCACAGAGCCCAGTGGGGTCCTAACTTAGATCAATTTAAATGACAAGACTTCCTTTATCAGCAGTGGTGCTCCCGTTACAATAGAACAGCATGATTACTTAATAGAAAGAAGTAAAGGGGGAAAGAAATGAAGAAGAATCAAAGTTTGCCTCCTGATCCCTGGTGGTATCACTGACATGTCACTAGGTTATGACCTCCCCTTGTTAATCCATGCAAATCAAATGGCTCTAATTTGTGCTACTGATTGGGCTGCCCACATCTTTATATTCAGAGATCAGCCACCAACATCACAGGCCGCTGAGACTTAACTCCACAATGCAATATATATATTTTAATGATGACATGCAATTTGCCTTCCACCATGCTATCTGTTGGGTACTATTTCCCCTCTCATCAGTTCTTGATTAACACTAGGCATGTTTTCTACACACACACACACATACCACAATTACCATTATCATCCTCTTCTCCCTCCTTTTCCCTTCCAAAAGCAACCCTGATCCTATGTCAAAATCTGGGCATAACTGCCATCATAGCTTCACTAATAGTGACCCAATCGCTTTTATGGCAGAAAAAAAAAAACCTTGTTATTCACAGTAACAAGCACCGACTCCAACTGAGAGATATTATGTCAAACTCTAAGACCAGTTACAAAACTTTCCCCATTCACATAACTTGACAGACTTTGTACGCCAAAGGAGGGCATTTTCACACAAGATGCTTTTCCTTTCTTTCTTTCTTTCTTTTTTTAAAATACTTGCCTTCCACGTTCCACAAAGGGCCACAAAAGCTATTTTGTGTGGGTTTTGCACGGCGTGGGAGCAAAAAAATGTGCTTTGAACTGGGTCCCAATCAACTATTCGTTTCCGTTTCTTTAAATCTAATGTAGGTAAAACTTCATTTTGCCTGTGCCTTTTTATTATTGCTCCAATTTTTTTTTCACTTGCAGCTTGGCAATAGAATAAAATACAGACTAAAACTGATGTTATGTTCAAAATATTTAAGGGAGTAGACTCTTAGTTTTCTGTTATGATTACAGCATGCTTACAGCTTCTGCAGTATATGTGAAATAAACCTGTGCATGCCTTGCAGCTTTGCTGATTTTGCATTGGTTTAACCAGCTTTTCAAACAAGAGCTGAAGGTTGCCAGAGTGACAGATTTGGACCAATATTGATGGTAGTAGGGGAGTTAGTTGAAGTGATTTGATAAGCCTGAAACAGATTGAGGGGTGGTGTCATTCCAAACATGTAAACAACAGTGTCAACAGCACGGCCTATCAGTAGATGCAGCCGGCTTCTCAGCCATCCATCTAAGGCACACTCTTTGCAGAAATAAATCCACAACAAAAATCCTCAGCAATTGGAGTCAACTTAATATTGACAAAGGAAACGCTGCTGGGTTGTGGTGGTGGTGGTGGTGGTTGTTACTTATACAAACAGAAACCTGCTGTGAGGTAGTGATTTGCCCAAGTGAATTTAAGGCCAAATAGGTCCAAACCAGAAAAGTGATTTGCACACATACAAAAAGTATTTTTAAAACAGCTTCTTCAGCATCTAAAGAAGGCACACACGGTGCTGCTGCCGGCAATGGCGCTCAACTTTTGAGAGTTCCAGCCAATGTGAAGAGGACTATCGTGACTATCATATTTTAACTGGTTCCAGGTACTCTTTCCATTTCCCCTTCCCTCCCAGCCTCTAGCCCAGTGTTCTCCAACCTTGGGTCTCCAACCTTGGGTCCCCAGATGTTTTTGGCCTACAACTCCCAGCATGCCCCAGCCAGGCATGGCTGGGGCATGCTGGGAGTTGTAGGCCAAAAACATCTGGGGACCCAAGGTTGGAGAACACTGCTCTAGCCTCACTATTTCTCTTCCCCCTCCCTTGACTAGCCAGGCCCCCACAGCTGCCATTATGTGACTAGCCACATCCTCCATGGGAGCCATTTTGTGGTGGTGCTCACAGCAGTTTCTCAAATTCCCAAATGTGCCCACAGGTCCAAAAACGGTTGGGGACCCCTGAATTAGCTCTTTAGCTGGGGGAGATCCACTTGCACACCTGCATACATAAGGATACCCAAAGGTTGAAAAGGCAAGGAAAAGCAACACTGTAAGTCAATAGTCTATGTAAACTGTAACAGGGCAAATACTAAAAAAGAAAAATGAATACTCCACTACAAACTTAAATAGTTTACACATGAAATATGTTTAAACATAGTTTAAACATAGAAATATTATAGTGGTTTTAGATGAAAGGAAAGACAGAAAAATACCAGGGTCTCTAGGTCAGGGTCTGAGTGTGGTATATAGTAGACACATGGCTGAACCTAGCCCCCCGGGAACTCCTTTCCAAGGGAGGCCCATCTCACTTCCTCATTAACAACCTTCCAAAAGTTGTAGAAGATCTTCCCTTTTAGGTAGGCTTTCAGTGTGTAATTTTAACTTGCTGTTTTTAACTGATTTCCTGCTGCTATTTTTATGTTTTAAGTTATGTTGTAAATTGGAGCGATGTTTTTTTAATTGTTAAATTACTGACTTGTTTTAAGTCACCTAGAACTCCTTAGAGATAAGGTGGGGTATAAATGTTTTTTAAATAAATCCATAAATTATTTATGTATTGTGGTTTGATGCGTGAGACTTGGATTCAAAATCCAAGGTCTCACAGGTTCATTTGACCATGGAGCTCACTTCAGCAAAAATAACTACTACTTCACAGCAGGTTTCTACTTCTGAAATTGGAATATTAAATGAATCACAGAATCATAGAATCATAGAAAAGTAGAGTTGGAAGGGGCGTACAAGGCCATCGAGCCAACCCCCTGCTCAATGCAGGAATAAGCAGGGTCAGGCCTGGTTATTACTTGGATGGGAGACCCCTCCACTAGTTTCCTGCATTGAGCAGGGGGTTGGACTCGATAGCCTTGTAGGCTCCTTCCAACTCTATCTATGAAATGAAATGAAATGAAATCCCTGACAGATGGCCGTCCAGCTGCACCTTGAATGCCTCCAGATTGGGAGAGCTCACCACCTCCCTAGGTAATTGGTTCCATTGTCGTATTGCTCTAACAGTCAGGAAATTTTTCCTGATGTTCAGGTGGAATCTGGGTTCCTGTAACTTCAGCCCATTATTCCGTGTCCTGCAAACTGGGATGATCGAGAAGAGATCCTGGCCCTCCTATGTGTGACAACCCTTCAAGTACTGGAAGAGTGCGATCATATCTCCCCTCAGTCTCCTCTTCTGAAGGCTAAACATGCCCAGTTCTTTCAGTCTCTCCTCATAGGGCCTTGCTTCCAGTCCCTTTATCATCCTTGTTGCCCTCCTCTGAACCCTCACCAGTTTGTCTACGTCCTTCTTAAAGTGTGGTGCCCAGAACTGGACGCAGTACTCAAGATGAGGCCTAACCAGTGCTGAGTAAAGGGGAATTATCACTTCCTACGATTTGGAAGCTATACTTCTTGTGGAGGAAGGGGGGGCTGGCTGACCCTGCCACAACCCACCCTTTTCTACCCAAAGGACCCAAGACCCCCAGAGATCTCAAGGTACCAGACTGCCAGCCTCCGCTGTCTGCAATTCTACTTGAATCTCTGTTCAGGGACTTGCCCTTATGACTGTAACCTGGATTTAGTTGCTGGAACCACAGAAGCAATCCACAAACACCATGTGGGGTAAAAAACCAAAAGAAAGTTTATTCAGGTAGCATTTTACAACAAAATTAGGGAAATGAGAGAAGCACACAAAATAGAGAGAGACACTTTGGTACAAAGTAATAGAGCTACAAAAATAACAAAACCTGATTCCTTATATCTCCCAGGCACACAACTAGTTACCTGGGGGTCAGTTCTCTTCCAGGGTTGGATCTAGCATAGCCTTGCTGCCCGGGAAGACTACACACCTACCC
This sequence comes from Shinisaurus crocodilurus, assembly GCA_021292165.1. Lineage (NCBI taxonomy): Eukaryota > Metazoa > Chordata > Lepidosauria > Squamata > Shinisauridae > Shinisaurus > Shinisaurus crocodilurus. The sequence continues at coordinate 115,203,205 of CM037881.1, forward strand.
GAAGGTCCGAGATGGGTAGCCCTCCACAAGGCTTGCCTTGCCAAAGCCCTCATTCAGCTAATTTCACCAGGAGCTACCTGGGGTCGGATCCTGAGGCCACCCGAAGGCTTGGGCCTCTGCTTGGCTTGCCGCCATTGCTCCAACAGCCAGCTACCACGCGACGAACAAAGACAAAGAACAAAAACCCACACTTTGGAATATAGCTCTTTCCCCCTCCCCTCCTCCTTCCTGTAGCTTCGCGGCTTCTAGCCAATCAGGATGAACTTCACCTGGCCAGGCAGGGGAGGGGAACTCATGACTCATGACTTTTGCATTTGAAAGCCGGGTCTCCAGCTTTTCAGGACTTCTTCCAGGCGCCACCCAGAGGAACTATGCACACTTCGCCCCCCCCCCAGCCTTTAGCCGGTTCACACATGAGGGTGTGTGTGTGTGTGTGTGTGTGTGTGTGCATGTAGGAACCCCCAAAGGCTCTCTTCTTCACACTTCTATTAATGCAGCCCAAAATAGCATTTGTCTTTTTGGTCCCACTGTGGTTTGTGAGGAACACTGCTTTGCAGATAAGCAGTTTGGTCTTCTCATCTGCTTTAGCTGTTACCACGCCAGCAAAGGTGTGCCCCACAACAGCTAAAACAGCACCCCAGCTTTCATTTCTTTCCCTCTCTTTACTTCTAAATAACCTACCTCTCTCCCTCTTCAGAGCAGTCTCAGGAGAGGCAAGTGGAGTCTGTGAATGTGGGTGTGTGTGGGGGGGATATTGGGCATAAAAGTAAACTGCTAAGTGGGGGGGGAGGGTGAAGGATCGCCAGTTATAGGGCGGGGGCAGCAAATGGAAAAAAATGGAGCAGCTGGAGGTGGTGCAGAGGGAGAGTGAAGGATCGCCGTTTTTCGAGTGGGTGGGGCAGCAAGCAGAGAGAGAGGAGCAGCTGGAGGTAGGGCCAGAGAAGCCTCCATAAAAACTTCTGGGGGGGGGGGGGAAGCTTTTACTTCAACAAACTTTCCGTCTACAGCCAGCAGAAGCAAAACACACCAGGCACACTCAGCGGACCAATGGCAGAAAGGCCTTCTTCCCATCTATGTCACCAGCCTTTCCCGCAAAGGCCCCTGGGATACATGTCAGGGGGGAGCTGGAGGACTAATGGGGAAGCAGGCCATGGCAAGCAGCAGAGCGTCCAGTCATCTATTGGGAGTAATGTGGGTTAGCAAGTGAACAGCCAACCCACCGTGGTTTATTTTCCGGGCGGCTTATTGTGACGTGCGAACCAGCCCAGTGTTTCTCTAAAGAGCCTCAGGAGGCAGCACTAAACACCAATCTTCTTGTCTCCCCCACGCCCCTCACCTCCAGCTCCACTCTGGGAAAGAGGGTGGGGCCAGTACCAACACCGGAGTAAAGAGTTGAGGCACGTGTGCTGATGTAAAGGGACACTTTACCGTCTCATCTATGTCTGCTGCCACAGTAGAAGTTAGAACATCAGTAGCAAATAGTAACTTAGATTATTTTTCACTTTTAAACGGTCAGCTATAAATTATACTATGCAATAACAGCATGGGCATGTAATTTGAACGAATGGGGAAATTAAAGAGCATGTCCTGGCTGCTAAAATTCCACTTTGGATTATACACCAGCACCAACCCTGCTCTCAGCGGCAAGCAGTCGGCTATTTGTGTGACACAGAATCTTCTCCAGCTATGTTTTCTAAGGGGATCTCTACCCTGTTCTACACTCCTTTCATTACACATTTGAGTAAATGCAAAAATGCTGTGGCCAGCTTATCTATGCTTCTGACTTACTGTAAAGCTATGTCATCCAGATTTCCCATCCAGACAGAAATGATCTCATCTTTAAGTGACAAACTTTAGGTCATGGTTATCTTTTTACCACTATGCACATGAAATACCGTACAACAAACTCTGAAGCTAAAGGTGGGTGGACAACCATTTTAAAAAGGGATTCTTAAAAGTCCCCTGCTGGTTGTTGGATATTCTTTTCAGGAAGACTCAGGCCTGCTTCAATGAGATTATTAGAAAATGCATCTACTGTCAATACAGGGTGTGCTCTATGCTGCCGCAAAACAATCCTGTAGGTGACTTGCAGCACGATTTGCAGGTCTGTAACCGCCTAGTAATAATTGCTCTCTGTACAGAGCAACTGATCCTTCAGCATAAAAAAGCATGCAAAGAGCCTTGCTGAATCAGACCAAAGGCCTATCTAGTTCAGCATGCTGTTCACATGGAGCCAACCAGATGCATCTGGGAAGTCCACACGCAGGACATGACCATACCCTCCAACATTTCACAGATGAAAATAGGTACACACATGTGAATATGTAAGGGTATGGTTAAGCAACATGAAGGTGTGATCAAGAGGGTGTGGCCAGGCAACATGAGTGCATGGCCAAGGGAATGGCCAGGCAACCAAAGGGCATGGTCAAGTACAAAAGTCATTAGAGTAAACACACAAAATCTTATATATTATAATTATTACATTATTATATTATACATTATTTTATAATATTTTATTAGTGGGTTTTCTAAAAAATTTTTTACCTTACTTTAATTGTTGATATCTGGTGTTTTTCATGGGCGGGCGGGCGGGCGGGGGGGGGGGGTCAGTGCTTGCAGGGCAATCTCTTTCTTTTTGTTTTAAAATTGCCAGAATTGGTCCCGGCATCTTCAGGGCAGGCAGTTGGAGAAGGAGAAGAAAAGGAGATGCGGAGGAGGGAGAGCTTTTGGGTGTGGGAAAATACAAAAAAACACATTGGGGTTTTGAGTCCCTTCAGCGTTTTGCTCCAACACCTCTACAGCTCTTGTTCTTAAGCACAAGGAGTAACTTTGAGGGGCTGAACAGCTTTGTTGTTGTTTGCTATTGTGGAAAGGCCCCAGTGTAAAGCACTTTTTGTGTTCTATTTAGACAATTTAGATTTAAAGAAACACTTAAACTGGAATAATCTTACAGAATTTAACTAACTTGAATTAAGTTAAAACAAACAGTGCAATCCTACACACAGTTACTCGGAAGTAAGTACAAATGTCTTCAATGGGTCTTACTTACCCGGGGGGGGGGCTGGTCAGAGGCAGCAGCTAGAGCGTGCGCGCGCACACACACATCCTTGACCTGTTCCCTTCCTGCTTAAAGGGTCCATGGGCAAAATCCGCAGATAAGTTAAATAGCTTGTGGGAGGAGGCAGGGGAATTCGTGGCTCTGCATAATAAATCGGGAATCTGCATAACAAAGTACGAAGCCATGGTGGCTTAAGTGTTTGCGGGACAAATTTGGGCCAATTGGAGTGTATGCATGACTGCAATAACACCCTCCTACTCGTGTTCCCCAGCACTTGGTATTGAGAAGTATACTGCCTCAGATACTGGAGAAAGTATAGCCTCCATGGCTAGTAGCCATTGATAGCCTTATTCTCCATGATCAAAGAGAGCTATTTGTAAGCTCCGATAACACTGCCCTCTATTAAAGGGCAGTGCTGTTGTTAGGTATGGCTCGCTCACTTGCCCTTAGCCCTACAGCACCAGTGGTTTTGCTAACATAGAGAGAACAAAAGCCACATGTGCAGCTTTTGTAACACTGCCCTGTGACAAACAAAGTAAGGATACACTGCCCTCCATGTTTGACTCTCCCATTCACCCTTCCTTCCATCATTAAAGAGCAACTAGCTTTTTAAGGCCAGAAAGGAGACACAGAGTAAGGACCAAGCCCTCTGTAGCATTGTCATGTGTTAAAATGGGGCACTTGGCTCAGCCCCTTCTACTGGAAACAGGCACCTGGGATAGTCCCACTGTGAAAGGGGAGAGTGAATAGTCAACACTGATAGCACCAGAATGAAGATGGCAGGTGGAGGAGGAAGGAGAAGTAGCACGGTAGCAATGTCTACCTTGAATGCTGTAAGATCCGTTCTGTGTGATTGACCTAGACATGGCAAAATGTTGTTTGGGACTTGACATAACTTGTATCATTCAGTATGCTTTCCTATGGTATCACATCTTAATTTTTAAACTGGGTGAAGATCTGCACAATTGTCTAGGAATATCTCACTTGTTTTTTAAAAGGTAATAAAAATAGGATGCCATACTTTTGCTAACCTTTTGCCTATGACCAGGCCCATATGCAAATTTCATACAATAGTATTTAGTAGCGTAATTAATCCCTACTTTATGTTATGAGTAATATTTCCTATTCCCGACCCTGCAATGTCCTTTAAGAAGATCCATGTTCTAATTAGACTAGCCCATCGGCATTCTTTTAATGAGCAGATTAATCATTCAGATGGGTACAGTGGTGTCATCACAGGTTTTAAATATGATCATCTACATCCTAATGGTGCTGCAAAAGCCTTGGCTCTGAGGATAGGTAGGCAGAATTGGCAAGACCCTTTCCCCTCCCCCACCCCCACCCCCACCCCCCAGGATCTTATAAAAGACTAGTTGGCAACAAGGCACCCATCCAGATGTAAAAGCTCAGAGAAAAGAAACCAACAAAGAGCCTCATATTGGCTCATTTGTAAGGCAAGGAGGCATTCCTTCTGACCAAGCTCTGGAGACGTTTCTTCAACAACAACAACAACTACTACTACAGCTACAACAACCGTGGTGTGTGTGTGTGTGTGTGTGTGTGTGTAATCACATCTTCCTTGTCAATTTAGCAGATCATGTTTGGCACTTAAGTCCGCCTTCCTGCCACCTTTTTGAGCAACAAAATATATATGTTAAAAATGAAACGTATCAGACCAGCAATTAATATAACCACAGCCAAGAGATTCTTTCAAGTCATATGTGCTTATCTATTTCTAAAACAGGTTCCATTTTAAAAGTAGCCAATTGGGAAGGGGGGGGGATCCACTGCTATGGGCATAATTACACACCTTGAATACATATGTTGACATGAAGTATTTCCCTGTAGCGGTATGACCTGATTCCCAGCCACAGCAATCAATGAAATAGTGCACATCTGCACCAGCTTTCTTAGAAAGCAATATACGGAAAGACAACAGCATGTCTAAATTTCATTGATACGCCTAGGGATGTTGCATGATCAATTTTAAGGAGCCCTGATTTGTAGCAGGGAAGGAGGGTTTTTTCCTGTTTGTTTTTAAGGGGAGTCTTATCAGAGTTTTGGCCTCAAGCTTAAGCAATATGCATGCAACTTTATATTACTTAATATTTCTAAATTAGTAATTGCTAGAGTCGTTTCCCTCTTGGAGAAGCAGCAACCCTATATACAAATTAGTTTCTGGTAAGATATGGTTCTAAAGTCAGTCTGAGGGTAGCCCTATTTACAATTTACATGGCAAGCATGACTGCTGTAGGTAACACTGGAATTTCCTGCAGCAAAGATGTAAATTGTAGATAGCATACTCATATTTTTAAACAGCTGTATACACTTTCTTGGACTCTTATTGGGCCAAGGCTCCCTGACATCTGGGTGGTATCCACAAGTATTTAAACATGCAGATATAGCAAACTCATTATCTGAATAATGGATCCTCATGTAGCCAAAATGGCACCATCCACACGTAAGAGGGAGGTATCAGTCAGCTTGGGGGAACCCCAAGGTTTGCAGAAGTACAAAAAATCTTTAAGGGGGGAAACTGGGGGGGGGGAGCCCAATGAGGACTGAGCATGGAATGGTAACTGACTGTTGAAGGTGAACAGAAAACCTGGTGGAGGGGAATGGAATGGAGTATTCTGGAGAGAGCATGGCTGGCTGATTGACTGGAACCACAAATAAAAGCACTCCACACTGCAACATTTTGTTGCGGGACTCCTTTGTTTTGTCTATTCTTTGGGGTATTTGTTGTAGGAAATATACCAAGAGTAATCATATCTGCCATATAAGTGTGACGGCTGCCCTAAGTGTCTGAAAGAAGCCTGTTTAATGACATGAGGACAATCTTTACTGTATCAAAACAGGAACACAAGAAGCTGCCTTATACTGAGTCCATCTAGCCCAGTATGGTCCCTTGGTCCATATAGGCCAGTATTGTCAACACTGACTGACAGCCATGGCTCTCCAGGGTTTCAGGCAGGAGTTTTTCCTTCCCTACCTGGAGATGTCAGGGACTGAACCTGGGACCTTCCGGATGCAAAGCAGCTGCTCTACCACAGAGCTATGACCCAGCGGTTCATAAAATTCAGCACACTGTCCCTAACAGTAGAAAGTCTACTGAAGTGTTCGATCCAGCCAGCACAGAATAATTCCTTTTCTTACTGTCCACTGCCAGTCTACAGTGGTTTAACATTTCGGGACACCGTTAACAATAGAAAGGATATCTTGGGCATTCTACTGAGCAACTGGTGAAAAACAGACCTCACTGAAGAGACTGTACATCGGGGTTCCATGAGTCTTCAAGTGAAGCCCTCCCTCTACCTCAGGGTTGCAGAATTTATTGTAGCCCAAGAGCCAAATTCCATTTTGGAGAAGCTTTCGGGAGCTGCATTCCAGTACTGGGCGAGACTGGGCGAGACAGATAGCAAAAGGGAATGGTGCCAAAGGCAAAAATGACCAGCATATTTTAGTTTAAAGCTCATACTGCCAGTGTCTTAGGAGAGGCAGTTTGGCCTTTTAGAATGGGGGGGGGGGAGAAAGCATGCAAAAGCTGGGATGCCACCAAATGATCAGTTGTTGGAGGAAAGGAGCGGGCCCAGGGTAAGGAGGCATTGCCATCTGTGGAACCCTGCAGGCAAGGCCGGCGCTACCACTAGGCCAGCTAGGCAGCTGCCTAGGGCGGGTGGCTGTAGGGGGCGCACTCTGCTCCTGCCGGCCACCGGGACTGCTGGGCAACACGCTGCCCGCCTGCCGCTCGCGGAGCCTGGATCTGTTGGCGAGGCGGCCGGGCGGGACAGCTGCGGAGCCGGAGTCACACCAGGTCAGCGCGGGGGGATTGCGGGCAGACTCGGTGTCGCTTTCCTCGGCGGGGGGGGGGCGCCTCCGCCCGCCATCATGAGCCAGGGCGCCTCCGCCCGCTTCTCCTCCGGCTCGCCGCCCCGCCTGCTCTCCCACCTGCTCTCCCGGCGCTCGCCATCTACGCCTCCGTCCCCGGGCAGGCGCAGGCCGCGCAGCCGACAGCGGGGCGGGGAGGAAGGCGGAGGCTCCGTCCCTTCCTCCCCGGCGCCTCCCGCGGGGATGCCCAAGCGGGGTCCTCGGCGGGTGCGGGGTGCAGGGCTGCATTAGGACCCCAGGAGGGCCGTATCTGGCCCCCACAGTCCTGAGGTTCTGCACCCTTGCTTTACTTCTTCCAAAGTTCAGACCCCGTACTATTGCCCAACCAACCAAGATCTTATTCAATCTCCCAAATCGTCATTCATCGGCCAGACTCTTTGTGGCCAGGCCAGGCAGCTGCAATTTGACCATGACTGCTCAGTGCATCATGACCTACCCACTGAAGGGCAGAGAACAGGGACAACCAAGCAACTTTGGGAAGCACTGCTCTTGCTATGCCCAAGGAGGCTGCATAAGTACACTAGCCGGATGCACCAAAGCCAGGCAAAGGATGGGCTTTTGTAGTGGGTTGCATACATGTAGGAGTGGGAGGATGACCCACTCAGGGGAGGATGACATATTAAAATATATGCAATAATCAGTAATGTCTTCTTTATCCTACAAGCCCCTGAGTCATGTCAGTAGTCCTGATGAAGTCATGGTCCAAATGCTGGCAATTACTTCATTTGTGTCTGACCTCATAGCATTCAGCAAAGGTTGTAAGGTTAACTCACTTAAACCTCAGATGATACAATGGCAGAAGGCAACAGAAAATTCTGCTTGTTCAGAATTAGATGACTTACTGTGGGCTTATACAAAAGGAAAAGTATTTTTGGTCATAAAAGTCTTTTTGTCTTGATTTATTTTGTTTCAACCCTCCCTTCTAAGGTAATTGTTAACAGCTTGATTTTGAGGTTCAGGGCCTTTTAAAACCATCACTCACTATTATTTAAAAAGAAGCTCTGCTTATTTTTCACTTCCACAGGATTACTGACGGGTTTGGAGAAAGCATAAATTGGCCCCTTGTCTGTTATGGAATGATTCAAGTCCCACTGAAACCAACAAGGCTCTTTTTTTATTATTATTATTCACAACACCAATAGAACATCAATAAAGAGCTAGAGATTTCCCACCAACTTCAATGAGTTTGGGGTCAAGCCCTTATTTCATATAACACTTTCAAGGTGCACTCTCTTAAATCAGTTTTGAGATTATCCATGGCAGGTGGACGCATTAAATGAACTCTCTGCAAAATGAAGCAAGTGCTGAAATAAAAAGCACTCAGCTTGTAAACACACTAGATTATTCAACAAAGGTGCATGTATGTCCATAATATATATTTCTTATCTCTCCTGTCTGGTAATCCTACAATTTTCACATGCAGTAAAACCTCTATTATCTGGACATCTTTAATCCTGGTTCTTCCTGGACAGGCTTCAGCTACTCTTAAAGTCCAATATTACTACTACTACAGAAGTATTGAACGTCTGCTGTATACAGGAGCTCACACACTATATAAACAAGATCACACCATTATACTCTGCACTGATTAATCTAGAACAACTCCCACCTCTTATTCTACTACATACCGTATACTATATTTAACACTATATTATGACACCTTCAATCATATTAATCACATAATGGTGCCAGAGAATTATAAGCAGGGTTGCTAATTTTATTACTAGCCTCGCTCTGGAGCCTTATCTGATGTACAGAAATTTAACAAAGGAAGTGTCTCCCACCATCGCTTCATCTCTGTACTAGGAAAGGCTTCATCTGCTACATTTTTTGCATATCAGGCTGCTGTTAAAGACACAAAAGCAGGACCAGTAAGAAAATTGGAAACCCTAACGGCAAGCAGTACAAACCACAGCTTGCTAAAGACAGAGAAATTCCACATTCAATGAGCATATTGGGGTTGCCAACTTTTCAGCTGAAGTTCTAACTTGAACAGCAGCTTAACTGCAACATTCGCAGGTGAGAATGTTCACCTCTATGCGGTGAAATGCTTTGCCTACAGATTTCTGCATACCAAGTGGCTTTTAAAGGCGTAAGAGCAGGCCAGGCTGTGTGGGTGTATTTCCTAGTCAGTTGGCCACCCTAGAGCATATATTGGTAAAGAACTCCACCCTATCTCTTTGATTCAATCAGCTCAGCACAGTGTGAGGGAAATACACATGTAAACGACCACAAGTAATTGCGCAAAAATAATTGTAAAATTAGTTCTAGAAGCATAACCCGATGCAATTCATTTAATGTCCTGACCATGATCCCAGTTCCAGAAGAGTTAATCAACCATAGCAACCTCCTAATCAGAGTAGTGAACTAATGATCCTATTTCTAAGTAATACCAGCCCAATAAGGCTCTCAAAAGGTAGTTAACATCACTTTGGTGGAAAGGCATGACAAGTGCAAGTTCTAGCAGTGAGTAATGCATCATTCATGCCCCCTCTCGTTCTGACATTTTAACGTTATCTTGTTTTACTGTGTCGGCCTAACACTGCCACTGCTGGCAAATTAAACTGTGAACTTACAAAGTGGGTGGCAATAAATACAAATTATGAGAGTTCAAAAGATGTCCCTGGAGGTGTACTGCCAGACATGGAATGTCTTTGGCTTTTCTGTCACATAGCAATAGACAAGACAAAGTGTAGCATGGGCTGAAGAGGGGGGAAAAAGAATTAACCACACGATGATGAAAAATGAGATGAGAAAGAAAAGGATAAGGGGAGAGAGGCAAATAAAAAGGAAGGTTTAAAGAAAGGATGAGACGAACAAAAGAGGAGCATACCCTTGAAAATATAAACATCACTCTGGCATTCACCTTGCAAAATGAAAGCTATGCAAATCAGGCAACAACAAATGCCTTCTTGCAACAGAGACCCTCTCCCAAAAAGAAAAGAAAAAGGGAGGGGGGCTGTCAATGTTATTACAGAAAATAAGAAGTGCTCATGATGACAAGATGGCAGAGCAGAAAGGGTAATGGTACTATTTACAGCTACTGTACGTTGTTTCCAGCAGAAATGCCATCCTCACAGTCACAGCTCTAAGGGGACAATGGAAACAGGGAATTTTCCTTCTAAGGACCCATTTTATGCATGAGGCTCCATACCCTCCAACATTTCACAGATGAAAATAGGGACAACATGTGAATTTGTAAGCGCTATGGTTAAGCAACATGAAGGTGTGATCAAGAGGGCGTGGCCAGGCAACATGAGGGCGTGGCCAAGGGTATAGCCACCCACCCCAGGATGTTCTAACCATTTAAGGGCTCTGACCACTCTGAAGCCACTGTGATCTCCAGACCCATGATGAGGATGGTGATTGCTGTTGTACTCATTATTATTATTGTATTTGTACCATCAATGTGCATGGTGCTTTACCGAGTATAAGAGAACAGTTCCCTGCCCCAAAGAGCTTACAATCTAAAATGTAATATAGAGGTGACAACAAATGGTAGGAAGGGGTAAAGTGGGGAGGAATATGCCATCATTTCAGTCAAACATAACTTTCAGCCTACTTTCCCCACATTGTGCAGGAAACTCCTTGTTTTAAAGATCTCCCTCTCACTTTAAAAATGGATCCCTCCATGGTGGCTTTGTTCTCATTAGTAGTTTGCTAAAGAAATAATAATATTTAACATTTAGATATCTGTGCAAAGCGGTTCACAGGCCCACCCTGCAAGCTCCTTTTTTCTCCACTCAGAAAAAAACATCTGGGCTCTGTTCTTGTTTTTTTTTTAAATAAAGTACAACAACACTGTGATTGAACAAATAATGCCAAAATGGAATGATGATGTTTGTTGCTGCTATTTGAGGTAGTTGGGATTTTTTTCTTTCTTTCTCTTGAGGAGAGTGTGTTTTCTGCTTTAAAAAATATTTTTTTAAAATTTCGAATTCATTTTTTAATAAACCATCCAAAATCCCTGCAGAATAATCATAATCATTACTGTAGAGAGCCTTCCACATGGGGTACACAGGTAGAGCCAAGTAAAATTTACCACTGCTCTGAAAACAGAGTAACAGTGCAATCCTATGCATGTGTACTCAGAAGTAAGTCCTATTACGTTCAGTGGGACTTACTCACAGGAAAGTGTGTATACATGCAGGGGGGGGAGGTCAGTGCTTGCAGGGCAATCCCTTTCTTTTTGTTTTAAAATTGTCAGGCTTGGCACAAATTCAACAGGTGACGCTTACACACACCCAAACACAAGAGGTTCAGAGAGAAGGGAAACTTTCTTGCTTTTCCTTCTGACACTGTAAACTCACCTGTTAGAGGCAAAATCTGTGTCAATATAAAGATAGGAATCATGTCCAGAGCTGCTGGTGCCGCCTCCACCTCCTTTCCAGCGTGGGCACACGCATGCACACACACACACACACATCCTAGCATCTGTTCCCTCCCTGCTTACTGTTTCTTAAAGGGGCCATCAGCAAAATTGCAGCTAAGCACGGGAGAATTCGGGACATTGCATAACAAAGGGAAAAGCTGTGATGGCTTAAGGGTAATCAGTGAAGGTCCCGGGATATTCAGGGCAGTTGGAGGGCATGGGCCCACTCCTACACAACTGGATGTTCAGGGGTGAAGAGAAAGGAATGCTTCACTACATGTTACTTGCTCAACAGGAAGGCTATGGGAAGGCATGTTCACTAAGGGACAGCTGTGTGAAAGTCAGAAGAATGAAGCTGGAACTCATAATGGTGGCTGCAGTGAGGGAGGAGAAGACCTCAGCCTGGGCTTCCTTAAGCTACGAATGCCTCTCAAGAAAACAGCTTGCAATGCTTTACAAATATTTGTGCTCCAGTGTGCTCTTGTGGAGTGATGGCCACTTTAACAAGGGTAAAAGCTGGCAGAGGGAAGGAAGTTCTAATTCCTTTCGTGGCAGTTTCAGACACAAACTTTGGAAATATGAGATTATGTCAAAATAATACTTCACGAGATATGTTGAGGTGGTTTTAGGCCTATTAGCAGCTTTGCTTCCAAATGTCATATCAAAAACATAACTGACATAAATGGTCTTTTAAAGAAAAAGTCACATGACCCCAGAAGCTGGTTTTAAAACTACGGTATATTTTAAAAAATAACAAATATCACATGTAATTTTATTTGTAAGTACTACACGGCCCTCTTTTAAAACTCTTTAGACGTGAGTGCTCCATTTACTGTGATGGGGCACATTACAAGTGGTGATTTTTTCTCTTAGCAGATTATAAGAATTAGTGAGCGTTCTACTTGTTACGAGGAAATTTTAAACTTGTTTTCTGCCTAACAAGTGGACGAAAAAAGCCCCTCAGGTATGACATTAGGGCAGTGTTTCTCAACCTTGGGTCCCCAGATGTTTTTGGCCTACAACTCCCAGCATGCCCCAGCCAGCATAGCTGGCTGGGGCATGCTGGGAGTTGTAGGCCAAAAACATCTGGGGACCCAAGGTTGAGAAACACTGCATTAGGGGGACACAGGAAGGGTGCATGCTTCTGCAGCTCTCTCTGTACACAGAGAAACAAAAGTTGTGGCATATACAATGGATGCAACCTGTTAATTCTGTATATTTTAATCTAGAGCCAATTCTGCAGAAATGTGATAAAGATCAATTTGACTGGCTTTATAGTTTCCATTGTCTTCTGAAGAATTTATATTTATTTATTTATTCATTCATTCATTCATTATATTTATAGCCCTCCTTTTTTTCTACAAGGAACCCAAGATGGCGTACATAATCCTCCTCTCCATTTTATCTTCACAACAACCCTGTGAGGTACATTGGGCTGAGAGTCAGTGTGACTGGCCCAAAGTCACCCAGTGAGCTTCATGGCTGAGTGGAGACTAGAACCCAGATCTCCCAAGTTCCAGTCCAACTCTCTAACCACTACACCACAATGGGCTGAATTGGATGATACATCTCCTCTGACCTGGGTCAGTGCATGGAGGGGAGCAGCTCTGCATGTCCATCCAGGGACAGAACATTCGAGTGCCACCTGCATGTGTACCTTTCAATATGTATAGGCAGGGCTGGCCCAAGACGATTGTTCTGCCTGAGGCAAAGGATAGGATCGCACCTATTTCGTATTCCATGTACAAAAGCCAACTGGGCTGGCAGGTGAATATCAGTTCAACATTAGCAACAAGACAGCAGGCTACCTTAGCAGATGCAGGGCAGGATATATGGCGCACACAGCTCTGCCTTCCACCTCACCACTGCGCACTGCTCTACAGCATCTGCCACCTGAAGCAACTGTGTCACAAGACTCAATGGAAGGGATGGCCCTGTGCAGAGGCAACAATCAACAGCATGATTTTCACCTATCCATCTTAAACTGCGCATGCAGAAGCAGCATTTCTATGCTCTATCCCTATGTATACATGCTGGGTTGGCACACGCAGGGCTTGTGCGCCGTGGGTGGGAGGAGCCGCACACACTCCATGTGTTGGGCTTCACTGGGGTAAACATATCACCCAGTCTAGCCTATTGCGTAAATGCGTATGTACAAGGAGGTCAGCAGCTTTCCTTTGTATTCTCCATTTCGTCTTTTAAAATTGCTTCCCATTGTTTCAGGGATAGCCTCTTTAAATCATGACGGACAAGCAAGTGGAGGGCAGAAAACGGTAGGAAAAGGAAAGGGGGCGGAGATCGCAGATGGGAAGGTGGAGATAAAGAGACAAACTATGGAAATGCACACAGTTCCTATGAGGTTAACGCAACTTTTTCATAACACCATTTTAAAAATTCAAACTTCAATTTCCAAAAGAATCTGGGTTCTAACACCTCTGAGAACATAGTCAAGAGCCTGAGAGTGTAAACACTGAGGGTTTTTTTTTTTTAATCCATCGAGCTACATAGTTACACTACAGCTTTAATGAATGTAGCAGAGGCAAACCTTTTGTAATTTTCCTCCCTTTCCTCGGCAAGATAAACCTTATGAAAGCAATTAATGGGGTCAGAAGAAATCTGATTTTTAATACCTCCAATCCACAAGGCTTACCAAGTCTAGTCCAACTCCACTAATGAATCTTATAAAACATTTTATCTTCTCCTCCCATGGTCACAAACCACTCACATGAGGCTTGAAAATCATAATAATATCTTCCCAAAGTGCAGATATCACTCAAGCCCATATGCAGTACTGCTCTGTTTATTCTCCTCCATAAACCATTGGTTTCATCAAAACTCATTAGCATCACCTGTGTTAATTACACTAGCAAACCAATCAACAGCTCCTTCTTAATTAGGTTTTCTTTATTAAAGCCGGAAATTGCCAAGGAGACAAAAGTCAACTGGGGAAATTATATGAAAACTAGTGTTTATGCCAAATTGCCACATGCAGGAAAAAAAATGATAATAATAAAAGGAAACTGGGTTTGTTTACAGGAATAGGAAACAATAATAATTTTCAAGGTCACTGGCACATTTATTAATTATCCCTGACTACATTTGTTGTAACAGTCAAGGTATTAAACAAGGCACTTGGTTTATAGGAAGTTTTGTTCACAGTGGATATCAGCTGCCATAATGACTGGATATGATGGTTTTATGCCATAAACAAGACCCTCTAGAATTTGAGGAAGTTGGCACTAAGTTCCTGTGAAACCACCCAGAGTGATGTGGATGATCAAAACACTTACTGGTAAGTGAAAAGTTACGAGAACTCTGAATATTCCCTCTTGAGAGAACAAGGATACAGGGAAATTCCAGATAAACTCCATGAATAATATTTGGGGGCCTGTTCATTCTACAACTCTCTGGTCAAGGTGTTGTAACACTGTCCAGAACATAAAATTGATTCAGTAGACCAGGGGTGGTCAACTTGAGCCCTCCAAATGTTTTGGCCTACAACTTCCACCAGTCCTAGCCAGCAGACTCAACACTGAGGGATTATGGGAGTTGCTGGCCAAAACATCTGGAGCGCCACACAAGTTGCCCACCTCTAAAGTAGAACATCTATTATCCAAACTTTTGTCTTTGCTAATCAGTATATTAACACAACCCTCCTTTTAAAAAATGTATAATAGAAGTCCAGCTATGGGTCTCAGGTCTACAAAGCACATGACCCACCAAGCTTAATGCAGCCCACCAGCCATGTATGAGGTTGCCCTCGCCCCAGGAATTTGGTAAATTTCCTGTTTTTGCTGCCTGCCAAGGAATGCAAAGAAAGATGTTGTCACACAGCTGGAAGACCACAATACATGGCTGCTGGGTTGTGCTTGACTTTGTGGTCACACTTTGAGTGAGCCTGGGAAGGAAGAATGCGAGGGCAGATTCAATTACTGAAATAATTCAAAACAGAAAAACATCATTTTGAGCTTGAACTGCAAAGCTGCAAAAGAACACGTGATGCAAACAGGATCTGGCGTCACGGCTTAATTTTGCTTTTCTGACACTTTCTGCTGCATACTTTCTTTGCCACTTGGTTTTACTCTTGCCATGTATACGTTCTGGGCTCTTGAGAGAAATGTTTGGTGGACTTTATTTTGTCATTTCATCCTGCGCCATAACAGACCTAGCTAGCCACCATTTATGCTTAAACACTTTATGTCACCTGCACCAATGTCATCATTGTTTGCAGGTTCCTAAAGAATAAGCCATGCACCCAAAGCCTGCAGCCACATTTGACAAGGCCAGCCACGAGGATCAGGTTTGGAATCCACAGGTCCTGTCAGTAGGTGGCCCAGAAGGTTATCACGGAAATACATCATTCCCTGATCCAGTGAAGGGCAAACCAAACTGCAGAACAATTTTCCTGCATGTGGCTCACCCTCTCCCCGCATGCAAACTGCTGCAGCAGCAATGCAGAAACCCTCACATCTGGCACCTGGGCTGTGGCACAGGTACGTCCAATCCATTGATCTACACATTATGGTAGCAGACTGCCTGCCTGCTGTTGTGCTCATGAAGCCATGAGAATGTCTGTGTTCACTCCATCTAGCAAGCTTGGCAATTATCCTCCACTTTAATACTAAAAAAGTAATATGTTACCAGCAACATACAACAATGGGATCAACAATTGATAATAACTGTTTAAATCCTGTGCCTAGTTATTGCCCATGTAAATCATATAAAATTCAGTTTGGCTAGCAGGGGGAGTAACTGGGCACAGATCAGCCACCTTCCATATTGGTATTCCCCCCCCCGCCCCCATCATATTTGTTATGAACATTTTATTGCTGGAAAGAAATCTCTTATGTTCAGGAATCACATTTTTCAGCTACCAATTGTTGATCTCTTAAATTAGATTCAAATTAGATGTGGCCATGCCTTCACTCTCCCGCTGAGTCCCCTGCCAACCAACAAACCTAGAAATCATCCAGCTAGCTCTCCTGCATTTCAAGTAATTTTACACCCGAGCATTCCGTAGCCTGCCCTGTGTTCAGCACTTCCTTCTAAGCATTACCTGTCGTGGATAGGTTACGTCTGGCTAATTCAAGCTTCATGATCACTAGTGGGATTTGATTATAACAATAGCGTAAGCACCTAGTGCACAAAAAGGATAATGTAATTAGGATAAGCTCCACACCAAATTTATCTCCTTTCTAAAATGTTTGCTGTTACAGTCTCCTTTTTCTTGGAGGAACACAATTAACTGCTTAATGCCTATTGCCAAGGGATTTTTTAAAAAGTGTTGATGGCACTATATTACATAATTTGATTTTATATGACTTTAGTATTGTTTTTGATTGCCCCAAACAATTTTGGTACGTCTGATTATGTTCACCTATGGCAAAGTATTTCTGAACCACTGCCAAAATGAACATATTTTTACTTTCAGAAATTCAGTTTTTACTAAAGAACATAAGGAGAGCCATGCTAGATCAGACCAAGCATCCGTCTAGTCCAGCATTCTGTTCACACAGTGGCCAACCAGCTGCCCACGGGATCCTACAAGCAGGACATGAGTGCAACAGAACCCTCCTGCCCATGTTTCCCAGCAACTGGTATACATTAGTGCTGGGGAACATGGGCATACAGCCTCTGATACTGGAAGAAGCACATAGCTGATCAGGACTAGTAGCCACCAATGGCCTTCTCCTCCATGAATTTGTCCAATCCCCTTTTAAAGCCATCCAAATTGGTGGCCATCACCACATCCTGTGGAAGTGATGTTTAACTGTGCGCTGTGTGAAGAAGTACTTATTTTTATCTGTTCTGAATCTCCCACCAATCAGCTTCATGGGATGACTCCGGGTTCTAGTATTCTGAGAGACGGAGAAAAATGTCTCCCTGTCCACTTTCTCCACAACATGCATAATTTTATACACCTCTCCCCTTACTTGCTGTTTTTCTAAGCTAAACAATCCCAGCTGCTGTAACCTTTCCTCATGGGGGAGTTGCTCCAGCCCCATGATCATTTTAGTTGCTCTTTTCTAACCTTTTTCCAACTCTACAATAACCTTCTTTAGGTGTCTGTACACAGTAGTGCAGTCGCACTACAGATTTGTATAAGGGCGGTATGATCTTGGCAGTTCCTTTCCTAATTATGCCTAACATGGAGTTTGCCTTTTTCACAGCAGCTGCACACTGGGTCGACATTCTCATCGAGCTGTCCACCACAACCCCAAGATCTCTTTCTTGGTCAGTCACCGCTAGCTAGATCCCATCAGAGTATACTTGAAGTTGGGATTTTTTTACCCCAACGTGCATTACTTTACACTTGCTTAAATTGAACCACATTTGCCATTTTGAAGCCCATTCTCCCAGTTTGCAGAGATCCTTTTGGAGCTCCTCACAATCCCTGTTTGTTTTCACCACCCAAAATAATTTGGTGTCATCAGCAAATTATAAATTTGATGTTTATAATTTATTTTCATGCACATACTTTTTAAACAGCTTTCATTTATAATTTTAAGAGCAGTGACCAGTCTAAATTGTGTCTGTTTTAAAATCTATAACCATTTAAAACCTAATTTAAAACCAACCTGAATTAATTCTGCTAGAGAGGAAAAAGTTTGTGCAAATTTGACAATGTGTACATTTCTATACTGCTCACCCATCTGCACTAGGCTTCTGCAGTATTTGAGGGCTTCTCGCCCCCTTACCTTTTGTGCCACTCTCCTAGCTGCTGCATTTAGAAGCCGGTGGTGGTGGCGGTGTGTGTGTGTGTGTGGAGATTATTTGTCTAAATCTGCGGGATTCAGAAGATGGGATGCATGGATTCCACTAAGAGCATCCCCTACCTCAAGTGCCCAAGGACTGGGCTTCTGTCGTTCATAGATTTCATAGATTTCATAGATCATAGAGTTGGAAGGAGCCTACAAGGCTATCGAGTCCAACCCCCTGCTGAATACAGGAAACTAGAGGAGGGGTCTCCCATCCAAGTAATAACCAGGCTTGACCCTGCTTAGCTTTCCACGCTCAGACAAGATGAGCCAACGTAAGCCACAGGCCTGTAGGTCTTCATCATTTGAAACTATTGAAATACTAAATAGTGCTTTCCCAAGGCCCACCGCCCCAGCATCTGCATTGACCATTCAACAAGGACTTCATAAATAGGAGGTCAAACTGTAGTATAAGGACTCATCACTACAGAAACCAGTTCTAATAGAATTTGTGTTATATGGCCCAAACATATAATGTTTCAAATCTTGGCTAACATTTTCCTGTTTTCAAATAACTTTCATAGACTTGGAAGGGGCCTACAAGGCCATCAAGTCCAACCCCCTGCTCAATGCAGGAAACTAGAGGAGGGGTCTCCCATCCAAGTAATAACCAGGCCTGACCCTGGTTAGCTTTCCACACTCACTCAGACAAGCTGAGCCAGCGTAAGCCAAGGCCTGTATATTGTAAGAAGTAGCCTTACAAATTTACTTATAACTTAATTGCCAAAAGCTAGTCAATATCTTGAGAATTCTATAGTCTACCTTAATGACATCACAATACTATTGGGTGGGTGTGTCTTTTTATTTAAATACAATGGCAGGTCATAATTGGAGGAGCACAGAGAGCTAAAGCATTTGTATTACTAGAAAGAAATACATCTTACTTAAATAAATAACAAACATCAATTTAAGACAAGAGAGCTCAACCGCAGCTCCTACTTCATAGGTTTATTTATTCATTTCATTTCAATACCGCCCAAAAGCTAAAGCTCTCTGGGTTTACTCCAGTCTTCCACTATTCTTGTTTTGTTTACGGAAATAGTCTAGAGATTTCTGATGTAAACCATGCTGCCAGTTTGGCTTTGTTAAAGAACAAATCTCAAGAAAATTCAAACCCAGAATTTAAATTGGCAAGGTCAATCATGGAAGAGGGCAAAAAGAAGAAAACATGATTTACTCAAGGAGCAGA
This sequence comes from Shinisaurus crocodilurus, assembly GCA_021292165.1. Lineage (NCBI taxonomy): Eukaryota > Metazoa > Chordata > Lepidosauria > Squamata > Shinisauridae > Shinisaurus > Shinisaurus crocodilurus. The sequence continues at coordinate 115,222,470 of CM037881.1, forward strand.
AATAAATACTTCCCATATAAGTGTAGTGTTTGTACTACACTTTGCACATGTAGACATAAATAGTTCAGAGTAAGCTGGCAAAGGTTGTTGCATATATGTGTCTTGGGTTTCCTTCGAGGTTTTGTAATTTAGGCTTGCCCTCTCCATGATGTTTGGCAGTTAACAGTGCCTGTGAATAATGGTGCCATTGTAGAAGTACCACCTTTCCAAATCATGCAAATATTCAATAAATCAGAAAAGGGAATGCTTCTTATATAGGGGTAAGCTTATGTGAGACTATAAGGGAAGAGAGAGAAGAATGGAGGATTTTTGGATAACCATGGTTCATATAACCCAGACCTAGCTAATTTGTGACTCATCAAGCTGAATGCAAAGCAGTAAGAGCTTGATACGTTTCTTATTCATGCCAGGACCAGAAGTACCTGTAGCAGGACTACAAAAATAGGCAGGGTTGTCAAGACTCTGATCACCATATTTGGTTGCTGAGCTGCATTTGGCTTGTTGTGTCATAAGCTTGGCAGGCCTGATAGAATATCAATTCTATGTATACAGTAATTAGGGCTGCCATATTCTAGTTCCCCAACATCAGGCAGCCTACTTTGCATATTATGCAAATTATTTGCTAAGTATGCAAATAATGTGGTGGACTGGGAAACAGTTAAGCAATGCCCACACCACTGATTACCCATTCCAAATCACCCCTTTAAAAGTTGCTTTTTAGGAAGGAAACAGTTGCACATGCTTGCATGTAATGTGTACAGGCAGTCCCCGGGTTATGAACGAGTTCCGTTCTTAAGAATGTCTTTAAGTCGAATTTGTATGTAAGTCATAACAGCATAGCGTTCTATTAGTTAAAATCGGCATTTACGCAAATTGCATAAATTATGCAAATTGTGTAGTATACTACGCTATGTACTCTACGTAAATGATGTAGCACCGGGGAACCCAGAAGTCCGTTCTTAAGTATGGGTTGTCTGTAAGTCGGACATTCTTAACTCGGGGACTGCCTGTATTTGAACCTTCAAATGCTAAATAGAAATTAAAACAATTACATCTTGTTAAAAGACTAAGGCTGCAATTCTATGTATATTTTCCTGAGAGTAAGCTCCACTGAATACAGTGGGCTTTACTTCTGATTAAACTTGTATAGGATTGTGCTCAAAGGCTGCAATATCCTTCATATTCTATCCTTCCTTTTCTTGTGCACAGAAATTCCTTACTATATTCCTCTCTGTATGTAATTTGGTGCTTTCTTTTTCTTTTCTTTTTTGTTAGTCTTAATACTTTTCGGTGCCTCTGATCCTGATCCCACTGTCAAAGAAATAATTAAGGCCGCAATCCTATATCCACTTACCTGGGAGTATGCCCCACTAAACTCAATGGGGCTTACATCTGAGTAGACATGTAAAGGATGGTGCAGTTAGTTATGAAACTTTATGTAAACTTTCCCACAGTCCTTTTAGAATTGGAAATAGTGAACTATTAAATTTCCTTGTGTACTGTACTTTAGAGTTGGGGGTTATACTCATGGTGGGAGAGTAAGATCTGGGATTAGGAGAGGGGGCAAAGTGGAGTTGGGGATTAGGGACATAGGGGGAAATGGTATCTAGCATTAGGAGGAGGCAGGTGGAAAGTGTGGGGTTGACAACTATAGGTTTATCTCAGGCATCTGAAAGAGTAGGCTAAACCGGAGGTTCACAACTTGAGGGCTCTCTCCCTGCAGAACATGCAGCAGCAGCATGGACTCTAGAAAGGAAGCCTAGTTCTTCTAACTCCAATGAAGATTGCTAGTCCTGCTATTGTTTTACTGCTGATCAGTGATTATTTTATTATATTTCAACGTTGATGTCGTCATTACACTTACAGCTTCAATCGAACATTTTGTTGGGAAGAAATGTACAAATCGGTGAAATAAATAAATGATGCTCTGCTGGAGGAATCGTGCCACGGTTATCTGGCTGCATGCAGGTCAATGGAGCATGGTGTTTCTGCATGCAATCGAGCGATGGGTTTGGGCTGGGAGGGAATCTGTAACAGGGCAATTGAACTAAACTGACCTTTGCTGTGACCTGAGGTGCTTTTGGGTTCCGGGGGAGGGGGTGGGTTGGCTGGAAAACCAAACCAATCATTGGCAGAAAGTGAGCAGATGGGATGGAGTCGTGGTGGGAATGATTTCTACTGCAGCATTTTAAAGTGCTCTTAACAGAGTCTCAAACTACACATGGCTGTTTCAGATGATTTCAAAGGAAATGTGGTGTGTGGGGGGGGGAGGGACTGCCTGAGAAGCTGGTTGCAGTCGTGCCCCTGGGGGAGGGGTGATTTTCACTTTGCCTTCAGGCTGTTTTTGTGCAATCAAAATCCACCCACCCATAAGAGTGGTCCCAATTTCCACCCATAGATGAGAAAGCAATTAATCGCCCTATCTTCCCCCAACCCCTGTGCTGTTGCTACAGTCAACTTCCAAGCCTTCCCCACTCCCCTGACTGCATTCCCATATATATATATATATATATATATATGGATACTTTGCAGGGCTGACATAACCCATGCTCTCTTAGCCACAGCTTCACCCCAGTATGAGTATAATAATGGTGGACTCGATTTGCCTTCGTAGGGTAATGTTTTAAAACGTTTCCAAATTCAGGGGGCTAAATCCAGTGTTACATGAGTAGACTTCCACTTGCACAGTGGGACTTCTTTTGCCTTGCCTTTCCCTTGCCCTCCCCTCCTCTCTCCTGCAGCTCCCCCCGCCATGGCCCCAAACCTACTCTGGAGTCTGGAGGGTGCTCCAACTCTTTGGAGGAGATCTGGGGTAGATGCAAGGTGCAGCACTGTGGAAGGGAAATTTGATCTGCCAGAGTCCGCTGGCAGAAAGACACCACTGTATACAATCCAGGAGGAAAAAGCAAGGTGTTTTTGTGTGTGCATGGAATAAGAACTGAGTCAGAAAGAACTTGAACTCCTGTCTTTGCTGATACCTTTTGTTTTGGGGTGGAGACAGTCAGTACTGCGCAGCGGCTGTGTCCCTCTTCACTTAACTCTATGGCCAGCACTGCTTCCCTAAATGTCAGTCATAGCTGTGTGACTTCACTTATTGGGAGAAAAACCCTGAAAGATGGCTTTGGTCTGGTTTCCCACAAAACAATTGGGCATTATAGTGCTTGCACATTTTGCCTGGTATCTCTGGATTTTATAAGGACTAGAGACTAGCATTTTAAAATAAATAAATAAATAAATAAATAAAAGCTGGGAATCCTGGCCAAGCTAATGATGCAAATGAGCACTGGGCAGCACGGCTAGAATCAGGGTAAAACCCAGCCAACTGAGCAATATAGGCAAGCAACCCTATATATAATGATATAATTATTACAGAAACCTGAGATTTCTATTATAATTATATAGGATTAGGATGTTAATGAATAGATATACAGGCCTGTGGCTTACGCTGGCTCAGCTTGTCTGAGTGTGGACAGCTAAGCAGGGTCAAGCCTGGTTATTACTTGGATGGGAGACCAGACCCCCTCCTCTAGTTTGCTGAATTGAGCAGGGGGTTGGACTTGATAGCCTTGTAGGCTCCTTCCAACTCTATGATCTATGAAATCTATGAAAATGTAGCTCCTTCATTCCTACACACATTCATATAATAAGCTTTCCCTTACATCTAGTAATAAATGTGCATGCAGCTTCTTTATTGATGGTCTTGCTTTATTGTTCAGCATGCATGACCTACAATCGAAAGCCTTGAAAGCTAGCTACCATCATCTTAAGTATCCCAGCCTATTACCCAATCAGTATTTCATATTTAGTAGACATACACAGATGGGTTTTTCCTCCTTGCAAGAGGCTGGATATAAACAGCAAACAAGAAAGAAAGAAAATGATTATTTAGCATAATTGCACAATCTAATTGTATGGATTTTAAATGGAACCAGTAGAGAAAGATTACCATCATACAGCACAGCAGTATAGTTTTACACAAAGTATATCTTCACCAATTAGAGCAACAATGAAAGTATTTATTGCCCATACAGTGAAGATTAAAATCCCCTACAAGAAGATACTGAAAATTCACACCAATGCATTAAACAGGCAATCAAGTTTATCAGATCCAGAAACGGTGTGTACTCGGAAAATTAATCACATACTAAATACCTTTGGTGGGGATACAGCATACACAACACTGTTGAGGTTTCCAATGAAGCAAAACTTCTGTTTTGTGTATTTAGAAGTGAATTCACAAAGTGGCTTAGTGGGCATAATTGACTTGACCAAAGTTCAGATCCTTGTTCAGCCTTCCCATACTCCGCCTGATCCAGAACCTCCATGAACACATAAGAACTCAGATACGCCTGGTGTTCCTAAATTCAAAAGTTCTTTCCTATTGGCTTTAATGTCACAGAACAGCTGGACAAGCATGGCCTATTGCGTAAGGGGAGTTGCCTCTGATACTATAGTCCAGTGTTCTCCAATCTTGGGTCCCCAGATGTTTTTGGCCTACAACTCCCAGCATGCCCCAGCCAGCTACGCTGGCTGGGGCATGCTGGGAGTTGTAGGCCAAAAACATCTGGGGGCTCAAGGTTGGAGAACACTGCTATAGTCAGTGGGGAAGCCCACATGCACAGCAGCTCTGTGTACATATTCGAACACATACTGGAGCCACTGAGTACCCTTGGAGAAGTCACTATACTGCAGCCTCAGTTACCCTATCTGTAAAATAGGGATAATAGTGACCAATCGCAGAGTTGCTGTGAAGACAGCACTCTGTATACATCAGTGTTCTCCAACCTTGGGTCCCCAGATGTTTTTGGCCTACAACTCCCAGCATGCCCCAACCAGGGGCATGCTGGGAGTTGTAGGCCAAAAACATCTGGGGACCCAAGGTTGGAGAACACTGGTTTACATCATCTCACGCATGAAATGTGTTATATACACATTTCATAATAATAGATTGATGTAAAACATCCAGTCACATTTTTTAAAAAAATCCTCTGCCAAAATCTCACACACCGTGCAGTCCACGTTATATAGACTGAGGGAGAGGTGGGGGGAAATTGCTGTCTCGAAAATTAAGTGGAGATGCTAACCTTGTCAAATTTGGCAGGCAAACAAAGGGAAAGGAAAACTCTACAGGGCTCAGCCTTTCCATGGGTTAACTGGCATTTCTAATACTTTTCACCTAGGTTGACTTGACAGATGCCTAACCTTAGCTACTGAGCGGAGACAGCCTGATGGGCCTTGGCCATACAGGGGGGAAATTTTTGATGCTTCCCACTTATGACATGATTGATTTTCTTTCAGCGGCCCTTCACTTTTGGATGTGGCAAAGGCTGCCTGGCTGAGCCCCTGCGCGCCCTGACCTCGACATACGGCCGCTGTGAGGCTGAAAACTGATGACGGCAGAAACCTAAAAAATCAATAGGCCCTGTCAGTCAGTGGGGAGGCAAACGTCTCTTAAAAACCCAATCACGACATGTACTTCCTGCATGGTGTGCATCTCCTGCACACTTGAGAACACACTGAATTCCCTATTTCTATTTAATCTGGGTTCTTCTTCCTCTTTTAAACTTCTCCGCTTATCTATTTATTCCTTCACATTTAATACATCAATGAGGAGAGAACAAATAATCTTGTTAAAGCCGGGAATCCTCATGATATTAACAAGTGGAGGGGATACTCTGTGGAATCTAAATAAAGAGCACCTTTCACATGCCAGCATAAGCACTGACATTGCTATTTTAGACATTATCTGGAATGAATTTAGAGATAAAGGAGTTTGAGAGTCTGAAAACATGAGCATGGAACTGCTTTAATTCCCTTTGTGGGGAGGCAAGTCTTGTTTGGTTTGGTTTAAAAAAAAAAAAAAAAATGTATGACAAACTGACTGCATTTTTTTTTTCCCTTTAGCATTTCCCGATATGGGTTTGTGATGACTCGGAGAGTAGAATGGTGAGAGCCCAGCCTTTAGACATGTTGTCTTTCTTCTGTCCTACATATATTGTTTCAAGGCAGACAACACCTTTGAAATCTGGGATCACAGATTGATGTAGCCAAAGCCAAAACAAAACAAAACAAAACAAACAAACAAACAAACAAAGTTTAAAAAATGAAGAGGGAAGGGAAATGCAGTCCAATTTTCCAGTTTCTCTGTGGCCTAGTTCTCACACTGAGATGGTCAACCTGCGACTGAGCTGCACCTCTTCAGGCTGCAAGTGCGGGGGAACCAGAGCACAGCGCAGGCTAAAGGGGATGGAGAATCATCCGCTTCCCTCTCCCCTAGCCTGTGCAGCGCTATGACACAGACACGGCATGGGCTATTTAACTGAAGCGTTCCCTCCCTGGCGTGGCTAGGGCTGGGGCATAGGTCACTGGTCCAGGTCCTGCAGCCCAGAGGGCTCCCAAGTGATAATGCGGGCAGCAGCACTTGCCGTATCTTCCCTGGGCGTGTTTTTTTAAATTTTAAACGGAGTCAGGTGCTGTGTGTAACAAAGTTCCTGGTGTGCCTATTGCCTTCATTCCCCAGAGGACCTTTAGGGAATGGAGGGGTGTGAGTGGAGCTTCACTCTGCAGTGCACCTGGCCTCTAAAGATTTTTTTTGTTTAAAAAACCACACTCACAAAAAATGTTGGAGCGACTATCCCTGCCAACGCTGTCATTTGGGGGCCCTCCAGGCCTCCTCCTCCTCCTCCTCCTCTTCCTCCTCCTCTTCCTCCTCCTCCTCCACGTCCCCTCGGGTAAGTAGGAGAAGATGTCAGGAGGAAGGGAACAAACAAGTCTTGTTTCCTTTTTTAAAGAACTGTTTAAAGAGGCTGTTGGGTGGGGAGAGAAAGCAGGGCAGCAAAGCCGCTGGTGGGGTAGGTTGGAGGGCATATTGCCCAGGGCTCCCTCGAACCTGGCAGCATCACGCTGCCCAGGGATGGAGATTTGGCTTCTTTTATTTATTTAAAATATTTCTATACCGGCCTTCAGCAGAACTTCCAGGGCCACCTGCTTACCAATGCCTCACTCTCAGGAAGCACCCCTCAGAGGGAGGCAATGGGGTGAGTGGGTGGACTCTGTAGGGAGCTGCGCCGGGAAGGTGACAGCGCGGCTGCCCAGAGAGCCTGCCTGCCCAATGCCATGCTCTAAGACATTACCATTTGGCTCTCAAACTTTTTTGCCCCATGCACCCTTTTCACCATATGTCAGAACGTCATTCCCCCCTTTCCAAGATTGTCTGACTTACTCTGTGCCATACAATAAGGTGTGATGCCCTGCAGATTATGTACAATCTGTAGAATTGTCATTTGTAGAAAGATCAGTATATTCCAACAGTTTGAGTCTGCAGTCCCAATTCCCCCCCCCCGAAACCCTAAAATCCCCCCCCTGGTTGAGAAGACCCTGCTCTAAGAGTTACTCAGAGCAAGGCAGGTGGGCAGCACTTTGGGGAGCCACACCAGGTGCTCTCTTTCTGCAGAGTGAGGCATTGGGCGGGTGGTGGTGATGACAGCTGCTCCGGAGTGCCACAGTGGCCGCTCGACTGCTGGAGCATTTGCTGTGCGGTAGAGAGTGGTTAGTTAGTGGAGCTCTCCGGAGTGGCCACTTGGTCATCTTATGCTTCACTTTGAGAGGCATATGGCAGCTGCAGCATCAGAACCCCTGGCCGTCCCGGCAGCGGGATCCACTGCCCTTCCAGATCCACCACCTGAGATGGGGGATTCACCCCACCTCGTGGGAGGGCCAGCCTCAGATGATGGGGGGACCTGGAGGAGAGCCTCTGAAGATGACCTCGGTGCACGGGCAGGTTGCTATGGCAGCAGGCATTCCTTCAGGTACCTGGATCCTAAGCCATCTAGGGCTTTAGAGATAATCAGCAGCACTTTTAATTGTGCTCGGAAATGGACCAGAAGCCAGCGAAGTTCTTTTAATACTGGTGAGATATGGTTCCACCAACCAGTCCTGCTAGCTTTTTTTTGAGCTAACTGAAATTTCTGACAAGTCCTTAAGGCAGCTCCATGTACAACATGTTACAGTAGCCAATCCTAGATGTTACTAGAGGATGGATAACTGAGTCCAGCCAATCTCTGTCCAGGAGAAGCTGCAGCTGGCACACAAGCCTATGCTAATGAAAGGCACTCCTTGCCACAGAGGCTATATCAAACCCCACATACAGTATGAAGTAGTATAGTCCAGACCTATGGGTTTACCCCCTCTGTGAGAAAGAGCCATACAAGTGCTGTGTTTCCTCTGGGGTTTTTTTGTTTTGTTTTGCCCTCTATGTTTATCCAGGCTGCACTGAGACTGTGTTATCTTAGCCCACATCACCTTCTTCACACCCTCTTTTACCCCTGCAGTCATCACTTGGCTCCCATTTCTTCCACTTAATCTTAACCAGGCATTTTTCAAATTGGCAGGAGATGAAGCAAGGGATGCCCAGACTCTTACATGATGCCTCCTAAATGGTTGACACTGGCAAATCCTCTCTTCCCTTTGATTGACCTGATCTTATTGCCAGCTAACCATCACTTGGGTACTGCAATAAGTAAAACAAAACAAAAACAGAGAAGAATGCTGTTGCTGAGCCTGAATGCAGCTTATTAATTTGTAAAATTCCATTAAAGAATTGAAAAGATGCAGACAGGGCTTTTCAGAGATGGCAGCAGAAGGAGGTTGAAGAGTCAGCATAACTAAATGGGATATTTCCTTTCTAACATTGCCTGATAAAGGACCATTTGGGTCTGATATATATATATATATATATATATATATATATATTCCTTTTCCTCATTTTGTTTTCATCTTTGCCTGTCTGTTTTGGGGTTCCCCTCTCTTTCTTTCTTTCCTTCCAGAGATGGATCAAGTTAGGAAGATAGGAATCTGCCTTAAACCAAGTCATATCATTGGTCCATCCAGTTCAGTATTGTCTATTCTAGGGATGGGCGACCCACCCGGCACTCGACTCGTGGCGCACGAGCTGAGCGCTTCCACTGCACGAGTGGAGCCGAGTGTGAGCACCAGCTGAGGTGCTCTCCGGACTTCCGGGTCCCCAGCGCTGTGTTGTTTACATAGAAAACGGCCTGATTTGCACAAATTACAGCCTAATGTGTGCAAATTAAGCCATTTTCTATGTAAACAACGTAGCGCCTGCTTGGGACCTGGAAGTCGCTTTCCCCAGCTTGGCTTGTGAGAATGGAGTTGAGTCGGGGAAAAGGTAGGGCAAGCGGAGCTCGGGAGGGTCGAGCCCGACGAGTTCACCGGACTTCCACCCCCACCCCATAATAGAGCTCTGTGCACATCCCTATGACAGTGTCAAAGCAGATCAGATGGTATCTACTTTGAGAAAGTAGCATCCTCTACCCTTGGAATGTATCAAGTGTCAAGGGAAATGCCTAGCAGCCTAAATAACAGATGTATTACCAAGTTGCATTTTTTTTAAAAAAAAAAAAATCAAAAAGACTTCAAATACTTTTTTCTTTTTTTTAATGGAGCAACTAAACAACTTCTGGCCTTGGATTTTCAAGCTAAGACCAATTAAAGGTTTCTTTACTACTGAAAGCTTGACAAGCCCACAATTTCATCCTGTTGCAGTGGGTGTGGGTGTGTTTTAATGTAATATTAATGAGCCAGGATGGAGGGTCATAAAAAGTGATAGGTTTTTGCGATGGTAAATTATAAATCGGTATTGATTTTTCCCGGCACTAATGCAGCCAGCTTATTGTAAGACACCACAGGCAAAGTGCACTTTATCAGATTAGGCTGGAGCCTCGTATCAAATATACATGAGGGAAAAGGATGCATTTGTGAGTTAGACTCGACTTTTTCTTTAATAAAAAAATGTATTTTTTAAAGAAAAAAAGTGCAAAAATACTGAGAGGTTCTCAATAATATTGCTGAAGGATTCCAAACACCAGTAAATGGATCTCACATATTTTTATTTGAAGAACAATAAAACAAAAAACCTTAACATGATATATAGAACTGATGGTATACAGAGATGAGCATACATATCCATATGTGAAAAGAACAGTGTACAGAAACACATACCAATCGTATAGAAATGGGCAGATTTATAACAATTGATATACACATCAGAGCTACCTCAGTCCTGCACACAATGGGATTTGAGCAGCCTAACCATGTATAGGATTTCAGTCCTACTGCATATATAAATGGTGATACAAATGCATGAATCCTAAGATACATGGTTTTTAAAATGTTACGTTAACTCTGTAGGATGCAGCTCCCTTCCTAGTTTTTGTTTATTCCTAAGCAAGTATTGGGGGGGGAGGATGGATCCAGATCAGGACCGCAACACACAGGGAGGGAAGGTATAATCCTTCCTCCCCAGCTGTGATCCTCCCAAATCACACCCCCATGTGGGGTTCTTTTTTACTATAGTAACTGTTGCATGGGGTGGGGGGAGGCAAAAAGTCAGGGAGAAGAAGGAAGTGGGTTGGCTTCATTAAAATTAAGCTAGACTCAGTCTAAGCCCAATCTGGGCAACCCCCTACATGATCTGCTGCCTCCCTGCCCTTGTTGCCATGCCGCCAGCAACATGGCCCTGCCGTTTTTGACACACTGGAGCGGGGAGCTCTGAAGCAGGGAACGTGGTGCTGTACACCTCCTGGTGCAGGGCTGTCAATCACACAGTGAGCCCATGCATGTAGTGCAGGCTCCCTGCTTCAGACCTTCCCCACCCCCAACACATGGAAGGCGGGCCCGTTGGTGCCGTGGCACAAGCGCTCGGGCAAGCACAGCCCTGCTCTCCCCCTCACGTGATGGAGTCTCAAGGGAGTTGAGAGCCCAAATATGGTGTTCGCCTCTGGTTCACTCACCACATTTACAACTGCACTGAACTGTTTGCCGGCAAGCCTGAATTAGTACATTCACAATTCAAAATGATTGCAGTCAGTTATCAATCATTACCGTGAAAACAGAATTACTACAAATGAAGTCAAAAAACCCGCAGTGCTCAAAGTGTGGGTGGGATGCCAGCCCGCTAATTTTCAGGTGGACCTTAAACCATCCCACTTCTTTTCAATGGAAGAGATGGTAGAACACGCCCTATTTCCATCTTCCAGCCTTGCCCAGGACAGAGCTGTCTGCGGAGCTGGGGGGGAGAGGCATCTGGATAGACAACTTCCTCTTCCTCCAAGGCCTAAGCCCAACAGAGGCTCTCTGGGGCTTGGGGCTTCAGTTATGGAGGAAGAGAAGCTGTCTCTGTAAGTGCCTGTCTTCCAGCTTCTCAAACAGCTCTGGCCTGAGTACAGTGACTTTTCACACTACTCCTGTAAACCTGCTCCGTTGTGGCATCCCAGGATAGTTTTACATCCACTGAAAAGAAGTGGCATGGCTTTGGGCCTACCTGAAAAGAAGTGGGGTGGCACACTAATCAAATTTGAGCACCGAGAACAAATATATGCACAGAGCACCAAAGTTTCAGATATAGTTCAAACCTAACAATAATCTTCCATGCTCCCCAAAGTACTTACACATTACAGCCAAAATTGAGCAAAATGAATCATAAGGTGACAGCCGACACTGTTTTGAAAGAACCATAATGTAAACAATAGACAATGCAGCCTGAGAGGTGGTGGTTGTCTTCATGAAGTCAAGGTTAGGTTTCTTTGAAGGCTTCTCTGCAAACTGCCATAATTTTATAATATCCATGGCATTTCTGATCTTACCGAAACACTGTGCCTGCTGGAAGGCTCTACTCACAGAAGACGTTTTTGCTAAGTTGTGAGCACAACCAGGTACAAACAAAAAGCCAACAATTTTAAAAAATCCACAAACAAATATCTATGTGCACATATCAGCACTCGTCCAAAGTAGACCCTCAACATGGCCCTCAGAGATATGAGGAAGATATTCCATCTAATCTCCCTCATCAAGCTCTGGCCAAAACAACAATAGGCAAGAGCGGATCATATGACACGATCACACACATTCTACAGTTGTACAGGACAGGTGTGTTCTCTGATGTGAGTAACAATTATATTCTGCTTGCTGCTCCCTGTCATAGTTCTTCTTCAACCCATGGCACCTACGCATAAATGTTACTCTCACGATCATGCCCTTGTGACTGGGCAAGAGCTGGTCTGACAGCACATGCATACCCATCTTCTGCCCAATAAATCCAAGTAACACTGGCCAGGCCACATACTGCGCTGCTGTTTCATCAGACCCATATTCATTATATCCACAGTGGTTCCCACCCATGTACATGGAAGCCTCAACAAAAAAGACACACATTCACACGACATCTTTCCTCCCAACAAGGGGCTATTTATTTATTTATTGCAGTAACCTAGTAGTACAATTCAGGTGGAATTCTCTCCTATAAAGGACTGAACTACACGAACTGAGTTCTTTGATCAGTATTGAATAAGACTTGTGCTGTGATTTTTATAGTGACATATTGTACCCTACCATAAGATTTTCTGGTGGATCTGATTTCGAAGTGATGGCAAAAATCCAGGCTGGGGGAAAAGTGGTTGTATGAACTCTAGCTGCCGCTCAGTTTTCATTAACATCAGGTTGATGATTCTCCCATTTATTTATTTAGAAAAATTATATCCCACCCTATCAGCTTAGCACTTAGGGCTGCACACAAGGGCATTCACGGTATGCAGTGAAGCCATCTTTTGCCTTTGATTCCCCTCCCCCCACCAGCATATTTGCTACCACTTCTAACCGGCAAACGATTAAAGAGCTTTCTTGATGTACTTTTATTACATAAACTCCATAAAAGGCTCTGTCCTCTTTCCATCTAAAAAGCATTAAGAGCAGACCGAAAGTGGAGATTGTTTGGAATACCACCTCTGTGTTTCGTGTGCTGACTTTTTCTTTTTTTTTATGGAGATGATTTCTCATCAAAACACTTCAGCAGCAAAGGTGGATAATTCAGCAAGGAAATCAAAGCAGGCGGACACACACAACAATTGCTCAATAGCTTAGATGATCTAAGTGAGAGCAAACAACGGTCCTTATTTCTATTTCCCCTGAGTCAATGCATTGCATCAGAACATATGCATTTCCTCTCTGTTCTATTGTTCAGCTCCTCCTGCTCTCACTTTGTAGAGAATGCTATAACAACACCCATATTTTGCAATGCTTCACAGGTCCTTGCTAATGACTATTGGCACTTCTTCTGTAAACATTCTGCCACCTCCCTAGCGCTCAAGAGGTAAGTCGTTCCATACTATAGCCTGAGAGGTGGTGATGTTGTAGGACCAGCCATCCTATACCAACAAGCTTATCCTTTCCTCCATTTCCTCTGGCTCAATGGCAGAAATAGTTTCTTCAACTGACAATTTAAAGAGAGAGAGAGAGAGAGAGAGAGAGCCATGTGTTTATTGACAGTTCATTAACAAAACAGCAAAGGCCCACAAGCTGTTTACTCAAGAACGTAGTCAAGTGAAGAAGTGTGAATATAAATAACTAACCAAGGAAGAATGTGTAAAAGAGTCTCAGGGCACATCTTGATGTTTACTGTTTGCCATGGAATCTGATGTTGGCTTGTCTCGACCAAGCGAAGCAGTTTGTTCAAAAAAATTGTATACCCTTCTTACAGCTGCAAGTCCTGGCTCATGGTAAGGTAAATCCCAGTTGTTTTAGTGGGATTCTCCCCACACAGCTGTGCATAGGACTGTACCCTAAAATTGTCATGTTTATAAATTTGTAAATGCTAGAACATACATAGTACACTACAGGGATTTTGACGTTTAGATTTCCTTTCCCTTGCGGCACATATAGGGAAAATCCACCCTGTTACTGAAAGTGTAATTTTGAGTTAAGTATTTGTTGATGTTACATGGATCTGTCACACACAGACTGAAAATCACATAAAAACTTTTAATTAACTTTAAAGCAAAGCCTTTGTTTACCTGAAACTGAAGCGACAGCAAGCTATGTTATGGTGAGCGCTCAGTACTATGTCCATGGTTTCTAGGTACCACTATTGACAGAAATGATTGATCATAATTTTCTAGCCCCCATACCAGTGTGGTGTTAAGAGTAATGGTAACGATAAGAAACCATAGACACATCAACGGCACTTCCATCATCACAAATGTCAGAGGGTGTAAAACAGCGTCGTTTCCTCACTGTGGGTCACTTTACCCCAAGATTGTAATATATGAAAAGGCATAGAGAAAAATGTTTATATGAAGACCAGTGGCGGAACTTCAAATGGGAGTCATTTTGTATGGGCAAATCTAATTGGTAAGGATTGTCCTTAAAGATTTTACCACTTTTGCTGTATGGTTACACAACCAAGTCAGAAATGCTCCATTAAGCCAGACTCTGGAATGATCTTTTTCCAAATGCCCATGCTAAATATCAGGCAATGAACCTTTAATTCCCCCTCCCTGCCATTCATTTAGATGAATTGAGTGTACCAAGAAGAAAATATGCAAAGTTCCCCCACTTACAGAAGATGGCCGCTTCCCTAAAATTCAGTGACTCTACTGGTACAACTTACACTTTTAAAGTTAACCACATGTCAGCTGGTGTCTGGATCAGGCAGTAATCTCTCACCTTATTAAGCTAAGACATGCCTGCAGGAGCCTTTTGTGCTCACACAAAGCCCCTCCGCTCCTCCCTTTACACAAGTGGCAATTAAACCAGGGAGTCCCCAATTAACCATAGTTTCCTGTTTTGTCCAAACCAGGAAACTCAGTTACCAGCTTTGGAACAAGCCAGAATACTAAACCAGTTTCAAACTGTGCTTTAATACCCTGGCTTGTTCCAAAGCTGATAACTTTAGTTTCCTAGTTTGGATTAAACAGGAAACTGTGCTTATCTAGAGACTTCTTGGTTTGATTGCAACATGAAGGGAGGAGTGAAGGGGCCACGTTCATGGGGAAAGAGTTCCAATCCAAACAGAGCCAGTGTGTTGTAGTAACTCAGATGTTGCAACTGTACTAAGGAAAGCCGAGTTCAAATCTCTGCTGAGCCTTAAAGCTCATTGGGTAGTCATGGGTCATTCGATACCACTCAGCCTAACCTATCTTGATGTGACGGTAACATGGGACGACACTGTGTATGCCATTCTGAACTCTACTGAAGAAGGGTGAGATGCAAATGAGTTTAAGTTCTTTGCTGGCTCATATAGGTGATAATCGTTTTTATAAAGTTTTTTTATATATATAAAGAAGCTAAGGGATTTAAATACATATCTGCTGAAATAAAAGACCAGAAAGCAAAAACAAACTATTCTGCAGGCAGGCAATGTGATCACAAAGACTGGAAACCTAGTTATACTATAGTAACAATGACAAAAAGTTAATTACCAATGTTCTTGCAATGTAACAAAAAGAAACAAAAGTTTTAAATAGAAGCTAATCAGATAAAACCTAATGAAGGCAAAAAGGAAATTAGGAAAATATATTTTTTCCATAGTAGGCTAATCCTGCAGATAGTAATTGCATTGCTTTAAAAGAAAAATCCTTCCTGTTAATGTCTTTACTCAAATTGAGTACTGTAGATGTCTTCTATGGGACCACCTATGAAATAAGTAAGGCACATTTAGGTTCCAAAATCTGATATCCTAAACTCAACTCTTACCCTCAGACAGTACTGTAATTGGAGCTCACAGCCAAATGTTTATTTTCAACTTATTTTTAAGAATGTACAAAAATAAAATAGTAGGTGTGCATTTGTTGTTGTGTTTTTTAAAAGAAAACTATGCTAATTTCACTTTATTAGCAACACTAACATCCTCATTTACATATTTCATAAAATCACACCATGAATTTTCACTGCTTTAGGGATACAAATAATAAGCAAATACATAAATTAGTACATTTTAATTAAATGTTATCCCATGAAAGAATATTGTAAAGTATTGTCTAATACAGAAGGAGAGGAAACATAGCCTGTGCTTAAAGTCCTGGGTGATATTAAAATACTGTATTATAGCTCATTAAATTTAAAGCCTAATTTAAAAAACAAAATATTTCACCCAGTATTTAAAAAGGTGTACTTCTGTATTCTATTATTAGCATGTTGGTATACGGTATTTATTGTGGTAATAAGATGATATTAAGCCTCTTATTGAAACATCTGTGGTTCCCCGGTGATAGCCAGTGTGGACGAACGGACAGCGTTTGCACTGGGGTCCAGGAGATGTCAATGCAAATCTAATGACTCCCCTGATTTTACTGGATATCTTTGACCAAGTTATTATCGCTCAGCTCAAGTCACTATCTGTACAACGGTAATAATAGTGACTTCCCTCTCATGGTTGCTGCAAAATTGATCAAGACTATATCATCATTATCAGGCGATCACTCGTGACGGAGTAAGATTGTCTTCCAGGATAAAAATTTACAAAAAGGAAATTTTAAAAGGAGGAAATTCTAAAGAAAAATTGTGTAGACTCTAGCGATGGGTCCGTAAGTGACTGTGGAGGCCAATTCTAGATCCACACAGCTTCCCACAGTGAGGACACAGGTTACTAGATGGAAGATGGTCCTGTAAAGGATTCATTTGACGTGCTTTTCGCTTAGCACGTTTCTCCCTTTCACCTTGCACTCGGGCTTCTTCAAAGTCCACAGAACCTTTGTGAAAGGCCAACTATCAAGACTATAACATGTTACATAAATGATTGATCACCAAGGTAGATATTATGATGAAAGCAGAGGGCCAGATCAGACAGTGCCTGTTCCCCCATTCTAGCCCATCACATGGAGAAGTGCAAGTGAATGCACCCCCCGACCCTACCCCACTCGGGCTGCCATCCCTGCATGCTCCTGCAGGGACTGCAACCGACTATGCCCCAGAAAAAAACAATGCAATAATCATGCATGCATGTTGGATTTAGCATGTGTGTGCATTCCATCCTTGCAGAAATAAAATCATAACATTGGGATCATCTAGTACAACTTCCTTCTCAATGCAGGTTCTGTACTACAGGGTGCTACACAGCGTCCCTGACAGATAGCCATCCAGCTTCTGCTGAAATACCTCCAGCACAGGAGACTCTGTCTAGCGGCCATAGGATTGCACCCTAAGACACCTGGGTCCTTTTCACACGTGCTGCCGCCAGCCCAGGTCTCCCCCATTCTGTACTTGTGTATTTTATTTGATTTTTGGTACTGAAATACAGGAGTTAACATTTATCTCCGTTGGATTCATCTCGTAATAAGGATGATGACTGCTGTAAATGCCTTGTAGTATTTATCCTGTTGTCCTTCCTCTATTTCTATTTTAATTATGAAATATTTGACTTTTTATGGCCCTCTGACTGCCCTTCAAATAAAGGATTGTCCTCTGTAAAGTACAGCACATGGCCACCCTGATCTCCTTTAGGCAGTGATCTTTAATGAGCAAGTATTGCTTTTATAAAAAAAAAAAAGCCAAGTCTTTCCAAGGGGTTTATGGTGGATGATGACATATCAAAAGCAAGTATTTAAAATCCCATTCAAATATGGAATATTTTAGGGTAAAATCACCTTTACACCAGCCAAAAAAATCCACCCCAAATAAAAGTTCTTACATCAATTCCAAAGAAACTGCTGACAGAACTTTTAATCTTGGGTTGACACTTTAAAATGACTCCCATGTTCAAAAATCTGCCTTCTGTTGAATGAGAGACCAGAGAAAGGAAAGAAATCAACAGCTCTGGAGCCACCACCAAGAATGCCACCATTGCACCCTTCTCATAGGTAGGCATTTTTCCTAATTCCTTTCTGGATTGGGTCTTCCTCACATGGAAGATGCTGCATGGGAAGTTTCCCTTGCTGGATCCCCACACCAAGCAGCCAAGCTGCATTTGCAGCTCCCTTTGTTGGATGGGAACTACAAATGCAGCACCTGACTGCCAGTGGGGGGGGGGGGCAGGGGGGACTCAATCTAAGCTTGTCCAACAAATGACCAGTGCTGTCAGTTTCGGCAATGCACATAAGGATCTGTGGATCAGAGACGAAGACACACACCCTTACATGTGCCTTTAGCGTGGATACTGCTGCCTCTATGTCTCATACTGGCAGGGCTTTTTTTCTGGTGGAACTCACCGGAACTGAGTTCCAGCACCTTTTCTTCTAATTGCATTACAATTTAATCGCCATCTACTCCCGAGGAAATGTAATCCAAGAGTTCCAGTACCCTTTTCTCCAGAAAAAAAGCACTGCATACTGGTATATGTAAAGCAGCCATGGGGGCAACTTGTTGCCCACCAGCAACGCCCATCATCCCTCACCATTTGCTAGGCTGTCTAGGGATGATGGCAGTTGCAGTCCAGCAACATCTGGAGGACCACCAGTTACCAACCCTTGATGTAAAGGCCCCCACCCAAACGGTTTGTCCTGAGCTGAGTTTCCATACTGAACGAGCAATGCCTTAGCCCCCTCAGGTCCATCATGTAGGTACATGATATGTAAGCATAGCTCAGCATGAACCACTTGGGTGACATATCTAGACTGGCATGGGAGCACCCACTGAAACAGAAGCACTCGTGCTCCCGTGAGTACTCATAAAGAAGGCCATTGTGCACCCAAATTAGAGTGTCCTTATTCAAAATGATAGATCATGATGAGACACAGGTGAGGAGGCAGCCACATAATCATGTCTGGCCCAAGTGAAACTCGGTTTTTAAAAGTGTGATTAACAGTGGGAAGAAAGAGATGTTACGGATTATTATTTTGTCAAATGACCTTATTTGATGGCAATATATTTTTTTAATGAAACGTAATCATTGGCTTCCAAAGAAAGGAAATTCTACTTTGCTTGTTCCCTTTATTTTTTTTATCATCAGAAGACTACCTACCAGTTTAAACCCAGCAATGATTTGCCCTAGATAGGAATGAGAAGATTATTAGTACCGTAAGTTATATTGACCACCAGTTCTGAAACAAAGTGGGTTTGCCCCAGCATGTCTAGTATTGGAGCAGTGTGCTGCACATAAATAGGACAAGCACTCTACTTGGCAGTTGGACTGAACAGCTTTGTCTCATACTTGGTCGTGTTTCATGGAATGCTGGGAGGGAAAGAACCAGAAGCAACATGAGAAATCATTTTTTGTGTACATAAGCTGCATGTTTTTTCCAAAAGGTACATTCATTTATCAACCTTCCTGAATGCATAATTGACTCTATACTGCGGTCCAAAATTATTTCACTGTATAACTTAAACTGCACTGAGGCCGTACCTTAGGGCTGGAGGTATCCATTTCCAATATCAGCAAAATGTTCTCAAGAGTACTATTGATTGCATAGTGTTGGGAAGCCATGGGACAGAACTAAGCTAATTAAACAGTAAGATAGAAGGCTAAATATCTTCAATATTGTTTGAAGGCACAATAAGGCTGCAATCCTGTGCATGCTTTCCTGGGAGTAAGTACAATTGAACGCAATGGGGCTTACTTCTGAGTAGACATGTATAGGATTGCCCTGTAAATGATTGTGTGAATGCAACCACAAGGGAAGGGACAAGTCATATAGGCAAATGTATCAGACTATTTTTGACCAGTATGAATTGCAATTCCCTACCAGAGTCAACATCTCGAAGCACTGATATAGCATTCTAGACATGCTGATTGATCCAATGGAGGAAGGGGGGAATCTGCACCTGCACTGCACAGATACCGGAAGAGGAAATGTTGTTGAGCTTAAGAGAAGGGTCTTTGCTGTCTCTTTATTAAAAAGAAAAAAACGTATCATTTGGAAGAAGAATTTCATCTTTCTGACACTACAAGCTGATTATTTAAATGGGTCTAGAGTTCCATTAATAGAACCAACCATGTTTCTTTTAAACATAATTTGCTTGGTCCTTAGCTCTGAAATAGTTAAAATGCTGCATTTGTACTATTTGCAACCCTATGCATGTTTAGACAGAAAAAAGGTCTACAACTCCCAGCATGCCCCAGGCTTGGCATAGCTGGCTGGGGCATGCTAGGAGTTGTAGGCCTCTTTTCTGTCTAAACATGCACAGGATTGTGTCCTTAAAGGTGCAATCCTATGCATGTTTAGACAGAAAAAGTACTACAACTCCCAGCATGTCCCAGGCATAGGCATAGCTGGCTGGGGCATGGGGCTGGAGCATGCTGGGAGTTGTAGGGCTTTTATCTGTCCAGGCATGCATGGGATTGTACCTTAAACTGCTATTGGAGCTAAGCTCATAGCCCCACTGACTTCAATAGTATTAAATAAATCTAAATCTAGGTGCTGCAAAAATCAATCTTATGCATACTGTTACGATATCCTCTGGATGTGATGATGGCCCACCCATTATATACGATTGTTCTAGCAGAACGTTCAATCATTATCTGTATTTTTCTGAATTGTTTTAGCAAAATGGTCCATTAAAGATTTAGTTTTTAACTTATAGGGTCAAGATAGAAGATAAACATTTCTTCCTGCCTGTTTGCCTTTCTTGCCTTCTAGACCCTGCTTGCACAACATTTCAATAATAAAAGTAATGTAAAAGTACTATGAAGTCAGGAAAAATGCTCTTTAATGAAATGGACTAGAAAAAAAGCCCTTAAGAGGACAAATATTGAATAAAAAGTACCGTATATGTAATTAAACATGAATTGACTGAGGGGATTCCTTATCATCTTGAAGATTAAGAGATCTGTCCACCAGACGCTGCATATTGCAAGGTCTCATTGACCCCTTCAGGGTTACAGTATATTTATCACTGCATGAAATGGTGACTCTGACAGGAGAACAAAAACTAAGCAGACCAAGGGCGTGTTCACACGACACGGGAACCACGGGGGAGCAGAAGTTCCCCGCGGTTCCCATGTCGTGTGAACGCCGACCGGGCGGGTTCCCCCGCGGGACAGCCGTACGTGGAACACACGCAAAGTGACCATGGTCGGTAGAGGGGTAAGCCCCTAGCGCGCGTGGCCACCCTGCCATGCAAACAGCGGGCAGCCGTCCCGCGGGGGCCACACAGAGGCAGCAGCCCAGAGCGGCCAGAGCTGCCGCCGCTCCATCCTGTAGGGGCAAACGGCCCCTCTGGGCATCCCAGGCCCCGCCCCTAGCACTGGGAGGCCCACACTGCAGTGCAGGGACTGCCAGCTCCATCGGGGTCCGCCCACACATGCGTGGCACAGGTCTTCTGGGGCGCCCCGCCGGACCCCGCAGATCGCCCTGTGGTGCCTCCCCCACCCGCAGCCTGGGTCGTGCGAACCGGCCCCAAGTGAGACCCAGCCAGTTCCAGGAAGAAGAAATGAACAAAGCTCAGTCAATCCTAGGGCACATTCCAGCCCTCCTGGGACACACGTTTTCAAGTTTGCTCCAAGGTAAGTTTCCTGGGCTTTAGAGCAAGGATAGGAGGTGGCCAAAATGTTGGCTCGGAGGACTGAGACAAGCACAAGCTGTGAGCAGGGCTATATTCGTCTTGATCCTGTTTGAATGTTTGCAGCACACTTAATACAAAACACTTTCAGTGTAATCGTGAAAGTATACAAACACTAGAGATATTACCTCTCGCCAGGGAACCCTGGAAACTGCAGGGCAGTGAGGAGGCTAGGTATCTCTAAGAAAAAATTATCAATACCCTCATCAAACGATGGACAGTATCCCATGTTAGTTCTGCTAACCTTGAGTAGACCCACTGAAATGAACGGGACTTAAGTTAGTCACATTTCATGAAATTAGTCCTATTCATTTCAATGGGTCTACTCTATGTAGGACTAATATTGGATACTACCATACACTTCCCAAAGGGACCCCTGAGAATTAAACTAATATTCCCAAAAAAAAGAAGACCTGATACAAGTTTGTAGTTTAGCTATGCTCTGTGCATACTTATACTCAATATCAAATCCAAGTGTATCCTAAGTCTATTCAAAGTTCAACAGCTTGAATCCATTCTATAACATTTCAAGCATGAGCACAGCATAACCTCGTTGTTGCCTGGGAACTGCACATGCTCATCTGTTGATAGGCCTAATATTGCAAAAACCCGTTTTCCAAAATGTTCTCGTGACCATTTTAAAATCCTTTACATCTTTCTTTACATTTCATTTTAAAACATTTTATAGCAAAGAATATTCCCAAAAGATAACCTTCTTAAGAACCACTGTGTATTTTGCTTTTTTGTTTGTTTATTTTGTTTCACAACAATAGGGTTGTTGTTTAACGTGTAGTTTAGAATGTTCTTACAAGGAAATGTCTCCCCCACCTTAAAAAAGCCACATGTCCCCCCATCCCCCACTTCATTATGAAAAAAGTGTGTGCAAGCTCTGAAAAACTTGTGGATTTTTATTATTTTTTTGCAGTTTCCTATGATGTCAGCCCCCCAAAACAGTCTTTGAATGTATTTATCGTTTTAATTGAAAACATTTCAAAGTATCCCAGATAGGAGGGAAACAGGCCAAAAAAAAGGAAAAAAGAGCTTTAGAAAAGAGATAGTTTCTTTTCCTTAAAGAAATGATAACAGCATTACAACCTTCCAAATGTATGCACAATCATGCTTCCTTGATTTCTGACCCTCTCTGCTTATTACATTATTCTACCCATTTTGAACCATTTACAAGAGCCCATTTCTTACAAAGTAAGTTTGGATCTCTTCTCTCTCCCCACCCCTTTTATGAAGACATTGATGTGTTTTTTCTGACATGCCTCATGAGTTCCGTCAATCATAGGTCCTTCTTAATGGATACCACATGTCTGCCCAGAACTGTGTAATTACAATGCTAGGATTCTTGGCACTGCCAGGAAAAGGGGGCACTGTCAACCCAATTAGAGTTTATTTATTTACATACCATTTCTGGATGAGAATTTTTGTCTTTTGTGCTGATGCTGTGAAAAATCTCTCTCTCATCAAGTAGTGGCTTATGCTGGCTCAGCTTGTCTGAGTGTGGAAAGCTAAGCCGGGTCAGGCCTGGTTGTTACTTGGATGGGAGACCCCTCCTCTAGTTTCCTGCATTGAGCAGGGGGTTGGACTCGATAGCCTTGTAGGCTCCTTCCAACTCTATGATCTATGAATCCTATGAATTTTCTCTAGGTAGAATGTTGGGCTTTTAAAGAAAAAATGTTTTGGAGCTCTTACATTTCATGTTTTCAGTTCGTTTGCACAGAAGGAAACTTTCCTATAAACAAAACATCTGGGAAGAGCATCATGAAATGAATCGGTCCAACTTTCATTTGTGCTTCAGATGATGGAAGAGATTTGGGGGTGGCTGATTCTCTGAACTCGATATAGTCATCATTTCCATCTCTCGGTGTTGCCTCCCAAGCACAGTATGCATTATTTAAAACAAAATAAAAAATAAAAATCAGATGGTCTTGGTCTGTCTGCATTGCCTTATACAAAGATTGTTCACTATAATCTCTTGTTAAGAGGTACCACAGTTTAAGATGGTCACAGAAGTCCCTTAAGACAAATGAGATTTTGAACCATTTCCTGTGTAACTTTTCTGAGCTGCAGGCTGTTTCCCAGGCATTTACTGTGTAACTGCCATGCTTCATTCGCTCACTTTTTACGGGGCATCCACATGGAGCTGTCATCCAACCAATGTCTTCCTGTTTTCCTTGCGATTCTTCTATCTTTTCTCAGACTCCAGCGTCTGACTTTTTTTTTTTAGAATGGAAGAGCAGAGCGATCTCTGTAGGTTTAGATGCCTTTTGCACTACTCTTCCCTCTTCCTAAGGTGCAGGAGTTCAGCACGTGCTGCGACTTATCGGACAAATGAACCTATTGTCACTCAACACACTTTCACTATTGCCTTTCCAGACAATGCCATTTTATCACCCCATTTATTTTTTCACATATCTTTTAATTAGTGTTAAGATGCTTTTCCGACTATTGTTTTTAATTAAAATATTTCACAGTAGCACTTAAGCCAAAGAGTGTTATAGCACTATTTGAAACATGTCTTAAAAATTCACTCTCCATTGATTTGCATGGGGGGCGGGGGTGGGTGGGAAGAAAGGCTGCGTCCCTAAAAATGGTTGCTTACCGTATTTATTTATTTATTATATTTATACCCCACCTTTTTTTCTGCAAGGAACCCAAGGCGGCTTACATAATCCTCCTCCTCCTCCTCCTCCTCTCCATGTTATCCTCACAACAACCCTGTGAGGTAGGTGAGGCTGAGAGTCAGTGACTGGCCCAAAGTCACCCAGTGAGTTTCATGGCCAAGTGGGGACTAGAACCCGGATCTCCCGAGTCCCACGCCAACACTCTCACCACTACGCCACACTGGCTTGTTGAATAGCAAAGGCCCACTCTCCCAGCAAGGACCCTACTAGCCCTGGAACCACTGAAGAAACTTGCAGAAGAAAGGCATTATCGCATGAGTTGAAATAAATACTGACTGGATCAGCAGCCTAGTAGTGGTAAGGAAGCCATCAGGCAAATTGAGAATCTGCATTTATCTAAAACCACTTAATAGAGCACTCAAAAGAAGCCACTACTCACTGCCAACAATTGATGATGTACTACCTGACCTGTCTAGAGCAAAAGTGGTCACAGTTTGTGATGTGAAGAATGGATTTGGGTATGTGGAGCTAAATACTGCTGGTTAAGGATGCCCATGGGAACTAGTCCAGCTCCCAAAGTTTTTCAGAGGAAGCAGAACCAAGCACCAGAAGGGCTTCCGGGCATCAAGATTGTGGCTTCTTGTCATAGGAGAAGAAGACACTAGGGAAGAGGCAATCCAGAACCATGATGCCAAACTACAGCAACTTCTCAAAA
Organism: Shinisaurus crocodilurus; assembly: GCA_021292165.1. NCBI lineage: Eukaryota > Metazoa > Chordata > Lepidosauria > Squamata > Shinisauridae > Shinisaurus > Shinisaurus crocodilurus. The sequence continues at coordinate 115,247,100 of CM037881.1, forward strand.
GAAGAACATTAAACTGAATGCTGATAAAATACATCTGAGAAGAACAGAAGCACCCTATATGGGACATCTGTTGACATCTGAAGCACTATGACCTAGGGATGTACGTGTGACTCGATTAGGGGGTGGAAGTGGGGCAAACTCACCCTGCTCACCCCCCTGAGCCCCGTGGAACTTACCTTTTCCCCGGCTCAGCACATCTCCTTGGAGAGGAGCCGGGGAGAGGTACCTCCGGGTCCCCGGCGCTGCGTTTTTCACGTAAATACCATAGAAAACCACCTTAAAACGGCCGCGATTTGCTATTCGAGTTGTAGCTCACAGGGGAAGAGCAATAATTAGTAGTGCTAGGAGCCACCAGTCTGAAAGCAGCCCTAGAATAATTTCTGTCACAACACACACATGAAAATGTTTGGGGCAAATGGGTCCTCCTATCTGCTGATGCTTACAGTGTGATCCAGTTGAATGGATGAGGCACTGATTTGTAAATGAATATCATCTCACTGTTGCTATTTCATGCTAGAATTAGACCTCTGTGTTACCTTAATGATACCATTAGATTGCACATCCTCTGAATGATAATTTGGATAACAGAAATAACAAGGTAAAAGGATAAAGAGAAAACGGGGGGAAATATTACTGTTTGCTATAGGTAGTATATTGGAATTACATAAGAGTAAACTAAGCAACTATGCTAGTTTACTGTTGATGATGATGATGATGGTGATGATGATAATTCAGTTGAGAATACCATTAGCAGTGCAAGCCTATGCATATCTACTCAGAAGTAAGCCCCAATGAGTTAAATGGGACTTGCTCCCAACTAAGGGTGTGTAGCATTGCAGCCACAGATTTCCATCCTAAACAGAACACAATGGAACTCACTTCAGAGTCAACATGCATACAGTGCTGGCTCCAGGTTTTTGAGGACCCTTGGGCAAGTAAACCCTCAAGAGCCACCCTCCCTCAGCGAGACTGCCTTCTCGCCACTATTGTCATCAGCTGCTACTGTCCCTCGCCCTCTTTCTCATCATTACCACCACTTGCTCGCTTGACAGGCAGAGAGCCAGGGAGCAAGTAGGCAGCAGCATCTCCTGCTTCTCCATCTCCCAACCACCGTTGTCTGGGCCAGAGCGAGAGAAAGGTAAACAAGCAGTTTGCTATGGTGACGAGGAGCAACTCCAGGGGACTCTCTTCAGTGGGCCCTTGCTGGGGTTGAACCCTTGGCAGGTGCCCCATGCCTACCCTTGACACCAGCTATGCATGCCGAGGATCCTGCTGTTGGTCCTCTTTATGTTTATTACTGGGTTACCGTTGGGTAAGGTTGTTTTAATATATATATTTTCTTAATGGAGTGGGCGAGGATTGTGCTTATTCTGTTTATGCTTATTCTATTTGTGTTGCGTTAAACTGATCAAAACTGTACTGTGTTTTACAATTTTTTTAAAAAAATAATAATACAAAAAGAACAAGAAGCAGAACTTTCAAGCAGTCCAGTTAGCATTTGGACGAAAAATAAAGGAATCAGAAGTTTGTGTTACTACCTCAAGTCAGAGTGCCCCAGACAGCATCTCACATGATTTTACAAAGGCCGAGTATCGTCTGCCTTGTGTGCAGGATCTTTTTGCGAACCTTGCACAGTGTCATCATCAGGGGTTGACTTCTGACAAGACAGCAGTAAGGTCTGAGAGCCTCTGTCTATGTGCCAAATGCATTTCAGTGAACCAAAAGATATGCCACAGAGAAAAGCTAGTAGGTGTGTGTGCCTTGCATGTTTCACTGTGAGAAGAAAGCGGGGAGGAAAGAGAGAATGAGAGAGGAGAGCTCTGACTTCTACCTGCACAGAAATGAAACAAACCTACATGCGATAAAATGCAACGAACCCCCTTCACCCTCCATTACAACAACATCCATCCAGTTGTCTCTACCCACAGACAATGCTATAAAACTCTTCAACCAAACATGCACCATTTCTAAGCAGCAGTCTTATGAGAGAGGCACAAATAAGGGGCTATCTAGAGCTTGGCCAATGTTAGTTTCCTCGACAACATAAAATGATTCAATAAAGGGTAATTGTCTTGTTTAATTTGTCCCCTTCATTCTCTGTGGCCAAAATATTAATTACACCATCTAGGAGGTTCTGAGCATAATGACTCTTGTTTACAGTGTTGCTGTTCTTCACATTACACAGAATAAGGACATAGAATGAGGTTATAGAATTCTGGAGTGTACCACTTCAGACTGCAGGGGGGAGGGTCATGTTTTCAAATGCTTCCCCACATTGAAAATCTCCCTGTATCTGATTAATGAGCACATCAGGGAAAGGACTAGGCTTTCTCCCTGATGTGCTACTGGATGGTCTAGTGAAGCCGCTTCCTGCTGTATGATTCTAAGTGTACCCTGCAGTTAGTTATGTTTTATACTAAAGAGCACATTTTTGGAGGCCATACTTTTGGCCAGAAAGCAAGATATCAATGTAAATAATAAGCAAACTATGCATCAATGCATACAGGAGAAGGACTGTCAGATTCCTTTCACTCTCTCTCTCTTCACATTGGCATCAACTTTCCCCTAGGATCCATGATGGGATTGGGGTGGGGAAACACTGTATGCATTTTCTGCTCTAACGACAAGGTTTTATGAAAACAAATGAGTACTGTACTAACAATTCTGAAGCAACAAAGCATATTTCTAGCAATTTATTGCCGACTCTACTTTGTAGTTCCATCCCAAAGCAGTAAGCCTTTAGCCAGACAAAAGTGCTATAAACAGCCATGCCCTAGCTGAAAAAAGCAATATGTCGTCAGTCTGACATATACCTCGCTTTTCCGCTCATTGTCAGTGCAGTGATTGATGGTGTTGTTCATTAATGTGGGACGATTGTCAGCTTTTCCTGGATAAATATAAAAAGAAACAAAGAAATCCCCACCCTTTTTTGAGCCAGGGTGAAATATTTCCTTTTTTCTTCTGCTGGATATGAGGCATGCACAATGGTACACCCACTCCCCCACAAACACACGGTGCCATTACTGCAGAGAGTAAGAAACTGGATGGCACATTTAAAACAAAAACAAAAAAACACACACCCATCCTTTCCTTTTATGATAGCTGTTGAAGAAAAGAAAGCAAGAGTTTGGTAATGCTGTTGTTTTCCTGGAAAATAAACTAAGACCAGACAATGTATTTACCACTCAAGGACAGAGAGTCAAAGTTACTGTTCATATTTTAGTTGTATATGAGTTACGTGATCTAATAACATTTTTCTGAATGTGACAAATGCAAGTCACCAAAGTGGTCATGGTACACTTACGCAGCAAGTCCCCACCCACCCACCAAGCATAGTTATTTTTAAAAATGCATATCAGCTCTGAAAAATCGTAGCGCAGACAGAAATGTCTTTGGTCTTGAACCTTCAGTGTTTTTGACACCCATTTTTTAAACTTTTCTCTGAAGCAGTGAGGGCTCAAAAGTTACTTTCACAAATGAAAACTAGGATTCTCAGCATCTTAACAATATTCCCCAAGCTACACAAAAAATCCTTTGGCGATTGCAACCCATATATTTCCTATTCCGGTACTAATCCAACGTAGAACTGAGAATGTCTCTGTGTAGTTATTCTGCACAAAGGCAAGAGAGCCTGTTACAGGAGCCCACTTCTTATTTTAACTTTCCTGGCAGAAAAACACCAAAGAACTTGAACAATTTACATAAATGTTAAGACCTAGGTGAGGACTTCCAACCAAGCAATATATGAATCATGGCCTAGGGGCAGTTTGTATTGTTTTTGTTGGTTCTTCCTCCCTGCATTAATGTTTTTAGAAGGCTGGGTGAGCATGAATCGTTTAAAATCAGGAGAGGGGGTTGGTTGGATGTGGCTTTTGGATTTCACTGAGGCCCCCTCTAATCTTTTCCTCCACAATTTGAGCACTTCATCCCAGATTTTGCTAATAGTGATACAAAGGGCACATCCAGAATGGCATCCCCCCCCCCCACCTTGCAATCTGCTACAGAAAACTGCATAAGGAGATGGTGCGCTCCACAAAGGTGCAAACTTTTGTATAATTAATCTGGAAACGAGCCTTATTTATTTATTTAAAAGCATTTATACCCCGCCTTATCTTCGAAGAGTTCTAGGAGGCTTAGTACACAAGTCAATCACTGAAGAATTCAAAACACCCTCCCAATTTAAAACCTCACATAAAACACAAGAACAGCAGCAGAAAACCACAATGCAACAGTAATATATTTAAAATATTCATAAAATAGTTATTGATTAAAATCAAAATTGCATACTAAATGCCTTCCTAAAAATGAAACGTTTTCACCAGCTTGTGGAAGGTCATGAATGAGGAGGTGAGATGGAGATTTCTAGAGCCTAGGCCCAGTCATCAAAAAGATCCCCTTCTGGGACCATTGTCCCAGCCTTCCAATTTCATTTTATACTGTTGTTGTTTTCCTGCAATGAGGGGGTACATGAGGTACAAATCATGACTCAACACCAAATTTTGCAATTCCAGCAAAAAAAGAGTGGAAGAAGTGTTATCACAAACTGTTGAAAACTAGGAGTTTTTCTACCCAAGGCTGTTAATCGGCTGTTAATCTGCTGCACCTACTTTTGGTTTCGTCACACAATTCAGATCCAAGCACTACACAAGGAGTGTTTCCTTTCCTGCTTTTCTGCTACATAACCTCTAGGTGGCACTGTGGCATAGTGGAATAGCATAAATACATAAGAGAAAATCCCACTTTCTTTTGCTTTCACAATTAAATGCCATGTTTTCCCTGCTCTAAAAAAACTCGCCAAAAGTGCTGGTTAGACACAGAAGTGAAACATGAGGGTCACCACATTGTTTAAAGACCACGTAAACATAAATGCCTCGTGTAAAAAAATTCTAGATGGATTTGTTACTGAACTAATAGATAAAATTGATTGTGAGATGGGTTTTAAAAAAAGAGTTTAAAATTACTAAACCAAATACTAAAATCCACATACTAACTCACCCAATGAAGGTGGCATAAAAATTCATCACAATATGAACAGCTTTCTACAGATGCAATTTTAAATCCACATTCCACAATGCCTCAACAGTAGAGCTAAGACAAATATTTGCCTTGACATGTTTATCGAAATTAAAAACTTGCAAAACCCAACAGGTTTGCAAATTACAACAGGTTTGCATACAGACCAGTGAGGTGAGTAGAAGAGGAGAAAGTTACAAAAATAGTAACAAACCAGAACGGAGTGGGGGAGGACGACCCTAAAAGTTGAGAAATGACAACTGGTATATAGTAAGACAGGAAGGAAAGGAAGAAAAATAAATTAGAGACTGCATAAATGTAGCAAAATTTAGGAATAAATTTTTACTTTCACAGAGAAATATTCAGATTTTTTCCCAAAATGACTCTAATTTAAAAAGTTCTATCTGGACTCTCATCATCTACTTAAAGATATATCTGGTTTAAGGATACCCCTTAGCCAGATGAGAACCATACTTCATCCCTCTGTTTTAGTCCAAGAAGCCAGAGGGAAACATGTCTAAGAAAAAACAGAGGACGTGGGCACTTCTGGAAAAGCAAAACCCAAGCCTTACAAATCAAGTCACTAGTTATGGGTGTTATTTATCTCCCGATTTCCTCCTTTATAGGAGAATGGTGATTTAGTGGACAGCATGTTCAACTGGGATATAGGTTGACACACAACCAGTTTTTAGTTTTCACAATTTCTTATTCTATTTCGGAGAAGAAACCAAAAATCCCTTAGTCTGTAATCTGTGCCATGTAGAAATCAATGGGGATCAACCCCATTTAGCCTAAACTTCTCACCCTGAGTAGAATCGTGTCAGTGATATGGAACCATCACAATCCATTTACCAACAGTCAGGCTAAATATGAGAAAGTGTGAGAAGGACTTGGACTCTATGACCTGCAGGCCAAATACAGTACTTGAAATGAGGCAAGGATCACATCCTGAAAGTTTTTCAGTGCCTAATTTCACTTCTGGAACATGTGAAGTAATAATAAAATGTGCCTCAGAGGCAAAGCACCCTCCCCTCACAACTGAATAACTACGGTACACACACGTGCGCACCTTTCTGGGATTGGGGGTGTGGCTTCCAGACCAATAGATGTGATTTCCAGACTCGAGACCTAGCACCTCAGGGTTTCTTTTAAGAAAATTAGAAATTAATCACTGGGCAGACAAATACCATACTGATAAGCAAGTTCATAGTCCCTTGCAAGGGCTTTCACCATGTACCTCAATGGAGGGGCCTGCTAAACATACAAAAAGATACACACACACACAATTTAAAAGGATGACCAAAAAAGCACAATATAGTGTTCCACCTCCATATCTCCACATTTTCTGAATTCATTCTGAATTTCTGAGAGGCATCAACGTATTTTCACAGTAGCAATGGTAGCCTTTTGTGATAGCGTGTGTTATAGCAAAGAAATAACAGAATACATTATCAGAATACATTTGGTGGCCTTTATTTGTGTCTCCTCTAGCTAAGTAATGCAATATAAAAACAACCTTCAAACTATTTCTTACCAGTTTCTATTTTCACTATTTGCTCAATTATTCCCTGCACTGGCACCCTTACCTTTCTGCTTGATGTGATCTTTATAATCAGGTCATTGCTCATACTGTTAGTGAAAGGGTCACTGCCCACCATATTTCCATTTTTACATTGCGCCAACACGTATGGTAAAAAAAAAATTTTTAAACCCCCAAACCAATATTACAATATACAATCAGAGGAAAGAAGCGCTAAAGGGAGCAAGGAAGGTTTACATTTCCCAAACTTTTTGGCAGCAACAGGTTAATGACAATAATATTTTCCAGGAGGAATACGTCTCCTAAACTAAACGGTAAATTATTTTGAATACCTCTGTAAAGTACAGGAAATCGAGAACTGTAGGAAACCTGGCATAATGCCACCAATTGAAGATTCAATCTGACTGTAATAGAAGGTGATTATTGAGGACTAGCAGGCAGATGATGGATGGTTTCCTGTTAAAATGACAGCTCTGCTGCGTATCAGCAGTACTTCTACAGCACAAATGCACAGGTCGGTCTTTGCGGCTTCTTAATTCATAACTTTGTGGGAAATGGATTTCAGACCCGTGACGAGGATTCCAGGCTGACCGGGGCATGTTTCAAGGATCCAAAAGAGGGTCTTTAGTGGTAGAAAATCTAATGAAAGCCATGCTTGCGAAATTCTGCAGCCATTTCCCCAAAAGTGGCAATAAAGAAAAATGACCCTGAAATCTTAACCTAGTCAAAACCCTGATTAAGAGCTGGTGGCAGCTTTGTCCAAAATAGCCATTAGAATTGCAGGTGAAGAGCGGGAAAGTGGAGTAAAAAAAAATGCACAAAACAGTTTTGAAAAAAAGCTTCAGGTGGCTGAATTCTTTCTTGTCAGCATAAACTCTGGATCAGCTATTGAACGTCTCACTCAACCCTTTTTGTTCACAAGGGTCTGTTCGGGGCTTTTGGGGGAAGGGGGAGATGTTATGAGCTAGGTTTTGTTTCTTTAATCCTCAAAATAAAAATAAAAAATTTTAATCCACAAAATGGAGATTCTCAAACTCTGACCCAGCAAGCCTCCTTCAGAACCCTGATTTGGAAGGGTCCCTTCCCACCTGCACATGGCTTTAGGATTCTAGTACAAAAGCAACGAAAATATGAGTGAAGCGGCTGCAGTTTCTGCACAATCAAACGTAATTATCATTTCCCCGCTTTTTTTATTATTATTTATTTATTTCACAAATTTATACACCTCTTCCCAACAAAATTATCAAAGCGATGAACATATTGACATCAACACTAAAATCTAACAATACATTTGATTATATTGACTGATATATGAGTTATGGTTAATAAATAAATAAATAAATAAATAATACAACAATAAAATAATCACTGATCAGCAATAGTACTATAACTGTAACTGAACATAGGAAGCTGCCTTATACTGAGTCTGCCCATTGGTCCATCTAGCCCAGTATTGTCAAGTTCAACACTGACTGGCAGCAGCTCTCCAGGGATTCAGGCAGGAGTTTTTCCAGCCCCACCTGGAGATCATAGAATCATAGAAAAGTAGAGTTGGAAGGGGCCTACCAGGCCATCGAGTCCAACCCCCCACTCAATGCAGGAATCCAGGTCAAAGCATCCCCGACAGATGGCTGTCCAGCCGCACCTTGAATGCCTCCAGAGATGCAGGGGATCGAACTTGCAATCTTCTGCATGCAAAGCATGTGCTTGACCACTGAGCCATGGTGGCTCTTCCCAGCTGGGTCACACTTCAGGGAAACCCCGTGTCAAGGGACAGGTATTAAGGGAGCTGTCTAAAAGCCAGAACTGTAGATGCCTGTCTGACGTCCGTGGGAAGCACATTCCAGAAGGCAGGTGCTGCACCACTAAATGCTCCTTTACTAGTGCTCCTAAGGCAAACCTCTGGACCAGTGTTCTCCAACCTTGGGTCCCCAGATGTTTTTGGCCTACAACTCCCAGCATGCTCCCATGCTGGGAGTTGTAGGCCAAAAACATCTGGGGACCCAAGGTTGGAGAACACTGCTCTGGACCATACAACACCATCAGAAGTGCTGCTTCTGAGAACAGCAAAGACCAGATAGGGACATATGGGATGAGGCGATTCCTAAGGTAATCCACCACAAGGCCCTCAAAGCACCTCCAAAAGCAATTAAAATAATTAGAAATATGTATTTAGATCTATTTATATAGTGCCATCAGTGTGCATGGCACTTTACAGAATGCAAGAGGACAGCTTCCTGCTTGAAGGAATATACAATCTAAAAATCAACACAGAAAACAAGAGAGGAAGAGGAGGGAAGGGGAGGCAGGGCTAAACAGGGAAGCAATATGCAGTTATTGAAGATGCCTGTAATTAAGCTTAGTTACAGGCCGAGTGACACTGAGACATGGGAACTAGAAGGTTGTGCTAAAGGCTTTACGGAGAAGGTGGGCTTTCTAAAGGTGGGAAAGTAAAATAAAAACAAGTATACATACATATGCAGAGTTCCTGCAGCTGATCCATGTTCCTCACTCATCATCCATGATGACAGCCTGTATCTTCAAGCTGTAACAAGTTTATACCTCAGTAGCATGCCTGTGTGTAACCAAGTTTTGGAGGCATGATTTTCATGCGAATCATATGATTTCTGAACACAGAAGTTGCTATCTTCAAAAAAGGATGCAAAGGTGAGACTAATAATGTTCCCTCTTTTATTATGACCTAAACGTTAGACAAGACATCTTGGAACTGGGATTCCCACAGGCACCTCTCTCAGCGCCTGCCAGACTCCCTCCCTTCCTGATTATTATTATTTAAGATTTCAAAAGATTAAACCGAGAGGCTGGTATGCTGCAGTGCGCAGCTCTGCCCTCCAGCTCTATCTTTATTTGGGTTGCAAAGAGTGGTTTTGTGGTTTGGAGCTCAGACCCCATCTCTGCCTTGTAACTGCCAAGTTATTCTTCTTTTAGTCTCACCAGTTTGCCTTCTGGGAAATAAGTGTTTTGTGACTGGCCATGCCCACCATGGCTGCCATTTTATGAACAAGATTTTATGAATCCACTCCCATGGCAGCCATTTTACGAGAGCACCGATGACACTCTCAGATGTGGCCACCAAACACTAAAAGGTTGGGAACCCCCTGTCTTAGAGAATATATCATTCCTCTGATTTAGTAATACTTTTTTATATATTTTAAAATAAGGGTGGGCAGAGGTTAGATCAGGATTTACTGGTAGATCTCTAGGTGATTTGCAGTAGATCGGCAGTGATTTCTGACTCCCAATTGTTTAAGAATAACAAGAAAATGGTTCTCCCCCCCCTGCCCTAAACTAGACTACTGAAATGAAGAAAACCTGGATTGATCAGGAATGGATTTCTGTGTGGAAGGACTGTGAGCTCCATTTCGTTCTGGTACTCAAATCAAATTTAGAATTCTTTAATTCTGAGTGCATATCATCTAGATCAGGCTCCGGTTTGTGGGTCTAGGAGTTTCTAGTAAAAACAACAAAGTAGATCCCACACGCCTGAAGTCTGAAGTCCCCCCCCGTTGTAAAAGATTCTGTTAAATCAGTAACAATGACAATTTTGCATCTCTTCAAAATAGTCACCACAACGTTTTCTGAATGTCTCAAAAGTAATTGCAAATTCAGCCATGTGCTTTAAAGAAGGAAAAGTGCCATCCAACACAGTCCAGGCCTGGTCCTTTGTGTCACTAGGGCTTGTCTCGCAAGCTGCTGGCGCCCCACTGCCTTAAATAATAAATTAGTATAGTTGCATGCTCTGGATTCTGTCAGGACCAAGCTGTGACACAGAGCCAGAGTTCCTGCACAAAGGGAAGAAATAATCCACAATAATAGTAGATTTATCAGGCAGGCCTGGTTAAAAACGTGCCTATCTGATAACACCAGCTTTTTCTTGAGCTTAACAATAAAGCTTCCTCTAACTATACAGGGCACCATATATTTGCACACGGAGTGCTTTAAACACTCACCAAGTGTTATATAAATGCCTATTACTATTAGTATTATTATGTTACAGCAGGTGGCATTCCACAGTAGGATTGGCATGTCCTCATCAGTGGGAAAATATATATTCTTTTTATAAGGATAGAAGGCTTAGAGACTGAAGGAATACAGAAATCTGATGTATAGCAAGGGGGGGGAAGGTAATATTTAGAATCCGCTTCGGAATTTTTGAATGTACATTATGGCACATTATCACTTATAAGTAGAGACTGGTGAACTCGACCTGTTGTGTTTCATTCGTTCCAAGCTTTTGGGGAGAATTGCTGGGAAAGTTTGGACTTTCCTTAGATTTGGGCTTGTATCAGGAAAGCTACTTACTTCTGACCGTAGCCCAGTTCTGAAATTCGGCAACATCAGTACTTGTAAGTACTTTTACATGTGCAAACAATATTTATGTTTATTATGGACACATGCCTAAGGTACACTTCTGATCTCAAGTGAACAATGGATCCATAATATGGTAGTAAGCAAGCCCAGATGGGAAAGCCATGAGTGAGCAGGTGGCATGCCCCATGCCATAGAAATTTTGAACTTTTTACTGTCAATGTCTGCACATAACTATACCCAGAGAAAAGAGGTCCTATAACCTGTTAAATTGATACAGCTGGAATGTGTGTTGCTGAGTTCATCTGAGGATAATGGTAGAAGCATGAACAAAATCAATTCATTTGTGTCTCCCATGTGTTCTGAGTTGCCAAACTGTCCTTTTTACAGGAAAGCAATAACTACGACATAAGTTCTAACAAAGCAGCACCTTTGTTCAGTGCATAGCTGCTACTATACAAAATGATATGCTTGAAAGAGTGGCAGCAAATGTTTATAGTAGAGCCGTGCATACCATTATCAGTGTATGATGTCAATTTACATTTTACTGGAACAGAAACCTTTTGACCCCCCTCCAAACTGGATCCATTACTAGGTTTATACATGAAAGCTTAGAAGGGAATTAAATTAGGAGGAACATTGCAAGAGGAGTGTATTTGCATCTATTGCACTTAAGACTGGAGATTAGTTGACCTTTAGAAAAGGGGATTATTAGAGCAGTTTCACCATCAAGAGAAGACAATCTGTGTTCTTAAGGCAATCAAATTGGGAAGGTAACAACCTTGAGAAATGAATTGAAAGGAGGAAGGATCCATGCTCATCTGCATGGCGTACATATCACTTGCACATGAATTGCCCTGCAACTTCAGTAGCATGAGGAATCGTGCAGCATTTGAATCATTTCATAAACCCTTTAAGCACTGATATGTAAATGTGGGAACTCTGTCCATTTTTACAATCTAATTTTACAATAGATTAACCTCCAAAAGGGTATCAGTAGATAGTAAAGATGCTTGCTATGTACAGTGGGCATGATTGTCACAGCAGAATACACCCAAAGGAAGCCTCCTATTCTCCCCTCCCCCACCAAAGAAAAATGCCAAGTACAATAATCACCAAATCACAGTCCAGGAAAGTGGCTACTCTGAGTTAATCTACATCTAGAAAACAAATAAAGCCCATGTTGGAAGATCTTTTAATGCTCTGCATAAATGAGGCTTATAATAGGGAAACAGTCTCTTTAAAAATACATAAAGCAGTACATATCCCTGCAAGCCGAGTCACTGCACAAGGTCCTTTCTCAACTGAATACCTAGTAAGAAAGGAACAAATATATATACTGAACTGTATTGAATTTTATTAGTAATATTGCAACACAGAGGTAAACATTTCCCACATGGGAAGTTTTGGACAGAACAATCCTATGGCCCCCTAGACAGTGTCTAGAGGGCCACAGGATTTTTCAAAGTCCCAGCTCTGAGGTTGGAAAAGAGCTCCGACCTAGGAGCTGGGACTCCGCGTTCATATCGCTCTTCTCCACCCTCAGAATTGCGCTGGTTGCTTCTCCGAGGTTGTAATAGCGACCTCAGAGAAGGGGACAGGGAGCAGGGAGGTGGGCAGCGAGGGGAGGAGACTGGCGCTGCCAAGACACAGCGTATCTATCCTGGCGGCTCCTCAGCCTGCTTCTCTCCCCCTCCAAAGCGCTGCAGTTAAGATGGTTGAAATCGGCCGCCTAGCTGCTTTGCAGAGCAGGAGGAACATGGACGCGACCTTCACCTCTGCGCTCCTCCTGCTCTTCATAGGATGTCCATAGTCCTCCAAGTTCAGAGGGCTACGGGCATCCCCATTAGACTGCACCCTAATTCTATTAGTCAAATTGTCTATGCAATGATTTCAAAGATGGTTCTTTTCTTCACTGATATATATGATATGATCCTGGCTTAATTTGGGTGGTGGCAGTGGGACAAATGGCAAGACCCTCATTCAGTTCATTAGTATATGATCAGGTGCTTTTCCATAGCTACAAAATACAGAAGGAATAGAATGTGATATTTTAATGTGTGGACAGACCTGGATATTGTCAAAAGCACATTTAACTGGAAGGAAACGTCCATTTAAAATAATGGAACTGACTTCCAACTAAAGACATTTAGGATCAGAGCCATGACATAAATTACACACACAGGGAAATGATAGTTACTGCAAACTGCCTTGAGGGCCTGCATTGGGCTGAAGGGTGGGATAGGCATTTTAAATGAACAAATAAATAAAATGGGCAAGTGGAGGGAGTATCCAAAAGCATTCATCTGCCCAAAAGTGAACTGGGCAGATGCAACACGACACGTGTAAATCCACCTACCTCCGATGGGTTTTCATGATTCCCTCCCGCCCCCCCGTATTCCGTTTCGCCAGCCCTGTGCTGGCTCTGACTCGCTATGAAGCGAGTCGATCCAGCACACAGACTTCCATTTCTGCGATGGGCCGCAGCAGCTTGTGCATCTTTTTTTAAACGCTAAGGAAATTTGTGCAAATTGTGTACGGTTACGCAAATTGCATAAAGTTGCGCAATTTGTGTAACTTTATGCAATTTGTGTAAATCGGGGTATTTTGTATGCATTACACAAATAAGCACTGGAAAAGCATGTGGATCTAGAGTAATTTGCATAAAATCAGCTGATTTAATGAAAATTGCGCTAGATCCATGTGCTTTTCCGGTGCTTATTTGTGTAAAGCATACAAAATACCCCAATTTATGCAAATTGCAAACAGTTATGCAAATTGCGCAACTTGACGTAATTTGCATAACCTTACGCAATTTGCACAAATTTCCATAGCATTTTTTAAAAGATGTGCAAACTACAGCCCGCCTTAGAGATGGTAGTCCGCGGAGAACCCCCTTCTTGGCTCGCTTCCAACCACTGGGTCGGAAGAAAGCAGTAAGTCCATCGAGCTCAAATGTTGGCAGTGGCACATCCCTATTAATACGTCACATGTGCACATTATTTCCATGAAATTGCTTATTTCGTAACTACAGCCCGCCTTAGAGATGGTAGTCCGCGGAGAACCCCCTTCTTGGCTCGCTTCCAACCACTGGGTCGGAAGAAAGCAGTAAGTCCATCGAGCTCAAATGTTGGCAGTGGCACATCCCTATTAATACGTCACATGTGCACATTATTTCCATGAAATTGCTTATTTCGTAGCGAATATATTTAGGGTAACAGTAGACATAATGCACAAAAGAAAAAGCAGCATTCTTCAAAGTGCACTAGAATGGGCTTGGCACTTATGAAGGTCTAGGAGAGTTACAGTGCAAGCCTATCAGGTCTATTCAGGAATAAGTCCTACTGAGTTCAATGGGGCTTACTCCAAGTAAGGGCATATAGGACTGAAGGCTGTAATCCTATAGACCAGGGGTGAGCAACACATGGCCCTCCAGGTGTTTTTGCTTACAATTCCCGTCAGCCCTAGCCAGCATAGCTAATGATGAGGGACCATGTAAGCTGTAGGCCAAAACATCTGGAGGGCCACAAGTTGTCCACCTCTGCTATGCATACTGGGCATTAGTCCCACTGAACTCATTGCGCCTTACTGCTGAGTAGATATGTATAGGATTGCAAGATTAATCGCCCAGTCTCATTAATGTAAAATTAGACTTACAGCCCAATTGTCCAATTATTCTAACTTCAGAGATTTGTTGCCTAGGCTTTTCAGCCACTTATGCTCTTCTAAAATTTTTGCCCACTTTCCAGAGAGAACAAGTTTGCTAGCTGACATTGAACTGCAAAGGAAGCTGCTGTATACAGAATCAGATCATTGGTCCATCTACCTCAGTCAGTCAGTGCCTGGGTTCGCACAATACGACAACCCACCGTGGGCAGCCAGCCATGGTGGGTTGTCGTGTCATGCGAACCTAGAGCGTTTTCCGCGGGGTGGCTTATTTTTCAGGAACAAACCACGCAAAGAACCCATGGGTTATTGTAGGATTGTTCTTGCCCATGATGGGTTGTCATGTTGTCCTGAACCCGGGAGACTGATTTTATTCTGGGTTGCCGTGATTGGCTACAGAGCCACTCGGCAAGAGTAGCAAAAAAGCCTGTGCTGCTTGCTTTTTGTGATCTTGCCAGTAACTGCCCTTCCACCAATGCTGAAATGGCACTTTGGAAGGACCATCACATGTTCCCCAACTTGTTTAAAAAAAAAATTGGTGCTTCAAAAATGTGCAATTGGGGATCATATTATTGTTGTTGTTGTTGTTGTTGGTCTTGCAAGTGCGCACTTACAACTATCCGATATAAGTATTGACAAGACGAGGTTGCCTATTGGCTAATTTGTGCACAGTTGAGAAGGACTGGGGGAGAAATAGCATAAGTAGCATAAGTCAGAAGCACCGATAATTGAGGTGGAAACTGGAAAGCCAAAGGAGTAAGTGCACCAAAAGTTGGGGGACAGTATCTCCCCCTAGGTGATGTGTTGACCTGGTGCTGAATGGGGTACATCTACCCCTGAAGGACCAGGTCTGCAGTTTGGGGGTCATTCTAGACTCCCAGCTGTCCATGGAAGCTCAGGTGGCGGCTGTGAGCCGGGCGGCGCTGTATCAACTCCATCTGATACGGCAGCTGCGCCCCTACCTTCCTAATCACCTGCTCCCATCAGTGGTTCATGCCTTGGTCTCCTCTCGCCTAGACTACTGTAATGCGCTCTACGTGGGGTTACCCTTGAAGACGGTTCGGAAGCTACAGCTGGTACAGAACGTGGCAGCTCGCCTGGTTAAAGGCAGCCGCCGGCGGGATCACATCACCAGGGCTGGCGCTACCGCTAGGCAGACCCAGACGGCTGCCTAGGGCGCGTGGCGGAAGAGGGCGCAGAAACGCTGCGCTCCTTCCTCGCCGCCGGCGCGCTCCTGCCCCGCCTGCCGCCTCCGCCGCGCCTCCCCGCCCACCCGCCGCTGCCGCTGCCGCTGCTGCACCTCCCCCCCGTGCGCGCGCCCATGCCCACCCACGCGCCCGCCCGCGCGCCCGCCCGCCAGCCACCTACCTACCTTCGCGTCGTTTCCGGAGCCCCGCCGGCGTTGTTTTGGCGGGAGGAACCAGGGCAACAGGGCTTAAACAGCCCTGTTGCCCTGGTTTCCCCGGCAAAAAAAAAAAGCGTGGGGGTCCCGTCGTGTCGGAGGAGGAGGCGGCGGCGGCGGCAGCAGCAGCAGCCAGCAGCCAGCAGCGGGGGGGGGGAGGTAGGTAGGTGGTGGTGGCGGCGGCGCGGGGGGGTTGCAGAGCAGGGCTGCTTTGCTCCGGAGCCCCCCCCACGGTACTAGGGGGGGCGCTAAATATAATTTGGCCTAGGGCGCCAAACAGCCCTGCACCGTTCCTGCACATCACGCCAGTGCTGAAGGATTTGCACTGGCTACCAGTTGCTTGCCGAGCCGAATTCAAGGTGTTGGTTTTGACCTTTAAAACCCTATACGGCTCCGGTCCAGTCTATCTCAAGGAGCGTCTCCAGCAACACCAATTGGGCCGCTCAACAAGATCTGCCACGGATGGCCTTCTCCTTGTCCCTTCAGCCAGAGCAGCTAGACTGGTGGGGACGA
The DNA here is from genome assembly GCA_021292165.1 of Shinisaurus crocodilurus. Taxonomy (NCBI): domain Eukaryota; kingdom Metazoa; phylum Chordata; class Lepidosauria; order Squamata; family Shinisauridae; genus Shinisaurus; species Shinisaurus crocodilurus. The sequence goes on from CM037881.1 coordinate 115,263,563, forward strand.
GGAAGAGGGCCTTCTCTGTGGCGGCCCCCGTACTGTGGAACTCTCTCCCGAGTAACCTCCGCCATGCCCCCTCTCTGCTGAGCTTCCGTCGCTCATTAAAAACCTGGTTGTTCAGGCGGGAATATGGGGTGGGTTAACATTTTAAAATTTTTATATTGTTTTAAATGTATTTTATTGTTTTTATTCTATGTACATCTCCCAGGGTGGCCGGTTGCCGGCCAGATGGGCGATAAATAAATAATAATAATAATAATAATAATAATAATAATAATGTGATCCTCTCAGTTTTCCCGGTGTCCTCCATCTTTTCAGCAGTTCCCTGAGTCTCCAGCTATTCCAGAAAGGGAGATATTAATTCCCCCCACCTTTTGCAGCTCCTTTTCAGAGCACTTACTGCTGCGGTTACTGCGGTTCCCTGACAGTTTTTTTTTAAAAAGTGCAGAAATGTACACAAATGTAATGGCTGGGAAGCAAATGGAGGGGAAATTTGTGTACCTGCAGACTACTGCTCTGGTACTGCAGGTGGGCAGATTTCCCCTCCATTTGCTTCCTAGCCATTAAATTTGTGTATATTTCTGTGTAGGGGTTTTAAAACTGTCAGGCAACTGCAGCAGTAAGTGCTCCAAAAAGGACCTTCGAAAATGGAGGAGGGTTAATATCTCCCCTTTCTCGAGTAGCTGGAGAATCGGGGAAGTGTTAAAAGGTGGAGGGTACTGAGAACTGTCAGTTCAACACTTAAAACTGAGAGGATTACATTGCTGAGGGGGAGATATTGTCCCCCCCACCCTGCTTTTTGGTGCACTTCCCCTCCTTTACTGGTGCTTTTCACGTGACAACCTGGCAATTGGTCCCTGCGCAAATTAGCCTATGCAATCTCACCCTGTCAGTTACCTACTGCACTTCAAGGAAATTGACCAGGAAAGATTTCACATATCAGACAGCTGTAAGAACACACTTGTGAAAAACCACCACCACCACCACCACCATCATCATCATCATACAATTAAGTAGGGGTGTCCACGTACCTGAGGGGAGAGCCCTGCCTCGCCTGGCTTCTCCGTGGCGGGGGGCCCCGCCGCTTGATTCTCAGTGGCGCGGAGCAATTCTCCGTGCCGCTCGAGCCGCCCACGCCGCCCACGCTGGGTCCTGTCGCATCACTTCTGGCCAGCTGGAAGTGACACAACGGGACCGTTGCAGGCAGCGTGGGCAGCTCGGCGCAGACTGGCGAGCGGGGCCCGGGACCCGGTAAGGCCCACTCACTTTGGGCGGGCGTGAGCAGGGCCGATTTCAGCCCGCTACGCCCACTCGAGGCGAGTGGTTACATCCCTACAATTAAGAACACAGTTGCACAATGTTCAGAAGCTGAAAATAATAATAAAAAATATACAGCCCTAATTGCGCCTTTTTGAGGCTCCCCAAAAAACACAAAAACCCAGCCAGCAGTGAACGAAAAGGGGTAGTGATCGGAGGGGGAGACAAGATGGATTTTGCTGCAAAGGCCGCTGGGATATGTGCCGGAGCTGGTTGGAAGACTGAGGGGGAAAGGAGAACAACCCACAGTATGCCTGGTTGTCTGTTGAGCATACTTAGTGGTGGTGTCAAGGTTCCTCTACTGCAGGGACCCCTTAACCTTCCTTTGGGAGATCTCTGCCTCTCCTCAAAGGCCCTCCCGTTCCAGGAAATCAAGTCCTTTCACAGCTTCCAATAGCATGGGTGTAGGCTGTAGGCGTGGTGAATAAGTCACTCCAAACTCCAGGGTAAACAACAACACTTTACTATTAATATTAGGGTTTTTACTTAATAGAGTGGTTATAATCCAAAAGCAAGTATGATAAAATAAAACAAACAAACAAACAATCCAATGGTCTCTAGTTAAACTTCAGACTACCTAGTTCCTATGCAGCCAGCCAGCTAGTTTCTCTTTCTCTCTCTGCTGGTCTCTCTCTGCTGTTTCTGTGCTTCTCCTTCTAGCTCTCTCCCAGCACACACTGACTGCTAGCTGACCACACCCCACATATATAGTCTTCCCAGGACTGGAAGGTTATAATCATGTAACCTTGAATAGGAGATCTAATTCTTAACTTCTATTGGGTAACTTAAAACTCTCAAACTCCCCCTCCCATCCAAGTGTTTGGGCCTTCAGGCTTCACTACTCGAGGGAAGTGTTTGGGCCTTCAGGCTTCAAAAAACTGAAGCCTGTGTAGGCCTCAATCCCTCACAGGTGGGTACGAACCTCCGCAGCAGCGGCCCCCCGCCTCATTTTTCTGAGCAGCGCGGAGCTGTTCTCTGCGCTGCTCGAGCTGCCGGCGCCGCACGCTGGTCCCGGCATGTCACTTCAGGCAGGCCAGAAGTGACGCGATGGGACCCTGCACCGGCGCGTTGGACCCCCGCTATGTTTTTGGTGGGGAAACCAGGGCAACAGGGCCAGTGTGGCGTAGTGGTGAGAGTGTTGGACTGGGACTCGGGAGATCCAGGTTCTAGTCCCCGCTCAGCCATGAAGCTCACTGGGTGACTTTGGGCCAGTCACTGACTCTCAGCCTAACCTACCTCACAGGGTTGTTGTGAGGATAAAATGGAGAGGAGGAGGAGGATTATGTAAGCCGCCTTGGGTTCCTTGCAGGAAAAAAGGCAGGGTATAAATATAATAAATAAATAAATATGTAGTTCGGGGGTCCAGCGCGCTGGCACAGGGTCCCGCCACGTCAATTCCGGCGTGCCGGAAGTGACACGATGGACCAGCGCGGGCGGGCGGTGCAGGTGGCTCACCACGGAGAGGCAAGCCACCGCCGGAATCAGGTAGGCCCGTGAGGCGATACAGTCCACCCCTACATACCATAGGTTGTTCAGTGAACAACCAACCCACTGTGGCTTATTCACAGGGTGGCTTAGTGTGACATGCGAATGCGCCCAGTCAGTCAATTTACACTGACCGACAGTGTATCTCCAGGGTTTCAGACAGGGCTCTTTCCCAGCACTATAAGAAATGCGACAGATTGAACCATGGGACTTCTATATGCAAAGCATGTGCTCCACCACTGAACTATAGTGACTCCCCCCCCCCCCAAATCTGCAGATCTGGGAATTGAAACAACCCAAAACTATTATTGTCAGAGGCAGTTTGTCAATCAATCAATCAGTGTTTATTTGGTCCATAGTATTCCACACAACCAGTGCTTTTTTTCTGGAGAAAAAGGTACCGGAACTCTTGGATTACATTTCCTCGGGAGTAGATGGCGATTAAATTGTAATGCAATTAATAGAAGAAAAGGTGCTGGAACTCAGTTCCGGTGAGTTCCACCAGAAAAAAAGCCCTGCACACAACAATACTCAAAACAAGCATTAAGACACCATTGTTAAAATTATTATTAAAACAGTGAATAATACATAACAGTGAATAATACATAAAAATGATTTTTTAAAACAATTATTGTTAAAAAGTTGTTATTAAAAGTTTGTAATGAATCGATACATTCTACTGGTATTCAGAAAGGACATCCCTCCCTCTGGAACGAAGGTTTAGTGGCGTTCTATAGAGGATTACTGGGCTTTAACAACCAGAATGAGATTAAACTAGAATGATCTTAGGCAGAGTCATAATGCTAAAAATGGAGCAGGGGAAAATGGGGAATGGGTGGGGTGGCATGATACGAAAGCAAGGAGCGCCAAAAACAGGGTGCCCTCTTTTAGCAAAGAGTTCATTATTTCGCAAAGACGTATTTCAGTAGAGGAGCCAGGGGCCACTGCACAAAGCGGAAGAGGCATTATGTGCTCCACCCCCAACAGCTATTCTTTTACCATCACCATATTCTTCTACCCGTTGAAAAATTCTGTTCCCTTCTCCAGACAAATGAAACACCTAAAAAGCTTACGATAGCAGTGGATTAACAGAGTATAGTCAGGCATAAAGAACACACAACAAATATATCCTGAGAATAATTTCCCAGCACAGAACTATTTTTAGGAACCTGCGGCTGTGGTTATGCAATTCTGAGGGAAGAGTATTTATATTTTAAATAGGCATTTTAGGCTGTCTTACAAAACATAGTGTTATGCTTTCACAAATTCTCCCTAGACACTGATGAAAGTAACTTTTCAGGCATACAGGTTTACTCTGTATGCTTAAAAATCAGTCAGCGATACTTCAGGAATAGCATGTACCGCCATCACCCCTAAGAAAGGAAAGGTTGAAAGAGCATCTGTTAAGTGTATTTTTGCTCTAGAATTGCCCAATGGCTACTGCTCTGGCACCTGAGGGAGTAGACAAGCCAAGAAACATTTAGAGTATAAAAGGAAACATTTATGCTTTAAAGTGGGAAATAACACTTCAACAAAAAAGACACTTTGTGGGGGATTTTTATTTTCTTGAAATAATAATAGCTGGTCACATCCATTAAAGATTTTTTTAAAGTGGGGGAAATTATGATCCTATGGTTGCTAGCATCGGCCTTGCCATATGACCATATTTAGAGCATAAACCTGATTTCACTAACATTAATGTATTCAGTCCCAGAGATTGAAGTCAGCATTGTTCCTTTTCACTAAAATCATAGAGAGAGATCAGATGAACACACTCATGTTAAAAGCAAATGTGGAGGGGCTGTAGGACAGGACCTATTTCCACTCCTGGTTAAGACCATAACAAGAGCCCTGCTGGATCAGACCAAAGGGCTATCTAGTCCAGCATTCTATTCCCACAGTGGCCAACCAGATACCTATGGGAAGCCCACAAATAGGCCATGAGTGCAACTGCACACATACCCCCATCTGTGTTCCCCAACAACTGGTATACAGAGGCATGCTGCCTCAGATAACAGAGGTAACATAACATATAGCCATTGTGATTAGTGGCCATTGATAGCCTTGTTCTCCATGAATTTGTCTAAGCCCCTTTTAAAGTCATCCAGGTTGAAGGCCATCACTACTGTACATCTTGCAGTAGCGACTTCCACAGTTTAACTATGTGCTGTGTGATATATTCCCTTTTACCACCCCCTCCATTGCATGGCCCCGGGGTCTAGTATTGTGAGAGAGGGAGTTCTTCCAACCCACTTTCTCCACACCATGCATAATTTTATACCATGCATAATTCTATTATGTCCCCCCTTATTCACCATTATTTCTAAGTGTAAAAGCCCCCAGCATTGTAACCTTTCCTCACAGGGGAGTTGCTCCAGCCCCTTGCTCATTCTGGCTGCCCTTTTCTGCACAAAGAGATATCCAGAAATTGAACAGCAGTGGCGGGTGGTGTGTAGGCTGCAGAAGCAGTGGGGAAGAGTCTTCCACATGCATTGTTGAATGATCCCACTGCGTGATTCAAGCCAGTCATAATTGTGCTTCAACAGTCTGAACAGAATTAGTTCAGCTCTGAGAAAGATACAAAAGTGTGTTTAAAAAAAATTAAAAAATTAAAAATCAAATCCATCAATATATTCCAAAATGTAGAAGGTCCACAAATCTGTTACACTGTTTTTCCCCTCCAATGTCAGCTTTCCACAGCCTCAGATTGACCGGGAACCATCATCACTGGAGCGATGCCCCTGAAACTGCTTGAGCAGAGTTATTCTGGCGGATGACGTCTCTACACAGGTATTTCCCACCTGTCGGACACTCTCCCTCCCCAGCAAGCCCCCACTTATATACCAAATCTGGATACTGGAAGATCCCTGGTGACTGAAGCTAGCACACATGCACCAATAATAGGGCAATGTAAAGTGGTTTTTGTTTTGCTCTTTAGGTGTGTGTTTTCTTCTGCCGTGGTAGGGAGTCTCACTGCTGACCCTCATTAGCCTTATTGGTTCTCTGTATGGATGGCTGAGTTCTCTAATGCAATAAAGACAATTTCCAAATTTTATATGCTGGAAGAAAAGACGTTAACCCAGTTTCGATGGGGAGAGAGGAACATTATGAAATTACCCAGTAACTGGACAATAGTTGCATTTCTGTAATTACTAATACTATATGCCAGTCTTGGAACCTACATCATCTTTCCCTAGTGACAGCTAAGTATACTGTTAAATGTGTAATTGTATAGCTGTATGATTTTACAGATAGGATTCTTTTAGACTTCCTTATTTGCTTGCTTATGAACATAACTTTAGATGCTGATATAGATCAGTATGATGTGCACATGCAAAGTGTTTCCCCACTATGGCGGTCAACACCAGCTAACTTGTTCACCTGATAGAGTTTGTAGTGGGCACACTAAAAACCTTGTTAGAGCTGGACTGCTGAAAAGTGTAATGTTGAGACTACAAGCTACTGAGGAACTGAGACTATACAAGAGACCGAAGGAGGTTCAAGGAGATCAATCCAGCAGCAGCAGACAAATGATGGCTCAAGCACTGGTGACAACAGAACAGTGTTCTCCAATCTTGGGTCCCCAGATGTTTTTGGCCTACAACTCCCAGCTGGCTGGGGCATGCTGGGAGTTGTAGGCCAAAAACATCTGGAGAATACTGCTCTAGGTCAAGAAGAGTCTCCACAATAATACATTTCATGACATTTAAAACAATAGAAGGAGGCTAAATCTAATGACTTGGGAACAACTTCCATAGTAAGAAAAATGTGGAAATCCAGGAAGCTACATTTGAATATTGCATTGAAGGCTAGGCATGCAAAACTCTATAAGGAAAATCAGGGCCAGCCCTACCACTAGGGAGAGCAAGGCAGTTGTTTCAGGCAGCAGATGCTCTGAGGCAGCAGCAAGGTGTTGGAGAAGATAGCTGTGCACCGTGTAGCCTACTCTGCACCCCTTATATTAGCCTGCTGCCTTCAGCTGTAGTGGAGGACACTGTTCTATCATCAGTGTTGAGAACAGATTCATCTGCCCGTCCAGTTGGCTTTTTGTACATGGAATGGGAGGGGCAACATCTTGTTCTTTGCCTCAGGCAGCAAATATATATATTGGGCTGGCCCTGAGGAAAATAACATGTCAGGGGGCCAATGTTCTGAATAAGCAAATAAAGCTAGATCAATAAGCAAAGCCTGTCATAGCAGACCTGGTGCCTGCAGTCTTGAAGAAAGCCATAGCATGACCACTCCTGAAGAAGCCCAGCCAGAAATTCCCATTCAAGTGAGAAATCCATGAATTTCATGGAAAGTAAAGATAGTGTTGATAAGACACATGACATTTTTGAGGGGCATTCTGATTGACTACATTATTAGAGTGATACTCAGAAGAAGGTAGAAACCTGTGTGTGGAAACTTGATTCTAAGGCAGTGTTCTCCAACCTTGGGCCCCCAGACTGTACCATTTTCATACTGTAGGTGGAGGCCTAGATCCGTCCTCTACTTAGAAAATTAGATGTTGGTGAGAAGTGTTCCTGCCTGGCCTTCTCCATGGCATCTAGTTTTTATACAAGTACTAATAAAACTTAATATGTGTACAGTGCTTTCAAGTATGCAAACCATTTCACATGCATGATGCATTATCTAGCTGTAATCCGTACAACACCCTGTAAGACAAGTCCGTATTATTATCCCTTATGCTGCAGGGGAACGGGTGTGGGGGACTGAGGCTGAGAGATAGTGGCTTGCATAAGGCCACCTCCTGCACAGCCCTGGCCCAAAGTGTCTTGCTCCCCGAGGTGAGAACATGTGCTGCAATCTGCTGCCACCACCACCGCTTTGCACCCCTTCCCATCTCACCTGGCCTGTGGCTCACGCTGGCTCTGCTTGTCTGAGCATGGAAAGCTAAGCAGGGTCAGGCCTGGTTATGACTTGGATGGGAGACCCCTCCTCTAGTTTCCTGCATTGAGCAGGGGGTTGGACTCGATAGCCTTGTAGGCTCCTTCCAACTCTATGATCTATGAAATCTATGAAACTCTCGCAAGAGATCAGGCAGGTCTTGCAAGAGTCCAGCCCAGCTCTTGCGGGCCCAGCCAAGCTTTCACGAGACCCACAGCTGCAGTAAGGGGAAGCAGGAGGGCCGGTGGCTGCTCCAAAGAGCCCCACTGGCTGCTGGCTAGCAGCGGCAAACAGGTGGATGAGGCAGTGGGGTGTGGGGTATGCAATCCCCCCCCCAGCCCACCGCCTGAGCAAGGCATAGGGCCAACCCTGCTCCTGAATTTATGGCAGAGGTGAAATCTGAACTGGGGACTTTCTGTTTCACAGCCAAAGGGGTGGGTGGAAGGTAGATGTGGGACTACTCATAGATCTCTGGGTTGATCACCAAGGATTTCCAACTCCTAATCATTTAACAATAGCAACAAAATTACTCTTCCCTGCCACCCCCACCCTGCCCTATTATACTCCTGAAATGTAGAAAGCTTAGGGTAACCAAGAGTAGATATTTGTTTGGAAGGGCTGTGAGTTCTATTCAATTCTTGTACTCCAAATTCCTGGTCTCAGAATTCTTTACTTCTAAGTATATGGCACCAGGCTTGGTGGTTAGTGGGGATCTTAGGTTAGTGGATCTTGGGGTTCTAGTAGAAAACAAAGTGGATCTCACAAGCCTGGAGTTTGCCCACCCCTGTTCTATGCTATACTAGCTCTCATATATACATATACTGCTTTTTTTTTCCCCCTGTGAAGGATAATTAAATCACACACACACACAGGCACACCACCTCAGTGAGAACTAGACCTCAGATTGCTTGTGGAGTCATAGAATCTGGAGTGTGGCTACAATTGATGATGATGATGATGATGATGATGATGATGATGATGATGGAATACAGAACTGTTTTTAGTTTGATATCTTTCCTTTCCCCCCCCCTTTTTTTTTAAATTGGGAGGTGTTTATATTATTATTTGGTAAGCCACATTCAGTGAGTTATTTTGCCAGAAAGCTGGTATAGAAGTTTAAAAAATAAATAATAAATAAGCTACCTGTTTGTGTGTTGCTTGGCTTGGATTGGGCTGATGTGTTCAGTTTAATCTAAATGCAAGCGTCTTTGGGTTCGGCATTTGTCAATAAATTATGTGTGTTATTTCAAGTGTTCATGCAGAGCCAAACCAACAACAAAGGATTTATCACATATGTAAAAAAGAGAGAGAAAGAGAGAGAGAGAAAAAAATGGGGAGAAAGGTCTACACAGGAGATAAACTTCCCACAGGAGAAATACTCAATACCTGCATTCAAGCCTTTTACTTTTACTTCAGTGAACATCTGTTACAATGAAGCTTCAGATAAAGATTTACATAAACAAAACATTCATTTGGAAAAAGAGATTATTTTGTTTAGAATGCAATGTAGCCCTTAAAGAATTTCATCTTTCTTCTTGCTGTTGTCTATTCGCTTTTAAAAGACTGAGAAGGGTGGGGAGAGGGAATCACAATTCACTAGTGGCAAAGCCCTTAGACAAAATAAGATAAATTAGTTGTTTGTTGAACCATTTAGTAGTTGAACTGGATTTCTGCACTACATTCAAGATGTTGTTATCAGTTTTATGACACCCTGTTAAATACAAAATACAGGATTTCTTTAAAGGAACTCTCTTTAAGGGAAAAGGAAAAGCTAGAGGTCTCTAATAGTTAAGACATTGTGCACAGTAATGAAAATAATATGATAACCTTATGTCATTTGGCCCTCTAATTGAAGAAAGATGCTAAAAACAATAGTAGGAATAATGTGATAGGCATTTAATGTCTTTATTTTACTTAATAGGGAAATATTTCATAGTTTTCATTCCTTGCTTTTGGAGAGAGATAATTTTTTAAAAGAAAAAATCAAGATTTAATGCACATATAAATCTGTCAAACAGCAATAATAAGCCAGCAGGATTCAATTGGTTTGCTTTTTAAAAAGTCTTAAGGAATATTTGAAATGTATACATGGTTGGCTGCATCCAAGTGAACTTTCTCAGCGCATAACTTTTGCCTGAGACCAAGACAGAACACTGCTTTATGAAGGCAAAGGCTTAAATATTAATGTGTGTTTTGTTAAGGAAGTGGAAGGCAAATCAACTTCCTGGTACCCAGAGTATCTGATTTCTAAAATGGTCAGACACTGATTGTCACAGCTTTACCAGATGTGGGAGTGGAGCTCTTGAACGGATGCCCACGTTTGAGGCCTACTGCTGTGACAGCCGCAGAGCTTGCTGGGCTGCATCCTCTGATAGTATATTTTTGTTAGCTAGCTGCCCGGAAGCCCTCAACTGCTTGATTTGTTTTGTGATCCTGCAAGGACCTTCCTGGTCCCGATGACAGCACAGAATTCAAGAGCTTGTTTGCTTTGGTGGGCTCGAGAGAAGCAAATTCTTTCTTGTTACATGCACTTCTTTGCCAGAGGAGTGTAAAATAGGCACAAAGCCTATTTTAAGTAACTGTGGTTATTGCTCCGTATGGGGAAAAGAATGCCTTTTGTTACTGAAATTCGTGCACCCTCTTTTTTTAGTGGTCTGTTCGTTTGCTGACATTTTTAATACAAGACTACACTGGAGCCTTTCCCCATATCCAGAGCAAATGTCACAAGGAACAACATTTTCTTGGTAAAGAAGTATGCCTACCTTCCAGAGAAAGAAACAAGTCAAGAGCCTCTGTCTCATTTAGGCCCTGCAGGTCTAGAGACATTTAGTGCCTGATCTAGTTGCCTTTGTTCACTGATCTCATGCGACCAGTGGCTTGGTAAAACCTGACTCATCTTCTCTTACCAGTTCCTGATTCTAGCGGCTCTCTGCCTCCACCCTCCAGCTTATTCTCTCTATAGGAGATGCTAGGATTGCCAACTCTTCCAATCAAAACATCTGGCAGCCGGGCAGATCCCAGAGGTGTCCTTGTCCGCTTCCTCCAGGATCCCGTCTGTTGCAAGTTTTACTCAGAGAGCTTGTAACCATGGTCAAGTAGATAGAGTGTTAAATTTCAATCTAGGTTGAAATTTAGGGAAATCTAAGTTCAAGTACTTCCCCTGCCATGGACTCACTGGGTGGCCTTGGACAAGTCACTCTGCTTTTGTCTCAATTTCCCATCTATAAAATGGGAATGAGTGGAATAAATAAGGCTTTTTGTGAGGATGAACTCAAGAAACTTAGATGACTTGCCAATGTGCTACAGCATCAGCCCTTTCACCACCCTACTGTACCTGAATGGTACAGGTGCGTGCCCCTAAGCAGTGCTCAGAAAGGAAAAATCCTTCCATTGCCTGCTGTAGTTAACATGCTACCCTACAAAATATAATTATGTTACCATCCTTCCAACAGATCAAAGGCCTCCAGTTGCCAACCCTGAAGTACAAGCTGTAACTTTACGCTCAGGCATGTACAGCAATGTTCCCAAAATGTGTCCAAAATAAACAGTTGCCAGTAGTAAGCTTGTGTAGTATATGTGCTTCGTATTTATTACTGCTACTACAATAAACTTACTTAGCACCAAAGGCATGATGGTCACTGTAGGGAACATACAGTTTACAAAGATGTTATGTCGCAGACAATAATATTTAATATTGTTAGCTGCTTTGAACATTGGTATGGAAATGCTTCAGATAGATAGACAGATAGAAAGATGACATTCAGATGACAAAACAGCCGAAGAGGTCACCAATTATAACAGGAGTGGGGGAAAGAGTGTCAAGTGGAAAACAGGTGAGTTTTTTTATACACTAAAAGTAAATGCGTGCAGTTTTTAAATTCACCACATCTAGAAACATGGGATTTATCTGGAACAAGTGTTTTAAAAAAGAGGCGAGGCTATGCTTTTAACCAGCAACTCAGTAGGTTGCAAAGCTGTATGTGTACGTACCACCAACCACTCCACACTCCAAATCTTGACTCCACTGTGGATATATTTCTTATCCCACCAATATTTTCCCCTACGCAAAGGACTGGCGGTTGGATATTACTCTGTGTTTGCCAAGATCTTTGGGAAATTGTATCTGCTGGCTTTGACTGTTATAAATAGAAAAGAATAAACAAAATAGGAGGAGGAGCATTTATATGTATGACATTTATAAACAACCATTTTTAAAACAAAAATAATCACTGGGAAACCCAGTCACGCAGTCTGCCGAGTGTTCCAGTCCTAAAACTAAGTACATATGCAGCTTTAAACATGTGGGTCCAAAAATGACTTTGAATTCAGAACAAAACGATTTAAAAAGCAAGGGAAGCAAGAATATTGGAAGCTTAAAATATAATGGCTAATGGTGTCAACCTTCAAAAGCCAGGAACTGTGACTGCACAAGAGAACAGGAGTGACTCTGTTAGAAGCAGCACAGAATCCCACATTCTCTAGTCCAGGGGTTCTCAACCAGGGGGGAATTTCCCCCCCAGGGGGGATTTTAGGGTTTCAGGGGGGAATTGGGACCACAGACTCAAACTGTTGGAATACTGATCTTTCTACAAATGACAATTCTACAGATTGTACATAATCTACAGGACATCACACCTTATTGTATGGCACAGAATAAGTCAGACAATCTTGGAAAGGGGGGAATGACATTCTGACATATGGTGAAAAGGGTGCATGGGGCAAAAAAGGTTGAGAACCACTGCTCTAGTCTAAATGTTGTGGTTACAATAAAGATGTTTGCAGGTCTGCTTAACTGATTTTGCTTTTATTAGTTACTAGAGCGCCGATGGCGTAATTCCCGCTCCGAAGACGATCGAACACAGGTTAGAGCTGCATCTTCAGCCTGCCGGGTGGCGGGGAAGGCAACAAAAAATAATTTCTATGCTGCCTCCATTGCGTCTGCGGAGTGCTGCCCCAGGAGGCTGTTCCAAGTGGCCTGGAGTCTGGTCGGTCCAATCGCTCCGGACCCACTGGAACAGTCTAAAGCCTCCTGTGAGGCTTTAGCGAAGCACTTCGCAGATAAAATCGATCGGATTAGGAGTGGGATATCGTGCGTCATGGACACAGGGAGTGAGCGGGAGGAGGCCAACGGCAGACCGGTTTTGTGGGATAGGTTCCGGCTGCTTCCTTCTGATGAAGTGGACAAGGTGCTTTCATCTGTGAGGCCGACCACCTGCTTGCTTGATCCTTGCCCATCCTGGCTCATCATGAGCTGCAGGGAGAGACTGGGTGAGGGGATCAAGGCGGTGGTGAATGCCTCCCTCGAGGAGGCAGTGATGCCATGTCAGCCCTCAAGGAGGCAGTAATAAGACCGCTTCTAAAGAAGCCCTCCTTGGATCCCCAGGATTTAAACAACTTTCGCCCAGTCTCCAATTTACCATTTCTGGGCAAGGTGATCGAGCGGATGGTGGGTGCTCAGTTGAAGGCACACTTGGATGAAGCCGATTATTTAGATCCATGCCAGTCGGGCTTCAGGTCTGGGACAGAGACGGCCTTGGTCACCTTGGTGGATGATATGAGGAGGGCTTTGGATAGGGGCGAATGCTCCTTTCTAGTCCTCCTCGATCTCTCAGCGGCTTTTGATACCGTTGACCACTGGTATCCTCCTGGACCGCCTGGAGGGGTTGGGCTTGGGAGGCACTGTATTGCAGTGGTTCCAGTCCTTCCTCTCTGGAAGGTACCAGAGGGTAATTCTCGGGGAGGAGGCTTCGGACCCTCAGCTGCTCACTTGTGGAGTGCCGCAGGGTTCCATCATCTCCCCGATGTTATTCAACATCTACCTCAAGCCGCTGGGAGCTATCATCAGGAGGTTTGGGGTGCGGTGTCATCAGTATGTGGATGACACGCAGCTCTACCTCTGTTTCAAGTCCTCACCGAGGTTGGCCGTTAAGACCCTGTCCAAGTGCCTGGAGGCAGTGGCTGGATGGATGGGAAGGAACATGCTGAAACTGAACCCCGACTAGACCGAGGTACTTCTGGTGGGGGACAAGGGGAGGTTAGGGGATGCTGACCTGGTGCTGAATGGGGTACATCTACCCCTGAAGGACCAGGTCCGCAGCTTGGGGGTCATTCTAGACTCCCAGCTGTCCATGGAGGCTCAGGTGTCAGCTGTGAGCCGGGCGGCACTGTATCAACTCCATCTGATACGGCAGCTGCGCCCCTACCTTCCTAATCACCTGCTCCCATCAGTGGTTCATGCCTTGGAATCATCTCGCCTAGACTACTGTAATGCGCTTTACGTGGGGTTACCCTTGAAGATGGTTCGGAAGCTACAGCTGGTACAGAACGCGGCGGCTCGCCTGGTTAAAGGCAGCCGCCGGCGGGATCACATCACGCCAGTGCTGAAGGATTTGCACTGGCTACCAGTTGCTTGCCGACCCGTATTCAAGGTGTTGGTTTTGACCTTTAAAACCCTATATGGCTCCGGTCCAGTCTATCTCAAGGAGCATCTCCAGCAACACCAATTGGGCTGCTCAACAAGATCTGCCACGGATGGCCTTCTCCTTGTCCCCTCAGCCAGAGCAGCTAGACTGGTGGGGACGAGGAAGAGGGCCTTTTCTGTGGCGGCCCCCGTACTGTGGAACTCTCTCCCGAGTAACCTCCGCCATGCCCCCTCTCTGCTGAGCTTCCGTCGCTCATTAAAAACCTGGTTGTTCAGGCGGGAATATGGGGTGGGTTAAAATTTTAAAATGTTTATATTGTTTTAAATGTATTTTATTGTTTTTATTCTATGTACATCGCCCAGGGTGGCCGGTTGCTGGTCAGATGGGCGATAAATAAATATTATTATTAATAATAATAATAATAATAATAACAACAACAACAACAACAAACAGCCCCATCCTATGTGGGTGCCCATAACCCTCAGAACACGGAGGATTACGAGCATCCAATTGAAGGTGGGAGAAATGTGGCAGGTAGGATTGCCGCTGCACTCTCCTCGCCCTTCAAAACATTTAGGATTGCCCTTCAAATATTTTTTCTCTCCTCGCGAGGAGGAGAGGCTGAGGCACTGCCTGGGTTCAGTGGATAACATCGGTGCCTCGCTCCCTCCCTGCCCCCGGGAATCCCGTCCCCCACTCCAGAACCAAAGACAATTTTCCATCTTCAGTTCCCAGCCGGCACGGAAAGAACTGTGCCGGCTGCAAGGGGGGGCGCTCCGCAAGCAGAGTCCCCACTGTAACCTCGGAAGGGATTTCCGGATATCCTAAAGTTGGAGGAGCATAGGATTGGACCCTAAATTACCATATTTAAATATATATATATATATATATATATAGAGAGAGAGAGAGAGAGAGAGAGAGAGAGAGAGAGAGAGATCAGAGAAATGGTGAGAAACAAATATGTAAAACCACAGGCAAACTGAATGAAAAACCTAGGGAAAATAACTGCACCATGTGCCAAATACAGCAATCAAAGTCCAGACCAGGACTAGCTTAATTTTTTTCACTATGTTCTGGAGGGCAAGACAGGGCAATGGAGTCATCATGTGAATGGAGGGAGTCCCAGAATCCCATGCAAAGGTGTTCTTACATTCAAAGGTGCTTAAAACATGACTAGCTCCTTAGGTGAACAGAGAATATGCCCCCGAATTCTCTAGACCGGCACAAGCGCTATTCTCCCTCACAAGGTGATGGCATGATCCACATATAACTGGGATTGCCTCTTCCCAAAGGACATATGATACGATGTGGACAAATTCCAAGCTGATACTGTGTGCTGTGTTGTGGGGCTAGCTCAGCTTGTTGTGTGTAGCCTCCTTCCACCAAAGGGATAAGGCAACTCAGGTTAGGATGGATGTCTGGAGCTTATATTGCAGTGATCTTTGTGAAATTCAGCTGTGAAATTGGGACACATGTGGCATGCTGAGAATAAATGAGTACACCCGATCCCTGTAAAGCAAATCCATGTTACTCAACATCATCATGTTCAGCGTGTGGCTTCTGAATAGCCAGAAAGACTATCAAGAGTCTCTTCCTCCTCCTCTCTGCCAAAAATCCCACCAAATTAATGGCGCAAAAGGCTGCACAGAGGTCATTGCTTTTGGTAATCTATCCCTAAATGCTAGCCAAGATCACTGCCAAAGTATCCAGCAGGATCCTAATGCCTCCATAGTTCAAGACAGGAACAATTTCCTCTGTAAGTGATTACAAAGTCAAGCAAATGGCACAAACGAGAGGAGAATGAGACACACATGTTTTCAGTTTGCATCAAGGACTTGGGATGGAACTGCAGTTCTTGAGATTAAATCTGTTAAATTTAATTCCATAAAAATATATACAATCTTCAAAACAACAGCATCTTACCACCAAAACTGTTAAGGTTCCATTTCTTTCTCTAAAATTGAATATATGTATTTTATACTACACACACACACACACACACACACACACAATCTCTTCCTACAAACATTTAAAAAGCAGACCAGGTTTGTCTTGTGACCATAAATGTCGCACTTATTTGTGTTATGCAGCTAATTAATATCTCAGGCTTCCTGTGTGTATATGCATATCAGTACTGTAAATATAAATGGAAAAATAAGTAATAATTTATGAAAACTGATTTGCATTTCCAAATATAAAATGTGCAAAATCCAACTAATTAGCAAGACTGAAGGCCAAGGTGTTTCTATAGCAACTATAAAAATGATAGAGAAAAAAAAATGTTTTTATATCAGGCTCATTAATATTTGCATTTCTCCTTGGTTCTGTAGAAGTTTCCAAAGTCAGTATTTTAAAGATTGCAAAAAATATTTTTGCTCTGCAGTGAAACTGTCAAATAGGTTCATTACGGAATTCCACTTCATGGCCTAGGCCAGTGTTCTCCAACCTTGGGTCCCCAGATGTTTTTGGCCTACAACTCCCAGCTATGCTGGCTGGGGCATGCTGGGAGTTGTAGGCCAAAAACATCTGGGGACCCAAGGTTGGAGAACACTGGCCTAGGCAGACACCGGGGGGGGGGGGAGAATACACAGGGTTGCATCCCTCGGAAGCCATTGGACAGAGGGTGTAACATGAAACAGAATAAAGCTGGGTCTGGTTGCTCCAGAAAGATAGGAGCGCCGGTGTTTTAAACCCAAGAATGGAAGGAAATGAAGGCCGCTTTTCATTTGCTTTTCCTGAACCACCTGCTACACTTGCTGGTGGAAAGATGGACAAATATCAGCATCGCTTCTGGCATTTCTCTCTCTCGGGTATTTGTCAATGACACTGCTTAGCTCGATACCAGCCCCTTTATGGCTCCAACAAGCTTCCCCTCCAGATTCCTCTCTTTCTTACTCTATATCCGCACCAACCGTTTTACACACTGTCTGCTCAGGGGCATCCTCTGGATTTCTCTTTCCATATTTCAGACTGCAGATTATTATTCCTTAGGAGCACCTCCATCCCTTTCTGGCTCTACACGCTGAACCTCCCTTATAAATGGGCATAGGCGGGCGCTAGGCACAGGTGCAAAGACTGCTCAGTATGCGCGCCTCATTTCCCCCCGATGGGATGGGGGAATTGTGTCAATGGGAGCGGGGAAAATTGTGACAGCAAAGTTCTGCTGGGCTGAGAAACCAAGTGAAACTGCTCCGTCCCCTGGATATTGTAGGGTTCAGGATGCCACTTCCCTCCTCTCCTGCCCCGCTTAGGATCGCCCTATTAGTAAACTAGAGACTGGTTTTTATCTTCCCTATGTACAATTGTATTGGCTGTGCATTGACTGAACAGTATTGATTTTTGCAAGAATGAAAGCAAGGCACTATTGATAAAGATCCGCTTTAGAAATGGGAAAGTCATACAGGGGGCTCTTCCTGTTTCGAAGGGGAAAAGTCAAGATAACCTCCTTCTCATCCTCAGCATTCAAAAAAGCAGGTATGGGCAGAAAGTAGATTGGGATATACTGGTAGATCTCTGTATGATTTGTGGTAGATCGGCAAGGATTTCTGAGTCCATGGCAGCAACAAAATGCCCTTCCCTGTTCCCAGCCACCTTCATAGATTTCATAGATCATAGAGTTGGAAGGAGCCTACAAGGTCATCGAGTCCAACCCCCTCCTCAATGCAGGCAACTAGAGGAGGGGTCTCCCATCCAAGTAATAACCAGGCTTGCTTGACCCTGCTTAGCTTTCCATGCTCAGACAAGCATTATACTGCTGAAAAATAGAAAGCTCTTAGGATTACCAGAATCCTCATAACTGCGCCTGGCTCCAGTTGGTGGATCTCACGGTCCTAGTATAAAAAAACACCAAAGTCGATCCAGCAAGGCCACCCCTGTAATAAAACATGACTCATAAGGAACCAAGTGACCCAGGCATATTCAAATGTGAAATTAATGTCTGTTAAACCTAACCCATCCCAACAAATTTCATTACTTTCCAAGACAAGTTTAATCAGAAGCTGACTTCCACTCTTTGCGCTATTACTTATACTGCAGGCAAAAATGCCAGACCATTAGACCTAAACACTCTGACAACAGAGACGTTCCTAAAGTACTGCTGTGTTGACAGCAAGAATGCACAAACTCTGCTTACAGTTTATGCACATTAAGTTATAATGCCCCATTTGCAGTCACTATCACAATTGAATGCCATTAGACTAAGATTCAACTTTAAATGGCCTTAATGGACCCTACACTGCTTTCTGTTCCAATTATTGATATTGGGGGAGGTCTCACAGACACTGCTACAGCTAAGAGGACTACACTGCCAATACTAAACTACCTTTTCGTGTGGCTCGTCAGTGTGGCCACGTGTCCTCTTTTACAGAGGACGTTCCTCTATTTGAAGGGCTGCCAGAGGACTATCCTCTATTTTGGAGGTGTCCTGTATTTGAAGGGCTATCCAGTCCAAATCTGGTTGAAAGATAAAGAACCATCAGAAGGAAGGTCTTGCTCAGGCCAGGTGCCCAGCACCTGAACTGAGCAAGGCACACAGTTTACCTGGTCACACTATGGTGAGCTGTACTGTATTTTTTTATTTGAATTCTAATAATTATTTCTAAATTCTGCATCTATACATATACATTTGCATATGCAAATTTTATGCAAACCAGCACCTCCTTTTTCGACGTTGCATTTCCTTCTTTGGGACTATTCCTAAGTGGCCACTCTACACACACACACACGCGCGCGCGCGCGGGCGCGCGAATGCACACGCATTTTAAAAATTCCTCTAGAGGGGGGAAAAATGGGGTAGGGGAAACCAGACAGAGCTGATCTACATACTACTTTTTAGAAAGAACAAAGCAGTCCACAGTGTTTCTTCCAACTTGTTAACAGTGAATTTCTTGAAATGGTTTATTTTGATAGTACTTGAATAGTGTTGTCATACAGTATAATTAGGGCCTACGGAACTATTATCAAAACACCAGCGAAAGGCATTCTCCAGAATGCTGACGGCTACACCGCTGCCTGCGCTCAACTGCCAGCTTCCCACAGGATGTACTTCGACTGACCAGCTGGTTTCCAAACACTGACACCAGGCAGATGGCGTAAAGTCAAGCCTTGGGGGTGAAGCACAAGGGTGAGCTCCACCAAGCAATCAATTAGAAGTAACAGCCATTCCCCTCCTTCATGGAGGAAAGCATCTATGACTATTTCCCACCATAATACGTTGCCAGCACGCTGCTGCTAAGCATTTTTGAATGCAATAAAGCTTGTGGGAAGCCGACGCAAGTGAAAACTCTATAAATCTGTATCACAATGATTAGCCATAAAGAATGCTAATTAAGGAGGGATTGTGGAGTTAATGGACGTGGACAAGAGCCTTGCCAAAAATCTTTACTCTCTAGCACTGACCAAATGGGCTCTCTCACCCACCGTGCCTGCGCTACAGATCTGCCCTTGTGGCTTTCCTTTTTATTATTTATTTTATTTACGAATGCATGAGTCGCTTTTTGGCCCGAATAGCGCCTCCACCCCAAGGCGACTTACAGTTTTAAAAACTGACACGCTTCACATACAGCGGCTACCATGTGCAAGCTGCATCCTCTCCACATCTGAACATTTGTGACTCAGCTGCACCCCAGAATCTTCCTTGACGCTGCAGCAAACCGCAGAGAAGGGCGCTGTGTGGGAGTGGGGAGCAAAACTGTGAGTTGGCGGCCAGTCCACAAGGACAAAGAGGTCGTGGGCGGGGCTGCCAGGCCTGATATCGGCCTCGTCAGTCAGACCTGCCCATCCACCCGACGTGGCACCTGAATCCCCAGGTGTGTCTCTCCTCCTTCTCCACGCCTGCAAAATTCTCCCCGCCCACAGATGCGCGTGTTTTGGGGAAGGGCCATGTGTAGATGAAAGAAAGAATACTCAGGGAGACCTCTTAGTGAAACCTCATTCTTTTTTTTTTCCAAATCCAGATAGATAATGCTACTGCCTTTAAAAAAGGGGGGGGGGGAGAATCACACTGTGGCTCTGAAACATTTGCTGTGTTAATGCCTGTGAAATAAGGGCAGAGACATTTTCTGTCTGTTTCCATATTTAGGGACCAGCAGCAGTCTTTCAGTGTATTCAAGGTGGTATGAAATAGGCTCTTTTGATAGTGCTTTGTACACTTATCATACTATTGCCTCTGATAATTAGGTTTGGCAGATTTTTCTACTGATTGAAAAACTTTTAGAGTTCTACAGCCAGGAAGGGAGCCCCAGCTGATGAAGTGTCTCAGCTCTAGTGACAAAGCATTGTGGTAAGCAGATAAGCAGCCAGGTGAGTTCAGCACCTGTGCAAGGAGAAGGTAAGTACTATCCATTTATTTAACTTATTAATCACTAGCTGAAGCTGAAACTAGGGCACAGCAAAGGGCATTACGAGCTAAATCCTAGAAGGGAAATCCTGTAGAAATGTAGACTTTAGGAGTTGAATCCTAGAGGGGATAATTCTGTAGAAACTTACCGTTCTTGCAGCTCTGCTGTAACAGGGAAGCCCTGGGTGGCTGTAGAAAACCTCAAGCAGAAGCCTAGGCTAAACCCAAGTTTAGACAGGGGTAAAAACTAATATATACCGGTAGTTCTACATCGACAAAGGCCACTGTGTGTACCAAGCTGGTGGAAAAATCAGCTTATGGGAGGGGGGGGAGTGTAGGCTTTGCTCTCAGTTCAAACTCCGTGTATAAGTTCAGTTTAGTTTATAAACTTCACTTAAAACTAAAGGGCAAGTATAGACTTCAGTTCTATTTAAAAATTCAGGTTTTCATTCAGTTTTATAAACTAGAGTGTAACCTTAGAAAAGTGAACACTGAGGCAGGCTTATAGTGAGTCAGACCCTTGTATTCCCAGAAGGGCTCAAACTGCCAACATCTTCTCTTCAATCCCCACTTATTGTCCATTCTTTGGATAATAAAAATAGAAATAAACATGTAATGTTTATTTGTTTAATTGTTATCCCCTGATCATAAAAATAGAAAACACTACTCCCAGAAGGCTCATCTGACCAAAATCCTCTTCAAATTTCCACTCACTGGTCTGGTGCAGCCTAGCCATTGATGCACAAGCCTTTGTTTTTTTTAAAACAAGGCCCTCCTAAGCTAATTGGCTGCCGCAGACACTGGGAGAAGCTAGCCACGGGTATAAAAGTAAGACAGGCTTGCAAGGTGGCCCAGGTCTAGGAACATGAGAGGAGATCCATCTGAGGAAACATCTTAGTTCCAGTGACAAATGTCAAAGTAAACGGTTAAGCACTTCTGTGAGTTAACATAGGAAGTCGGGCTATTGGCCCATCAAGATCAGTACTGCCTGCACTGACTGGCAGTAGCTCTCCAGGGTTTCAGGCAGGGGTCTTTCCCAACCCTACCTGGATCCTGTGGATTGAACCTGGGTTCGTCTTGCTTGCAAAGCATGTGCTCTCCACCGAGCTATGGCCCCTCCCCTTTCAAGCAAGTGAGAGAAGAGTCCAGGACTGTCAAACGTCTCCCCTCAGATCTTTTGTAACTTAACTTTCCAAGTAAACAAGCTCAATAAACAAAAATAGTAATGAAGGAAGAAACCCAATTTGGGGGGGGGGGTGTCTGTGTAATTCAGTGTATTACACAGAGTATCACATGTATCACTATCTGCCAGTTAGGCAGAAGTTGTGAGGGAGTATTTGGTGCAATGAGCTCCTGGCTCTCAGGGACCTTGAGGCCAAGGTAACTGACCTGAAGAAGCTCAGAGAAGGCTGTAGATGAGACCTTTAGAGACTATAGAGATGTACCACTCCAAAGTGACAGCTCCTCTATTGTCACAGACAAAAATAATCTTGGGGAAGGAGGAGATACTCCACTGAATGCTAAAGGCACCCTGACATAAATGTCTTTGTAAATTAGGACCTTGCATACTCCTTTACCTAGAGAGGTCAACCCACCAACCCACCCATCACCTTAACATTTCATACATGAAGTGAATATGATATGATATGGTGTTAGTATGATATCAATATCATATTATACCACATCTTTATATCATGCCACTTTTCTCTATGTGTGTTTCAGATTCCTAAAACCTTTGGGATCCTGATACTAAGCATTTGCTTTGCCACAACTGGTGTGCATTGCTGGAAGGAACACTTGTCATGGTTTCCGTGCTTCTGCCAAAGTGACAATAGATATGATCTGCTGGTGCTGCACATTTCAGGAACAGGATATGTAGTGGGAGCTACGATTATAATGCCATACCAAAGCCTGATCTGCAAGGTTGGATGGGTCTCACTATTTTGATATTTAAACAAGATCTCTTGATGTCGTTCTTGAATATCTATTTAGGTACTGATCTCAGAGAGACTATCAATCATCATCCATATCTGACTATCAGGGTTTGGGAACAATTGGTGAAGTTATTGTTCATTTAGGGCACATTCCATACTGAAGGATTCCTGCATAAGCCACAGTGAAATGAAATTAATTTCAGTGGAACTCACGAAGGAAAACTTCCCAGTTGATTGTGCCCTTAGACATGGCCTTTGTGCCCTGGTCAGCCCTGTGGTTCATCAGTTTGCATCACTTCAATTCTATCTGGGATTGTTTAGATATTCCTGTGTTCCACTGTCCTATTTTTCTCCTCTCTACACAAAATGGTGAGGGAAGATGGACTTCAGATATTCTATCAGCTGGTGTACATGATGACACACAATGCAGAATTACGTATTGCCACTGAAGATGCAGGTAATGGCTACTAGCTTAGATGGCTTTAAAAGGGGTTAGACAAATTCATTGATGAGCAGGCTATCAATGACTACAAGTCATGATGGCGACACAGAGCCTCCAGGTTAAGAGACTGCATACTTCTGTATACCAGTCGGAGAACAATAGCGGGACAGAGCTATTGCCTTCATGTCCTGCTTATGTGGGCTTCCCGGGTGCATCTGGTTGACCACTATGGGAAACAAGATGCTGGACTCCATGGACCCTTGGTCTGATCCAGCAGGGTGTTTCTTATGTTCTTAACTAGCAGCAATCTCCTGTTGAGAATTTCTGTCACTGTCACGCTTCTCAGTTTCGATTTAAGTTTTCTCCTCATGGTATGACACCTCTTATTTATTGCAACGTATTTATCCATTATTTATTCTTTATTGTTGGCCTGCTTTTACTTCTTCCTTAACCTTATTAACCCTTGATAGTATTTGACAGCTTAACACCCTCGATTACTTTCCAACATTCGCTATAAGAACTGACACGGAACTAATAGCAGCCTTTTTATTTCCAATCTACTGAGGTCACATGAAACTGCCCTTGTCTGAACCCTGCAAGATTTCCTATAGGCGTTTCTCTTTTTCTGTGGGTTTTCAACTTAATGTGTCTCTACAGGTCTGTCTGGTTGTTAAAAATGGAATCAGATTCCTGCTAACTTTTAGTTACTGATAATGTACCCCTTGGAATATGAGGAGTAACTTTTCCCTTTAGTAAAAGCCTGTGGTAATGTGATATGAAACAACTTTTGTGACATTCTTTTCTAGCACTATAGCACTTTAAAAAAAAAAAAAGGAATATCCATAGATCTTCAACTTGAAGGTATCTTTGATTTTCTCAGTTTAAGTGTGAGAATGGAATGGCTGTGGCTATTCTCTTGAACTAAAATGCTGGGTTTAAGTAGGACATTAAAGCAGTAGCACGATAGGTTGATGTCCTTGGCTCAGTTGTTCAGCATGCATGGGTAGCCTAAACGCAATGAATTCAGGTCAGTAATTACAGATGATACCCATCATAATGTACCGTACAACCAAAGCAGTTATTTATTTCACATGAGTGACAAGGTTCAGACCTTCCAACTAAATTGGGCATTAAAATGAACACAGAGTCTTTCAGGTACACAAATATGCAGAAAGAAGAGGTTAGTGCAGAAAGGATAGGGTAGCTTTGAGTGAAACTATGACCACCTCAGGAGAAAGCGTTTCCTTCAAAATTAGACTATAAACACACTGAAGTCTAATTGCCCAGAAAGGCTTACTGAATCAGCCACTGAGATTAAACTAAAGTGCTATCTGCACAGAATTTAAAGTGAATTCAGTCCACTAACAGCTAGCTCTAATTTGCAATCCATCTGAATCTCAGGCATGAACATGAATCACAATTTTGGTGTTCCCCCGCAAACCTTTTAGTAACGGGCTGGAGTGGTAGCATACTGTCCTGTGGTTGCCTGGTGTTCATGACTGATGCTTCAGACAGCTAGCTTGACATTAGTACCATACTTAAAAAGAAAGTGGCCAGCCATATGCAAGTCATGTGATCTAGTTCCAGTTCTATAGCCGGAGTTCCAGTTCGATGCCCACAGAATTGATTTTTTAAAATGGCAATTCGGGAGAGCTCCCCCTCCCTCCCCTGTGCTCCACTCCCATGCCCTCAGAGGTTCTCAACCCCCATGCTTTCCTGGTATTCCTTTCTCCCACCCCTCCCATGTTCCAAGAGGAAAGGAAGTAAACTGGGAGAGAGGACAGTCACCATTAGGTCTGCACTGTGTTTCTACAGTGCTGAGGACAGCCAGCAGTGGCCAATGAGGTGGTGCACTAGGAAGTAAGATGCTGCTGCAACTGAGCAGCAACCGAGGGAGGGGGGACACGGAGCCCTTCCTCGCAGGTTTAATGATGAGGCAGCAGCAGAGGGATGGGGGTGCCTAGGTCAGTATCATGCAAGTCAGTCAGCATAACGCTGACCTGGCAGTCTCTACACCTCTATCATTGCCTTACAAAGATGACTAAAAAGGGCATCAGGTCCTCCTAGGTCACAATTTACTTAGCAGTGAGTAAGATACTACCCAGCATCCCATCCCGTGAGCTGCCACTGAATATTTTAAGGACTTCAAGCGTTAACCAACAGTGCATGCAACATCCTTCAATCCCCTCATTATTACTATATGTGAAACTAATTGTGGTTATTTTCCTCTGCACCCATCAACTATTCTTTTGGTGTCTGTATAGGTCAGATGAGAAAATTATGAGTGAAAGACCGAGAGAGGGGAGAGAGAGAGAGAGAGAGAGAGAGAGAGAGAGAGAGCAGCTACCATTGCTTTATTAGAAACAGTTCCAAACATTTCCTGTGCTGCAAGCTGACCACAGTGGGAAGAGAGATCATGGCCGGATGGTTGTAAACATCTCCAGTTAAAAATAATACCTAACTTTCAAACTAAATCAAAAGGTTGCTAATTCACACAAAGTACTAGAGATTTAGAGTTATCCATTTGGTATACAGTTCAGAAATGCATGGAATGTTGTAAAACATGTAAACCGCAACACAGCAGTGATCTTGCCCTATTGCTGGCAGTATCTGTTGTTTCCCACACAAAAGCCCAAATCTGACCCTTCCATGAAACTTTTGCAACAGTAAAAATAGAACAGTTGGGAAATCATGGGCACTTCTAGGTTTAAAAGAAAGAAAATCACAAACAATATAACAATCCCTTCTCTGCAGCTTAAGTTCTGGATAATCACCGCATGTCAAGACAATTACAATTTTTCCTCCTTTATGAGTTGTTTTGACAGCACTTTTCAAATGTTATGTAAAATGCAACCTAAAAGGGAAAGAAAATGCAAGTTCCAAGATGCATTAAGTGGAAAATTTTTATTTTTGTTTCCTTCTCCCCCCCCCCACCTTTTTTTTTTCCTTAGGAGAAAGGCAAAGATGTTAATCTCATCTTCCTCCCCCTGCCTTTCCTTTTCTTAAAGAAAATATGAATTCCAGTGTCTGTAGCATCATGTGCAGGATGGCTAGTTCCTGTATGTACAACAAAGAGCAGAAGGCTATAATCAGCCTTTCCAGAATGTATAACACGTTGGGATCCAGCCACGACCCCAAAGGTTATGGGTCTAGATTTTAAGGATAAGGGAGAAATTGGATCTGTTCTCCTCCCATCTGCTGTCTAGGTCCTCAAACAAGTTCTTGCTGAATGGCTTGTTAGCTATTTATTACAAACACTTATATCCCACC
Organism: Shinisaurus crocodilurus; assembly: GCA_021292165.1. Lineage (NCBI taxonomy): Eukaryota > Metazoa > Chordata > Lepidosauria > Squamata > Shinisauridae > Shinisaurus > Shinisaurus crocodilurus. The sequence goes on from CM037881.1 coordinate 115,289,654, forward strand.
TTTCCATGGAACATGGCTAAGGGCGCAATCCTATGCATGCTGGCTGGGCAATGCTGGGTGTTGTAGGACTTTTTTCTGTCTAAACATGCATAGGATTGTGCCCTAAGGTGGCTAACAGCAATAATAGTTAGTTACCCCAAAATAAGACAATAAAATAATTAAAGACAGCAAAATATTAGGTTTAAATGTAAAAACACAACAAAAGAACAGATAGAATATTGACAATATAAACAGTAATCTTACCATATAATACAAACAATAATGTTACAGGCTGACTGTCTGACTAAACAGGAATGTTTTTGAGGCAAGCATCTTGGAGAGAATTCCATAATCTGGGATAGCCAAGGAAAAGGCATTTTCTCTTGCTCCCACCAAGAGATGTAGTGATGGCCACCAATTTGGACAGCTTTAAAAGGGGATTGGACAAATTCATGGTGGAGGAGAAAGCTACTAGTCCTGATGGCTTTATGCTACCTCCAGGATCAGAGGCAGTATGCCTATGTGCACCAGTTGCTGGGGAACATGGGTGGGAGGGTGCTGTTGCACTCATGTCCTGCTTATGGGATTGCATAGGCAGCTGGTTTGCCACTGTGTGAACAGAATGCTGGACTAGATGGACCCTTGGTCTGATCCAGCATGGGTCTTCTTATGTTCAAGTGCAGTTCTGAAATTGTCAGGGGTCGGGGGACACACACAATGACCTTAACAGTGGGGCAGACTCATATGAGAGCGAGGTATCCTGGTCCTAAGCTGTTTTGTAGAAGTTCCAACTACTAGGCATCCTACATACAAACTGTGAACTTATTCTCCAAGTACTGATCCTTCTGTAACCAAAACCATCCAAGGACAAAAGGGCCCAGGGAAACTCCAAGGTTTTCAGAAATACCCCCCCAAAAAAAATCTTTAGGGGGGAAAAAAACCCAAAGCGGGGGAGACCCAAAGCCAGCCCAGTGAGGATTGAGCATGTTCAGTAGCCATGGAATTCTGACTGGAGGAGGGGAAATAAAAAGGGGGGATGGAACAGGGTATTGCTGAAGTGGGCATGGCGAGTTGGATTACTGAACAGGAGCACTTCACACGGCAACATATTGTTGTAGATTCCACTTGTGTTTCCCTGTTTTGGTGCCAGAATCAGTCTTAAGCATGCCAAACATTATTCCTTTATGTCAAAACAGAAAAGAGTTCCTGGAGAGCCTAAAGCAGGGCTCTCCAACCTTGGGTCCCCAGATGTTGCTGGACTACAGCTCCCAGAATCCCTTGCCCAGTGCTTTTTTTCTGGAGAAAGGGGTACCGGAACTCTTGGATTACATTTCCTCGGGAGTAGATGGCGATTAAATTGTAATGCAATTAATAGAAGAAAAGGTGCTGGAACTCAGTTCCGGTGAGTTCCACCAGAAAAAAAGCCCTGCCCTTGCCATTAGCCATGCTGGCTGGGTATGCAGGGAGCTGTAGGCCAGCAACATCTGGGGACCCAAGGTTGGAGAGCCGTGGCCTAAAGGAACAAAACCAATAGAAACAATAAGCCGCAGGCAGCAATCTATGCACATTTGCCTTGGAGCAAGCCCCAACTGAGCATAGTGGGTCTTTCTTTTGAGTAAACATTCACAGGGTCCACCTATAAGTCACATACTACCTCATCAAAGGCCTTGTGGAAAGTAGAACGTAATTCCCACAGGAGCTTCTTTGTTAACGGGGGGGGGGGGGATAGAAATATTCAGTTCCCGTTCCTCTTCACAGATTCTCTGGCACCCCAATTTCTACTATGCATTATAAACTACTGTCCCTTCCCCCATCCCTGCCTTGTCTATCTGTTGCCTCCCCACCAACACGCTTTGTCCATATCTCACCCCTTCTCCCAATGGTCCATTTCGTTCCCCTTCCATGTCCTTACCTTTTGCCACAACACCAGGCTACTCTTCCACACAGACGTGAGGCAAATGGGAGAGGGGGGCATGGATGAGAGACAGAGGCAGTTCCACTGCTCCTTTGCCCATACGAACCTGCCTTTATAATACATCGGACCATTTTATGCATCTAGCTCACATTGACTTGCAGTGGCTTTCCACGGTTTCAGCTAGGAGTCTTTCCAAGCCCTTCCCAGAGATTGAAGCTGGGAACTTTTGCATGCAAAGCAAAACACTGAGCATGCTTTAACACTAAACTATGGCCCAGCAGTAGTGATGGCAGAATATTCTATATCCCATTGGGAGAGTATTCATTCCAATGACTAGTTGTGACTGAAGAAGAGGTGAACTTAGAAATAAGAGGCCACCAACACTGGACAGTGACCGGGGGAGTGGGGGGCCCCAATGCCCTTACTTATCATGTGTTACAAGATGGCGGCAATGGCACAGAGGATACTAACTCAACACAGTGCTGGCAGATGGCTGCTGAGTGACCTAGCAGCCCCCATTCCTCATCTGCCACTTTGCAACACATTCCGGTAAGGCTGTTAGGTCCCCTTACGTGCCGTGACCTCTCACTGATTACAGCCGCTGACTTTCTAGTGCAGTGTTCTCTAACCTTGGGTTGCTGGCTGGGGGGCATGCTGGGAGTTGTAGGCCAAAAACATCTGGGGACCCAAGGTTGGAGAACACTGTTCTAGTGCTCTACCTCACAGCCACTCTAGACAATGGCCATGGCTATTGACAATGGCCATGGAATGACCTGTTATTTCTGGGCAAAGGAGAGGAAAAAAAGGCAAGATCTGGAGAAGTAGCCAACCCAAATTAACTGCATTCAGGAGGGTGGTATGAAACCATTTATCCTAGTGGTCATCTTCAGAAATGTTCAGTTTGACTTGCTTTGGTACACCAAAAGTAAGGTTGTAATGCTCTTCACCAACATGTATGCTGTACCTTATCTGTTTCATAGAAAAAAGCCCATGGACTCGCTATCAGAATAAATAATGTTGCAGCTCATAGATTCATAGATTTCATCGATCATAGAGTTGGAAGGGGCCTACAAGGCCATCGAGTCCAACCCCCTGCTCAATGCAGGAGACTAGAGGAGGGGTCTCCCATCCAAGTAATAACCAGGCCTGACCCTGCTTAGCTTTCCACACTCAGACAAGCTGAGCCAGCGTGAGCCACAGGCCTGTCTGATGAGAGGATGTTGCACTAGCACACTGGCACCTGCCTTTTATAGGCATTATAAGTCCCGCTCACTTTTCGCTTTTTATAAGTGTAATTAGCACAGGTGGAGTGAGCTGGATCAGGACTGCAAGGTTTCATGATGGGAAGGTTAGTCCAGCCACAATCCTAATCAAATCACTTCCTCCTCCCCCCCCCCGCCCATCCTGTGGCAATTACACTTAGAAAAAAAGGTTCCCATTAGCACCAATGGAAAACCTTTCTAAGTATAATTGCCACACAGCCCCCTCCCTGCCCCAATGAGGTCTGGATTGGGACCTCAGTGCTCGGGGAGGGTTCGCTTTTCCATCCCCACACAATGTGGTCCCAGTTAGTTCAAATGGCTCCCCCACTTGGGATTACTTTAAAAACACACACATCAATGATGTGAGGAACTTAGGAGGCTGCTGTGGAGAGTGTCTCCGGCTGTGAGGAGCGACCAGTGAGGTTTGTTTGGGTGTGTGTTTTTTTTAATGTGGAAAAGAAAAGAATAGAAGTAAAATCCTCAGCCACCTCATACTAACAGGTTCAGTACAGCCTCCCTCACCCAGTGAAAGTTTGAGAAATTTATTCTGCCCCTCCCCTATTTTTGACACAATGTATTTTCGCTCCTCTCCTGCAAATGGTTGAAAAGAGCTGGGCTGAAAATTTGGGCCAGCTTAGTTTTTAGCTTTTTAATTGGATTTTGACAGGATATTTGCTGCCGGTGCCTTTAATCTGTTGTATCCCACCAAACCTTTATAGATTCATTCATCCAAACAAACAAACAAGCAAACAGACAAACAAAGTGTGCTTCAGCCCCTGAGGCTGCCTCTAACAAGTAACGCCTGGCACTTTGCATTTTTGTGCAAAAAAAATAAAAAAATAAAATCTATAGATGCTCCAGTGGGTGGAGGTTTGGATGTTCAGTTCAATTGAGCAGCCAAATCCTTCAAGCAGACTGGAAATTCTCCACCTTAAACTTGGGTTTCTAATCATGCACAGTTCGTTCCAAAAGACACGCTGTGCAAAATGAAATAACTGATACAGATCAACAACAACCAGGTGGGCAGAAGGGAGGGAGATATTAAAAGAAAAAGAAGCAGGCTGGGGGTGGGGGGGGGATGGAAAATTTTCCACAGCTGAAATATTTAAATGGATTAAGACTACAAGAGGATAATGAATTGAAGAAACTCAAAAGAGCTGAAAAGTTGGGTGAGTCTGTAGTAGCATGCTGGCAATAATATTGATTGGTAAATGGATTTAAATCTGGTGAGGAATGCTACACCTAAATTCTCATATTGTTTATACATCCTGAAATCCAAATTTTATTTCACACACACACACACAGAAATTTCCCAGTGAAGCTAGACATGTGAAGTTAAGTTATTGGTTCAGGTCTGAATAGTCTATTTCAGGGCTCTCCAACCTTGGGTCCCCAGATGTTGCTGGACTACAGCTCCCAGAATCCATTGCCATTAGCCAGGCTGGCTGAGTATGCTGGGAGCTGTAGGCCAGCAACACCTGGGGACCCAAGGTTGGAGAGCCCTGCTCTGAATGCACTTGACATGTGCTTGTATGGAGCATTCAAAAGCAAAGGGAGAGCATAATCATTGAGAATACTGCCCAAAGAGGTTTGCAGTGAACTAAAACCTCTTACCTGATTTTCCACTGGAAGCATTTCTGTTGGGTGAAAAGGTGCTTTTTTAAATACTGAACCATTAATTCCCTGTGGGAAAGTAATGGGCAGCACACAATCCTATGAGCTGCCCATAACCCTCCAAACTCAGAGGGTTACGAGCATCCAAGTGAGGGTGGTAGGAGTGTGGGGGATATAGGATATCCTCCACGCTCTTTCCACCCTCAAAAACATCTAGATGGCTGATTTTGGCTGTCTAAATATTTCTCCCCTCCTCCCCGGAATCTGCTGGAGCCTTGCCCCGCCCCTCCACACCCCCAGGAATGCCCCCCCCAAGGGAACCAAGCACAGCCTTCCGTGCTCAGTTCCCTGCGGTTCCCTTCCAGCGCAGAAAACACCACACCGCTACAGGGGTGCGTGGGTGCTCCAAGGCACTGCAACCTCAGAAGGGATTTCCAAGGTCACAGAGCCTTCCAGGCCAAATCCTATATCGCCCCAGACAAGGTTGGAGGGACATAGGATTGCACCCTTCATAAACATTGGGGGGGGGGAATAATTAACTGAGGATTTCTTAGCCCCCATTGGTTAAGGATTAGGTTTGCACACAAATTATCTGGTTGGCTAATGACTCACTCTTGCCCTGGACTTTGAGAGGAGCTCTACTACACCAGCCCAACAATGCTTCTTTGTCAAAATGTAGACCAGCCTTCCTCAAGCCGGTGCGCTCCAGATGTGTTGGACAGGCTGCAACGCTATCAACCCCAGCCAGCACTGTGGTGGCTGGGATCACAGTCCAACACATCTGGAGGACACCAGGTTGGCGAAGGCTACCCTCCACTCTCCAATGTTATTTATGAAAGCTCCCAACCAAGAACTTGGGTTCCTAAGCTATGTCAGTGTGGTATAGTGGTTAGAGTTTGGAGTACGACTAGGAAACCCCAGGTTCAAATCCCCACTCAGCTGTGAAGTTCTTGGGCTATTTATTCTCTCTCAGCCTGACCTACCTCACAAGGTTGTTTTGAAGATAAGATAGGGGAAACTATGTGCACCACCCTTGGAGGAAGTGTGGAATAAAAATGTCATAATAAAAAAATATTAATTTGGACATACCTAAAGAGTTGAAGACCATGTGTAAGAAATGTAGAATCCATTACTATGATAATGAATCATAACATTTTAGTTACAATAGGCCATCATATTTTCTTAATTGTGATTCTGGTGGCCTCCTTTTGAGAACTCTCATACTCATACGAATTGCTTACCTGTTATGGTGAGCTTGATTATGACATTATCTTCCTTTATTATCTTATTTGTACAATTAGCCTTTTACATGAGACCATTCAAACTAACATATTTCTCTCAATGCATGCCACAAATTATGCTGAGATGCTATCATAAACTCATTAAGGTCATTCTTTTTCCAGAAATTATCAGCTAAAGGTCCTAAAAAAAAGAAAGCTGCTTTTCCTTGTTTTTTCCCCCTCTGCTGAGCAACATGAATACATTTTTCTACTTCTTCCCTTACCATAAGAAAGGAAAATTGAAGCGATAATAACATGTAACTGTTAATTTAAGATTTCAATTAATGGAACAATTCTCTTCCATGCTGAAGTCTTCAGCTTTCCAAATAAGGTAGTTTAGAACATCTTTGAAATGAGATTGTCGATCCTACTCTAGTTAAGATTTCCACATATGCTTAACTCTACAACTATCATTAATCCCACTGGAGATAACCAACCTAAATAGAAAGACTGTTACGCTCCTGTAGCAATCCTTATTCAGAACAGCCAGACTCATCCAAACACATCATCTCTCCAGTACAATTTTATGTCACAGCCAATGTTCCCACCAAGTCCTTCCAAAGCTATATAAATGCAGGACAGCCAGGAACAAAGTGGGTAAAATGGCAGATATGTATGAATGCAGAATACATTTTAAAAAAAGAAAGAAAGAAAGAAAGAAAAGTAAAAACCAGCTGCAGAGTAGGGAGGCAATCTGGATCTGGATCATGGCACAGGGTGAGGAAGCTTTAATCCTTGCCATTTTCCTGATGAAAATCCCCCACCCAAGCTGCTATGTGCCCCAATAGGAAAACCATGTGTGAACATGATTTTTCCTACATGTTTTTTTTTTTTGGGGGGGGGGGGAGTTCATCAGGAAAACAATGTAGGTTGAAAGGGTTAACCAACCTCGCTCCCTCTAATCCAGGGCTCTCCAACCTTGGGTCCCCAGATGTTGCTGGACTACAGCTCCCAGAATCCCTTGCCATTAGCCATGCTGGCTGGGTATGCTGGGAGCTGTAGGCCAGGCTAGCAACATCTGGGGACCCAAGGTTGGAGAGCCCTGCTCTAATCTATGGTCTCCACTCCTGTGGCTGCTATTTAAAAAAAATAATAATGTAAAGAGACAGAGATGCATTCACGTATTTTTATCATCATATGCACTTTGGCCCTCATTTGTGAGATAACTTGCCAACATGCTCTCATTCGAAAAACTTCCATGCTTGAAGGATAAGCTTCTAGATTTCTATGCCACGTTTGGTACTATGAACTGTTATATGTCTTCGTGTTTTTATTATGTGTTCATTTTCTTGAGAAATGCAGCAAGCACACTGGACTGGAGATCTCTCAGCTTAAAAGTTTCTCAACAGCATCATTGACCCTACATCAGGCAGATAAACTGACTTTTATGCGGGATGGAAATATTATTTCCTTTCCACGCACTACTATGGCCAGGATCCAAAGTGCCACACATGGTCTTCCAATTACACACTGGGTCTTTTCAGCTCCATGCTGGTGGTACGCACATCAGTTTATCATACAGGTTTAGGCCATTTTGTGATGAAGAGCTATATTGTAGCAGAGTGTACAGAGTTTTTGATTTAGATGTGAAGGATCGATGTTTAAATTTCAGTGCAGGGGAAAAAAGAGGGAGGAACTCCAGATGCCAAAAGATTTATTTAAAGGCCCAACACACTTTGAAAATCTTTTTTGGCATATGGAGTTCCTCCCTCTTTTTTTTCTTTTTCTTTCCTGTTTGTGGTGCCATCCCATTTTTGTTGTTGGTTTTAAATTTCACTGCAGCTAACGGTGCTCACTTGATGGCCTTGTGCATGCTTTACAAGGTGATATGTGAAAGAACTGTAGAGCAGTTTGTACTAGTGCTGCACTGAATGTTATCTAGGCTTGAATTCCAGTGCAAAAAAAGGGAGATTTGGGGGACAGGTCAAAATGTTTCCTGACTGGCATCACCCCTGTCCCCAAATCTTACTTTTTCATTCCAGTTTGCTTCCTGTTTTCTACTTGCAGCTATTAGAAGTCAGTTGCAGCTCCTATAGACTTCTACTTCAACTATTTTTTTAAAAAAAATCAGCCTTCTACTTGTAGAAAAATTAATGCTGTCATCACCTGAATGGCCAGGTAGCCAATCAGATTTGGATACATGATGACAATGACATCACTGAAGACAAATAAAGCTAGTCAGATTGCATAGATCATAGAGTTGGAAGGAGCCTACAAGGCTATCGAGTCTAACCCCCTGCTCAATGCAGGAAACTAGAGGAGGGGTCTCCCATCCAAGTAATAACCAGGCCTGACCTTGCTTAGCTTTCCACGCTCAGACAAGCTGAGCCAGTGTAAGCCACAGAGTGAGGACATTGCCCATAAACTTTGTCTGCCTATAATGATGTCACCATGCAGCCAAAATTGATTGGTCTCAAAATGATCTCATTATTTCTAGAAGAAAGTGGCTGGTTTTAATTTATTTATTTTTTTAAGGGGTACACAAATAGCAACCAGAGATGCAAATGGATTTTTAAAGGTGCCAAGGAAGTGATGGGGGGGGGATGCAGCCATGGGGGGCACTGGGAAAGATACTGAAGTGGTGATGTGAACACAGAAGTGAACATTTTGGTGCCTTTCACACGCCTCTCCCCAAATCAGCGAAACATGGGCATGTTCAATTGGGGAGGAAAACATTCATGAAACGTGCCCCGTTTCGGCTCAGCACCAGTGCGCACACTAAGAAATTAGTGTGCTATTGAAAAGGATAAACAATGTCAAATGCTATAGCACTTACAACAGGCCCAGAAAGCAGGAAGTCGGACACCTGAACAAACCTGAGGCAATTTGGTGCATATTACATCCCACTATTTTCTGACAGACTTTTCCTTCCATTATGTGATTCAGGAAAAGAGGGTTATTTTATTATAACACCAAGAAGACAGGGTGTTTTTTTGTTTTTTGTTTTTTTACTGCTGCTAACTGTAAACCCAGATCCTGGATACAGACGCGTACAAGTATCAACAAATACAAAGTAAAACATAAGGTTTTTCCTTTACACTTTAAGGGAAAGAAAGCTTCACACAGTTTCCTCCACTTGACCTGGCGTAAATTCCATCAAACTTCAAAAACAATACTTGGAGGGACTGGAGGATGCAGTCCGGAAATTGAGGAAAGACTATTCACAAAGTTAGGAAATCTTTTCTGGAGAGAAGACTTCAACTGCCTCACAGTTGCATCCAGATGATGTGAGTGAATGGTAATTGGATAAATAATTAGATTTGGAGAGGGTATCATTGTGAATGAGGTATAGTACAGCAGGAAAAAAGATGTCATCTTCAGATATACTAAAAGCATTATGTAAATAATATCCAGAGATAAATAATTGATCATTGCTTTAATGTTTAAAGCTGTAAAATGCCCTACAGATTACATCCAAAACATTTTAAGATGATGGGAAATCATTTTTATTGTAATGACAGTGAGCTGTCCATGGTTGACTGGTTTAAGTTTTATCTTCTTGTGTTAGAAAAGGATTCTGTTTTCTTTGGGAATTTAATTATCAGAGGGTGTTTAATATGATAGGATGATTCATGTCTTTCAGGAGCTATCCAAAAAGAATACTGTTCCATCATAAGGAAAAATTAAGAGCACGTTTACAAAGCTCTATTTTTCCAATAACATTTGCTTATATATTGCTGTTATCACAGCACTTAAATTTCAGATGCAGACTTTCTGAAATTCCTCCCAATTATTTAGAAACATGGGGGTGAAGTGCAGGGGGGGGCAAGAAAAGAACACCCCCCCAAAAAAAAACCTTCAAAAGGAACACAAGACATGATATCATTGTGGATCTAACTATATTTCTTTTAGAAAGTGCCGCTGGCTATCAATAAATATTTCTTTTTAACTTTGCCATTAAAAAGTGGCAGGGATGAAAGGTGGAGTTGTTTAAGAAAAAGGAAGAGCGAGTAGAAGAAGAACAGAGATAGGGTCCTATTGTGTAATAATCAGTCCACATTTCAATGAATAAGTAATATTTTTCACAAGCTGAAGTTAGATGGTGGATTTATTTAACCTCTGAGGGTCAGGTAATAAATACTAAGTGAATTATTCAACCCAATGGCTAATCAATACAATTCAGTGATATATTTTTTGTGTTTCATAAAAGGTTGTACACTAAAGGCAGTGAGCAATTATGGAAATTGGGCCCGAGTGGCACTCAATTCTCCTGTTACTTGAAACCCCAGCACTACTACCTTGACAGCAAATCGATTAGTGCGCTCGTGAAGCAGCTCTGTGACCTCTGACCTGCTTCCAGCTCCGTCTGACAGCCTAGAGAGTATTTTATATTTATTTTATTGAATTAACTCCATCTTGCCTGCATGGCACTCTACACATACAGTACTGATGGAACAAGAAGGCTACAGGCCTGTTAGCTTAAGGATATGCTCTGTAGGTACAACTAAGAGGAAGCCTAATGGACCCCTTTGTTGTGGCATTAGTACACTCTAGTTTGCTAGGAAAGGGGGCACTTTCATCAAGTATGTCTGAAGATTAACAAATCTTACAGGGCCAAAATAAAGGTCTCTCTCTCTCTCTCTCTCTCTCTCTCTCTGAAAGCCTGGGATTTCAGGCCCTGGATATTGCTTTGCAGCCCAGTCCTCACCAGGCTTACTTGAAAGGAAGCCCCATGGCTTTCAGTGAGACTTACTTCCCAGTACGTATGCTTAGTATTACTGTCTTACTAGTGTAAAGGAGACCACTAAAGATTAATAGCATTTTCCACCAGGAAATTACAGAATCAACATAAAGCACTTTGGGGACTGTTTAATTGGTCTAGTCATGGCACCCAGAGGGCCCAGTGGCGCCAACAACAAGGCTTATCATTGTTCTCCGCTTTGCAAATTGTTGTGAATTGAAAAGTGGATTACAATTTTTCAAAGGAACAAATAAACCAAAGGTTGAGGTGTGGCACATGCAAAGTCTACTTGAAGATGCGATTCCCTCAGCAAAATCGACCACTGTGCAACTACCGTGGGAGCCAAAGCCACCGGAGCCCTAGGCAGCCACAAAGATCAATATAACATGAATCCTGCCAGGGTAGCCTAGCAGAAGCATCCCACCATCATCCTTTGTTCTAATTTCCATGCAATATGCCAGACACAAAGGCTTGTTCCAGAGAGACAGACTGACAGACAACCAAGCCTTGCCCCTACCTACACCCCCATTTCAGTTTCTTGTAGACACTTTGGAGACCATACCTTGTGTTATAATGACAAATCTAGTGGAGCCACAGTCATTTTGCTGTGTTAACAATTTGTGTGGTATTCCACTGTGATGAGCTTCCTATAAAGTATAATCAGTAATTAAAGCCAATCTTATCTCCACAGATATGTGCACCTATATAGACCCAGGGCTATCCAGATGTTGCCAGGGAAAATCTAGAATCGAGAGAGGAACAAGGTGTAAATATGGTGTGTTGGCACTGGAGCTCTTCTTAGGGCTCCTTGATATGTGAGATTCGAGGCAGTTTGCCTATGTTTTTTTCTTCTTCTTCCCTGAAGATGGGCCTGTTATTGATCCAATCTATTCATCAATATTTAAAAGAAATGTACTATTCCATGTCAATGTATACTGTATTTCTACACTTAATTCATATTGAGTAGAACCAGCTTCTACCTCAATAATCTCTGAAATATCAAGGGACTTACTATTGCACAACAGAAGCACTCACAAAGGCAAAATTGTCAGACATTCGCCCTAACATTACAACTTAGGCTTAAGCATTTTATTCTGGGAAATCCTTTCACACGTTTATTATAAGGTTCCTTGCATTAAGCCATGAATTATTATATTTGTCTCTTTCACTCTCAAGACCTGTACAAAAGTGATTACTTCAGTCATTTTTCAATATTACTTCCATTTCCAGGAAATGCATTTTCAAAAGTTATTTATTTTGCACAGTGTGTCATGTTGTTATATTGTACTAGTTAAAATAAAACTGCTGTAGGCTTCTGCATACATTTATGTACCTTACCGCACAATGCCATGGGAAGCAAGATGTTTCAAGCCTTATATGTTTTTATTTTAAATCTTTATCAGGATTGGTGATGTTTTAAAAAGCAGTAAATTCAGTTACCAAAGTAATTCAACTATAAAACTGCCTTCATATGGTAAAAAAAAAAAAAAGTCTACCTTTTTCCTTAAAAAAAACACACCATTTTAAATATTAACTGCATTTTTCTTGTTTGTTTTTTTTTAAATCAAATTTGAAGTGAATTCATGCTATTTAAACCTCCCCTAGCCATGCTTATTCAAGCAGAGGTCAATCACACGTAAGACACATTCATACTAACACGGATAGCTTTAGAACAAACTTTTCCTGAGCAAACCTAACTGCCAAAACAATATAGAAATAATTACAGAATTGTTACAGAATTGTAAAAATGTCTGTGATGTATTTTTTGCACTAGCCAACATTTCTAATAACTCCTATAGCAGGGCTCTCCAGCCTTGGGTCCCCAGATGTTGCTGGCCTACAGCTCCCGGAATCCCTTGCCATTAGCCATGCTGGCTGGGTATGCTGGGAGCTGTAGGCCAGCAACATCTGGGGACCCAAGGTTGGAGAGCCCCGTCCTACAGAGTTCAGATCGAGATCTCAGTTCAGTCATTTCTTACCACTAGGCAAGCTCCAGCTTCACACAATGCCCACAAAGGTTGCTTCATTCATTTCAACAGAAGGAGATTCAAGTGTTCATTGACTGATTGAATGATTGGCTGCATTACTGATTGATCTGCTCCCACCACTGAAATGAACGGGGCAGTCTGTACATATGAGAGCGCTTTATGCCTGTTGGAGCTCTGGTACTGTGTTCAAATTCCTACTCAACCATAAAGCTCCCTTGGTGGCCTTGTGGACAAGTCACTCTCTTTCAGCCTGACCTACCTCACAGCATTGTTGTGTGCATAAAATGGCAGCCACATATATACAATAGTTAGTGTGTGTGTGTGTGTGTGTGTGTGTGTGAGAGAGAGAGAGAGAGAGAGAGAGAGAGAGAGGAAGAGACACACACACAGAGAAATTATTTAATTCACTACACTTCACAGTCATAAGTAACGAGTTCATGCACTCCAATATGAATTTGGAATGATAGAAGAAAAGGCTAGCCATTTCTCCCCCCCAAAATTAAATCCCCAGACCCACCACCATGGTGGCTACCTATGTTGGCATAACAGAAAACATTTAGATTCTTTTCCTTAATAGGATGGAAAACAAGAAGGCACACAGGTAAAACAACTATGTGGTTAAAGGGCAAAACTCAAAAGGTTGTTTCAAGCCATAGAGATATTGTTGCAAAATGGAAATCTGACCTAAGAGAACCTAACAAAAAGGATACAGTTCTACTGGGCCAGAAGCACCGGAGACTCATTTGTCAATTCCACATTATTTGACATCTAGTGGGGGCTATAAATATTGAACATCTCTCCTGTAAACCTTCCACCAAACTGATCACATGGCAAGGGCTAATCCCTGTCCACCAACATTGGGTGCTCTCCGGCACTACACTACACTAATGCAAGAGACAGTTGTACATGGTGCTGAGAAACTGCTGCTCTCATCCTCAGACAGCTGAATTAGAGTCAGGAGAAGAAAAAAAAGGGGAAAGCTTAAATATTTAATCAACAGATCTGCAAAAGCTCTAACGCTCTGAAAGCACTCTCATCTCAGCGTTCGTGGAAGGAGCCCTGAGAAAGAATGGCTGTGATCCAGGCTGCAGGGGGACTTTTTCCCTGCTGAAGTAGCTCTGGCAAGAGACCTATCGGGAAATCTTTCAGAATTCCTTTAATCGTTCTTTTTTACTTGGTCACTCGCTGGACACACAGCATGACCACCCCTCTGCACCTCTGGAAGTTGCTAATTGTGAGCAGCTTGTTTTTTCTAAAAACAAAAAGGAGAAAGACATTTCTGAGAAAGTATAAGAGCAATTGAACACTAGCCAGGCCAGGCAAAGCCTTCATTTTAATACAATAAGAGAGCTACTAATATTTCCCTCCTTAGTAGTGTTCTTGATTAACAAGGAGGGGAGAAGGGAGTGTTTTAAACACCACAGTGTTCTTAAGCGCTGTGCCAAAGAGCCATCCATTAAATGCAATGCAGATGATAAATCACAATTTTGGACCCTGCTCACAGCACATGAATCTGTTCTCCCCTTTGATATGCCTGTACAGCTTTCATTGACACTAATGGGACTTACACATGCTGCTTATTAATGGATAACTAGACCTCTTGCTGTGTCAATTTATGGATGGCCAAGCTCTGCATAAGGATATATAAAATATACTCGTATATTTCTAGAACTCCATTATTTCAGTATCCAAAACAAAAGGGTCTGCTCAGCGTTGCACTGAATTTGAGAAGGCAGGATACTGTTCCCTGAAAGGCCCTTCAAAAATGTTTACCTTTCTTGTGCCTGCTCACTGCTTTTTGTTGCCTTTATCAGCTGTTATTTCAGCATCATTTAAAAAAAATATCAAATCTGGTTTCTTCTTCCTAGCAACAGTGGTGTTGCCGTGTAGCCAAATCTGATTGGCTACATGCCATCACTGTTGTAAGAATGAAGAGATCTGGTTTGAAATTTTAAAAATGGTGCAAAAGCAACAGCCAGTTGGGGCTGCAAAGAAGCTCACTCTGGAAGACCACTACCATGCCAAGTAGTGGACAGGAGGGCACCGAATATGTGCCAAGCGTGCAGACACACAAGTACAAACATAAGAAGGGCCCTGCTGGATGACCCCAAAGCTCCATCAAGTCCAGCATCCTGTTTCCTACAGTGGGCAACTAGAAGCTATAGGGAAGTTCGCAATCAGGGCCACTATTCTCCCTAGAAAATAGTATTCAGTGGTGTATTAAATACCAGTAGGTGTTCATGAAGCCATCATGACTATTAGACTTCTCCTCCATGCATTTTTCTAATCCTCTTTTAAATGTATCTATGCAGATGGCCATCACCACCTCTTGTGGCAACGAATGCCATGTTATTTATGCATTTGTATGAAGAAGTACTTCTTTATGTCTGTCCTGAATCTATTGCCAATCAATTTCAATGGGGGACCCGAGTCCTAGTATTATATGAGATACTAGAGTGCATTTATTAACTACAAGCCCTAGGGCAAAGTGAGTAAAGATACATTAAAGCCCAATGTACTCCTAAGAAAGATACATGTTCTGACAAGCCATTCCAGATTCTTTAAGTATGTAAGAATTATATCCAATTTTTCCACACCATGCCTAATTTTATAAACCTCTATCATGTGCCCCCCAAGACACCTTTTTTCTAAACTAAAAAGCCCCAACTGCCTTAGCTTTTCCTTCGAGGAAAAGGACTCTAATCCCTTGATCATGTTGGTTGCCCTTTTTCATAGTTTCCAGCTTGATGATACCCCCCATTTTTTCTTGAAAAGGGGTGACTAGAACTTTATATAGCATGACAAATGCAGCCAATCATAGGCTGGTACAAGGGGACTTCCTTTTGTGCTCATCTGAATAGCTTCCCCCCAAAAAGGCAATTTTTTCCCCCTACCGACTATTTTGGATCAGCACTAGTTTTGTTGTGTGTATATATTTGGAGTGGGCAAGAAATTTTGAAGTTAAAAAAAGACATGTACTGAAACACAAGCATTGTTGTATAGGTGTATAGATTAATATTCTTCTTTCAACATTCACATATAATCTGACACTGATGGCATCAATGAGTAAAGATACATTAAAAACCCAACGAATTCTTAAGCAAGATACATGTTCTGACAAGCCACTCCAGAATCTTGAAGCATGTTAAGTTTTTCAGTTTTCAGGAAGGACTTGAATGCCACCAAGACCAAAGCTGTTCTGAGACCTCCATGCCCATCACCACTCCAAATCCCCTCACCTTTCCACACACAGAGATTTAGGCTTCAGTCCTAAAAATCACTTACTTGGAAGTAAGTCTCACTGAAGAAAGAGGAACTTGCCAGTGTGGCGTAGTGGTTAGGGTGTTGGACTGGGACTTGGGAGATCCGGGTTCTAGTCCCCGCTCGGCCATGAAACTCACTGGGTGACTTTGGGCCAGTCAGTCACTGACTCTCAGCCTAACCTACCTCACAGGGTTGTTGTGAGGATAAAACAGAGGAGGAGGATTATGTAAGCTGCCTTGGGTTCCTTGCAGGAAAAAAGGCGGGGTATAAATATAATAAATAAATAAATAATAAATAAAATAAATAAATAAACATGCATCGGATCAGTTTGCAAATCACATAATCCAGGCTATAAACAGAGAGCAAGAGTTAACAAGGTCACCCCACCGCAGCCAGAAACAACAAAACCTGGCAGAGAGAGAGAACAGCCTATAGGGCAAGGGGTGCTTCCCGACGAAGGACTCTTCGGTGCTAACAATCAAAAGGGATTATACAGCTGTGTTCTACCCTTTTTTCCCCTTAACAGGAAGGCTACGAACTGAAGACAACGATGTCTGGACCCCCCGTAAAATTAGGCAGTGTGATTGTGTACCATAAAAGTCTCATCTGCAAGCACCCTAGCTAAACTGACCAGGGGGGGGGGGGATTATTCTGTTAAATCGACAGCACAAAGAAAAGCACAGCACCTATCAAGTATCCTTGACGGAAAATATTATTAAGGCACAATTATTCTTAAGCTATTCCAACCAATGTCTCATCTCTAGTTGACATCGTCCTCTTGATAGCCTCAGATAGGGAAGCAAGGAGTTAAAGTCTTCTTTGGAAGTAGACATTTACATACATTGTTCCTAAATTACGTTGCAACTATGGCATTGCAACTTTATGATTGGTTTATTCTGTTAATTGAATTAGTGTGTGTTATATTGTCATTATTGTCATGGTGTATTGGCTTGTACAACAAATACATCCATTCATCCATTCATTCAATAGACACCGGCTTGTGGGAGCTCTCCAGTGACCTAAACACATGTGACACAGTGAGCTGCCTGGACTTCCAAACACTCCCATCCACTGCTGGGTCAAATCCTTCTTATGTCAGCATAAGCTGATATAAGAAGTATAAGAAGCTTTGCGACATTTAAGGATTGCAACCTGGATATTATTTATTTCATTATGAGGAAAATCCTGGAGATAAATTTCATTTGGTGTGCTAGAATTGTTCCCACAGACAGAGATGGATTAATATGAAGAACATAAACACGGTGTACAAAGCAAGCGTGCATGTAAGGTTAAAGTATGAGTGGAGAATATCTACACGTATTTTTATGATGTGTGTCTGTTGGTAACATGCATCCAATTGCCTTTAAAACATGATCAAGCAGTTTATATTTGCTGCAAAATGAATAAATGGAACACCTAACTAACTCACCTGCCATTTTCACCAGTCATTTTTTTATTATGAGCTTTACTGGAAAATGTTAGTGAAGGGTCAACTCCTTTCTACATACTGAGTGACACTTCTGAATAACAGTGTTAGGTGCAAAATCTTAAGAAGACTTATAGGACTGCCACAGTATTTAACTACTCATTTTTGCTTGCATGATTGTTGCTGATATGACCACAGAATACTAATCTATCCAAAAGAGAATCAAAATTATAGAGTGGAACAGCAGGATTTATGAATGAGATATCTTTGGCTGCAAAAGCATTCCCATTATAGCACTCTGCCACCACAGAACTGGTGTATAATTGGAAGAGAATTTTTTCCCATCTACTAAAGCTATATTCAAACTGCCAAATAATAAAAGAGAAGCTTTCCTGAATTAGTGTCATTACACACCTGCTTTTTTACCTCCCAGTTATTTAGAAGTTGTTCTTATCTTCAACTGGGTGATTAAGAAGGGTGCAAAAATATTGCATTTTACTGACACACAGAAAATTCTGAGCAGAAAGGACTCCTATTTGAACAACAGTCAGAATAAACATGTAAACTTACTACTGCAAAAGAATACACGAATGTTTATTATCATGAGAGGAGTCATTTGGCTTTGAATACCCTTTTATAATTGTTCCTTCTGCATTAACACCAAGAAGCTCCCACTCCAAGCCAACAAAAGTGTTTTTAAAGGCAGGATACTATGCAAGCATTCCAAAACCATGGCCCTCAAATGATAGGACGGCCAACTTTTCAACATGCAGCAGTTCCACATATGTAATTACTGTTATTGTTTACACAGCATTTGTAATGCATAACATGCTTTATAAACTTCACTTTGTTTATATCCTCATTTAAAACACAAAACCCTGCTTGACTGGTTAAAATTATTCCCATTTCACAGATGCAGACTTAAGACTGGGCTGAGTCCACCACGCTACTCAGTAGCTGAGCTGGTCGATGAAACCATGTCTCCCAGAATGCAACCCTGACTGCAAATTACATGGCCTCCTACTATGCATCAGGGCCTCCAATTAAGAACTGTTAACCAAAACTGTGTTGACCATGGCTGATACCAGCAGCTCTGCCAAGTTTTGAGGGGGCCCTGGCCAAGGCCACTCCCACCACTACACCCTGGCTGCTCCGCCACTGCCTTGCTTTCTCTCCCTCTCCCCCTCCCCTGGTCATGCTGTTCTCCTTCCTGCTGCCAGTTTACCAGGTGGCAGTCGGAAGCAGCCCCTTTCTCTTCTTTTTAACATATAGTCAGGTGGGCATGTTGTGCAGTGCTCCCAAGGCTCCAGAGACATGCCCACTATCTTTTATTCCCCAGAGTGCCTCTACAAGGGGGTAACTTGTGCAGCAGGGACCATGTTCTATTCATGTAGGCTCCCTGGGCAGGCCAGAACCCTGATCACACAGGATTCTAAATCATGCAGCGTACCTACAAGAGTAGAACATGCTCCCTGCTCCAGAGATTCACACCCAGCACATGAAGAATGACGGAGCTGAATGACGGGATACATGACGGAAGGGGTGGGGCCAATAATTTATTTTATTTATTTATTATATTTATACCCCGCCTTTTTTCCTGCAAGGAACCCAAGGTGGCTTACATAATCCTCCTCCTCCTCTCCATTTTATCCTCACAACAACCCTGTGAGGTAGGTTAGGCTGAGAGTCAGTGACTGGCCCAAAGTCACCCAGTGAGTTTCATGGCTGAGCGGGGACTAGAACCCGGATCTTCCGAGTCCCAGTCCAACACTCTCACCACTACACCACACTGGCTCAATAAGCGCTGGCCCACCCTCCCGGCCGTCACACCATTCTAATCATGTGGGCGTGAATGCCTGAACAGGGCTACAGAGGAACAGGGAACCTGTAAAACAGCAGTGGTTTGCACCGAGAAACAGCAGCATCAGTCGTTTAGGCTTTGCGAAGTGTTGGAGTTTGATTGATGAATCTAGCCCTTTATTATGAATGTAGATGTGCATCGTGCCTCTATGATTCACCTGTTGCTTGGACGTAGCATAAAAACTGGGCCCTTGCCTATAGAATGTGCAAATGTGAAGTCTTCTCTTCCCCCATAATTCCACGCTCCCATTTCTGCCTGGGTGGCATGTGGTTTGAGCTATGCTGGTAGAACTAGCAATCATGATCGGCCTCTTCTATGCCTGGCCTTCCTGCACGGGGGCTAGTCACAACTGCTTGCTCCCTGCCAAAACACCCGCAGCAGGGCACAAAGCTCCTTTCTTTCGAGAGGGCTGGGGGGGAAATGACAGGTGTCAGACTGCATTTCACATTTCCACAAAACTTTTCTGGAAGAAAACAGCACACAGCCCAATTTCATGCAGAGGGACAGTATTGAGACTGAGAGTAATGTGAAACAGTCACTGGAGGTCAGATTTCCTGAAGTGCTCAGCTCCCATTTGGGCACCGTAATAAGTGCCAGGAGCTTTATTTTGACAACAGCTGAATTCCCAAGAGCCCCCACTACCTTGCCGTCGTCGAACTGGTTTCACAGAAACTTGGTATGCCGGGTGGCAGGTTCACTGGAAGATGCACTCCCCGTGGTGCGTGAAGGGGTGGAGCACATTCGTGTGCCAGCACTGTGCCTCCTTGGGAATGACAGCACGAATGTAACTCCCCACAGGACCTGCTGAGCCCACAGGATTACCCCATCTCGATGTTACCGCTGACCAGTTGCAGCCAGTGAGGCAGGGTAGGAAAGCAGCAAACAGTCGCTGCAGTGTCCGAGGGCAACTGGGCGGACAGGGGGATCTGGGAGAGGCAGCAGATGCCAGCGAGCGACTGTGACTGGCCTGGACCGGGTGCTGGGGCCGTTCACCAGCAGTGTGCCCGAATGGTACTGCACGAGCGCTCGCCTGCCTCTCCTGCCTCCAACAAATGCCCGCTGGGAGGGTGCAGAGCTCCCCTTTCACAATGCTCGGTGGCAGCAGCTCGTTACCACTCTCTGCCCCTGCCTCACTGGCATGCCATTGGCAGCCATGGCATGAAACTAACCACAGAGAAGCAACACCTGCGGGCACAGAGGTGACATAAATCAGCCCTACTGCTTCAGAGAGAGGCAACTGCTCATGCTCACAGTGACAACCTGGATCCTAAGGCTGGGGCACATGCCGGAGTCAGTCCCCTTACACTTTCCCAAGCATGCCATCTGCTTCATCTTCGGCCACCAAATTCAAACGTGACTTACTGCTTTTCAGTCATGTAGTAGTAGTTTCAGTGTATAAAATTCTAAGGAATCTTTTTTTTTTTTCCCCTTGCGCCATGGTTTTCACAGCAACCATGTGAAGTGGGTTTCCACACATTCCACACCTTAAGAGCTGGCAAACTGTGGCTCAGAAGGCATGAAATGGCAGGGCAACCCAGTGGCTCCATGACTGAAGAGGCATTTAAATCCAGGGCCATGTCAAACCTTCTGTTCCCCGAAGCAACCCATTCTAAACACCAAACCTCTTTCAATTAATCAGCCCAAATTTAAGGAAGTCATTCATTAGATGTTGTGAATTAAAGAAACAAAAAGAAAAGCTTCATCTACATGCACAACTGTGTGCATGTGTGTGGTGGGGGAGAGCCTTCTCAGTCATAAAGAAAACCATCTAAAGGCATAATGAATCATTTTGATCTGCTGAATGCTTTTATAAATATTTGAGTATCATTTATTTATATTTTCCTTCTTTACATTGTAAAGCAATGATTTTCTTTCAAGAGCATTCATTCGAGGGGGACATTGTGGTGTATTAGTTAACTTCCTAAAAGCAACATCAAAGGTTTGAGTTGAAAGCTTTTTTAAAAAAAAAAAAAAAACCTAGCATATTTGCCGTACATTAAAGGTTTTATGGTTTTATGATGAGATGAAATGTTGTACTCTAGAATTAAAATCTAAAAACTCCTAGAGTCTGGACCAAGAATGGATGGTGGCTCTACTGTTAAATATTGTAACAATATCGTGAGTATTCTGAAAAATGACAAGAGAAGTAGCAATCCTGGAAATCACTCAGAAATATGGCAGCCAGAGATTGAGCAGATGATCTGGGGACATGAGATGCAGCAGCGTCACTGAAGCTGAGTGGGTGTGGCCTTGGTCAGCAATCTGGATGGGAGACCACTGAGGATTCCATGAAAAAGCAAAGGATCTGTATAATAAACAAACATTTAAAAAAATGATAGCCATACTGCTAGGCATTGGCTTTGGCTGTTCCTCCATGTGCCATGTCATAAATCTAAACTGTGACATTTTATACAATTGCTCTCATTCTGTTCTTTGGAACTCAATCATAATAAATCACTATGAGGAACAGGAACCAACAGCACCATGCTATACATGTTTACTCAGAAGTAAGTCTGACTGAGTTCAATGGGGCTTACTTCCAAGTAAACAAACATAGCATTGCAGCATAATGGCCATTTGCAGTACTAGTACACTTGATCTCCATCTGAAATCAGGGGTGTATCATTATCTGAAACCTGTGAAATTGCCTTCCTGGATCTGTTTTCATGGATCTTTGACCCTGTCCAGACAACATTTTTGCCCCTCATCTCTATACATGGTGAAACTGAGTGTAGGTCTCATGCTTCCATGCTTCCTACCTGCCCATTCCCCACTCTCACTGTATATAGAAGGCAGTCTGAACAGAGACACTCCACATATATTTGAATACTGGATCTCCTGGTACAGGAGTTATCTTGCGCTCATAGTGAGTGGGAGCAGGGAAGCAATGGGTTGGCAATCCAGAATCGTATTGCCTGCCATTTTCATATCAATAAGATTTAAGCAGTTAACCATGAAGTTAAATCCTATTGATTCAAACGGGAAGCTAGCACACCCAACATTTCACTGGGCAGCACCTCTAGTGGGACCAGCTGAATAAGAATAGAAAGATAGGAATCATAGGAAGATTCTCCAGACTCAGCCAAACCCACTGATATTTGATATCTCTTGATCTTCCATGGAAACGAATAGATTAGGAAATGCTGAAATGGGCCTAGATCTAGACAGCAGTTGTACACACAGCAGAGTTGTCATGTGTCTGTTATTTTAAAGGCTATGCTTCATTTTCAGGGAGCAACCCTTCTTTCCTAATAAATGTTATGGATAATTAACAGACTTCCCAAATTTCAGAATGATCCAATTTCTCATTTGATGTAAGGATATTGTGGAGCTGGAAGAGGTGAAGAAAATGGCAACAAAATGATCTAGGGACTGGAGCAACTCCCCTATGAGGAAAGGTTACAATGTTTGGGGTTTTTAGCTTAGAAAAATAGTTGGGGGGGGGGCATGACAGAGGTATATACGATTATACATGGTGTGGAGAAAGTGAATAATATCCCTCATAATATTAGAATCCAGGTCATCCAATGAGGTTGTCTGGAGAGAGATTCAGGACAGAGAAAAAGAAGTACTTCTTCACACAGCACATACTTAAACTATGGAATTCCTTACCACAAGATGTAGTGATGGCCACTAACTTAGATGGCTTTAAAAGGGAATAAGACAAATTAAGGCTATCATATATAGTCATGATGGCTATATATGACCTAGTATCAGAGGCAGTATGCTTATGTATGCCACTTCCTGAATGGCAGGGTGCTATTGTATTCATGCATGTGCTGTTGTTGGCTTCCCATGGGCATCTGGTTGGCCACTATGCGAACAGAATTGACTAGATAGATCCCTGGTTTGATTCATCATGTCTCTTCTTATGTTCCAATGAGTTCAATGGTCAAGGGCATTCCTGAAGGCTGTAAATTTCAGTTATCACAAGCATCAGTTCAACTGTTGAATGGAAACCAGAACTAAGCTAAGGGGGAAAAATTCAAAAACTGGTTAAAATTGCACTGGCTACACACATCTTCTGTACTCAGTGTTCTCCAACCTTGGGTCCCTAGATGGCTGGGGCATGCTGGGAGTTGTAGGCCAAAAACATCTGGGGACCCAAGGTTGGAGAACACTGAGCTATATAAATTATTCAACTTATTCACACAAGCCTGAAAGGCTAAATTTTGTTCCACAAACTGCACAAGAGAAGTGGACTTGGAGCAGGACCTACGGTCACAATATATAATTGTGTATCTTTTGTTTAACAACTGTAACTCTTTCCAATCTTACTCAGATAGTTTTTTAAAACAATTAGGCCTATACAATTACCTACATTTTGTACAACTGTAACTCTTTCCAATCTTACTCAGATAGTTTTTTAAAACAATTAGGCCTATACAATTACCTACATTTTGTTTTTCCAAGACAGCATGGATTTTCAAAATTGCTTAACCATCATTCCCTCCTTTTCTCTCTCTGAAGGTATCTATCTACACCTAAACTCATTGAATGTATTTCTAACAACGTTAAATCCCATCCAAGCCAGTTAAGATTCAGGCACTTTTCTTTCTTTCTTTTTTTTAAAGAGCATTTTGCGTTTTGGAGCAGAATGTACTCAGCCATCCATTAAATATGACAAGGTCTGCATTTTATTTAGACATTGCCATTAATAATGAAATGATGTATGATTTCCATTCTTGCAGCTCTTCCTTCCCTACACAATCAATTATACATTTAAGAAAAATATTTAGTTGATCTAAACCTACTCCAATTAAGCATTAGTAATACAGCAGCATGAACTGGAGCAAATCAAAACATGAATGCTATTATGAGCAGAGTAATAAAGTAATCTAAGCTTTAAAGGGGGTTTAATGTTGTCTAAAATGCGATGGGGTGGGTCAAAAAGTGTAAGATTCAAAACAATTAACTGAAATTATCCAGATACAGCAATTGCAATGATTTGATTCAAAAGGCCAAGCTTTATTCACCTTATCCCTACAAGTGAATCCTAAGGAAGTCTTTTTTGGGTTTCTCATGTACGTAAGTCGAACAAGCACAGCTGGAGAGGAAGCTAATCACACATAAAACTTTGGAAATTGCTGTCGACAACCTTTAGTTTGTGGGTGTTCCCAATTCTTCTTTCAGTATATACACATGCAGCTAGGATTACTATCCAAACAAAACTTTACAGAGGAAGCTATGGAATTGTTAGGTCTGTTCTATGTGACACTATAGGATTCTGGAAAGAGCAACATCCATTATGCCCTAAAGAAGTTAGGGGAAACCCTTTCAAACTCTAGTCCTCTCTGGGTGAGGAATGGCTTAACAGACAGGTTTCTAGTTTCTTCCCTGAATACAAATAAAGCAAAAATATACCAGGTTTTCTCTATATTTGTCATACTATCGATACATTCGTTTGTTTATGCAAGGCACTCTCAAGTGTGTATATTACATTAAATGCATAGTTTTAGTGTTGCATGATACTTTAAAAAAATTTTTTAAATAGGATCACTCCTCCACCCCACTACCCCCAGAAATCAAGATAAGAAATACAGTGTGTGTTGAAGCGGATTTAACTCTTCCCTCACACACTACAGTCCACTGAAAATCAAATCAGCTCCACCACAGCTGGAGGGGGGTGCTTATTTTCAGTGGACTGCAGTGTGAGAGGAATGAGATAAAAACCCCTCCTTCCACACTGTGGTCCCAATCCTGATCTCACATACACACTCAGCCACTGAGAAATCATGCAATTCATTATTAACTTAAGCTCCATTGATTTCAATGGGTCACCTGTAAGTATGACTAAATCTGGATCCAATCCAACACATGGTTTGGTTCTGAGGCACTCATTCTCATCATGATGCATCTCCCAGTGAAACAAAATACAATTGCCCACCTTTAATAAATGAGACAACTATTTATCAGTGAAAATCTATGGGTGTACTAAGAATGGAACTTTTTTTTCATCTTCTCTGCTGTTCAGGGCCAGATTGGGGCCAGCCGATGCCCTAAGCACAGCCCAATAATGGTGCCCCCTCCTCGGCCGTTCCATTGCTTAGCTGGCAAGACATCAAGACTCAATAAGTGCTGAAGGAGAAATAAGACTAAATAGCAGCAAGCAATATAAGCCAATTACTTACTTATAACTAGGGCAACATAAAGAAATACAAATTTTCATCACTGTTTAATGCATTTTTAAATAAAACTGTTATGAGGGGGAAATGCCAATGCAAAAATTTGTGGTACTCTGGTACTCTATGGTGCCCCCCTTCCCTTGGTGCCCTAAGCATGTGCTTATATTGCTTAATGGTTAATCCAGGGCTGCCGCTGTCCCATGCATTGACTAGGTTTGCACATCTTGTTACCCACGATGGGTTGTCGTGTATGCGAACCTGGACCGCTTCCCATAGGGTGGCTTGTTTGAGGGCAACAAACAACGCATGGGTTGTTCCAGAAGTTGTTCAACCCACAATGGGTTGTCATGTCGTCTGAAGCTGGGCAACTGAGCACATCGTGGGCTGCAGGAAGTGGTCAGCAAGCTATTGGGCAAGAGTGGCAAAAAAAGACAACCTTGCTGCTCTTGCCAAGCTCACCCAGGCCACCACCAGTGACAGCCACCCCACCAATGCCCAAGTGACACAGTAGAGCAACTGTCACTGGCTCAGTGTCTCTGCTGTGATCAAGTGCCCTTTTTCACTCACTGCAGCTTTTTTCCCCTTCCCCCCTTTTTTTCTCCCTTCGGAGATTACCTTTCGTGATCTCTGAGTTGACAGCCCCTCCAAAGTGCCCAAGAGGCACATTGGAGGGGCTGTCACTGGTTCGCCACCCCCTTTTTAAAAAATTTGAAGCTCAAGAAATTTGCCCAAATTTATCGCTAATTAAAATAAATTAGTTGGACTTGCACAAGTGCAGAGGTGCATTCTTGTGGGTATCTGAAATGGGAAGTCTCACCTGGGCAATGTCCTGGGAGGTGCCTGCTGTTAAAGTGAAGCAGGCACCAACCATGGACATTGATCAGAGGCAGCAAATAGGTCCAATTTTTACTTTGTGCTCTCTTGACAGCTGTCAAAAGGCAAACTGTCAAAGGAAATAAAGCTGCGAGTGATCTTTGCTTGCAAAAGGGAGTGGCTAGTAGATCACCCCCTTCGCGGCACGATCCTCCAGTTTTTTTGGTTGGACCTGACTCTTCTCAGTGTCCTTACACTTTTCCACCGTTTCCTGAGACTCTGGGTGCTCAGGAAAGTGGGAAAGTGTGAGCCACCCCATTTACGGGAGCATGGAGTTTTGACAGCTAGCTGTCAAAACTCAGGCTTCCTTTTAAAACGGGTCTTTTTCAAGAGAGCGCAAAGTAAAAAATGGACATATTTTCAGCTCCTCTGGGTCAATGTCCATGTCCATGGTTGATGCCTGCTGCACTTTGACAGGAGGCACCTCCCAGGATATTGCCCAGGCGAGGCTTCCCATTTCAAACTCCTGCAAGTGCCCAGCTCCATACTTGCGCAAGCCTGACTAATTATTATTTTTAAAAATAAAAATTAACCAAAAAAACCTGTGCAAATTTATTGCACTTAAAAAAAATTTAAAGGGGGTGGCAAACCAGTGACAGCCCCCCCCCAATGTGCCTCTTGGGCATTTTGGAGGGGCTATCTCCAGCTGTCAACTTGGAGATTGTGAAAGGCAATCTCCAAAAAAGGGGGTGAGGGGAAAAAGCTGCAGCGAGTGCAAAAGGGCTCACAATTGCATTGGGGATAGGAGACAAGATGGATTTAGCCCCCAAGTTCGCTGGGATACTGGCTGGGGGTCAAAGGGGGAAGAAGAGGGGGACAACCCGTTGTGATCATCTGTTGGAGACACCATGGGTTGTTTTGTGAACAAATAACCCACCGTTGGTTATTCACAAGGTGGGTTAGCGTGACGTGTGCCCATTGTCTTTTAGCCCATTGTTAGCCCACTGTCTTTTAAAGCACCACCATTTTATCTCTGTTAGAGAGGAGGAAGATAAACCATAGGAATATAGAAAGCTGCCTTATATCAGGTCAGACTATTTGTCCATCTAGCCTAACTTTCAGCAGGGTTGAAAAAAACCAGGGGTTGTTGTGATATGCAAATCTGGGTGTTTTTCTGGGGGCCAAAACAGACATTACTTTCAATCTGTATCTAGCAGCTACATCTTCCCCCACACACATTTTTAGTCTTGAGTAGACTCAATACTCTCAGGTTGAGACCCTAGTATGGTTGGTAGAGGAGCTTTTAAGGTCCAGATCTGGGCGTACTCTAAAGTAAAAATGAAAAGAAAGAAAAAGACATAGCTGCTAGATACAGATTTAAAGTAATAGCCTCAGGACTCCCTCTAAAAGAATATATCCGTCTCTCAAGATTATTGAACATAAAGCTATTTATATATTTTAACAGATCTTTTATACAAATGGTTAAAGTATGAGGAAAGAGATTGATTCCTACCCAGCCCAGCCCTCATTTCTCCTATTTCATAATTCTACGGTTTTGAATTTAGACACAGATACACAATATGTACATGTACTGCTTTCATCAGGAAAGGTTCACATGTATAAATAAGCAAGGGCTCAACCCCTTCCTGGTCAACGCTTCCATGTATTTTAACACATGTGCCCCTTCCTTAACTGGTGCAGTACACTTTTATTTATTTTGTATGTGTGTGTATTTGAGTATGAAAAAGCAGCTCTTGGTTTATGTGGCAAGGAGCACATAGGTTAATAGTGCTACCAAAGAACAGCTGAAGGAGTAGCTGACAGCTCTGGACAGAAGGGGGGAAGAGAAGAAGCTAATGAAGGGAAAAGGGCTATCGGATGCAGAGATGGCTGGGCAGAGGGTGGAAAAGGCATGCTGGAGTCAAAGCCAAAAAGCAATAGACCTCTGCGACTGACACAGAGAAAGCTATTAGGATGCAGGAACAGCCAAGAATATGGGAGTCACTGGAGATTTACTATATTCCACCTCCCTTGTCTCCTCCCTGTGCACTCACTTTTTTCTTTCTGTCCATACATATACAATAAATCCTCAGTGGCTCCTTATCTCCCAGGTTGCTTCTAAATCCTAATTGCTATCTATCTCCTGAGCTGTCTGACTGCCACTTCCAGGCCTCAAAGCCTGAATGGTATTCTTGCACAGCCTTCCCAACCACCAGCCTATACAGTGAGGGCACTATGCCCGAATATTCCAGGATCTCTTGAAATATGGCAGGAGCTTTTTCATTGTACTACTACGCCTCCATTTACCTTTTGCTTGCCTTCAGAGGTCAGGTGGTAATTGATTAAATGAGGGGTGGGGGGATATACTTTAACATGTATGTTGCTTGAGTGTTTCTTTAAAAAAGTAAAACACAAAAAGCCTTCCTGGCTCCTGGGGCAGACCAACAACAGTCCATCAAATAATGTATTATTGCATACGCTTATGTTCTAAGTCCCAAGATCCATTGCCAATCTCGCTACTTACTGGAGCAACAAACTATTTCATGTATATTCTCTGGCAAAGAAATTGTTGAGACCTTACTGTATCTTAATCCATTATCATCCTAAAACTGATGTGTACATGTTATGGAACATATGAAACACAATGCATAATCTACGAACACAAAGAAACTCTGTGGCCATGGTATTCAAACTCGAGTCACTCCAATTTCAGATCAGCAAACAAGCCCTGAGTCTCTGTTTATTCATTTCTTGTACTTGCCTTCCCAGGACTTAGACCATTTGACCATGCAGAGGATTACCCCATTATAATGAGTGCCTTTTTTTGCATTTCATTTTTATTTGGTGCTGTTCTTCACTACTGTTTATTTATCCCTATCTTTATGCTACTTTGAACATGCCCAGCTGTATCATTTTGGTTTCACAGAAAATGTAAACAAAAAAGCTGTCTTCAAAAAAAGCCTTCCATTACATGAATATATTTCTCATCCTCCAAGTTCTGTGTCTCCCACTCTTAAATTTTAAAGGGAGAAGCAGCCATTGTAGAAAGTTTTGTCTCTTTCTCCTTAAAATGTTATTAATACACACTTTTTTACGTTCAACCGCACAGCAACGATAGCATGACTTACTTGCTATGAAATCATACAGATTTAAGTCAGAAGTAAAGATGCCACCTTCTAGATGGTAAGAATCTATTTATTTATTTTTTGCTTTCACTGCTGCATTGTTGTTGTTATTTACAAAAATGCAATTTGATTGGTCTTACAGCATGTGACACAGAATTGGTAGCCAAGTTTTCTGAGCAGCAAGTTCAAGATATTTTTTCTCCCCCTTGCTTTTGAAACCTAACACTACCCTAGTGATCACTAGGCCTCAGGCTTTCCAATGTGGCTTAACAGTAATTATACAAATGCTGAAAAGATGAAGAAGTGTTAAAAGTTCCTTACACCTAGTGACATGCTTTTGCCTCTTAAAGGGGCCATCGTAAAAATGAATAAAGATAACAGAATAGAATGAACTGAGGAAGAGAGTCATGGAAGCAGGGAAAGGAAGCCACAAATGCTATCATCATCATCATCATCATCATCATCATCATCATCATCTGTCTGTGGGTTTAAAAAAAAATCTAGACATGCCATAAATTGTTGATTTTAAATCATAAGATTGTAACCGTTTGCTAGACTCCTGAAACAGCATTTTCTGACCCCTTCTCCCCCTTCCCTTTAAATCTCCAAACAAACACCCGTGTCCCAAATCTTCCTGCCTCAACGTCTTCCCGAGTGAATCCCTATAGTTGAGGGAATGCTCTTTCCTTCTCACCCCATGTGCGACTTGTGTTTCTACTTTCACTGGCGACACTCTGGAGCCAGAGCTTTTCCGTTCAGGGGGAACTCTGCTAACATGTCGCTAACAACAACACAAACAGAGCCTGCCCCCTTCTTGTCCGAGCCTCACTGCCCACCATGAGCACTGACTTATGGTCAGGATTTATAGCAAGGAGACACCGATCTAAGGACCGATTCATGGCAAGCTACAATGCTACTACTGACTGAAGGTGGGAAAAAAATGCCAGAGAGTTCCTGATTCTACAGTACTTCTGCCTAAATCCAGACTGCAGTTCTCTAGTCTTCACAATACCAGCTTCTGCAAACTACATTCATTCAGAGCACAGAAATCTTACGTTTCATCAACTTGGTAATGGATCTTAGTTTTTACTTTAACAAGCAAAAAAAAAAAATCTTTAATTTTTGACCTTAAAAATCCTGAACTTTTCATTTTTGTTGTTATGGAATTTTATCTCCAAATAATTACTAACAAGTCAGCCATTGATACATTTTCTTTTTAGGAACATGCTACCTTCAAACTTTCCATAAGCTTTGTTATTTGTTTCCTTTGACCAACATCACAACACCGATTTTCTGCTAAGAGCACTTTATGCCGCTTCAGTATGTTGCATAAAGAGCTCTCCAAGTTGGTGCAAATAATGTTGACTCCCACTTCAAGAGCCCTTCACACTGCCAGAGTGGTGCAAATTGGCTTACACACAAATGAGAATGAGGCACCATGGCTTTCTTTGAAATAAAAGCAGGCTTGCCTTCTTTCTTTCTTTTTTTTTTTTAATTGAGATCAGAAAGTAAGACCATTAAAGTGAGATAAGAGGTTAATTTAGTTTGGAAACACGTTCATTGGTGCAATATTCAGCGCACCTAACTTTCTGGCAAGTGATGTTTAAGATGGACCAGAATCTGGCTAAAATTATTACTTAATTTCTAAAACACGGAGGGAACAGGAAAGATTGGGTGATTTGCCTTTGTTGCCTGCATACTGTGCCTTTGAAGATTCTCTAGTCTAGGCCAATGTCAGGCGTTCTTTGGTTGCCTTGCCAGGTCTTAAAAAAAAAAAAATGTATAGACTCCCAGATTTGAATGTAAGGAAGTGGGGTTTTAGACTAAATCCATGTTTCTTCAATTACCCATTCTTTCCACAACCACTTATTAAGTATTTTTGCTTCAAGTCTCTTACAACAAAAATATATTTGAAAGGTGATTCTTGTGTCAGCACAAGAGGCCCAGCGACTATGGTCTGACACCTGCTAAGTGTATTAAAAAGTACAGAAATTCTAATTATGTGTGCCTGAAATATAGTTGTGGTCCTCAAGTTCATTATATTTTTCCAATATGGTCCCTCACAGAGTTAAACAGAACCTCTGGCCTACCAACTCAGCGGTATTGTTTCACAGCATTGCCCATTGGGGTGTTAAGTTACCACATACCATAAAGTGTTTTCTTTGCGTCATTCCCCCTTTTCCATGCATATTTCTTCCTTTTCCACAAGCCACTGTTTAGTGCCCAGATACTTCCTTGAACTGTCTACCTCACACACTTGTACAGTCATGCCTTGGATTGAGAGCATAATTCGTTCCGGAAACGTGCTTGTAATCCAAAACACTCTTATACCAAAACGAAATTCCCCCAAAAAAATTTGTACAGAGATTTTTTTATTTAAGCCGTACTACAGTACTTGTATTGCAAGACGTCGCTTGTATATCAAGTTTTAAAAAAATTAAATAAATATTTAAAAATTTGCTTGTCTTGCAAAACGCTCTCAAACCAAGTTACTTGCAATCCAAGGTATTGCTGTATTTCAATATGTCCAGCATATTCTTCTGGCTCTGTCTTTTTTCCCAACACATTTTCTGGGTAGTTTCTGCTTGCTGAGTTTGGTGACAGTGCTTTGTTCTTCCAACTTCCTGTCCCAATGTTAGCCAATGGTTTCTTTACCCAAGGTAAGGGACTGACTCAGCACATTTCACGATGGTGACACAGTTTGCTAATGGAAAATGGCAAGGGTGCTCAACATTCAAGCTTTAGTGTGACGTGGCTTTCTCACAACTAATGGCTGCTTCGCACAAGACAAAATTTCCTACAGAGCTCATTTCAGTGTGGGAAACTGCATGTCTTTTTCACCACACTGACATGCAGAGGCCAACCACAATGGACATCAGCCTTTTGGTATGTGTATTCCAGACATGCGTGCAGTTTGGTTAAATTATATGCAAGATTCATGCAGTTGCATACATGGAAGTGACTTCTATGCTGGAAATTTGATCTTGTGTGAAGTGGTCCTCTCTCTGTCAGTTTGCTCTGAATGAAATGCCCTCTTGGGCCACCTTTCCTTCTCACCCATTTGCTTAGCCTCACAGGCACTTGGAATGAAATTGCTAACAGTACCATTTCCTGCCTCAAGAGACTTTGAAACACCCATGTAGCTTTGTAGAGATTTTGGCTGATCATCATTCCTCTTTACTGACTGTTGAGGATCTCATGAGTTAATCGCTTGGCAATGTTTTTGGGAGCACACCGATTTGTGCTATGAGCCTGATGTGACAGATGCTTGAAGGCTGTTTTATTTTACTCTCTTCTCCAAAATTCCTTCCAAACTCTGCCCCTATCTAGTTATCATGCCTTATTCCACTATCTAGAACTTTGCTTCAGGCACCCTTTAGAACCAGCCAGCACACCTTTGCCCCTTGCATAAGATATGTATGGATACACCAGGAAAATTAAAGGGAAAACATTAATAAATAATAATCAAGATCATCTGCAGTTTTAATGATGAGCTATTAAACGAACTGTAAAACACACATAACTCAAGGTACAAGACTGTACATTGTCAAAACTGGCATTAAAGTGTATGGAGATAATTAAGCAATAATGACCTCGGCATGGGGCATTTCCTGGGAATTAATGACCAGTTAGGAGGAGTTGATGTCTCCAGGCAAAACCGAGGGCCATTAACTCTGAATGGTCATTAATACTCAGGAAATGCCCTGTGCTGAGGTCATCATTGTGCGTGTAAGACAAAAATGGGAGAAAAGTAATATGTCTATGGATTTTTGTTGACAATGTTTAAGGGTGATCGGTTTTCATTTTTATTGCACTTGGCACTTAGTTCTCTCTACATTAGTCCAATCAACTGCTTGAACCATCTCTCAACAAGGAGTTCATTTTTCAGTATATTTCTGAACACAGGGCCCAACTTTATAGTCACTTCCATTATCACTCCAAAGATGCAAAGGACAAAATATAAAATTCCAAGATCACCTATATCACCAAGATTGTATAGCTACCAAGATGGATAAAGTAAGATAACATTTGTCCATTCTGTTTAAAGATTTGTTCATCTGAATTTTGAAGCTGTAACGGCTTTTTAGAAAATACTTTTAAATACTTTAAATATTTTTCAGTAGAGAATTGTCCAATAAATTTAATAACAATATAACAGCAGCAGCAGCAGCAGCAGCAGCAGCAGCAGAAAAGCCAGGAATTCCACATTTGGCAAAAATCCAACTAAACTTAATCATTACTAAATCTCATTAAAAAAAAAAAAACCAACATAACATTAGTTATGTTAGAACCTTGTTCCATTGGTTTCAACTAGGCTTGTCATGACTAACTTTATCTGGATTGGGGCCTTGATGAATAACTGGGATGAAGGGAGTTCATTATAAAGCAAAATGAAATTATCCTCTCGGAGGCACATATCAAATGTGCCCAGATATGTTTGCGAGGAATCACTTCAGGGGATCTCAGACCCCACTGAACCTGCCATCTTCCTTTCTAACTCATGAAACCCACCATCCTGACCTTTCTCATCAAACAAGGTGATGGAAACCCACCACCCTGTTCTGGAAGAAGCTAAAGTCTCTAACTCCTATGTCAACTTTGTCTCTGCTTCTTCTGTCAACATATGGTGCTTACAGATGAAGTCATTTATAGTGCAATCGCCCTACCTCATTCATTTATGGGGGATCCATGGGATCCAGATGATGTCATATTCCACTGCTTCTTCTTTTTCCTTATCACAAAAAAATCCCTTAAGGAGGAAAAGACGGAATAGCTGCACAATGTCTTTTGATTGGAGGTCATCTGGAAGCACCCCTACCACTCTCTGTCAGATATGTGGCACTACAAGAAGGTTCTACAAGTTGCTTTCTGCATCTTTTTCAGTGTACTCTACTTCCATTAGTACCTTAAAGTAATTCTCTTCAATCAGCTTTCTCTCCTTCTTCCATTTTTTCCAAGCAACCAGGTAAATTTGTCCAATGGGGACAGCCCGTGAGCAATTCCCTTCTGCAAGTGGTGCATGGGCCTTCCAGTCTATCCCATTTTAATATTCTTTACTAGGGTTAGACAACTGATTTAAATATGGCTCTCTTTCACTTTGTACAGCACATTAATAACATTCACAAGTGCTGCATTCCAGAGTGAATTTCAATTCCCTCTGAAAGAAATACTTGATTATTTCCTCCCTACACTGAGAGTCTTAAAGCACAAAGGACTGGTGACAACCATAATTCTCTCCTGCTTCTCCTCCTCAAGGCTATCCTCCTAAGCGCACTTACTAGGGAGTAAGTCTCATTGAAATCACTAGCACTGACTTCCAAGTAAACTTGTGTAGAGTTGGGTTGCACTAGGGTGGATTCATTTCTCCCAAAATGAAATAACTTGTTTGAACAAACCAAATATTTTAGCATTAATCTCTTTTTTCTCCAGATCAAAAGAAATGATCTTCCTAATAAAATATTATGATAAAATAATGAGGACAGCAGCAGCAGCAACAACGATAAAATGCAAATGACAACAACAATGTTATGCTGGGGGGGAGATATCTTAAAAGAGGCATTCTGCCTTCTCTCACACACTAGAGGGAATACCTTATCCAAGCTTATGCTTGCTTTGCCATATGAATAAAGAATACATCCCCGCAGCCCCACTCAGAATTACTGTTTTTATTCATATACATTTATGGAGATGAAGTTGACTTAACAATTGATTATGATTAACCAACTAAGAGCACAATCCTATCATGTCAACTCAGAAGTAAGTCCCATTGACTTGAATGGGTCTTCCTCTCAGCAAAGTGGGCATAGGATTGCAGTTTAAGATTTCTTTAATCAGGTGACAGCCCTCTGGGCAACACAAATATGTTTATTTTCAAGCAACATGGGGCACAATCTACCCAAAGTAGAGCACTTCTGAAGTCCTGTTGATTTCAGTGGAAAAGTTAAGCATATGCACTTAACTTAAATTTGGCTGGATCATACCTATTATGTATCATTACATGCATGCATACATACATATATAAACACGTAAGGGTTAAGGCCACTCGTTAAATAGCTTTGGGCAAGCCAGTCAGTGTTTCCTGTGCTCAGCCCTGAATGGAATGGTATTAATGGAAACATTAATACCAGCCTATCGTACTGAAGTTGCTGAAGAACTGTTAAAGAATTGTATACATTTCAAGTATTGTTACTTATTTTTTCTAAGGATTTGGGCAGAGATAAGAAGATTGGGGATAGGTCAGGATACAAAAGCCAAACTTTAATTATTTGTGACTTTTTTTAAAAAAAGATTTTTGTAAAGTGTGGCGAATTAATTCTCTGTATAAATACAGACACAGCTTGTACTGCCCAAATGAAGTCCAGTTGCAAATGGCCCACCCCTCCCTTCATTTTTCTCTCTTTCTCACACTGCTCCTTTTACAGTGTCTTCAGGGCTATTCTGCTAATGGGAGAGAGCTGAAACTTACATGTATGTGAAACAAGAGGTGATCCATTGCATTTAATCTTACACAAATAGAAGTAGAAGCAGTGGATCAAAAACCAAGCACTGAACAATGACATTACAGTGAGATTAACATAATATAATATTCCACTGTTGCAACAACATCGTGGGTTAAAGTAAATAAAACTAGAAAAGAGGCAAAAATACTCTACTTTCCTATTTTAGCCTCACATTTTGTTCAGATGTGTTGTAATAAAGTAAATGAATTAAGAATTCCTATAAACTACTTAGGAAGCAAAAAACCATGGAACTGTTTTTTAGACAGGAGCATGTATCCTACATTAATTCTTATTAACAGATAGAAAGGTGGGAGGATACACACACACACACACAATGCTTGCATAGTGAAACAACAATTTTGGGGTATCCATGTCAGATCAGATTGTTTGACAGAAGACAGTAATGCTATTTAGTTCCCCCTTTGTAAGAAATAATCGCTGAGGGTATTTTAAATCTTTATAAAATAAGAAAGACAGAATGAAAGAAAGACCTATTTTCTGGGTTAGCATTCCCTCCATACCATTTGCCTTCACCATTTCCAATCTACTAGAAGAAGAAAAACTAAGCATTGGATTACTAGTATTTCATTTTCAGTGCATATAGCCATTAGAAACAGCTAATGGCCGACAAAAATAAAGGCACTAAATAAAGGAAATTAGGACTTGTTAACACATATAATTTTCAAAACCACAAGTGGAATAAAAGGCAGCAATGCAGAAACTGTTAGAGACTGCAGATAAAATTATTCAAGTGTGCATTCAAGTAACTTTGCATTTTAATTTAACCCTTTGAAATATTAATCAAACCATGGCTAATTATAGGAATTAAGGAATTAAACGATGGAATCTTCTAAAAGATATTATTTAAAAGGCAGTTTATACAATTACTTGTATAGATGTTTGCTTTAAAGAGGGAAACATTTCTAGTATAATGAAAAGGGTCTTAGAAAATTAAATTAACAAGGGGGGACCAGGCTGATATGAAACTAAATTAGCATCAAATGCAAATTACAGGGTACTTAATGGTAGAAACAGGTGCAGAGAAGGACCCTAAATGAGATAAATGAATAAAACATCCCTCTGCACAAATGTGGAAGCTGACACAAAGTCAATGATATGAATAATTCAACAGTCTCTGCACTGCTGTTGAGGTCAGCTTTCCTTGACCTTTGAAACAGGAAGTAAAATTCTGTCCAAATTTGAATGACTAGAAATATATCAGCTTTTTTTTAAAGAAAAAAAACCCGGTTTTTTTAATGTACAGACAGATAATATAGCATGGTAACAAACTGAAACATTAAGTAAAAGCATTACCAGGGGGGAAAAATGAGTCCAGAAATATTAGTCATTAGGATTTTAAAATTATTTGTTTCAACATGTAATTCTCTGAAAGGCTTATATGTCAGAATATTCAGGTCAAATAATGATCTGAATATGTACAGTGCTAAAGGGTTTCAACCTTGTTTAAAAATACTTCAGTTGTGCTTGAGCAGGTTATTAATAGTGTCAGAAACATGTTATATTCCAGGCATCAGTGGGAG
Source organism: Shinisaurus crocodilurus (assembly GCA_021292165.1). Classification (NCBI taxonomy): domain Eukaryota; kingdom Metazoa; phylum Chordata; class Lepidosauria; order Squamata; family Shinisauridae; genus Shinisaurus; species Shinisaurus crocodilurus. Next base: position 115,327,028 of record CM037881.1, read on the forward strand.
GGTTTTAAAAAAAATACATTAAGGCTTTTCAAATTAGTTGTGCAAAGCTGAGCAATCCATCATTTTGCTGCTACAAGTTTTCCTGCAAAAGACACACAGAATTTCTCTTTTCCAAATATCCCTTTCTCCTATAAATCCTAACTTCATAAAAATTAATTAATTTAGCTTTGAACACTCATACACAGACCAATTCAAGAACCCGTCATTTTGTTTCTGCATAACAATACATTTATATATATTGCATTTAAAAATGTAAATAGGAAATCCCTCTCTCTTCCAAAAGGGCCCATTTTACTTAAATTCAATGGTCAAGCCAGATTTAAATACCTCATATCAAAATCAGAATTTGACTGTACCTTACCTAGAGAGAGAGAGAGAGAGAATGAATGCTAAGGAAGGAATCCGTTTTATATAATTTCTGACTAAAAGTGTGCTTCTAATTTCAAATTAAACTTGGCACCAGCATTGATTAATAAGATGTGACGAACGGCTAGTTTGTCTAATCTGGATAGACAGGAAGACTATGTACTCAATAGAGAACATTTGCATCTTCCCTCAGTGGGCAAAAAAATAAATAAATCTGAGAGAGAAAAGTTATTTCTCCCTTTCCATTCATAGTATTAACCTGTTTCAGCAGCTTGCCTCTCATCTGCACGCTGCATGACAACTACAGCGTCCGTAGTTTATGTTTTAATGTCTGCATTGGGGGGGGGGGGGGGGAGAGAAGGGAAACACCTCCTGGTGGAGGAGTTTCTTCATAACAATGAAGTCTAGATAGTGGTTGGTCTTGAATTAAAGTCTGTCAGTAGCAGCATTAACGATGCACATTAATTAGATTGACAGAACGGTTCCTGGCATTGTATTCTGAAGTGTGGTAAACCAAACACTGCTTATTTAGGGTTTTGTTAATGACTAACCTGAGCTTTGGTTTTTGTGTGCAAAGTGGCTCCCCCCTAAATGATAGTTATGAGAACCCCAGCTGGTTCTCATTTGGGAACAACCAGTTTTTCTATCGCCAAGTAAAAAAAGAAAAAAAGAAAAAGAGAATCTGGACAATCCATGACTACATGCTCTTGGAGGCAGTAAGAGACGACCTGATTGTGGATATAATTGAAATCATTCCTGAAACTTCCAAAGAATGCAGGTAGGGAAGGTTGGGGAAGGGAGACAGTGGTTCAAAGAATATAGGGACACTATATTTCACACACACACACACACACACACACACATTAAACATTCAAATTTTAAGCTAAAAAAAAATATCCCTGCTGGTTCTATAGAATTCAGTTCTCCCTGAACTCTTTTCACCTTTACTCTAATGGGTATAACATTTGCAAGGCAGAAACTGTAGATTGCAGCTAGTAGGAAGATTATAGTGAAGGCTGTAGGCTGGCTGTACCTAATTTGGACAGAAGATCTTCAGGGACATGGTTTAGCATGTTGATAGACTAAGGCTAACCTCCTAAAGGATGGGCTTGAAGAGAAACAACTCTGTAAATGCAGTGGGGGGGGGGAGGCAAGGGAGTGTGTGCATGAGGTGTGTGTGTGTGTGTGTGTGTGTTTGTGTGTGTGTGTAAACCAGTATCCAATTCAGGCACAGAAATTTTTTTTTGAGAGCAACACCAAGTAAAAGCTAACATCATCTTCCTATTGCTGATCACGTCAAGATTATTTAGTAGTGATTGAGATCTCTTTATACAGCATCCTTAGCAAGTGAAATAGATACGTATCATTTGAGCATGAATGCAGCTCTGAGACACCTTCTTCTTATTCTTAGTGTCCCAACCTTGCTCTGAGGAGCCCAGAGCACTCTGTTAGCCTCACAACGCTAGGAATGCTAGGTTAAGAGATTAACTTGTACAAAGCCACCCAAGGAAGCTTCACAACTAAGCAGAAATTTGAACCTGGATTTCCCACATCGAAGACCAGTGCTCCCTGGCCACAGCTTGGGTCTCTGTGGCAGGATATAGCTATGCAGTATGTGATGTAAGGAGTGCATCTGAGCATGCGCAGAGGCTATTTTCCTCACCACAGCCTGCCCCCACATTTCTGGGATTCAGACAATGTGCCTTGCAGACTTGCTTGAGCCTTGGCATCTCTCTCCTGCCCCATCCCTCTTTCTCTCTCATTTCTTTTTGTTTTAAAAATCTGCCATTATGAATAAGGGTGGTATTTCTCTGACTTTAGTGAGTGTAGCCTAGCTGATGTGCAGCAAGTAGAAGATATTGCCTAAACTATAATACTTTACACTTTATAGAGTATTAGCTAAGGTCCCATTGGTACAACTGTATCTTGGAGAGTAACTGTTGTGAACAATTGGGAATTTAGGGGTGTTTCCTTACTGACCTATATATAATTATTTTGATATGGCTCCTTAGGGGCAAGCAGTTTCTTCTTTTTAGTTTTAATTTTTTGGTGGTGAGCAGTTGTTATGTCCAGGAAGGGACCAAGACAAGGCCTACTTTGGTTCTAATAGTTTTCAACCCTTTATTACTGGGTGTTCGTGAAATTCTTACAGGTACAATGAGTTGTATCTTTTGTTCCCCCATAAAAGTTTTCCCTAGATCTCTCACCTTTTGGGGTGACTTTGGCCAATCTGCTCTGCAGTCCCAGTGAGGGTGACACAGTCCCTTTGGTTGCTATTTGCCAGAAAGCCTGATTAATAAAAGGGACTATGGCAGCAAAGTCCATTGTGATAATCAAAGTAGATCAGACAGTGCTATCAAGTGATTTGAATTGTAGATCCATGGGCATATTTTAAAAAATTAAACCATATTTCCCAGTGCTTGGCCACTTAGGGGCTTTCAGACAATACTTGCTGGAACAAATTTGCAGAGCGGTTTTGGAGCCTTTCAAAGGAAATAAAGATGGCAGTTGCTGATTACGTGTGCAATAATCAATAATCCTAGTAACCTGCAACATCTAATATTTTCCAGATTACTGTTGTTCGGAATACACTGTGCAGGTATGCATATGCATGTGTGCCTTAGAGACATGTATAATGCCAGTCCTATAATAAGTACAATATGTGCATACATGCCTTGCTCATTTGGTCACCAAAGTTTGCATATTAATCAAACTAAATTCTCCATTCTAGAGTAAGCACGGAAAGTACACAAACTGTAAGAATATGTAAAATATGTGCCATCTCTCTCTACACTATCTGTCTGTAACAGGAAAGAGAGATCAACTAAATGAGTACTATTCAGGGCTCCTCAATTAACCTGATTAGTTCAGCACAATGCTGTCATGAATGACACCTTATCTTGAAAATGAAAAGGGGGTGGGGGTGAGAGGGAAGACTTCCTCCCATATAGAGATACACCACTAGTTCCCTACAGCCAGAAGGATGTTGTTGCCTCTCCGTGATTAGCTCCCTGCTCCTGTTTCTCCTTTCCTTCTTAAGCAGGCAGGTCACTTAGACTAGAAGAGGCAGCGCCTGATTAGATTTTGTGTCCTAAGGACAGACTGTGTTGGATCTCATCTGCCCAGGTGGCCTCAGAGAAAGCTGGGAAAGGATGCCCTGTAGGCTACTGCAAGCCCTTCTTTCAGAGTCAACCAGGCACATGATGGGATTGCCGGGAGCAGGCTACAATTCATTAACCCCTCGATAACCAAGGCAGCAGGACATGCAAATAAAACCTGCCTGGAAGGAAGGAGGCAGATGACAAGGGGATGCTTCCCATCCAGTGAAACAATGGCTCCTTCACATGCATTGCTGCTTGGAAGTTGTCTTGACAGACTGATGAGACACAACTGTGTTACTATGGGTGGGGGAGGGACAGTGTTCCCGAAATTCTCCCGCATTTCCTCTGAAACGTCAGAAAATATGTAGAGAGGGAGAAATGGATATGACAAAAAGAGTTGGCTCTCCTCTATATAGCCTACATCAGTTCAACAACAACAACAACAACAACAACAGGAGAAAAATATCCCTGTGGGTTATATAACTCAAGCGGCAATCCTACATACGTTGAATTACTATGGAGTAAGTCAGTCTCATTGAAATCAGTGGGTTCTATTTCCATATAAACACACATAATATCACACATAAGGCTGCATAGTATTTAAAAGCTAATTGGATCAAGTGCGAATGATCTTAGGAGTGTTTATCTTTGCAGCACTGTGAAGCTTAAATGTATGGGTATTAGCAATAATACTCTGGTATTATATGAGCCAAAATGATCTTAAGTGTATTACTAGCACAGCAGGAAAATATTTCAGAACTAGGTTTTTTGTTTATATATTATATACTGTAAAGTGGATGACAGGAAAACAACTCATGCATCATTGTTTATTTTGGTCCAGATTTTTTTCCCCCAACGCAGCTTACTCATTTTTTCCACAATGCCAGAGTTGAACATTTTGAAAGTAATTGCATTGAAGGATGTATGAGAATTCCATTTGAGGGGTGAAAACTTGACATATTTTTTCCATTTTGGCCTTGTGGATTTTGTTCCGTTTCCCCCCATTGGTGTCGACTCAATCTGTAGCAAGTTGAGCCACTATGTAGATTCCGTGTATTTTTTTAATGGCAGCAATTTGCGCAATTTTTTGTGCAGGGGTTCTTGAAATTTGCGCAAATTGTGTCATATTTTTGAAAAAATAATTATTGGCCATGTTGCATAAGTGCACACAATCACAAGTCCGCCTGTCCACTGTGTAGCCCCGCAGAGGCATATTCCCCTCTTCTCAATATCATTTAGCCCAGCAGAGCCATCTTCCAACCTTGCCAAAGAACTTGTCACTTCCCACCCCCCTGCCCTTTGCTTGGGAAGTGCCAAAGTGGAGGATGAAATTGACAAGTTCTTTGACAAGTACAGAATATGGTTCTGCTGGGCTAAAGTTAGTAGTGTGTTGAGAGAGGATGAAACTGACAAGGATATTGACAAGACAGGAATGTGCCTCTGCCCGGCTACATAGCAGACAGGTGGACTTGCAATTGATCAAAAATACAAGATCAAAAATAAAAAAATATTTTTTTAAAAGTATGACACCGTTTGCACAAATTTCAAGATCCCCCCCCCAAAAAAAAATGTGTGTGGCACAGCAAGCAGAACAGGGCTTTAAGGAACATCTGGGTATTTTAAGGCTTAATACTTCATCAGTGGATTGGGGAGGAAGAGCATAATTTTGAATGTCGAGAAGAATATCTGTGCGGTTTCTGCTTGCCCACTATATAATTGAGCGTGCTTGCCTTTTGGAAGAGGTCCATCAGGAATGATTTGAACAAGCCCTTTTTACATGGTTAGAGTAAGTAGGGTAAAATGCATGTAGGGTGGGAAGTGGGATCACACCAGCAGGCCCTGCCCTTTCAAATATACCAGCCTTCCTCAACCTGTTGCCTTCCAAATGTGTTGGACTATAAATCCCATCAACCCCAGGTGACGGGAGCTGTAATCCAACACTTCTGATGGGTAGCAGGTTGCAGACGGCTGAATTAGATTGTGCCTACACTGTGCCTAAAATTGTCCACACAACTTGGAAACCTGCAAAAAGCAGAGTTCTTCATCAGACAGACAGGGCTTTGTGCGTACAGTTGGGACTGTACAATCTAATGAACACACATAGGTCTGGAATAGGAGCTGCTGCCATGATCCTGCACCTTGTTCAAAACACTTGGACCTATTAAAAATGGGCCATATGGAGTGATGCGTTATCTACATAGACCTTGGTGGGAAAGGCCCACCAAAAGCATTTCAGAAGAATCTTGCTCCCAGGGATCAGGGCCTTAGGTTGCATGCTCACCAAATCAGGGGTATTGCATCTTGATGCCATTCCATAATTCCCAGCCCAGTCAGGATAGACTTCTCAGCATGCTTTCTCACAATGCTCTTCAACCCTTAACAGCTGCTTAGATGAACAGGATGAAATCAACAGATAAAGCTTTCCTTATCACTGAATTTCCATGCCAAAAATCATTTCACTTGCTGTTTCTTGCCCGCCACATAACTGTTAATGGCATAAAAGCCCTGCGGGAGGAAAAGTTGGCAATTCCAAATCAGGCCTGAAAATTGGCTGGTGTGTGAAATGAAAATAGATAGCTACTTGCTTCTCCCTCTCTCTCCTCTACCCCCTCCTATACAAACACACATACACACAGGGCACAACAATAATGCACTATTAATTGAGGAGCCACAGAACACACAGAGTCATTCATTCATTCCCTGTCATCAAACCCTAAGCAACCATTGATAAACAAGAGAAATCTATGGAGTTACACATTAGAAGAACTTTAGAGTTCTCAGTCTGGAGGGTTCTATCGAAAGAAGGTGTCACAAACGGAGGTCAAGGATCATGACCTTTATACCCTTCAATTTGCTTCAGTTGGGCGGGGGGGGGGGGGAATCCCACCTAGATGGGATGGAAACCATTGAGAATCAGTACACTAGCTGAAGAGTATTGCAAAATCTGCTTAAGAAGCCAAACTCTTGGAATTTTGAGGACACATATTTGAAGAGACATATTTGGAGCAAAAGGCAAATGTGTATAGGAATACTTTTGCAGGAGTCTTCTCCTCTACATAAAAACAACCCAGGAGTGTTTGTATTTGGCACTAAACAAAACACACAACAAATCCAGATTCTCTGTTAAGGAAGACAATATTAAGGCTAGAAATGGAATTTGTAAAATGAAAGATGAGAATCCCATAATATCAAATCAGTGCCTAAAATCACGTTCTGTGCTTCACAGACAGAAGGCATATCAATATCCCTGAGCATGAACACTTACACAAATATGTGCCTGAGTCCTAAGTGTAGGTCTTAAAACGACCAAAGATACCATGCTGAGGAAACATGGGTATGCTGAGACAAATCCCTGTACAACGCTGAAATTTGCTAATCCACTTCTTGGAAAGAACTATATGCAGCGATTATAGAAAACATTTATTCCGTGCTCTTGTCATTCTTCTACAAAATTTGAGCAAGGTAAAATGTTCTTTTACATCCACTTACAGAGACTTAACATCTGGGATGTCAGCCAATGGATATGCTGGTAGACAGATGCCAAAAAATCTAACTGAAAGGTTAATTTCATTGAGATCACAGAGAAAGATAAAGCTTTGACTCCAGGAATGAGTCCTTTTTTAAACTGAAAGGCAATTCACATTTGAATGCAGCTGGTTTCTTTAGAATCATTAGGGCTGCAATCCTATACCCATTTACCTAGGAGTAAACCCCATTGAACTCAGTGGGATATACTTCTGTGTAAGTAAGTTTCCAAATGTGATCTGATGAAAGCAAAAAAGAAATCCTGAGATCATCATGAGTTGACAGGCTTTGCATTCTTAATAACCAATTACAATAGTGAATATAATCTGTGCTAATAGTTCTTTTTAGCAAGGACTTCTGACATTGAAGAATCAGTTCCAAAGGAGAGCTTCTTCCTCTTCAGACCCATTGGGAAATCAAATAAGTCTTAACTGAGATAACTGTTATCATGGTAGTATTTGAAATGAGAGAAGAGAACACTAGTTTGTGGCTACTTTGTGTAGGTGGAGGACTTTGGGAAACATACAGATAGGACTGATGGCGGGAGACCATAGATGTTAAATATTCTTATATAGGGCTTCCTGTCTTTTATTTAAGGTTAACAGCACAGTCGGATTTACTTGGAAGTAAATTCCGCTGTGTCCAATTCCTAGAAGCATGGTTTTATGTTTAAAAAATGATGATGATGATATGATCATCATCATCATCATCATCCTTTTTCTCTTTTCTCTTAGAGTTCTTTTCTCTTTTCTCTTAGCCTTGGAACTGTTTGATATATATTTTATCTTGTATGTTTTGCACAGAAATATAATAATTATACATGATGTGTTTGTGGGGGGGTTATTTTATTCCTAACATATCTCCACTGAGTCTGTGTAGTTCAGAGGACAGGGAATGGGACTTGGATCAGAATTCAAGTCTCACTTCTCTAAAAATGCATTGTGAGACTTCGACAAGTTATTAACCCAGTTTGCACAATCAAAGTAAACCACGGTGGCTTGCCTCAATCCCTGGCACATGCGCCAGCACATGCTGGGTGCCATTTCCTGTAATTATCCACCTGGGCATACCTTGTCGTGTCATCGGAACTTGGGCGGTATGGCTTCTTTGAGGGGGAAACAACCCTCAACTGAACCCATGGGCTGTTGTAGAGTTGAGGGTTGTTTCCCCCCTCCAACAAGCCATGCCACCTGGGTTCGGACCACATGAGAAGCCGCACCCAGGTGGGTAATTTGGGAAATGCCAGGTTTTAAAACAAAGCTGCTGTATTTGATCATGCAAACCAGCCCAGTATCTCAGCCTTGGTTCCCCGATCTCTAAAATGAGAATAATAGTGAGTGCCTCACAAGGATATCATGAAGGCAAACACAATAAAGCCCACAAAACACTTCGTATGATTTATAGCCCTTCAATATGGCTTGGGAATGGAGGCTGAGGTGCAATGGGCATCTGGAGATCACACAGAAAAGCGTTCCTGTTCATCCTTAGTCCTCTCACTGGCTTTTGATTCTGTGAATCATGCCATCCTCAAACTTAGACCCTTTTGAAGATTAGGTTCAGGGGCTGTCCAGTGGTGTTACTCTTTTTCATCCAGGTAGACTCGGGGTGACCATTGGAGAGATAAGCTTTGGGGGCTGGTATATGTGGTATTCCGCGTGGCTTGTAAAGCCTTCTATGACCTTCCGGATATCTCTCTAGGTAGATTTTTCTTTGACTGAATGTTTTGCATTTTTAAGATGCTTTGTTTGTTTTTTTATTAATGATTTTATATCATTGTTGTAAGCTACTATATTATTTATTTATTTATTTCATTTCATTTCTATGCCACCCAATAGCTGAAGCTCTCTGGGCAGTTCACAACAACAACAACAACTATAATTATAGGTGTGTGTGTGTGTGTGTGTATACACACACACGTACAACAACTATAAATACATATTTTAGAAAAGTAACATATTAATGCTTTACATAAATGAATAGTTATAATTCAGAAAGTGTTTGCTGCAGAATGGGGAGAGGTATCACCTATTTCACTGTTCTGTGTATAATTACATTACAATATCCTAAATGGTCTGTTGATTTACAAGCTGGCTGAAATCTCAGTATAGTCTAAAGTCTGCCTGAATTTAGCAACTAAAGTCAGCCAGACCCATGGAAATGTGTCAAAGCTGACATGAGGGGAAGACAACTATTCTTAGTTTCTTCTGTCGTCTTTTCTTCCCTTACTTGTCTCAGTCTCCATTTTCTTCCAGCACTGGAAGAGTTAAAGAAAACAATAAAAGAACAAGTGAGTGTACAGGATAGGATTTACTGGCATTTACTTTTAATCTATGGTCCTTTGCTCTGTGGCTTATCAGCCCTATGTCAGTCCTTTTTCCTCCTTTATATTTCATGAGCAGCCCCCCATGCTGCTACTGAGAGACAGAGCCCAAGTGTCTGTAAGCTTTTTGTCAGGTAAAAAAAAGAAGAAAAAGGCAAGGAACAAGAGGAAAAAGCAAAGCTAAGAGGCATCTATTAGATGTCACTAGGCTTTTGTATTCATGTCAATGATTCAGGATTAGAGTATTTGAAATAATCTTATTGAGAGGAATCAAAAGCCCCACAGAGCGGGAGGCTGCTCCGTAGCATATGGCAGGGCAGTAGACAATATCTTATTAAAGACGTGTTAGCCAACACTGTTACTTTTTATATTATATTACAAAACTATTGTGCCTCCAAGAGTTAGCTAAATTATATAGTTGGAGAATGCCATGTTGGAAAGGTTTTGTGTTGCTATAATGCTATATAGATTTGCCAGATTGTCTATTCAAGTCATAATGTGGTTATTCGTTGGGGCTTCCTCCTACCCTCACCCACCCATCCCAATACACACACACACACACACACACTCACACTTTCCAAGTACTTCAACTTCAACTCCAAAAGTGTATTTGGAAGTAGTGCTCTCAACAATGTGAAAATGTGGATATCATAACAAAGCACAACATTATCAGCCTCAGGAATAATTTAATTGCCATTCTAATCTGCGGTGGGTTCAAAAAACAAAACAAAAAACCAAGACAGGACAGGACACACAAGCTGCAGAATTCAAGAAAGGATATTCCCGTTATATCTTAAAAGAAAAAGAAAAAGAAAATTCTTGTCTGACTAGGACTTTTGCCAGATTAAGGCAATTAAAATTCTGTTATAATGAACCCTGTATATCTAAAACCTTTATTTGCACTGGAACAAAGGTTTGTAACTGGAGAAATAGCCTGCACTAGATTTATCTTCATCTGCCTACACCTTTCCAGGAGCTAGGACCTGAAGACAAAACAGTACTGTTCACAGCATTTCAACGGTTGCTGTGAAAGTCTATATCTGGGTCACTTTAATAATGTCCAGGATATAATTTCAAGGTAATGAAATAACACATTTTAACGACCTACTTCATACCAAGAACAGATTAACAGCACCAAGCATGCCACATTCATTTTGAACATAGATTTTCATATATACTAAAGAAATGTCACAAGTGTTTTTAAAAAATGCCACAAATGATTCCAGACATTTTTATTTTAATGTGTTTTTAAAAAAATGAAACATCTTTTTAATCTTCTTTTAAAGTGGATGCTTTCGTTCTTCAAACTGTAAAGTATCTGATCACAACTGCCTGTGCAAAGTTCCCTGTAATGACACACAGACAACTTTGTATGGTTTGCCTGTACTTTTCCAGAGCTCTGACAGGAAATAAGCTAGGATGTTAAAAGAGAAAGAGAAAATTCAGAGCGTACTGTGCCGTTGCTACTCCCTACACATGCTGCTTGTTTTCTGAAGCTGTATTAAATACCTTTGGAGGGAGGAAAAATCTGCCACCTTCTATATAGGCTCTATTGATCACAGTTTATTTTGATTCATCTATATTAGCAGTATGTAATCAGTTATTGCTTTACTGGCTTATATGAAAGTGCAGATGTCCACTGTAAACGATAGCAGTGAAACTGTTGTGCATTCACTGGACGACGACGCCACCACCACCAACACAAAGTGTAAATTGGAAGGTGAAAGAACTAGTTTTATGTGGTTAAGGTGCTGTCATGCCATGCTCAGTGCAGAGACCTACAGAAGAGTGTACAGAGCCAATTTCACCATTGGTTGATGCCAGATGCTATATAGGGCTTTTCAAAGGCACAGCCCTTCAGCATCTGGATTATCTCCTCTCCTTGGTTGCCACTGAACCTGGCGGCCTGTAAGTTCATGGACCCTCCTAGGCTGGTCATGTGCCCTAGTTTACATAGGATAGTCCTCTATTTGAAGGTGCTCTCTGTTTGAAGGGCTGCCTGGTTCAAGTCTGGTTTACAGATGAAGAAGCTCAAGAGGGAGTGAGAGCAGGGGCCTTGAAGTTCCCCATCAACAGCTCCTACTTGGACAGCACTCATCTACTTCTACATTTATTTCTATCTATTATATCAGGGCTCTCCAACCTTGGGTCCCCAAATGTTGCTGGCCTACAGCTCCCAGCATACCCAGCCAGCATGGCAAATGGCAAGGGATTCTGGGAGCTGTAGGCCAGCAACATCTGGGGACCCAAGGTTGGAGAGCCTTGTACTATAGCATATGAACATTTTATGTAAATCTGTGTCCCATTTTGTCCTATTTTGGGGTGATGAATTTCTCTTTTGTGGGGGGGCACCCTAGATCCCCACTTCAGCTGACACTTATTGCCTACCTCAGGGGTTGACATGATTGGGGCCCTGCTGAGGCTTACAGGGGGCCTCTGTCAACTCGATTCGATTCCGATTTCGATTTATTACGGTCATATGACCCAAATAAAATAAAAACCAGCCACAACTCCTTGAGCCTCTTGACCAGTGCTGGCCCTCCCATGAGGCTGGGTGAATCCCCTGCCACAGGTGGCAGAAAGGGACGAGTGGTGAATTGTGCCACTCCCCCGCCCCAGGATAGCCAGCCACTGCTTCCTCCAGTGGATGCTCTGGAGAGCCCTGCCGGCTGCTCTCCCTCAGTAGCATTTGCCACAGTGGGAGAGTGGTGGTGGTGGGGCTCTCTGGAGCCACCGCCTGCCCTCTGTTTCGCTCCAAGCGAAACAGGTGGGTGGCTGTTCTCAGATGGGCAGCAGTGACAGCAGCAAGGAAGGCCACTCAGGGAGTGGGGGGGGCACCGAGGGCATCGTGCCCAAGACGGCCACCACCACCCCGGGAAAAAAAAAAACCTTGGACCTGGCACTGCAGTGGCCAGTAACCACAGTGTGCAGAGATGCTCAAGTTTCTGCTGGTGCAAATATCGCAAACGATTCTCAGAGAGGGAGACAGAGGAAGGCAGAAGGCCTGCTCCCCTTCGCACTTGCAATCCCCTTGTTATCTCTGATCACAGATAGGAGATAAGGGGATTCCTCTCCTTGCCTCTTCCCCAAGCTCCGCCCCCCCCCCCACTGCCTCCAGGCTAGGGACTTACAGAGGGAGCCCAAGCTTCTGGGGGGGCAGATGGGGCACCTCTGGAGACTATCCCTGCTGTACATGAACAATTTTTGTGCTGGGTTCTGCCCCTAGATTTTCTTTAGCAGATGGTTCAACACAGTGCCTTGGAAAAACTCTGCTGGAAGGGAGTGGATGCATAGGCCTGCAAGGCCTATGCATCCACTCCCTTCCAGCAGAGTTTTTTCAAGGCACTGTGTTGAACCATCTGCTAAATTCCTCTCCTCTCTAAGCATTCTCAGTCTTTGCAGGTTCTGTTTCTTCCACAAGCGAGCATGTTGGAGTGATTGGTACTTTTTTTCATTAAAACATGTTCATTATGCCCAAGAATTACATATAGGACTGCATCAGTCAGCCGCACAGGCAGTATTAGGGCCGATTCACACATTCTTGATCAAACATGTACATCATGCGTGCGTACACAGTGTATATACCATCACGCCTAAAGGACCAACATGGCTCTAGTCCACCCACAAGTGCACAAGGTAGGGAGCTTGCATTGGCTGTGATGCCTGGCATAAGTAAAGCATGTGCACATGCTGTAAAGCGGATGCATGTTGCTGCTTCACACGTGACCATTTTAATTCATGATGTGTGAAGAGGCCCTAAGACTCTAACAGAGCAATCATATGGGTTGTCCCTGGGTGGGTGTCCAGAGGATATTGTGGATCCCCCTTCCTTGGCCTTAGTCACATCTCTAAGGTCCATGGGAGGGAAAAATCGGAGTGGGAATTTCCCCTCCACCCATTCCTGGCAACCTCCATGGAGAACTCTGCTGCGGCTCCTCTTCCCCAAGGTCGCAACAGCAACCTTGGAAGAGAGGTGGGGAAGGAGAAAAGGGGGTGAGATGGTGGGCAGGAAGGGGAGGGGAAGGAGAGATGTGGATTCACTGGATCCATGAGCCTCTCCATTCCCATCCCTGCCTCCTGAGAGGTAAGTCAGAGGTCCATGTAGCTGAAATTATAGAATCCGAGGAACAGGAGGCTGTAAGAGGCTCCATCTTCTTCCCCATCCTGCCTGGCTCTTGCCAGCAGGGCACTGGATAGACAGAGGGGTCCAAGGTCCTATGCGTCGTGCTCAAAGTTGAGTCTTCATACTGAAGAATGAAGCTCTCTACATTCAGAGTTGGAAAGGCATCTTGCCACCTGCCATTCTTTGAACAGGGTGCCCCACACTCCTCCACTAAGAAATTGCCAGAATTAGAAGTCTAATAATGACGACGACAACAACAACAACAACAACGATGATGCATGCGTTTCCACTGCAACTCCATTTTTAAAAAATAAAGCAGAGGGATCCTGAAATCAGTTTTAATCCAGAGCAATAATTCAGAGAGGAGATATTACTGGATTTTCTCCATTCTGTGCTCCCGAACACTCCATTCCCCCAAAACAGTGGGGGAGGGGGGGACTTTCTACACACACCCAAAAACTCTTTTTAATAATACATGAAATGGAATAAAAGATTCTTAGTTCTGTTGACCCAGGTAATCCTATGGGCCGCCTCTGTCCTCTTTGCCCCTTTGCACACTTTGAAGTAGCAGCTAGCATTAAGAAATCAATAGCTATGAATAGGACATTTGAAGTTTTGTAAAGAGAAACAAAAGAAAAGCCCAGTCCTTTAATATACACTAACCCCTGCAAAGTTGGGCGGGGAGTGCTCTGTGCTTTATGGGCGACCTTGCCAGAATCAGGCCCTACCTATCAGCCAACTGTTTTAAGGGCTTTCTTACACTGAAAAATACAGTACATAGTACATATTCTCAATAGAATTTGCCCCTCAAATAAAGGATAAGCCTGCTCAGTACATCTTCAACCCACTTTCCAGGAAGAACAGAATGAGAAGAAGGCAGAATTCCCGTATTATAAGTGTAAAGACCAAACGACATGTGATGACAACTGTATTTTGGCCCTTAGGGATATAATATGTGGGAGAGGGGTTCAGGGTGGGGGGAGGGAGCGGGGTCCATTTTAGCAGAAGAGGTGTGTGTGAGTGAAGCATGTAGAGCTTTCTGCTTACCTCTCTAGAGCTCCTCCCTACAAGTGCTTTTTTCTCTCAGGCTATTGGGCTGAGAAGAAAAGTGTCTTTACCTCATGTCTAGTTTGGTCCACAGTAATTAGTTACTTGCTCCTCTTATTCTGGGATAATATGTGTTTAAGCTACCATTTGCCATGGTGCAAGGCCCAAGGTGAAGAAGGAACAGAAGGGAGCCAGGGTGGTGTTGTGGAGAAAGTATTGGACTTGTGGTGGGTCAGGGAGACTTGAGTTCAAACCTTCACTCAGCCACAACACTGCATAGGAGAACAGGAAGTCCTTTAATGAGGTACTTCCTGCTACACTTCAGTTTGCTGGCTGCATGTGGTAGTATGGCCTTGTCTTTTCTACGTGAAGCTCAAACTAATCCCAACAAGAGGTGTCAGGCACAATCCCAGGAAGGTTAAGCACTTTTGAATCCCATTGATTTCAGTGGGAGAGATTTAACCACATGCTTAACTCTCTCACTGGATTCAATGGAACTCAAAAGTGCTTAATTCTGCCCAGACCATGCCCTTCATTTCACAACCACAATAGTCACCCCAGCAACTCACACGTACTGGCAATGCACATATAGACCTGATGTGCCTGCGGGCTGCCCTTCAATGTCTCTGTATGTATACAAAGGGATACGTGGGCAGAGTTGCCCACTACTACAGTATATGGGGAAGCCCTTGAAGGTGGGAGCACTCCTGGCATACCTCTGTATCTGCAAGATGACTGCAGAATTGAGGCATTTATTTACAGCACACTTCATGCTGGTTAATTAACATGTCAAAATGCTTACACCAGGGATGGGGACCTTCCAGCTGTGGTCCTAATGTGATCCACGGGGGTTTCCCATCTGGCCTGCACAGCCTCCTTGGATTCTCTAGGGGGCAGGGCCTCCAAACCCCACCCCTTGTAGGAACACCTGCTGTTATCCCCGATCTGTTATAACAGGAGGGATTCGCTTGCATGCCCGTGAGCAGGGGAATCCCTGCTCTTATCTCCAATCATACATCTGACCACAGATCAGAGATAACTGTGAGGACTTGGGGATGTAAGTGCTCAGTGCAAAGCCAGAGAGTCAGCTGGTGCGGGGAAGAGAAGCTCCTCCTAATGCATGCTGAGTCCATTCGTGTATTATGCTTTCTGTTCCTCATTGGGTGAACAGAATACTCAGGCTACATAACATTAACCCTTCTGACTTCTGTTTCTTTGGATCCTCCCAACACCACCTTTCCCTGCTATCATTGGTGGCCACGGACATCCTTGTCATGGCTACCATGTTTGTATCACCTGATGGCATGAAAATAAGTCTGACCGATGTGGAAGAGTAGGGACCGAAGACAATGTATGCACACAACAGGTTTGGTGCGGGCTAGTAACATCTGGAAGTCATAACAGAAGAGGCTTTTCCTGCGACTGTCATGTGCTCTTTGTGTGAATTGGCCTTTAGGTACAAGCCATTTTCAGATTCTTAACATTGCATTAGTAAGAAGATAGATACGGGCAAACCGGGAGTGCTTTGCTATTCAGGGCTCTAGAGGCAGTGGTCGTACAACAGCTCTCTCACAAAGGAACTGCTCACTAGGACAATCTGGGAAAATATCCCAGCACACAGTGTTATGGCACAGAGAGCAGATGTTTTCCTCTGGAATCTAGTGAACACTGATAGCACAGAAACAATATCTTAAATTATCTGGCTTAAGGGGGGGGGGGTGTTGCTTGATCACAGACCTAGGGTTACTGCCTTTAAAAATGGCCCTATTTATTTAAAAAATGAACTGGGTATAGGTATTTTTAGAAAGCCAACTAGCCAGGCTTGTCCAAAAAACAAACAGCCACCTGAAAACCCTATCGAGCAAGGCTCTCCAACCTTGGGTCCCCAGATGTTGCTGGACTACAGCTCCCAGAATCCCTTGCCATTAGCCATGCTGGCCGGGTATGCTGGGAGCTGTAGGCTAGCAACATCTGGGGACCCAAGGTTGGAGAGCCCTGCTCTAGAGGACAAGTGATAGAAAAACAAATGTGTTAGGCAGTGGCTGCTAAGCACTGCAGCTGTATTCAGATATGCCAGTGTTAACAAACCCCACAAACCATTTTCAGTGCAACATGGAGTCTCTGCATGTGTACATTAGAGCTCAAAAATGAGGCACCGGAATAATTTATTTTAGGCACCGGAATAATCCGTTCTATTTGTTTAAGAAAACAGCCCTCAACAAGGATGGGGAAAATACCAACTAGAGTAATTGCTCCCAAAACATGTTCCTTTCATCCCACAATCGATTGTCTCTGCTCAAACAGGTTTTACGGGTTTCTGAAGCATCTCAAAAGTCTGCAAAAACCCTATTTGCTAGAGACAAATGAGATGAGTGTGCACATTATGAGCAATTGCTGCATTTGTCGTATCACTTTCAAGTCTTGGGGGCGGGGCGGGGTGTATTATCTCTCTCCAGTCGTTCTTCAGAACTGGAACCAAAAGTTTAGGGCTGTGAGATTTTTACATCTGGGATTTTTCCAGTGCTGGATTACATACAATCTCAAACAACGGGAACTAGTGGAATCCAGTGTACTTGGAACAAGTATTTATACTGATTCTGCCATATGCGTTGGAAATGGAAATTACTTTCCATGTTTATCTTAGCCAAGAGAACTGCTGCACACTTGATTCATCCACGAAAGGGGGAAAAACCCAAATGTCAAGTCGAGACACCTCAGTCAAATATCTACTTCCACGGTGGTCAGTTTGGGTGGATTTTTTGGGAGTGTGTGTTTGTTTAAAAAGAAAAAATGATTTGAAGCCATGCCAAGACACAGAATCATCGTTCACAAATCAAGAAATAATAAGTCTCTTCCTTCCTGTTGTATTGCACCCTATGTGACTTTTTCATTATCATCTTTTCAGATTCTTACAAAGCAAACCTAATTAGGAAGCTCTCTCATTAGTCTTCCAGAAAAATTAGCACAGCTTATGCTAATTACTCCTGTAAAATTTAATAAACTCATTGAAATGGGAATAGTCTAATGAGGTTTTATTTATTGAACTAGAATAACTATATGGGGGGGGGGAGGTTAGGACATGGGAATATCCAGCGTGGCAATAAAAGTACAATTTATTCAATTCCTGCCCAGGAATTTTATTGCAAACCTTTTAAATTCAAATTTGAGTTACTCTTTGAATGTTAAATCTATGTAGGATGTAATAACAGGAAGTGGTTCATTTTTTATTTAATTTTTTTCACTACAACTAGGTTGAACATGCACAGTGTCACTTGTAACAGAAACGGTTGCACCCTGAAGTGGTTCTGGATCACGCTCACGTCCTCCAAAGATTCATCCCCTCCTCATCTTCATAAAATCACATGTGCTTTAGGGGATTGCACTGTTTGTTCTCTTAAAGGCATCTTCCCCTTCAAATAAAGGTATTAAAATAGATTTTATGTCCTAGCGCATACTACTATACATTCTGCAAACTGTGTCATACTGGGGTAAAATGAGTAGACCAGTTGGGGGAATGGGGAAATAATAACCTTTTTAAAAAATATATTTCTTGGACTTGAGGGATTTTATTTTAACGTGTGCCTTTCTGTTGGGCGCTGTTATATACAGCCTCCTTAAAGGGTCACTGTGTGCATGTGCACACACACGGGCATGTCTGCGTGCGTGTGCACAAGTGTGTGGGGGAGAGCCATAGCTTGGTGGTAGAGCACATGCTTTGCATGCAAACAATCCCATGTTCAATCTCTGGCACCTCCAGGTACAGCTAAGAAAGACAGCGTTGGAAACTCAGAGGAGCCGCTGCTAGTCAGTGCACCCAGTGCTCAGGGCTGGCATCGGCACCTTAGGCCAGAGCCCCAGCGCCCCGGCAGGGCCCACTGCTAGTGTCTGTCCCCTCTCTCCACCATTTTTTGTCCTGACCTGGCACTGTGAGCAGCAAAAGATGGCTGGATCTAGCCACTTGGGGGAATGATGGAAAAGCTGGAGCAAAGCACCAGCACTGCTCGTGGCACAGTCCCTGTGGCCAGGTAAGCCTGCCAGTCTTCTGTCAGTGGGCTAGAGGTAGCCCTGATGATACTGAGCTCCATAGACCAATGTCTGACTTGGCATAAGGCAGCTTGTTTGTTCTATGGTAGTAGTAGTACTACTACTAGTAGTAGTAATAATAATGATAATAGATGATAATAGATGATAATAATAATAATATAATCATTAGATTATTATTGTGGTGGTTGTTATTTGATGATGATGATTTATTAAATTTATGCATCGCTTCCCACCGCAAAAGGCAGTCTTGAAGTGACTCACACACAAATACAGAAATCCATAATTAATAACAGGAAAAACCCTAATCAATATCAACCATAATCATCACATCAATACAAATAAAAATAAACACCATAAACACATAATCTAAAGACAATACAAAAAGTGTTAATCATCCACAATACACAAAATCTCTCCCAGCCAACCCCCACCCATCTCACAGCCAGAATGAACATCACAAAAGTAGCCCACAGCAATTTGGGCCATAACTCATGTCCAAATTGCCTGGGAAAATAAGTATGTCTTTGCCTGGAGCAGAAAAGATGACAGCATCGGTGCCAGGCGAACTTTCTTAGGGAGAGTGTTCCGTAAATGTGGGCTATCACAGAAAAGCCACATTCCTGAACTTCCCCCCTCCCTGAGCTTCTCTGAAGCCGACCTCAGGGATGGGGTAGGTTCATAGGGGAAGAGACGGTCCTTGGG
The DNA here is from genome assembly GCA_021292165.1 of Shinisaurus crocodilurus. NCBI lineage: Eukaryota > Metazoa > Chordata > Lepidosauria > Squamata > Shinisauridae > Shinisaurus > Shinisaurus crocodilurus. Next base: position 115,346,256 of record CM037881.1, read on the forward strand.
GTATTGGAATCCCGAGCCACATAGGACTTTATTATTGGTTAAAACCAGCACTTTGAATTTGGCCTGGAAACAAATTGGTAACCAGTGCAGGCGAGCCAGGACCGTACCTGGCCGCCAAATTCTTCATACTTTAACTAATTCTATCTATCATATGACACCACTTCAGAGGCAATACAGATCACTAGCATACACAGAAAATGTCTTCAGGTCAGTTTGATTGCAATTATAACGTGCTCCTCTAAATACAAAGCCATTTCCCAGAGTGCCCCTGTTCCTGGCAAGTTGTTCAAAAATCCCGCATTTATCCATGACAATAACAGATAAGTGGTTACAAAAGAGCATGTTATACAACTCTGAAGTGGCAACGGTAATATATTTATATACCGTATTTTTCGCTCCACAAGACGCAATTTCCCCCCAAAAAAAACTAGGTGGAAATGTCTGTGCGTCCTATGGAGCGAATATAGTAAAAAAAAAAATTTATTTATTTATTTATTTATTTATTTTTACTTTCCTCTGCTGGTCCGGAAGAGCGGAGGACTCCTGGGCGGGGCAGGGGAAGCCCCCACCTCTGATTCCCCGCGGAACAGCTGATTAAACTATTATTATTATTATTATTATTATTATTATTATTATTATTATTTACTTTCCTCTGCTGGTCCGGAAGAGCAGAGGACTCCCCGCCTCTCAGCTGATTCCCCGAGGAACAGCTAATTTAAAAAATATTATTTATTTATTTTTGTACCATACGGTAAGTGCGTCTTATGGTCCGGTGCGTCTTATGGAGCGAAAACTGCGGTTTTACTCAATCTCCACTTTTCGTACTTACACCAATACAATCACATTTCAGGTGACAATCAGCATTCAACGGTATTTCTCAGGACATTCACAACATGTTCTGGTGCTGCTAATATTTACATGTGAATGTTGTCATTCACTCATTTCCAGATACATTGTAGTATTATATAATGTGTGCACGCCCTTCTGTCAGTACACACAAGAATCGTTCTTGATTGGACATTGCCAAAGCCATATTCTACTGGCGTAGGAAAAGGGTGGAAATCTTTGTGTAAAATATATATGTGATTTAAATGTGGTCCTTGCCTGGCATTTCAGGTTGCCATTCTATGTTAAAGTTCATTCAGACTGAATACATGGTTGAGCAGTCTGCTAGGCATGAGAGAACATCTTTGCAAACCCTCCTTCCCCTCTCACCAAACTTGTCCTGTTTAGGATCACTTGCAAATAAAAAAATAGCTAAATATGGTTTTGCATATCAATTGGTATAATCGCTTACAATTATATGCACGGCGCAGGAGTGACAGCAGAGTGCAACTCAACATATGTTCCAGCTCATGACGGCTTTTTTAATGTTAAAACAATTTGTACAAAGTACTCTGTTTAAGACACAGGCGCCATATAGATGGCTTTACGCTTTTCCAAGCCAAGGGAGACAAAATTGCACTAGCAAATATCACTAGTAACATCACCAGAGCCACTAACTGTACAAAGCACATACTTTATTTTGCCTAAATTGTTTGAACTAGCCCTGGCCAAGAAAAAGGTTTTAAGTACCCTACTGGGACAGATGCTAAGCGGCAACAATAGAAGCCACACTAATGCGATCCAGGTAACCCAATCCTGTTTCAAAAACACAGGCAAGGCTAATTACAGCACCGCTGAGTCAAATTTCTTATGCCACTTCAACCCACAGGAACAGGTCAAAATCAAATGTTATTCAAACCACAGTCATATCAACCTTCTGTATCAAAGTCACAACTTGAAACCGAAGGAAGAATTCTAAAAGATTAACCAGCTCACATTCAAAATGTGTGGTGAAGGAAAGTTAGCTCAGTCTAACAACCACCAAATTCAGCTTGAAGTCTGTCTCTATGAATAGTTCTGAAATGCTGGTTCTATCAGCTAAAGTACTATGACCAAAGTCCTCCATAACTAGGAAGCATAATCCATTTTCCTATAGAATAGCATTTTTCTTAGAAAGAATAGCATTCAGTAAGGGCAGCTTCGTTCAGATTATCATATCTTAATAAGCCAAGATGTGAACAACCTCTATGAGCAGACCTTTCACAGTGCAAACAGTCAAACCAGGAAGCCTCTAATTAACCATAATTTCATCCAAAATAGGAAACAAAGATTACCAGCTTTGGAACAAGCAAGGATATTAAACCATAGTTTGAAGTTGGTTTAATATCCTGGCTTTTTGTGTAGCTGGTTTCCTGGTGCAAATGAAATGGGAAACTATGGTTAACCAGAGACTTCCTGGTTTGACTGCTTGGACTTCGAAGGGTCTGAAACAGAAAGGGAAGCGAAGGGGCTGCATGCACGGACAAAAAGCTTGTTCATATCTTGGCTGAGATACGATTGTCTGAATGCAGCCAGTGTCTAAGCTGAAGGTGTTATGACTTAAATGAACTGTAGCCAACAAATCTGGACACAGGTAGCAACACACACACCTCACTATTAAGGGTCTTACTATTTCACTATTGAGAACAATGGGGGACGCACATATGAACTTTGCTTTCAATGCAACTAACACTGCTACCTTTAATACCACATCACTCTATAATATACTCCGATCATGTATTGTTTTGTGACTTTTGCACTCTCCTATATTTACCTTAGTTAACATATGCAATATTCCTTAATATATATTGACTGCTATTTTAAACTAACTCAGGAATATTTTGCAAAGACATCTGCTATAAACTACTAAAACATCTGTTATTATTTTACAAATCATACCAGATATGTAAGACTGTATTAACAGCACAATCCTATACATGTTAACTCAGAAGTAAGTCCCATTGAGCACAATGGAGTGTACTCCCTAATTTAGGATTGCAGTGAAACACCAGCAATTATCAATCATCTTTGTCTAGTAACTCTGTAACAGGATTCCACTTCGCTCCAGCACTGCACACACACTTTCCGTACAATCCAACAAAGAAAATACGATGAACCTAATGTGGTGAACTTTAATTTAGACAATAAAGACAATAAAGCAAGAGTGAGAGCTCAGCTCCCCACTAATATAGTATTCTCTCTCTTAACTGATGATAGACAATATCAGCCTTGCGTGGTCACTTAACTCTCACAGAGTAATGCGACATCGTAACAGTTTATCATATGTTTCTGTATGACGAGTTTCAATAATTAAAATGTAAAAATGACTATTTGGCTACAGCGTTGCCTAATTTGCAAGCCTGCCGAGTGCAAATTGCACAGAACAACTCCAGTGAATTTATTGTTCTATAGTGATTTATTCGGTCATGTCAGATTAGTAATTTGGATCAGTTTAGAAACCATAATAATTAAGACGGGCAAAATGAATTAATCAACTGACAATACAATGAAAATTGCACTCAAACCAAAGAAAACAAGCTGGAAGCCAGGAAAGGGGGAGGGGGGGAAGGAATCTTTAGTTTGTCAATCTCTTGATGCATAGATAAGATAAAACAAATCTTACAATTTAGATGGATTGCATCCAAGGGAACTACTGTAGCTAAAAAGTGATCATGATTCAAACATTTTTCAAAGTAAAAAGCTAAATATTTATAAGCACCCAACCACATTTCATAAATCATAAACTATTATTATTTTATATTCCTGAAGCTTCCCAGGCACAGCATGCGAATTGAGGCACAGAAAGTTGCAGAGAAAAATATCCCCTTTAGGAGCATGAATCAGAGACTATCACCAGAACATTCCACAGAGCCTCCTCTCACGGATAGATCCCATATGGCCTTTCCATGAGAATCAAAACCTTGTAGCATCACTAATTCCATACGAACAACAAAATTACGCCCACGGACACACATCAGTCTTTGCCCATTAGCAACACAAGGCAGGTGTTTCATTATAATGAGGAGCACAAGATAAATAAATAAATAACGCGAAATAAATTCAAGGGAAAGGATAGCATCCCTTACCTGTCAATTATCACTGGATCTGAAGGAGTCTCGTTTCTGTTGCCACAGCTTTTCTTGTCACAACAGCGGCTACAGAGCAAAAGGGAGAGGATTTAGTGCCGCCATTACACTCTAAAAAAAAAAAAAATCATAATTACAAATACAGGAGGGTTCACGTTGTTGGCTAGAGTTACCACTCTGTCCCTGCCTGCTGGAAATCAGTTGTATATGGCAGGTCACATATGGGTTAATTACTAGGTTTAACTTCTTGTACAGCTGGCAAGCAACAAGCACTATCACAAATATACAGAAAGGAAGAAAAAAACTGTTAGCCCTCTTTTAGGGATAATAATGCAAGGTTTCTAGAGATAACAATAATGACCTCCTCCAGCTACATTGCAAGTGGTTCAAGCTGTCCTATAAGTACCGGTAAGTTAAAACAAGGGGTACGCAGCAACCTCCTATGGAGAACAGATTATTTCAGTGCTCTAGTTCTGTGGCTGTTAGAATCCTGAGTTATCCTAGCTTTCTTCCCCACCCCCACTTTTTTCAAAGGGGGGGGGTATCTACACCTCAGGGTTGTGGACTTGTTTGTTGTAAGTGTGATGGCAAGGTGTGGAAAAAGCTAAGGATCCAGAAAGCAAGAAGAAGAATAAATGAATCCACAATTCATCATGTTTTGCAAATTGCATTAGTTAAGACCATTCTTACAAGTTCCCTTCTGAGATGCTGCCTGGAGACTATTTGGAGTATAGACGAATGTGGCGGAAACACAATGAGAGCCAGTGTGGCGCAGTGGTGAGAGTGTTGGACTGGGACTCGGGAGATCCAGGTTCTATTCCCCGCTCGGCCATGAAACTCACTGGGTGACTTTGGGTCAGTCACTGACTCCCAGCCTAACCTACCTCTCAGGGTTGTTGTGAGGATAAAATGGAGAGGAGGAGGAGGATTGTGTAAGCCGCCTTGGGTTCCTTGCAGGAAAAAAGGCGGGATATAAATATAAATAAATAAGGACATGAGTGGCGGCTTTGCGTTTACACATTACTTGCAGATAAAACGTGCTTTTGAGCATGACATATTTCCACTGAGTAGCCATGTATAGGATTACGCTGTAAACCTTGAATATACCAAAGAGCAGACTTTGGAACTATTCTGAGAATCTTGGTATTTTAATGAGTGTGTGTCGGTCAGGAGCAGAACCGGCCATTTTTCCCACCTGGCCCCTGAAAAAGGCTAACCACCTGGCTAACCACCATCACGGTCGACATCACCCTGTTTATGTGACTGTATGAATACCTACAAAGTAGTGAGGGGGGGGACGCAGCCGTGGCAACTCCAAGTTTTTGAGGGCCCTTGGCCAGACACCTTCAATCAATGAGCCCCCTCCCTCAGTGAGTCTAACCTTTTCACCGCCATTGCCACCAGCTGCTCTTGCTGCTCATCCTGTTTCTCATCGTTGCTACCACTCACGTGCTTAATGGGCAGAGAGCCAGTGAGCAAGTAAGCAGTGGCATCTACTGCTCCTCCTTCTCACCGCCACCATTGCTGGCCTGAACAAGAAGCAGGTGAAGAAGTAGGACGAAGCAAGTCCAGGGGTCTCTTGCCAATAGGGCCCTGCTGGGGTGCGGGACCTCAGCAGGTGCCCAACCATGCCTACCCTTGATGTCACACCAGGGATGTAGTTATCATAGGCCCAGTTTGGGGAGAGGCATCCCTCTGCATCTTCCACTTTGACCTTGTGTCACTGTGTGTGTGTTTCATAGATTTCATAGATTATAGAGTTGGAAGAAGCCTACAAGGCTATCGAGTCACACCCCCTGCTCAATGCAGGAAACTATAGGAGAGGTCTCCCATCCAAGTAATAACCAGGCCTGACCCTGCTTAGCTTTCCACGCTCAGACAAGCTGAGCCAGCGTGAGCCACAGGCCTTGCCCTGTGGGGTTGACTTGCAAAGGACACATACGTACAGACGGACAAACATTCACATTTATATAGTAGATAGAGTTGGAAGGGGCCTACAAGGCCATCGAGTCCAACCCCCTGCTCAATGCAGGAAACTAGAGGAGGGGTCTCCCATCCAAGTAATAGCCAGGCCTGACCCTGCTTAGCTTTCCACGCTCAGACAAGCTGAGCCAGCGTAAGCCACAGGCCTGTGTGTGTGTGTGTGTGTGTGTGTGTGTGTGTGTGCGCAGCCTATATAAATAAGATAAGGCTTCTTGCATTTCAAATTCTGCCACAAGGAGGGCCCACATGGGAAAAGTACCTAATGTATGATCTGCATGCTTCACAACACCCAGACACATGGAGGCACTTCTCACCTAACAACGATCCACACACTACTTTCTACAAAACAGGGTGAAGCGACCTGTTTCAGGTGGTACCATGAGTGGGGGATAGATGAAGGTGGAAATTGGTGTCGGAATGATGGAGTAAGACCTTTTTAAGCCCTAGCTTAGTGAGGTGGACACTATTTGGACTCTGCTTCAAGTAGCAAACTATCACAGAGAGAACTGTTCATACATTAGGCACACCACATGGCTGCTCCATGTGAGGGAATACTGAATGTATCAAAGTCCATTTATTATAGATACATAAATGAACAAAATTAAGATTGTAGCAGTTTATGTGATGGGCCTCTCCCTTCAGACATATCAAGAAAGAAAGCTAAAAGCAGCCTTCTCCAACCTGGTGCCCTCTAGAAGTTTCGGACTACAATTCCCATAAGCCGCAGCCAGCATGGCCAATAGTCAGGGATGATAAGACTTGTAGTGCAAAACATCTGGAGGGTACCATATTGGGGAAGGACAGCTAAGGGGCAGGCCATAGTTCATGAAGGCTGGGAAGTGAGTGGCGAATGCTAGCAAGAGTTGATCTGATTTTGAATCTTGCAAAAAATCAGCCCCTCCCTAGAAGCTAACCCTATAGTAACTTTGTATGAAGATGGACTACCTTTCCCCTATAGAGTGTGGAAGAACTTCAACACTAGGAGAAGCAGTTCTTAGAAGTGTCACACCATATGAATAGCTCTCCAGGGAGCGTGACAATGGCTCCCTTGTGCTGTTCAACAATATAGTGAACAATGTACAGTGACCCACCATGACTGGCAATGAAACGGTAAACTACACGAAGCATAATAACAGAAATGCCTTTTACAAAAGTGGACTGCTTAAGTAGTTTTATGAAAATAAAAATAAAAAAGAACGCATAACTCTTTTCACAGGGCCAAACTTCACAGCAGCTGTAAAAGGCTTCAAACTTTTCACAGATGAAACATGGGTGGAATCTACAAGTCTGCAGAATTGTCATTGTTTGGGTTGTACCAAAAATAATGTGAACCATTGATTCTTTCTCCACCCTGTGAAAAAAAATAGCTTTAAGACATATCAGGATTTGGGGAACTGTCCACCAATTACATAACACATTTCATATCAACTTGTTTTACTCCCCTGTCCCCCCCACATGCGCCACTAGGTAACGTTTTTTTTAAAAAAATATCTCACTCTTTTTTTTTTCTTTTAGACCGCAAATAGCTCTCTCTTCAAATGAAGCAGTACTAATTAAAGATATGATCTCACCTACTCTCAGAGATGGGCACAGGATATAAGAAGTGATCTACATGCAATGGTTTAAAATGACTGTTTAAAAACTAAGGCCTCTGAAGAACTGGAGAATTTAGTTAGCTACAAGATGATGGGGAAATGATGCATTACAATCTCTATAGATAGCAATAGAGGGGGAGGGGAAACCTGGTGACCACAATGAGTCATACCTAAAAAGGAAAGAAGATTGTTTTTATCACTTGAGTAGTCTCAAGCACACTCGCTCCCATCTGTCTGATCCCTGAAAGCCAGGTGGCGCTGTGCTGATCCCATACTGATATTTATTCGTTCATTCATTCATTACATTTCTATACCGCCCATTAACTGAAGATCTCTGGGCGGTTTACAAGAAAAAAGCTTAAAAGCATAAAAGACAATAACATCGTAAAACATAATATAAAACCCATAAGTTTAAACAGAATAAAGCCAAAGTAGTAACCAAGATAAAAGCCAGCAGCAGTGCAAAGATCTAAAAATGTACTAACACAATTTTTAAAACTGAAGGACTTAAAAGCCTGGGGATATAATGATATCCCAGCATTCCTCAGTAAAGATTGTAATCCTCACTGCACTTGAGCCAAACTCCACACACCAAAAAGACTATTAAAAAGCTACGTATTTTGTCCTCTGGAACTGCTTCCTCAGTTCCCCAGTTGTGCACTAAAGCAGGGTGTCAAACCTTTTTCAAACTAAGCCTTAGGAGAGGCATTTCAACCTTTTAGAACAGTGTTCTCCTTGGGTCCCCAGATGTTTTTGGCCTACAACTCCCAGCATGCCCCAGCCATGCTGGGAGTGTAGGCCAAAAACATCTGGGGACCCAAGGTTGGAGAACACTGTTTTAGAAACTGCATAGAAGCTGGGAAAGCACCAAATTACCAGCAGTTGGAAGAAGAGGGCGGGGCCTTCTGGGCAATCCCCAATTGGGATCCCAGGGCGGGCAGATCTGGGCTGTGGGCATGAGGTTCTGCACCCCTGCCATGTAAGCTGTGGAGTCCTTACCAGTTTTCATGCCTAGGTAGCAGATTTCTCCAGAATATTTTGATTATTTCTCTTTAGGTGCATACCTATAAAAAGGCAGGGCATGATCCCACCAAAGTTAAGCACTTTTAAGTCCCATTGATTTAAAGAGAAGAACGGTAAACATGTGGTTACCTTTCTCCCATTGAAGTCAATGCAACTTAAATGTGTTGAGCTTGAGCTTCATCATGCCTTTCTATGAATATATATTATTGATTTTCATAAATATAATTTTGATGAGAGTGAGCCTTGGGCAAAGAATATTTCAATGGCATAACATTATTTTTTTTAAAAATCTATACCAACATATGAATCCTGTCAATAAATACATGATTCAAAGCAAATTGATTCCGATGATTGAGATGAAGAGGTTGTTTGTTTGTTTGTTTGCTTTAAAGAGAAGCTGATTAGGAAAGCTGATGAGTGGTCTAGGCATTATGATGTGAGAGTTCTGTGATTGGCTCTCCCTGTGATTGGCTTTTACCCTCCCCTTAAAAGCCACAGGAGGGTCTGGTTTGGATTCAGGCTGCAGTGCAGAGCAGGAGAGGGTTAAACCTTTCCCCCTCGCCCACCCCCCAGCACTGAGGCCCTGATCTAAGTCACACACACCTTGTAACTGCTATTAGCCATGCAGGGGGAAACACACAGGCACAAGATGAGTGTCTATATCAGGGCTCTCCAACCTTGGGTCCCCAGATGTGGCTGGCCTACAGCTCCCAGCATACCCGGCCAGCATGGCTAATGGCAAGGGATTCTGGGAGCTGTAAGTCCAGCAACATCTGCGGACCCAAGGTTGGAGAGCCCCGGTCTGTATGTTTTCTCCTCCACAGCTAATAGCAGCTTCAAGAGGGCTAAATCCTGGATAAGTGGGCTGTATAGAAATATTTCAAATAAACAAAGACATGCATGGCTCTTGGGGCTGTTTAGTGCTATGAGAAAAAGTAGAGATGAACTATCCTGTTCATACAGCAGTGATGATCTGGGCTATATATTAGGACCAGGGAACTATAACAACAACAACAACAACAACAACAAAATATTGGGTGGATAAGGAGCTGGACTGTGAGTATGGGAAGCTGTCTTTTGCAGAGCACATTCACATGACTGTCCAAATCCATGGTGGCTTTCAAGTGATTATGAAAAAAGTGCCAAAAGCAGATCTATGCCAATGGCATGCCTGCTGGTCCGCAGTCAGAACAACACAACCTGACCAAAGAAACCCCACATTTTCCATAGCGACATGGTTGTGAGAAGGAGCCTTTGCTCATAGGTTCCTCTTTAGAACTGGGGTCGTTTCTTGCTATCTTCCTAGCACCATGGCTACTAACAAAAATTAGCTTGACAAGACACCCCTGTAATATGAATTATGAAGAATAAATGCCACCGTGGCAAGGATGCTTGCCCCCATCATTTTTTTATCATTGCCAAAAAGAATGATCTCTTCGAGATCCGTTGAAATCCTGTGAAATAAACAAACTGCCTGAAATCCTAATTTAGCTTTGCTGTTTCCCGTCTCTACTCATCCAGGATTTCTCCTGTAAGATATGAGTTCTTTTGTCTCCTCCACTCCATAGTTCCCCCTGTTCTGTAAATATTCAGTTTTGGTGACATAAACTCAAAGTTTTATTGTGCTGTTAGCCTTGATCGAAGGCGCTGCTGAAAGTTGTTTGGGAATTAAATATCTAAAACAAGCTATTTTGAAGCACAGGCCTTCACTATTTCATGTCTGGAATGAAGAAATTTCATCTTAGAGAGAGCAAGCTGTCTTTCACACCATATGGCTAATGGTAGTGCATAGCAATTAGCTGGGCTGATTAATGGGGAACAGACTCTAATTTTATGCTTATAATTGAGGCTGCATTTGAACCCCTAGTGCAGATTCAGCACATCCTAACTTGCACTTACAACGGGCAGGAAAGCAAGCAGCAGTGAAATCAAGAACTGTGTTCACACACACACACACACACACACGCAGCCTTCCTTATTGTTTGGAAGGGCAATATCAGTACAATTGATCACAGATTTGTGTAGTAAGATCAGGCAGCCTAACATATAAACAGCATCCTTTATACTTCTATCAACATCTACGAACACCCAAAAATATTTTAATAGTGAATTAGCCACTTATTTCAAGGAAACGCTGGGAGCAGTTTCCCATTTTTGCCTATATGGGTTTGTAAAGCAGAGAGAAACTGAAAGAACTATTGGACATTAAGAACAATACAAATATAAAGTCAGTATACCAAATAAATTGAAGCATTTTGGCATGGAATATTGTTTTCATGTCAAAATAGATCAGCGGCAATGAAATAATCACATATTCTTTCCCTGCCTACCCATGATGACTCCGTTCTCCTTTCCTTCTTTTGTTTCCCTTCACCTTTTTAAAGTTGTAAGTCCTTTGGGGTAGGGATCTGTCATACCTGTTCTTTGTAAAGCGCCTTGTATGTAGATGGTGCTATATAAATTTATAATAATAATAATAATAATAATAATAATAATAATAATAATAAATTTAGCTAATATTCTCTTAAAATGCATATTTAAAGTTCAGCATGTATAAAGTAAATATGTAGAATTTTGTATATTTTAAAGAGAACCCAGTAATTTGGGTCCATACTGTAAATGAAAGGAAATTTTCTGGGTGTTAAAATTCTAACTTTCATCTGTTCACACTGAAATCATAGGACATTTTGTCACTATACTGCCCCCGACACTGGGGTTAATATATAGCCTTCATGACAACAGCGGCATTATCTAGCCCACATTTACCAGCTGGATTTCTTCCTGCAAAAACACAGTCTATGTTGTGGGGGGGGGGGGGAATGATGATGACAATTCTAAAGGAGGCCCATGTCTCACTTTGAGAACCCAGACTCTCAAAGAAGGTGTGCATTGCTCCATAACTGATCCTAGCAAACCACACTAGAACTCATGGTAGTCACCTGGAGAACTTTCCTCCACATCAGAGTTTCATTGTATGGAGATTCCGGAAATATATTAAAAAATAATAACTTCATCTGCATGGGCAGGCGTTTAAGGACTATGCTGAGTGTCTGCTGTATAATCTAGGGCAGCCTTCCCACCCATCCTGGTGCCCCCCAGATGTGTTGGACTACACTCCAATCATCCCTGCTTTCCAACATATCCAGAAGGCACCAGGTTGGGGGAGGCTGATCTAGTGTTATCAAGTGGCCAGAAAGGAAACACCCGATCATCTTTCTGAAAAGGGGAAGATGCTGCCATCAGTTTCAAACTAGAGTCCCATAGAGTTGCTGTTGCTTAGTTTTGCCAGATTCGAAGACGCCAGCTCCAAATACAGATACATGTGGAAAGATTTCCAGACAAGGACAAACCTTGTACAGGGCCAATGACCTTTCCCCCCCAAGACTTCGAAATGGGGGTAAATTTGCTACCATGCATGGTACCACTGAAATGAAGAAGCCATAGTAAACTTACGTACACGGATCTTTGCAGCATCCAGGCCTTATATCTGCATTGCAGATATCATCACCTTGGCCACAGACCTCCTGGGCCTGGCCTGGGCCCCCTACTCCTTTAATAAACAGTCTATACAAAATCTCACTGCTGAGAATAAATGTAAGTATAAAGATGACAACATTGTTGGCAGTCTGGCCCAGCTGAACGCGATAGTAGTGGCCCAACATTGCGATTTTACTGCTGGAGATTGTGCTGGATAATTACTCCTCCTCAAAAGGCTGCAATTTAGATACTATTCTTTTCTTGGTGTAAAGACATTTCCTGTGCCTATTAAGGGTGCACTGTCTAAATGGAAACATCTTGTACTGTATATTGTTCAGGATAGAGCTCTAACAGATAATTGAAAATGGGCATGATGACTGTGACTTTGCTGCTAATTGCACACGAAGAACTGTGTTATTTTGGGCTGGTTGAAGGCAAAGTAAGCTATGTTTTCAGTCCCCAAATAGCTTCAGGTTCAACCTAGTTTTTGAGACAGAAATTCATTTTCTCATAGCTAATTAAATGGTGACAGGATCTTTCTTACCTGCACATTATTTCATGGGTGAGCAGAACTCTGCACATTTCTGGGTTCTTGTCTTGGCCTTCATATACTATCGCCTAGAAAGAAAAGACAGGGAGGATTTTATTTTTTTATTATTTTTTTAGCTGGAGAAAATGATCGCTGCCACAGTACATGAATGTGTAGCTATGTGGCCAGCCAGTTAGCTTTGCTTAAAACCAACGGCATCCCTGCAAAAATTGCCTCAAGAATTGTTGTCGGAGAGCCCCAGAAGCCAAGCCGAGTGAGCTTTGCTTGTCTCTCTTTCTCTCTTCTGTTTTAACCAATACATTATGCACATCTTCTGAGCGCTGTGTAGGATAGCCTTTTTTAGTAGTCAAGACAACCACAATGTTCTTTCCAATTCAGAATAAAATATAAAGTTAATAGCGTAAAATAAAAAGAAAGAAAGAAGGAAGGCTCAGTCAGAACACTATGGGGCCTATTCATAAAATGAAAAAGTTAATATATTTTTAATTCAAAAAGCATGGCTGTGCACTTAACTAGCTACCACATGAGTACAGAACCTGATTCACAACATGCTCTGTAAAACGCCAGCCTAGTTAACTGTGCTAACAAATTAAAGGAGAGTAAATTTCTGTAAATACAAATAAACAAGTTGTGGAAAACAAGAGCATAAGGCAGTACAGACACCCCAGTAGCTGATATATTCCTTGTCAATATTTACCAGTGTAGAGTGGCCAGGTGTCCTACCTTACAGAGGACAGTCCTCTATTTTTTTAGAGCTGCCAGAGAACAGTCCTCTATTTGAAGAGGTGTCCAGTCCAAGTCTGGTTTAAAGTCAAAGAACCATGAGGAGGGAGAGCCGTACCCTTGAAGTTGCCCATCAACAGCAGCTGCACCGAGACAGCGGACTGAGGAGGCACATGGGTCACCTAGTCAGTCTTCTTCACCATGGTGAGATATTTTGTATTTCTATTCTACTTCTTGTTTCTACATTTGCACCTATACATGTACATTTGCATATGCAAATGTTATGCAAATTGGTGTCCTTGTTAGTCTTCTTTTATGGCAATGTGTTTCCGCTTTTGGGGTGATGTGTTATGCGTGACCCTAATTATGCGTGGCTGTGAGTGACCAACACATGGTTTACAAACATGAGTGTTGCACAGGTAGACTTGTTTTGGAGTGGTGCCCTGTGAAATCCACTCTAGGTGGCAAAATCCAGATTTGCTGCCACATAATGTGAAAATTACTACTCTTCATTTCTAAATTCAGAAACAGTGGGGCGGCTGCAATCCTATACATCAGTGTTCTCCAACCTTGGGTCCCCAGATGTTTTTGGCCTACAGCTCCCAGCATGGCTGGGGCATGCTGGGAGTTTTAGGCCAAAAACATCTGGGGACCCAAAGTTGGAGAACACTGCTATACATGCTGACTTGAAGCCAGTGGAACTTACAGCTGAGTAAGTAAGTCTATGTAGGACTGGCCTGTAAAACTAACAAGAAAGGGACAATTTAGCCTGGTGCAGCTTTCCCTATCTCAATGCCACCCTGTCAATACACAACAACATTCTACATAGCAACCACAATAGAAAACCATTAACTACCTGGAGGAAAAAATTACATTTTCCCCATGTACAAAATATGATCTTGAATAAGTACTACAATGGCATTACAAATAGAAAACAAAGAAGATTTCCAACGAGCCGGGGTGGGGGTGGGGATCGGGCCTGTCCCTTAAATCAGGGGTCTTCAAACTAAGGCCCACGGGCCACATCCGGCCCACCTTGCCTTTTTATCTGGCCCGGCGGCTGATCGGCGGAAGCAGACTTTTTAAAAACTGTTTCGCTTCAAGCGCCGATTCTTTTGTCGAGTATGCTCATTTGTGTGGTGGCAAAAACAAAAATATTTGTGTTAGGCATGAAACAATTGTGCAACTATATATGTAAATACCACCAGCCCTGCCAGGAGTATTCATTAATATTCCCCCTTCTTCCCTCCCCATTCCTTTTTCCTTGTGTGTCGTGTCTTTTTAGATTGTAAGCCTGCGGGCAGGGACTGTCTTGTTAATTGCTGTAAACCACCCAGAGAGCTTCAGCTATTGGGCGGTATAAAAATGAAATGAAATGAAATGAAATGAAATAAATAAATAAATAAATAAATAAAATAACTTTCCATTTAAGGGGGAAAAAAATTCACCCCTATCAAGTAAAAAAAAAAGGGACCCAGGTCCTTTTTTTTTACTTGATCCATTCATTCATATTTTTTTCAAACTATAGTCCAGCCCCCCCAACAGTCTGAGGGACAATGAACTGGCCCCCTGTTTAAAAAGTTTGAGGACCCCTGCCTTAAATAATAATAAAAAAAAGGTTGATATGCAGAAATCAGCAGGCTTTTCTTGGCATGGAGCTCTGTTCACCTGCTAATTGCTGCAGATCAAACTGCTGGTTAAAGGAACAGCTACAGGGGCCAGTTCAATAGTTGGCAACCCTAATAGGGGGGAAGGGGGGGAGGCTTACTGCTGAAATCTGCAGCAAACAATTTATTGAGGTCCAATAAAAATGGCAAACAGCCTCATGCAGGGAATACCGCTGTGCAGGGGCATATGTTTTTGCAGGACTGAGCTCTGCATTTGCAATACTTAACCTTTCCTGCCATCTTGTTAAAGGCAGGCCATTAGTAAGCTCCTTTTACTAGGGTGAGCAGATGCAGAGGCGGGCAGGGGCTCCCTGTATCTTTCTTTGCACAGAAGAGGGGATTTCTTCAGGAGCAGCTTGTTGTGTGAGGCTAAGAAAATCTGCACCTCCTCAAATTCCCTCTTCTGTACAACTGTTAAAAGTACAGAAACCCTCTTGTCCTTTGTATGTGGTCACCCTACATATTACAAGTCACACAGTCATAAAAATACTTCAAAATTCAACAGCAGTTCATATGCTACATAGAGGTAGGAAAAGAAGAGACATGAGTGACTTGTGTATCTTTGATTATTTTCTTTATTTTTAAATGTGTGCAGTGATGAACCTATGGAATCACTTCTGGATCTTCATTTCCTGTTCCTATATGATGGAAGAAGAATTGCCTTGCCCGATCAGTCCATAGTTCTACCTAGATTACTTTTATCTCCTGCAGCGGCCAGCGAAATGATTCCCATCCCCTGTTCTTATCTCAGGTATACTGTCTCTGTATATGGAGGTTCTATTTAAGCTATCATGACTAATAACCATCGATGAACCCATTCTACACCAATTTGCCTATCCTTTTATAAGAACCTTGCAATGTACGAAGTGGCAGCTCCTATTACAGGTTTAGGCAATATTCATGTCTCTGTGTGAATAGGCTTTGGGTGGGGAACGTATGGCCCTCTAGATGTTGTTGTACTGCAACCCCCATCATCCTTTACCACTGGCTATCCTGGCTAGGGCTGATAGCACTTGCAGTCCAACAACATTTCGAGGGGGGCCCATAGCTGATATATACAAACGGAAGCAGCTTGCATTGGACTTGGTGCTGTGCTCCCAGTTGCTGCACAATGACAAGGTATATCTCCATCTTTGATGCTGAGTTGCCATCAACAGCATCATTTGGCCCATCCTGATGGAAAGGAATCTTACTTAGATTTCATAGATCATAGAGTTGGAAGGAGCCTACAAGGCTACCGAGTCCAACCCCCTGCTTAACAGGACCGGTGCAGGGCAGTTTGGCGCCCTAGGCTAAATTATATTTAGCGCCCCCTCCTCTTGTGCCGTGGGGGGGGCTCCAGAAAGCAGCCCTGCTCTGCAACCTCCCGCCGCCGCCACCGCCACCCCCCCACGCTGCCGCCCCCCACCTACCTTCCCACGCCTCCTCCGAAAAGGGATCCCCGCGCTCTGTTTTTGGCCGGGGGAAACCAGAGCAACAGGGCTGTTTAAGCCCTGTTGCCCTGGTTCCTCCCGCCAAAACAGAGCGCGGGCGGGGCTCCGGAAACAGCGCGGAGAAGGTAGGTGTCGGGGGGGAGGCGGTGCGGAGGCGAAGCGAGGCGAGGTGGGGGGGAGGCGGCGCGGGGGGGAGGCGGCGCAGAGGCGAGGCGAGGTGGGGGGGAGGTGCCCAGGCTCGGCCCCACCACTACTCTGGGCGCAATCCCCCGCACTGACCTGGCTTTCTCGGTGAGGCGGGCGGGCGGGCAAGGCAGGAGCGCGCCGGCAGCGAAGAGGAGCGCAGCGTTCTGCGCCCTCTTCCGCTACGTGCCCTAGGCAACAGCCTAGTTGGCCTAGCGGTAGCGCCGGCCCTGCTGCTCAATGCAGGAAACTAGAGGAGGGGTCTCCCATCCAAGTAATAACCAGGCCTGACCCTGCTTAGCTTTCCACACTCAGAAAAGCTGAGCCAGAGTAAGCCACAGGCCTGTAAAGTATTTCTCGAGAAACCCTGAGGAGCAGAAAACAGTCAGATTATTGCCTCAGCAAGGTGAATGCGCCCATTTTAACCAACACTACACTTAATGTAATACTACAAAACTATGCTTTTAGAATGATACATACGATCATGGCATCCCTAACACAAATGATCAGTAGAACTCCCTAATATGTGTGGTGGCGGGGAGCTCAAATTAAATAGTGCAGCACAACAAGCAGAAGTATCACATAACATAGAAAATGAGGTGATTTGGCACCGCTGTAATTTTGCCTTTGAAAATGTTGCCCACTGAAGGCGAAGGGGGATGGGTGGCTTCCCTGTGCAGCAGTCATGAATCTTAGCTAGCAAAAGTAATTGCTTAAACATAGTATTATCACACTCCAGTATGGTATACTATATTTTAAGATGATTTAGTAGTGCCATAAATAATATCACTGAATGTTGCTGTAGCTTTCCACAGCATTTCACGCCAACTACACTTTTTGAAAGAGCTCTAACAGAGCTTGCACAGACGGAGTTTCTCAGTGCTCAACTTTAGGGCAGAGCGTTGGGTGTGTGGTTCTTTCGTCTCTGATCCCAGAGCTTATCCCTTTCTCATCAACCGAGATCTTAGCTCGAATGTGGGAGGGATTTCAGCCTGTACTACTGAACCTTTATTTATTTATTTAAAATATTTTAAAATATTTTAAAATATGTATTTGAAATAGTTCTGGGCCTAAAAAATAAACGTTGGATTGTTTATTTGTAGTTCACTCATTTGGCCATTATGTGGTAAGTAGTGTGGTTCTTTCACCTGTAGAGAGTCATCCCTGGGGACATAGGTTCTAATCCTGTCTTCGGCCACACACAGGGGACCTGGGCTCTATGCTGCTGGAAAAAAAGTTAAAGCAGGGGTGGGGCGCTGTAGCTCAGTAGACCTTTGCATGAAGAAGGTTCTAGATTCATGCCTCAGCATCTCCAGTTAAATGGGTCTTCTTCTGCTCTCTAGAAGCCAAGTTGTTTAGATACATGAGGCAGAAAATTCCACAAGCACCTCTCCCCGTCCCCTGGCAATAGAAATACAATAATAACAATGTAAATAACTAACAATTTGCTGCCCTTTTTTGAGCACCCCAAATCTGCTGCCTGAGGCAACTGCCTTACTCTGCCTCATGGTAGGGCCAGCCCTGCTTCCCATTACAGTCAATGGATGGAAATATTCCCATTGGTTGCATTGGATTGTCTCCTATGTCTTTAAAATAAATGATAACCTTCTTTGGATTCTTTAGGGATCACTGCAGTCAGGGTTTTGTTTGCAATTCATCGTGGCCAACTTCTTTCATTACAAAGGAATGTAATGTGAAATTTCACAGGTTCAAACATGAAAAATCCTCCTAGCATCAAAAGCCATTGCAAGCGACTGATGTTGTGGGGTCATAGAATCATAGAATAGTAGAGTTGGAAGGGGCCTATAAGGCCATCGAGTCCAACCCCCTGCTCAATGCAGGAATCCAAGTCAAAGCATCCCTGACAGAAGGCTGTCCAGATGCACCTTGAATGCCTCCAGTGTGGGAGAGCCCACCATCTCCTTAGGTAGTTGGTTCCATTGTCGTATTGCTCTAACAGTCAGGAAATGGTTCCTGATGTCCAGGCAGAATCTGGCTTCCTGTAACTTGAGCCCATTATTCCGTGTCCTGCAATCTGGGATGATGGAGAAGAGATCCTGGCCCTCCTCTGTGTGACAAGAGGTATGTGATCAAGAGTGGACCTTTGACCACAGGAAGGGAAGAATACCAAAGGTTTAATTGCATTTGATTGCTCAGGTTATCTGGGCACTGCCAAAAAGCTGGCGAACCTGGGACAATGGTGTTTTGCACTGAATAATCAATTTTGCATTTCATATGGCACAGGAGGGCCACAGAGGAATTTCTCCCTAAGTCAGAACTGAAGATGCTGAGGCTCCACCACTGTGCATGCTCATACGCCAATCTTGCTACTAGCAGTGGAGTCAACATGAGTTTAATTGCAGCAACATCAGCTACGAACTAGCAGCTACGAACGAGAGCAAGCAGATTTAATTCCCTCATTCTTCACTTCTTCCCCCACTCTTCTTGCATCCGCTGTGCTTACTTAACCTCCAGGTACCTACTTTTTTTTTTTTTAAAGGCCCAGCTAAATAACAATAATGAACAAACAGAGTCAACAGTGTGGTATCTAATCACCTGTCTGCTGTGTTTAACATCAGCAGTCCTTTTGCTGACGTGCATAACATCCTTAGGCTTGTGATGCTCTAGGGGCTGACTTCAATGTCTTAGCACCCAGCTATTATCAAGGCAACAATACATATCAGGAGAGTGGTACATTGCTGGAAATGGTGGAGAGACACAAAATGAGCCTCCTTCCTTTTTGAACCGCATGCCATGAACCACATACAGGGAGGTTGCCAAGAGTTCTGCATCTCTCTTGTAGGGTTGCCAACTGGCTAGAAGAAGCCAAGGGGTGGGGGCACAGGTTGGTCTGCTACTGTCTACTGTCCTTTTAACAAAGGCTTGACACACAGAAATCAGCAAGCAAAGCTTTGCATAGCATGGAGCTAAACAGTATAACCTGCAGATCAAACTGCTATTAAAGGGACAGCTACATGGAATGGTTTAAAAGTTGGCAACCCTACTCAATACCTGCCCACACATTTTGAGTCCTGAAACTAGTTCCTTCTTTGGCATACATAATAAAAAGGCAAGCTGATTCTGAGAGCAGGTTTGGCCAAATGCAATTCCACTCCCATTTTAATTTAATTTATTTTTATTTTTTACTGATAGCCATTCTATGAACAACATCAAAAAAACACGCAAGTGCCAGGAAGGGCCATAGCACCGTGACAGAGCACATGCTTTACATACAAGAGGTTACAGGTTCAATCCCTGACGTCTCCAGGTAGGCCACGGAAAAACTCCTGCATGAAACCCTGGATTGCTGCTGGCAGTCAGTGTCAACACAGTACTTGGCTACATGGACCAATTCTGACTCAGTATAAGGCGGCTTCCTCCTACAGTCTTACTGAAGCTCAAGAATACGTACTCACATTACATATGTAACAGTGGCAAAAAAAAATGTCCCCCCCAAGGTGTTTAGGATCTGTGTGCAAGTACTGTGAAAATTAGATCCCATTCACACAGGCATTTTGAGCACAATTGTTTTTTTTTCATCCAAAATTGTGCAGTGCACATGGTTAAAGACATTACAAAAGCCAGAGCATACAGTGTGTGCTCTCCGTGAAACTCAGGCAAGAAAAAAAAGTGATTGGCCTTGCGCTTGCACAGGGTGATCATGCAAGCTAGTCCTTAGTGCCTGTTCATTAAGCTGATGCTGACAAGGCTTGACTAAACTTGCCCTTTCAAACAAAAAGAGGGAGAGGGGATGTGAACACACCCTTCCATCCTTAATAATAAAAGAGGATGTGTATCCATCTGTCCATCAGCACCTAGGCACCTGAAACCTGGCATGCATACTAAGGGGACCCTAAGGGTGTGCACCTTGGGGTAATTTGGTTTTTACAAACACCTTAATTTAAATGAATGTAAATTTGTCTCTGTGGTTGAAACCTGCAGTAGCATCTTCAGCCACAAGAGGCAGACTTCCCTAACAGTGGGAAGAAAAAAACCGGGGGGGGGGGGGAGGCACTGTGGAGCCAAGGCGAGATGGAAAAAAAATCCCAGGTGCCACGGAGATCTTAAAACTTTATTTAAGCCCAATTTGAGATTGAAGAAGCTGTTTTGTTTCGATTACTATAGGAAAACAAGCGCCCTTGAAAAAAGGCTTAGGCCGAAACGCGTTGGGCTTAAATAAAGTTTTAAGATCGCCATGGCACCTGGGATTTTTTTCCTTCTCGCCTAGACTTCCTTAACCTGCACATAGTTTTGCAGTCCATACAGTCTGAGGCCAGGGGAGATGAGTAGGCCAAGGGATGGAGTTCTACGCATGCCTCCTCTCCCTGCTGTGGGGCAGCCCCCCTCAGGGGAATGGAGTGGACAGGCCTCTCCCTCAGGAGGCTATAGGGCTGCCCCATGGCAGGAGATGTGCCTAGCTTGTGCCAGCAGCCGGCATGGCTTTGCTCAGACAGGGTGGGCCCGGATGTGTCCAACTCTGCCAGCTGTGTAGGTTTGCTTGAAGGCTTCTCTGTATCAAACTCAGGGCTAGTCCAACCCATGCGAAGACGGCTCCATTCGCTATTGTAACAAAGTCAGTTTATGCTTCATGTATCTTTAAGAGCAGCCCCTTGTAGGACAGCTGTCTAGGGGGAAGGTGGGCCCAGAAGGCCAGAGAGGTTGTTGGAAAGAAGGTGTGTGTGCGTAGGTGGAGTTTCAAGGAGGGAGGCTTAGTTTTGTGTTCCAGAAGAAGAATAGAAGATCTGTTGTGTCCCTAAACTGGCTCACTGTCCTCTCTGAAGAATAACTTGCCTGGCTGAGCTGCTGGAGAGGGCCAAAAGGCTATATTACACTATCACTAGTTCTAGAATAAGGCAGATATTTAATTTCCTAAGGACCTGGGGTAAGCAGCTGCCTGCTAAACTTCCTTTGTCCCATTAGCAAGGCTAAAATGTGTACACTAGACTTAGGTCTGTGAGTCTCTAGCTGTGATAAACAACCTGGAAGTCCAAGGAAAAGGTTGCTTCAGTCTGGGAGTTGCCAGATACCACGATGTACAGAATTCCACTCAATGACTTGGCTCTCTGTCATTCTCTCTTAGGACTTTACCTCTTCCCTCAAATATACTGAGCACTATGGCACAATGTAATAAACATATGGCATAACTGTTGGCTTCAAGTCACTGTCTGTGCTCACAAGCCATGGTTGAAAATATATACAACGTTGGTTTCAAAAAGGAAGCCAGAATAGTTCAGGTCTCAGCCCTTTGCAGCTGCCAGAAACACAGGTTCCTCTACAGGAAGGCGCTAAAATATTTCTCCTTTTCCGAAAACTTATTTTGTACACATTAAACAAAAATTGCTTTTTCATCTATTTTTCCAAATCTTTTTCCCCCTATGCTCTGTTTGTGAAACACAAACTTCTGGTGGGATACCACTTCCAAAACATTCTGCAAGAGTTCTGATCCAATGAACGTCAATTACAAAGGGATATCATCATTTTTTAAAAAATTTAAAAAATTAAAAAGAAGTGAAGTGAAAGTCCCTTGGTATAAAGATAGACGACTCTAGAACTAAAAATAATTTTGCAAATGTATACCATAACCACATGGACAAAGAAACAAATAACCATGTGATGAGATGTTTTTTGTTTACTTCCTTTGCAGTTTTAACTTGATGGCACACCGTGAGACCATAGGCTTAGAGATAGGATCTCAGATTCGGACTTAATTCTGCTCGGGTGTGATATTCTCATCAGTGAAATGGGGGAGGTGACTTCTGCGGATACTCCCTGTCCCCCACATTGCACCTTCTGAAAATCTGCTACTGCGTGTTGGGGAACCTTCCACAAGAGAGAATTGCCACACACGCCTCCCCATTCTACCAGCAAATTGTCCTTGGATCAAAAGCCTTTCATGGACAGAAGAACCCCTTCTATTTGCAGAAGATTAAATTAGGGTCCAAGCCAGGAAGATGAGTAGGTTTGGTAAAAGATGGCCTGATCCATCTTTCTTTCAACTGGGTCAACTATGTATCATTCTTGCTGATTTATTTTTAGTTCACAGTTTTGGGTACTCCACTGTGATAGGCTCTCCAGTTGGCCTTGTTAATTTGTAGTCACAACTAACTTGTTCCATTGGTTTTCATAGGACTTGGTAACAACTGCTTTTTGCTGGATTGGAGCCCACATCTGCATACTATCTGCATGGCATGAGTGAGTTTTAGTCTTGCTATTATTACTCGGAGGACCATTTGATTGAAAGGTGGGGTATGAATCTTCAAAAATAGATATATAAATAAATGTCCATCAAGCTATTTCTTAACAATTACATGGTTACATTTAAATCCCACCTTTTTCCCTCTTGAAAGGAACCTAGTGTGGCTTACATAGCCCTCTTCTCCATTTTATCCTCACAACAACCCTGTGAGGTAGGTTAGGCTGAGAGTCGGTGACTGGCCCAAAGTCACCCAGTCAGCTTCATGGCTGAGTGGAGACTAGAACCCAAATCTCATGAGTCCCAGTCCAACCCTCTAACTGCTACACCACACTGGCTCTCTTGAGGGGCATCCAAAAGTAAACCAATCAGTGAATGTTTAGATAAATGGAAGTGCTTTATATGTAAGGTTACCTCTATATATTTACAAATGGAGAAGATAATCATAACATATGAAATAATAAGGGTTTAGACTATGGCACCCAACAGTGCATATTTTGCTATACACCTATAAAGAAAAGGCTATAATATTTTGGATTAAAATAATTTTCATTGCAATATTTAATGAGCCACAAATGCCCTAATTCTGATTTCCTGCTGCAGACCAGCCTCCCATTCTTTGTGATGAGAGTTTTAATATGGAAAGAGCAATAAGGAATTCCCAGACTGAGTCCCCAAATATATTGTGTCTATCCTTGCTCAACAGCACTAAACCAAAAGGTGCTCATTATTGTTCTCATTCTCTTGTCCCTGACATGCCAGCCCGCTTATCGACATGAATTCATATGAATTAAATAAAATCCTTTCACCCCCCCCTAATATGTTCATTTTGAATGCTTCTCAAACATTTGCAGGGAAACAACTCTAGCGTAAATATTCCAGAACAAATGGCTGTATATTATACAGGAGGGAGCAGTTGGGATGCCAGACTGGGAATGCACTAGGCCATCTGGCCCAGGCAGTCTCTCCAAAATCCTCAGCTTTGTTTTCACCCCCAGACTCCAAACAACACATTTTCCACTGTGATGAGTTTACATTTTCCCAAACATGCAGGCCCTGATCATGCATGCAAATTTTAGACTTTGGCATTCTTCTCCGTATGAAGAAATTAAAATCACCTGCACTTTCTGACATGTAACCAAAAGGACACCGGAGCTGCTAAAACCTGGCTCAACTTCCCGATCCTTTCAAAGGCACATTGTGCTCCGTAGCTCAGATTCTGCCGAGTCCTTTTCTGGATGGATTCATAATATTTTAATCACATATGTGCCAGCTACAGAATCCTGCAGTGCACTCTGGGGAGAGCTGATTGAATATTGGTGTGCACTGGCACAACAGGATCGTGCCACAAGTGGAAAACTACATTTGCATCATTCATCTAAAGCTCAGAGTATGGACAACATGGAACGTTCTCTGAAACAGTGCATCACCAATGACTTGATATAGCATCTAGGAGTGTCTTACACAGGCCTGGTGCAAGCTCTCTTGTTGCCTGAAGCAGAAGAACTTGCACTGCCACCATGCGAAACCCTCCCTCCCTGCCTGCCGCGGCCAGCCTCCTTTCCTTTGCTGCTGCAAACAGGCTCTCTTGTGAGATCTCAGCACATGGCCAAGATATCGCGAGGTGTTAGCCATGTGCCAAGATCTCATGAGAGCCCTGCCCACAGGCCCAGGGCAATAGAAGGCAAGCAGCCACTTTCTCATTGCCGCAAATGCCACAGTGAGAAAGTAACTGGCGGGGCTCCCTAGAGCACCCGCTGGAGGTCGCACTGGACTCTCTGGGCTGGGGCTGGGCGGGGAGCAGCACAATTTGCCACTCTTTCAGTTCTGCTACCTCATGTAGGCGCCTCACTCTGCTTCATGGGTCGGCCCTGGTCTTACATGTTACATAGAGGAAAGGTGTCCTGAAATCAGCTGGACTTAAATCCATGCAGTGCATTAGGATTGAGTTGCAAGGAACTTGATTTCCAGCACTAAAGAGTTTTATCTAATATTTAGACTTTCTGTGGCAGGCATTGATTAGGTTTGTGCATGCATATTTGCATGCGCATCATTCCAGCGCTGAGATGCACAGACAGTGTCTAGTTTTACATCTCTGATATGCCCACAGTCAAGTGTGATGCTGACACACAGTTTGATACTGACACACAGGGTGATATGTTCGCACACTGGATACTTGACAAATGTTGAAACCCTGGTAAGTTTCAAGACCATTTCACATGTTCAGGGCAAGGGATGTAATATTAGGTATTGGTTTATATACACACACAAACACAGAATTAAGACCCTTAAGCCTAAATCAGGTTTAACTGAAGACAATGTCAAAACTCTGATCTGAATCATGTAAGTAATGATACCATGATCCACTCTAGTTTCCAATGTAAAATGAGAGAATACAAAATATAGGGAAGCACTTACTCAGGTACTAGAGACCCATTTCAACCTACAAGGCTTACTTATGAGTAAACTATTTAAAATTTCTTCCCAAAATATAGTCTTGTCTACTCTTAGGCTTTAGTTTGTTGAAAACATACAGCTAACATTTGGATAATAGCCATGACTTATAAAACACTATTAGGACCTGCTTTATTTTTAGATAGCAACATCTCATGCCCGGCAACTTTCCATTACTTTCATTTAGACAGTCTCAGGCACAACACCATCCAGATATGATGATGATGATGATGTAAGAATACAACTGAACCTAAATAATAAAGTGATTGGATAAGAACACTTTGGATAAGAAACAAACATATCCACCTATGGGGAAAGATGAAGTTAATTTACTGAATCAAATGGTTTTACAGTTCAGTTACCTACGTTTTGGAGCATGCCTATGACATCACCACTATAGATTTAAACAGTGCTTTTTTTCTGGAGAAAAGGGTACCGGAACTCTTGGATTACATTTCCTCGGGAGTAGATGGCGATTAAATTGTAATGCAATTAATAGAAGAAAAGGTGATGGAACTCAGTTCCGGTGAGTTCCACCAGAAAAAAAGCCCTGGATTTAAAAATAAAAACCAGTCCTTCCCTTTAGTACAGACATGTCTCCTTACTGGAATATTCCTAGAGGCAAAAAGAGCAACCTATCCAAGCATTAACTTTTGCAGATATTTTAAAAAGATCCACAAAAAGGTCTGTGTAATAGCAACTGCAGTCTAGGAAAGTCACTGTTGATGAATACATGTGCATGTGTCTCCAGCTGACACCACACCATTAAAACATGCATGCTCCTGCCACAGTTTCATTTAGAAGTCATCATTCCATTATCCAATTTGTTCTGAGACTTGTGTACTAGAATACAACCCCTCTAAGTAGGCTGGCTGACTCACTCAATCTCTCTCTCTCTCTCTCTCTCTCTCTATATATATATATATATATATATATATATTTAACTTACATTAAAAATTGAAGAAATTTTCAACTAGGCTTTGCACAATTTAATTACAAGCTGATAGTTACTCGAGAATCTCTTTTATTATTCACACTCTGTGCTAAACCATAAGTGATGTCTCTGCATTCGGACACATTGGTGTGCCGGGTGTAGCACTGACCTCCCTTACTGAAGGCTTGATTAACTACAGCACAAGCTTCAAGATCTCCAAAACAAATTTGTTTCAAGTTGAAATCTAGCAAACATCTTTGCATTCCAGAAATAATTATCAGATCGCAGTACAAACATTGACACAATTTTTTTTAAAAAAATTGCCATCAGATACATGCCAATGTAACTTAGCATGTACTTAATGAGAAAGCAAATGACACTACACACTTGTATCCACCACTTCCCTATTTTTACATCCACATCCAGATGAAGACTTGCATAGCTTTATCTATCAACTTTGCTCCTCAAATCTGGGTTTTGTCCTTTAAAACTGTTATTCAGCAGTTTTACTCTTCTATCCCAGCCCATTCCCCTCTTGAAATCTGTATTTTGTCCTACTGTTAGGTTTAGATGCAAAACATAGTATTAAAAAAGAAAAGAAAGGAAGTCATGCTAAGGTGTTTATGCGGTTTATATCAGTAGTACAAACGCTACAAAATAAATGATCCTACGCTCAGGGTGTTTAAATCCTACAGGAGTTGATGGAATTTAAGCAGCCTAAGCATGCACAGGATTTCAGCCTATACCTCTTACTTTTCCTCAAGAAATCTCACAGGTGAAATCGACAAGATACAATTATAAGCCAAGTGCCTTGTTAAGGAAAGTGCTTTAAAGCTATAGAAACTCAAATAGTGGCTTTCCACTGGGGATCATAGTCAGGGAAGGGGGAAACACGATCTCTTGCATGACTGTAATATGAAAGCTGTTCAATTATAATATTTAATGATATTTTTGTACAATCGACCATGCAATATACAATCCCCCAAAACACTAGAAGGCTTTCTGCCTCTTTAAACATGTGCTCATAGATTGGTGTCAGCCAGTTCTGATTGCCACCTAGTACTTTTCAAGATTTGCTGTTTAAGAATTGGTGCGGTTTCTCTTTCAGCTCCCCTAGACTATAAACTGCATTTCAAAAGAGTATCTTTTAACTAGCTTGATCTGAATAATGGAATTGTCTAACATAATTACTCCATTTTCCCCCTTTTTCTTTCTCTCCCCCCCCCTCTATTGTAAGGCAGCCATCAATAGCAGGAAAAGATGTTTAGGGAGCATCAAAGACAGTGTTCTAAAACAAACTCAACACTTTGACCTTTCAGCTTGGGTGTCAAAAAGCCACCAAAAACAAAGTCAAGCAATGAAAGTTTTAGAAGAGAGAGTCTGAAACACTTAGAAGCTGGTTTATAAATATGTGTGTGAATGCTGATGATTTTATCTGACCTTTAAAGTAGTACAAAAAAACAAAACAAAAAACCACCACCAAAACTCCCAGCCTCTTTCTGGAGAAAAAAAGCAGAATCTGAATAAGACCACATACCAACTTTCAAAACATTAACATGAATGCTAATCATTTCTGATTTTAAAGCCTTTTAATTCTAGCATATATATATATAGCATATATATATATATATATATATATGTGTGTGTGTGTGTGCTATATATATATATATATATATATATATATATATACTCGTGTATATAGTATATGAGATACTTGTAATTCAATCAGTGCACAAAAATCAGCACACAATACTGCGATTTGGGGAGACAAAATTATCTCCTTCTTTGGCTCACCAGTATTTGTCTGTGTGTGCGTGTGTATGCACATGCATGCACACACACAGCTTTTTACCTGCAAACACAATTGCAGGGCTCTAAGTGTGTGCACACACTTGAACCTTCTAAATTAAATGCCACACTCAAAATTAGCCTGCATCACGGGGGGGGGGGGGGGCTCTTCACATTACAGATTAAAGCTAGAGTTATCTTTGAATGTAACATTTCTAAAATAATGACTTGCCCTCCCTGCATACATTTTACTGCCTAGTTATACAGTGCAAATCTGTTGTGATTTAATCACTGTCCTTAAAACACTAACAAAGTAATTGCAAATAAGCAAAGGATAAATATTTGCCACATTGGCTGGCTGCTGTTTTTGTGCTCCTGTGTTTGTTTTCTGTTTCTTTTTCATTCCTATAATTAAAATGTTGGGGGGGGGGGATCCTGTGATGTGAAAGCCTTCAGGGAGTATGAAGCTGCAATTTATTTATTTTTTAAACAGCTACTGTGCCTAATTAAAATTTCGGATTTGGGGGACGCAAAATTAATCTCTCTGTCGCTCATAAATAACTTTTGTTTTCCCTCTAGCCGCAGTTGCTTCTTTGGCCCTCGCCTCTTGAAGAGGTTGATGATAGCAACGGTGATTCTGTACCTTTAAGACCGCGGTTCGTTCACCCCGCCCTGGCTCCTGGCCAATCTAAAACCGAGAGCAGGAGGCGCTTTTCCTATCTCATCCAAACCCCAATTCAGCGAGGTCTTTTGCCTTAACTGCGGGTCTCGCTCAAGCCTTTTTTTTTTTTTTTTTTTTTTAAGTGGACTTCATCATTCACTCTAACTAGGGAGGAAAAGGGGAGGGAGGGATGATCTCTTTATTCTTATAGCTCCCATTTTAGGTGGACTTTCCCCGTTCTGGGGTTTTAAAGAGGCAGGGAATTTAGGATGGGAAATCTCGGGGTGGACTGATGAGGGGGGAAAGGAGAACCTATTGCATTCGTGCATCCATTCCACCCTTCCACTACTAGCGGGAGACGCGAGTCGCGCTTGGGAAACTCTTGCTTAAGTTATCAAGAGTCTCTCTCTCTCTCTCTCTCTCTGCGCCCGCGAAAGGAAACTGGGTCGTTGGCACTAGTTTTAATTTGGTTTTCGAAACTTCACTCCACCGTTTAAGGTGGAATCCTTATCAGCGCAAGTTACTTGGAAGGAAGATCTATTGAAGGAAGTGGACTTTGCTTCTGAGTAAACTTGGCTAGGATCGGACAGCACGTGAGCTGAACCGGGATCTCTGGGGGAAAGCGGGGAAGAAGAAGAAAACCCAACCCCCCTCCCTTTGATTAAGTTGCTGATCGGTGTGAGCCTGTCGGAGGGGCTGAGCTTCCCAACAGGATGGGCGGCCTGCCTCGGCGCACAAAAGGAGCCTGCGTTCCGCGGCTTGATCTCAGCCGCCTCTCTCGGAGCGCTCACTCCGTCGCTCGCCGTCTCTGCCCTCGCCTAGCAGGACTTGTGACCCAGGCAGGCAGCCCACTAGCCCACCAACCCAGCCACCAGCCTCCACCCTCAGCTTCTTCCAACACATCCTTTAGGCTTCGGGAGCAAACCAGACCATCCCAAACCCCCCCCCCCACACACACACACACACCTCTTGTGAATTTCATTTGAAGAAAGAAAGATAGCAATGAATAACGTCAGGAAGAACTTACTTGTTTTGTCATGGAGTCGATTAAGCGGACATAAAAATCCTGTTCTGTTCTTATACCTAAGACCAGGAGGGGAGAGGAATTAATCACTATCATTCAATTAAATAATGCAGAAAAGGACAAAATGGACAGATCTTTATTTTATTTTCGTGAACTTTCGTTTGCCAATTACTTCGCTGTCTCGAAGTAGAGGAGAAAGGCCTTGGAACCGATTTATTACTAATTATTATTTATTATTAAACATTTTTGGGTGGGACGCAAATATGCTTGTTTAGGGACAATCTATTCTCAAAGGCAAGTGGACCCAGGATCAGCTTTCTTCTTGTCTCTTCCACACACACACACACTGACCCCCACACACTTTTGAGAACCTGGTATGCATGTAAAAGAGGTTGAATCTCCCCCCCCCCTTGGGCATCTTCCGGGGCCCTTTGCCCCCCCCCCCCAGCTCCAACGGTACCTCCTTGATTTGTGAGGATAATAACAGCTACACTTCCTCTCGTCACACACACACAGGGGAACAGAAATTATTACAACAGAAAAGGGGTGTTTTTGTTTTTTGTTTAAGTTCCGTTTTATTTGGGTTTGCCTGGACGATCGAAGCAGAATGTTGTGTCTGGCAAGCAAGAAACTTACAAGGCTAAGAAGGGGAATTGCTAAAGGAATCGCCCCTGGGTGAAGGAGGGGAAGAAAAAGCAAAATTTCCTGCTGGTTCTTATGGGACAGCCGGAGAGGTGTTGCTCTGTTCCACCCCCTAAAAGCATCCCGGCGCTTGGTCTGGCGGGGCGAAGGCCCTCCCCCTCCCCTTCCCCTTCTTTCACTTCCAGGGGTAAACTGTTGTATTGAGCCAGGGAGCGCCCTGGAGATTTAGAGCCGCTGGGAGCTGTCAGGGTTAGGCAGCACAAGGAAGGGGCTCACCATTGCTGTAGAGAAGCTGTAGCCGGTAATGGATCCCATTGTTGGTCTTTTCGCTGTTCGCTTCCTGAATTGAAAAGACAAAGAATAAAATAACAACAACAACAACAACAACAATAATAATAAGCCTCAGAGCGTTCTTAAATATCCCTAAATTCCAAAATCAGAGAAGGGGTCTGTGTTTTTGTGGTGTGGTGTGTGTGTCCCCCCTTTTGGTCCCTATTCGAGCGGAGATTTAGCTGCAAGAATTTACCAAAGGTGCTGGTGGCCAGGAGGCAATAGAGGGGAAGCCCAAAGTGTCCTATTAAGTCACGCCTAGGGAAGGAACACACCTAGAGGTCACAGATGCAATGGAAGAAGCGGGTTTGCAGTGGCACGAAATTGACAAACTCTGTAAAGGTGTGTGTGGGGGGGTGTTGCTGCGGGGAGGACGGGGCAAAAGTGCCTCTGCCGGCGTTTGTGGTGTGTGGGGAATCGTATGGGAGGACTGAGGTGATTGAGGCAGGCAGGGATTTCGCACTGGAACAGCCCAAGAGAGTGAAGAATCGGCAAAGCGGCGGCAACCGCATGGCTTTTAAGGCATGCAGATGAGAAATTGCTCTCTCCGGTGTGATGGACAAGGACCAGTAGGGTGGGTGGGTGGTGGGGATGGCGACGATTATCTGCAGGTAAGGCAATCACAGCCCCTTCTTTCACACACACACACACACACACACACACCACAGACGCACACCTTTTTCACATGCACTTACTTTCTCCTTCTCCACGAAGCCCACGAAAGCGGTGCGCTCGATCTCCACGGGCTGCCCCTGCCGGTCATACAGAGCCAGCACGAAGTGGAAGAAGTTCGATTTCCTCAAGTTGGAAGGCGGCTGCTTCTCGAAATGAGCCCGGGCCAGGCCCACCCCGCTGCGGCCAAAGAAGTCCGAGTTAGAGAGCGCGCGACGTGCAGCGCCCCAATCCCCCCCCCCCGACACCTTCCCTTTCGTTCCCTTTCCAGGGGCTCTCTCTAGTCGTGCCACCCTTCCCGCCCCTCGGGCCATCCTCACCGGAGGCGGGCATTAAAAGTCCAGGAGAGGGGGATCAGAGCTGACGGGGATGCTAGCCAGGAAGCCCTCGAAGTCCTGGGTCAGGCTCGGCCAAGGGATTCTCTCAAAATGTCATGCAGGCTTCCGGGTCAAAACACAGGGGGCCCGCCATGTCACGAAACTCATGTCAATTTCAGGCTAGAAGGGCAAGTCTGCCCCAGCCTCAGGTCTACCACCCAATATTCGTGAAACTGACTAGTCAGAAGAAAGAAGCAGGCGGTTCTGTTCTTCAGGGAGGCAAACTTACTGATTCCTCAATATTATTGCCCTGCTTCTCCCCGCTTCCACCCACCCGGGAGGGTCGCCTGATTCCTCGGAACCAAAAAGGAGAAACTATCCTTTCCAAGTTATGATGATGATTTAAAACAAGCACTAGTTACAAGCTTGTTTAGCTCCCGAACTTTCCATTTCTCCACTTTCTAATAATCACGCTATGCTGTAGACTGCTTTAGCTGGCCGAGATTCTTATGTTTCTTTTCAAAGTGTTGCTCTGTCTGTAGCAGTTCCCTCAGATCTGGCCTGAGCTGTCAGTAAATCCGCCATGTGGCCTTCTCTTTTCACTTGAGCATTCAGAGCGTCCGGCATCCCTCTCTCTCACACACACTATTTGTGGTGGTAAACATCCCAGAACCAGCTGCCTAGAAAACTTTAAATATTTTAACCTTTGCATTGTCCCTACAGAACTTCCCCTTCCAGACAGAGGGTTGCGAGGGGGGGAGGGCGGTGAGAGAAGGAGGGAGACCGAGGAATGAAGTGAGATAACGCAGAAGATGTCAACATTAAAATTGAGAGTTGTCGATTGGTTCCGGCTACATATTTGAAGATGCGCCTCGGGTGCCTACCCTAATCAGGCTTACTTGGAAGTAAAGTCCCACTGCGATCAGACGGGCTTATGTCCGAGTCAACATGGACAGGAAGGGGCCGAAAAGGTTTTTAAATAGATGACCTGGCGTGGCTTTGCAAAGTGCAATGCCGGGGGAGGCGTGAGCGTGGGGAGAGGATCTGTGAGGTGGCGGGGTGGGGGGTTTACACAAACAAATATATACATCACACGGTTCTGCAGCGGCTTTGTGTAAGCGGCAGGGTGTGAAGAAGCACGCCTGATTTAGACATCCGTAAAAGTTATTTGCCTGTTGCAACTCACAAAAAGGTGAGGCTTTGGGGGGTGAGGGGAGCGGGGGGGGGTGGAGAGAAAAAGGTTTCAATATGTACCAAGTCCAAACTGTGAGCTTCGCGTACTACTAGCACTTATTTAATCTGGAGTTTGTGTGTGTATGTTGGGGGACAGCAAGCGGTAAATACATATTAGGCACAGACTTGCACAGCTTTTGGACGGGAAAGTGGGTGGGAAGCGAAAACGTATTTTTGGCTGGATCCCTGAAAACCTCTGCGCTCTTTGGGAGCAAAAAAAGTGAAAGTTGGAGATAGGCATGAAATATGTCTCGGACAAGTAGAAAGAAAGAAAGAAAGAAAGAAAGAAACCCCCAACCCACCCACCCACCCCCCGGCCCCCAGAAGTCAATCGGAAATAATCTGAACTGGTACGGCGGTTTCCAAAGGGCTCCTCCGGGCCCTCCTACAAAAAGTCACGCGGGGTGAGCTGTCGCTGCAGGACAGCGCTGCCTCTCTCAGCTGCGAGACCTGCGGCTGCCTGGAGCTCTCCGGGCTCGCGAGCAGGGAAGGGACGGGCGGGGAGCGGCAGCGAGGGATGCTGCGGCGAGCCCCGCTACGTACCTCTGCGCGGCCGTGTTCGCATCCAGGACGCCGGCCCCTTGCATCCAGGTCCTGACCGCGTTCATCCCCGCGCCGAGGGGCTCTTCCTTCATGCTGCTCCCACTCCTCTGAATGCTTTCCTGAATCCCAAACATGAATCAAAACGACCCAAACCCTCCCTTCTTCTTTAAAAACAAAACACAACAACACAAAACACAACGACAAAGAATAGTGTTGATAATAATAAAATCGCCAGGGAG
Organism: Shinisaurus crocodilurus; assembly: GCA_021292165.1. Taxonomy (NCBI): domain Eukaryota; kingdom Metazoa; phylum Chordata; class Lepidosauria; order Squamata; family Shinisauridae; genus Shinisaurus; species Shinisaurus crocodilurus. The sequence continues at coordinate 115,379,870 of CM037881.1, forward strand.
TTTTTGTTGTTTTGTTCTCTCTCTCTCTCTCTCTCTCTCTCTGAAACGGCTGTTGGAATCAAAGCAAATCAGAGAAAATCAAACACAGACATTGAAGGGGAGAAGAAGAAGAAGGGGAAAAAAAGAAGAGAGAATCCAAAGGGGAACAAAAATCACCCCCCGGGGTTGGCTGCTGATGCGCTTGGCTGCCTGATGAGCTTGTCGTTTCCGAGGGTGTGTGGCGGGGTGGCCTTATATTTTTTCTCTCTCAAAAAATAAAAATAGGATTATTGTTTGTTCGCTGGCAGGGATCACAACAAGAAGCCAGAGGACGAAGCCGCGGTCCCTCCTGTGCTGGAGTCACCCCCTTTTGGATTGCCGAAGAAAGAAGCCAGTTTAAGAAACAATAGGATCAACTGAAGCCGCGGCGGCGGCGGCGGCGGCGGCGGCTTTTGCTGCTGCGGCGCCCTTGGCTACATCAAGTGTCATTTTCCAGTGACAAGAGACTGGCAAGTTTGCTGTCTCTCGTGCGCTCTTTCTTGGCGGCTTTGCTCTTTTCCTTTCTTTTCTTTCAGCCAAAGATTTGTTCTTCTTTCTTTCCTTCCTTCCTTCTTTCTTTCTCTCTCTCTCTCTGGCTTCTTCGCCTCCTCTCCTGCCTTTCTTCACCAACGCAGGAAGCTGGCTGCCTGCTGGAGAGAGAGAGAGAGGGGAGAGGAAGACACGCGGCGCGCGTACGCCGGGAAAGGTAAGCAGCAACACCCTGGGTGGATGGAGATCCTCTTGGCTGCTTTCCCCCTCCCCCCCTCCGATCTCCCCCCCGTTCAAACCGGAGTGATCTGCAGTCTTTCCCAATGGAATCCACTTTGACTATCCCCGCAGCTAAACACGAGCACAGCAGCCCCAATGGGCAGGGGGCGGCGCCCTGCGGGCCCGGCGCCGCCCCCTCCACATTTGCATAGCGTCACCACTTCCTCGACCACTCCACGCTCTCCAATCGCCGGCGAGGAACTCCGAGCCGCGGCGGCGGGCGGCTCGCAGATGGGTGGTGACACGCCCCCTCATTAGCATCTCCCCGCCCCACCCCGCCCCCCTTCGCCTGGGAAGACCGGAGAAAGTTGCGATTGAGCGCACAAGACGGCGCGGCCGGCCAGCTCAGCATCGCGGCGGGGGGAGACGGAGAAGACCGCTTCGGGGAAGGCAGGAATACAAAGCCTACATGCGAGCGGGATCCTAGACGGCGGCAGCAGCAGAAGCACTTGCTATTTGACAGCGGCATTTTGGGGAGGTCTCCCCCACCCCATGGGAACACACAGCCCAAAAGTTTGACAGGGCGATGATGATGGGTGTCAACAACTCCTTCCTCTCCCTCGCTCAGTTCTCTGCCCCTAAAGGCTCTTTGACGCCGCGAGTTAAATAGGCACAAGTCACGACGCAACAGCCGCACAGCACACCGAAGCTCCGACCTGTAAAAAAGAAAGGATCGCGCAAGGAAAATAGCCGCACTCACTTCGCGTTCGTGTGTAAAACGGACAAAGCTCCAGAGGGGTGACCGTGTTAGTCTGTTGCAGAAAAACAACGACAGAGTCTTGTGGCACCTGAAAGACTGACACATTTATTCTGGCATCAGCTTTCGTGGACGCTGTCCGCTTCATCAGATGCATGATCAAGGTGGCTCATTACCTATTTTAACATTGCTGCCTGGACGCTAACTGAAGTGGGATTCGCACTCACCGCGATTTCACAGCCGTTCTTCCCAAAGTTACTTGTTAAACGCGGATGATGATCTTAAATTCGTACAGTGCATACCTCACACACACAACCTATAAAACACACACACACACACACACACACACGTCTTCAAACACCGGTGTTCTTGCGGTCCCCAATGACAGGATCTTCAGACTGGCTATTAAAAAAACAAAAAACAAAAAGCCCAACAAAATATTAAGCCTTTCATTAATAAGATTTTACTCACAGCTGTCACCCACCAAGTCGGTGTTTCTTTTAAAGAAAAGGGCGAAAAAAGATACATCAGTATTGCTACATTTCATTCCTACAGAGGACGATTGTACAGTTTCCCCTGATCATCAAGAGATTAATATAATGTATTTTTCAATTTTGAATCCGGCGAGGTCATAAAGCTGAGGTATACAACGCCTCACCACCACACACACATTGTAGTAGCACTGTAACTGTATTAGTAGTAACAAAAAGCGGCTTGTATTTTTTTAATTAAAAAAAAACTAGTTCAGTATCATAATTATTCAGATACTTCAATGCGTTTTTAAAAATTAAATAAAGCCTCTCTCAGTCTCTCTTCCTCTCTTGCCTCTCCATCCATCCATGTGGCCTCGAAAAACATAGTAGAAAGTCCCTCTGACCCAGGGAGTGCCTCTCCTCACTCTCAAAAGGACATTAAAATGATTATTTCTCTCCTCCCGCCGCCGCCATTATCAATAATCCAAGGGTGCCATTAGTTTTAAAAGTACCTAATGGGCTCACTTTATCCCTCTTCCAGTCCGAGAAAGGTCGGAGGTGGCGGGAGGGGGGGATGTGTGGAAGGCGAGGAAGAAGAGAAGGAGAGATCCTCTCGTGTGAAAATTGTTTCCCTCGAATAGATCGATTTTCTTTTTCAAATGGGAAGGTTATTGTTTTTCATCACTGTTATCGTAGTGTTGGAAACACATGCTCGGAGTAGGGCGCTGCGGTCCAGCTGGAAGGCGCAATTGGTGGTTGAAGCACATAATTTGCTTCACTAATTTCACACACACACACACACACACACACACACACACTAATTTCTCCCTCTCTTGCTTTCTTTCTTCAAAGAGAGAGGGAGGGGGGGGGAGACGAAGAAAAGTAAAACAAACCCATGGGTTTGAAAATGGAATGGTTTGCTAAATGCTGGTATACGAAAGTTCCCCACCACACACACACACCCTCTTTCCCCTCAAACGCTCAAGCGCCACACATGGAACACATCACTCCCCACACGCCCTCCTTTCTCACACCTTTCTTTCTTTTTTCTTTCCATAAACTTCCTCACGGGTGCACATACACACACACACACACGTGACACACACACATGAATCTCTCACACACATGACTCTCACACATTTCCCTCTCTCTCTCTCTCTCTCTCTCACACACACACACACACACACTGCAAAGTTATCCGCCGGCAGCATTCAGGAACCCAGGAATACTGGGTCTTAACTCTGTACGTCGAACTTCCTACCCCTCTTTACTTCTTCCTCTCTCTCTCTCTCGTCTTGGTGGTCGAAAAGTGCCAGACCCTCCCTCTCCTTCCTTGTTGCCTCGGGGATATTCGTGTATGCCGCCTAACTGCTTCGGTTTCTAAAAGCGATCTAACCACCACCCTAAAGAGAAAGTGGTGCTAGGAAAGCGAATCTTGACCAGCGTGCTCATCCTTTCTTGATAATGATGTGTCACAAAACAAAGTCGGAGTAAATCACAGCCTTTTACCCTTACAGGGTAAATCAAAGTATAGTTACGAAGTTGACTTGTTGCCATGATGTACTGTGTGTCCCCCCCCCTCGCCCGCCCCTTTCTTTTTTGTCTTGCAAAAACCAAAAAACCAGACCGCTTGTAGAGGTGGGCTTAGGATCCACCACTAGTCCTTTTCACAGAGGAAGAGGCGGCAGTTATGGGAGAAAGTTTAATTTAGGGCAGTTTGTTTGTTCTTTCTTTCTTTCTTTCTCCATACATAAATCTGTACAAGTGTTATATTCTACATTGTCCGTGCTTGGCAGGTATAACACTTGCATTTGTACTGTAAGTTACTGACAAAGAGCCTTTTTTCAAAATTCACTGGTGTCAATATAAAGATAGGCACACACGCGCACGCGCACGCACTCACACACACACCTGCCTATAAATTGGCTTCTGGGAGGGCAGACAAGTAACCACATCATAGATGTGATTTCATTGATTTCAATGGGACTGTATCAAACATCGATAGCTTTTTTGTACGTGCTTCTTTTTGTACTGTGCTTTCAAACGAATATTCAATGTAAGACAACGGCATGTATAGAACATTGTATCTAAAAGCCTCCAAGTTAAGGAGTCCTACAAGTACAAAGTTCAGTTTAATTTATCCTGACATTGGAGTTTCTATTTGTGGGAGTCACGAAATCTACCGAGAGGGACCGAGAGGGCGCATTACTCTCCCTAGGGCCACCAGAGTCACACTGAGTACGCAAATAGAGACCTGTACTAGTATAAAGGGTTGATGTGGATTGAATGTGTATGAACATCAGTACAGTCTGTGCCCATTCACTTCAAGGCATGGGGACCTAACGGACAGGGTCAACGGAATTTTCACACGTTACCTGGTTAATATAGATCATGCCTAACTGGTGTACACTGATCACAGATAGTTCATCCCCCGCCTAGCCAAGACGCATAGCTTCCGTGTAGATTCTGTACAGTGCTAGAGCAATATTCATCGTCCATACAGTGACTGACCAATGTGCACTCCACCTAGTTGACATTATACACTTGTATACATTCTGGAGTATCAGTGGGAGACTACAGTATACATGTTGAGTGGGCAATGGAAGAATTTCCCCATCCATGCTACCACTTTAGGCACATTCTCTATGGCGCCATGGGCATGGCAACAATCACCTGTGTTTATGCACATTCTCCATTCAACCCACATTAATCACATCATCACATACGCAGCCAGGCTCTCTAACAAGAGAGCTGGGTTCGGATTTGCCTGAAAGCCCCAATGTCTGACCACCTGCCCTTACTCCCACATTTGTTGCAGTTACTTGATAGTGCAGTCAGTTACTACTCAGCAGTGAAGGAAGGGTACTCTTCACATGCTTAAAAGCACTCCCTTCTAGAGCTGCTATGAAGTTACTTCCCCAAATCCTTTTCAAACTTCTCCTTTGCAAATTTGCTGTATTCTCCAAGTGTCCTCTGGAATCTTTGAATATTCTTGGACTATAATTCCAGTGTTTTATGTCTGTATTTGACATATGATATTTGATACAGGTCAGTGATATTTGACAACATTTAATAATCAACATGCAATGGTATTTGATAATCAACATGCAATGGTATTTGATAATCAACATGCAATGGTATTTGATTAGACTGTATTGACAGCTAATATACAATGACATATCACAATGCTTTTCAGGTGTTCAACATTTCAAGAATACATTCCACAACAAAATCTGTCAGGAAACCTGTGCATATTCTGCCACATCACAGAGGATTCTGACGAACGCTCTACAGTGTACGTGCAATTCACTTGGGACAGTGCCCATTGTGTGTCTCAGAACACACTCAGCATTCCACTGCGATTGCAGAGTAAGATGAGTAATGGTGGGCAAGGTTTTTTTTCAGCTGTTCTTCTTGTTGAGGAACCCCCAATAAGCTCAGGAAGAACCCAGGGTCCTCAGGAAGATAGTTTGGAAACCACAATCATATTGGACAGTATTTGATGGTTGGCATGAAAACTCCCCCTCCCCCATAATATTAGATACTATTTGATAGTTGACATGTTTATGGCATTTTAATATCTTATAGCATTTGATGAAAAACATGCAATATTTTTAGTATTGGACATTTGTTCAATAACATACTGCAGTAATTAGTATTTGGCAGTTGGCAGCTTACATTTGAAGCTTGTCCAGATCAAAATAATCCTCAAATTCTGAGTGAAAAGGGTTATGTTCAGAATGACTGGGACTCTGGAGATCTGGGTTCTAGTCCTCACTCAGCCACGAAGCTCCCTAGGTGACTTTGGGCCAATCACTGACTCTCAGCCTAATCTACCTCACGGGGTTGTTGTGAGGATAAAAGGAAAGGAGAAGGACCATGGGGAGAAGGCTTCCTTGCAAGAGGAAAAAAGGTAGGATATAAATATAATTATTAAAAAATAATTAATTCAGAAGCAAAATGTCTCATTGGAAACCCAAACAATTCAAAATGGTGAAACAGGAAAATATGGTTAATTTTGAATATTAGAGAATATTTATTTCAACTCCACTTTCTTCTTACTTGATTATTATTCTCTACATACTAATTACTTTCAGGACTCTTCTCTAGCACTGAAAAAGGTTGAAGCAGCCTTAGATGAGCACTGGATCAAATGCATTCCCCTATGAGTAGCTAAGTACTTGTTTTCCTTCCTCTTGCTGGCATTGCCTCACTGCATGTAGTCTCCCTCCCAACACATAAATTGTATCATTTTCAAGTTCAATGTTTCAATCCCGAGATATACGTTACAATTAAAAGCAATTTGCACCTGTAGCAATTGTTTCCTTCCCAAGGCTCTGCACATGCTAGGAGAAGAAGCCCTGATCAGATAAATGCAGCACTTGGATCAATGCAATGAGCATGTTGGCAGCTTTAGCTGCCCAAATCTGTTCCAGTGGCCAGGGAAATAGTTGCCTGCCTTAATGGTTTCAGAGTATGCCCCCTCCTCTCCCACTGGGCAGCAGCCTCATGAAATTATCTTGTTCTCTGCTGACCTTGTTTCCCTGGGTCAGTTCTTCAGCCTAATCGGAAACTGAAAGCTTATAGTTAAGATGGTGATGTCACATCTCAGAATGAATGTTCTCACATGTTAGTATTATCATCATTATTAACCCCTATCAATGTACACCTAGAAATAACTCTGTGTCCATGCTAGACAATAGGCAATTTTAAATACATTCAGGGTGCAATCCTATGCATGTTTAAGACAGAAGTCCTACAACTCCCAGCATTCCCCAGCTGGCATGGGAATGCAGCATGGCTGGCTGGGGGATGTTGAGAATTGTAGGACTTTCCCCCCCTGTCTAAACATGCCTAGGATTGTGCCCTTGAAATTGAATGCATGAATATAGCCTTCCCCAGCCTCGTGCCCTCCAGAAGTTTTGGACTCCCATCAGTCCCAGGCAGTGTGGCTGATGGTCTGGAATACTGGGAGTTGTAGTCCAAAACATCTGGAGGGCACCAGATTGGGGAAGGTTGCATTAATACATGCAATTGAGCAGTGTCTATCTCTACACACACACGTGTGCGCACACACACAAGCACGCCGGGCTATGTGTTTCTAATGGACTCTCGATGTATATTCTTCAGTGTATATGATTTCTACCTAAAGAGCACAATCTTGCCAATGTTAATCACTTTCAAGTCCTCTTGATTTCATTTTGGCCAAACCCAAGAGAGAGGTTATGAAAGAAAAGATAAAACCGAAGCACTGAAAAGAGGAGATTCTGCGAAAACAAAACAGGCATGAGGGCAGCCTTCCCTAGCCCTCCAGATGTGTTGAACGGCAACTGCCATAATTTCCAGAGTTGCCGCTCAACACATCTGGAGGGCGTCAGGTTGGGGAAGGCTGCATTAGGGCATCTCTGTGCTTCTTCGACTGACCTGCATCTGCCAAACCAACCTTATTTGTTTGTTTGAAATATATTGTTACCTTTGTCACATGGATCAAAGCAGCTAGCCATCATATAAAACGCAACCATATGCTGAACCCGTTAAAACGATAAAATTCCTCAGCTATATATCTGGCTTAAAAACAGTCCAAACACAAGTCATTATCAAAGCAAGATACTAAATGCCTTTGTAAACAGAAAGGGGCTTACATTCGTTTTAAAAGGCCTTTGCGTACTTAAAAAACAACAACTTATGTTACATGTAAGCAATTTCTGAACAATAGGTTAGAATCACTGAGCCGGATCTAGGCCAGCCTTCAAGCTCACCCCATCCCTACGAATCCTAACATTTTCAGAAAACACTCATTAAAGTTCAGAAATGCAGTGATAAAGAACATTTCTGCCCTGGAAATCAAAGCTGACCCAGGCTCGAGATTCGTTGCATATGCTTTTATGAGTGGGTGTGAAGATTAGCAGTGCAATGTTATACAAGTCTACTAAGGGTGCAATCCTATTGATTGTGCCCTTGCTGCTTGAAAGCCCCCACCCCCGAACTTGTAGACTTCTTCTGAGTGTCCTATGCCCTGCTGGGCTGCAGCCTGCAGGGCAGGAGGATCAGCAGAGGCGATCTTTGCCTCCCCAAGTTGGCAAGTTTCACTAGATGGACTTTTCAGCCTGTCTCATGAGGGTGCTTCAGAGGGGGAGGGAAGGAGGCTGGAAGAGGCTCAAGATCCTTTGTATCCTGGCCTTTCCTGTCTCCTCTCCCCCCACCCACCAGAATGCCACTTTCCCTGAGGCTCCGAGGTCCTCATGCAGTCCCAAGTCCCACAGCCAGGTAAGCACTGCAGCTTCGGAGACTTTTAGTAGGACATATGACAGAAATTGTTATTGGTTGTAATATTTCCCCATATATTTGGCTAGATGGGTGAATTCATGACACTTGAAATGCCTGATTGCCTTGCCCTGTTCAAAACAGGCATGGTCTTCATAACAGGTTCATCAGTCTGCACCTGAAAGCAATCTTTAGCTGAATAAATGAATGAATGTTGGTGTGGGGGGAACACCTCAGTGCCAGATCAACTTGTATAATAGGGGTGCAGAACTTGTTTAAGGTCTCTGTGGGCTGAATAATGGAGTGGGCGTGGCTAAGCCCACTGATGTCATGGCTCCCCCACCCGTTTTTCTTCCTCTGTGTTGTTTGTTTGTTTGTTTCTTTAAAAATATCTTTATTAACAGATTTTTTTTTAAATATAACAATACAATTTACCCAAACAAAACAAATTCAGAGGACTACAGAGAATTCATTAGGTATCACTTATGTCCAAATATATTGATGTCCTTAGCTGGATCCAGAGGGCATACCGAATACATCCAACCAAAAGGATCCATGAGTGGTAGGCAGTTCTTGAATTATCCTTCTTTTGAATAAAACTGGTAAAACAGAGCCAATTGGTTATAAAGGCGTCAACATCCTTGTGTCCTCTAATCATACGTGCTTGATTCATTATTTTTCCATCAGCACTATTCTCCACAGGTAAAGATGCCATTGTTCTAGAGCAGGGGTCTGCAACCCGCGGCTCCGGAGCCGCATGCGGCTCTTTCAAACCTTTGCCGCGGCTCCGCTCCGGTCTGAGACTCCGCTGGAATGCTGGAAAAAAAACCCAAATATTTTTCCCCCTACCTTCCTCTGCGTGCCTCCAACCGGTCCAGTGGAAGACAGGAGGAGGGCTCCTGCAGGGAAAAAAACTTGGCAGCGGCAACCCCCCCCCCGGAAGCAGGGACTCGAGCAGGCAGGCAGCGGAAGAGAGGAGAGCAGGACAAGGCTGCCTGCTCTGCAAAAAACTTTGCCGCCGCCTCACATATGGCCTGATTCTGTTGGCGGGGGCAGCCCGATTTCGCTCTTCTGAGCGGCGCGGAGCGTTCTCCGCGCCGCTCTAGCTGCCGCCGCCGCCACCACCGCCACTGGAGTCAATGCCGGAGCCGCTGAAGCCGCCGCCGTGTCACATCCAGCTGCTTCGGCGCGCTGGACCCCCCGCGCTATGATTTTGGCGGGGGAACTTTGGCGGGGCGGGGAACGTGGCGCGGCAGCAGCACCCCCCCCCGGGCAGCAGGGACGCGAGCGGGTGAGCGGCAGAAGAGAGGAGGGCTCCTGCACGCGCCAAAGTTCCCCCCCCCCCGCCAAAAACATAGCGCGGGGTCCAGCGTGTCGAGGGACCAGCGCGGCCGGCTCGCCGCGGAGAGCACAAGCAGGCGAGGAGGCAGGTAGGCCTGCGTGAAAGCAGTAATAGTTATTAGAAAACAAGGGGGGCAAGATTCATGTACAAATTATTGGAAAACTAATAGCAATAGAACAAAATAATATCTCCATAAATTTATTTATTTATTAACTGCTTTTTTAACCCTGCATTTCTTAAAAACAATCCAAAACAGGTTATAAAGAATAAAAAAACACAAATTACAATATCGCTGCGGGGATGGGAGCGGGTGCCAAAATGAAGGAGTGGGTCAGGACCGGGGTATCATGAGGGGCCGGGGGGAGAGATTTTCATGAGTGGCTGTGGGCGGGGGAGCCACCGGGGGTAATTTGGTAAATGTATGGCCGGCCCAGGATTGAACCCCCCTGATCCCCTTGTGGTATTTTCATTGAGATTCTTCCCCCCCCCTCTAATCAGGGCACAAATGGATCAGGGGAGAATTAAATTGGCTGGGGGGGATTACAATCAGAGTGCCTCCAGCTGTTGCAAAACTACAACTCCCAGCATGCCCGGACAGCCTTTGGCTATCCGGGCATGCTGGGAGTTGTAGTTGTGCAACAGCTAAAGAGCCCCAGGGTAGGGGGAAGTGCTCTGTTTCCCAATCAGGGTGCCTCCAGCTGTTGCAGCTGCCCCTTTTGCTCCACATTAAAGACAGGCCTGAGTAGCACCCTCATCATCCACCAGCAACACCCTCCCCCCAGCAGTAGCACCCCCATCATCCACCAGCAAATCCTGCTGATGGATGATGAGGGGTGCTATTACCACATGGAGGGTGTTTCTGGTGGATGATGAGGGTGCTACTGCTGGATGGTGCTGATGACGGGATGCTACTGCTTGGGGGGGATGTTGCTGGTCGCATCCCATCATCCACCAGCAACACCCCCATCATCCGTCAGCTGATAATTTCCCCTACCTATGCACCCAACATAATCCACCAGCTCTCGCTGGTGGATTATGTTGGGTGCATAGGTAGGGGAAATTATTACATTTTATATGTGGGGCACAGGATGGGGCATTATTACTTTATGTGAGGGGGGCAGATTATTTTGCAAATTTTGCTACGGGGCCCTCTGATGGTTTTGCGGCTCCCAGTTTTTTTTTTTCTTCGGAAACGGGTCCAAGTGGCTCTTTTTGTCTTAAAGGTTGCAGACCCCTGTTCTAGAGTTAACACAGAAGCAGATTTCCAGTTTGTGGCAATAACCTGCCATGCTGCAACTATCATAAAAGTTAAGGCCTCCTTGAAATGGGAGTCTTTATCCCCCCCCCAATAAGATTATAAAGCCAGTGTTTTGAGCCTGATCCAGATTTGCTTCTATTGTTAGTTAACATTCAGAAAATACCTTTTGCCAAAATAGTTTAATTATCCCACAGTTCCACCACATGTGGAAGAATGTGCCAATCTCTTGGCAGTTACACCAACATTTTTGGGTGTGGGATTTATAGATTTTAGTTCGAAGTAAAGGGGCCAAATGCCACCTATGGGTTATTTTTATAGTGTTCTCTTTGATTTGAGCTGAAATTGACTTCAGGGGTCTGGTACGCCACATTAGGTTCCAATCTTTATCTTCAATTTTCTCATTAAGGTCTCTTTCCCAGCAACCTTTAAGGCCCACTGATGTATTCCATTGATTTGGAAATCAAGAACTTATAGATCAGTGATGTGAGACCTTTTGTATTCAGCGCTGATGTGACTCTTAATTGTTCAAAGGATGTAAGAGGCCGAACAACCTGGGATCTCACAGACAAATTAGAACTAAAATGTATGATTTGGTGTATTTGAAACCAATTAAAAGATTTTTTTTTTAAACTGAGTTTTTAAACTGTTCCCTGTTTTTGGTGCAGTCCCCTCATATAAATCTCATACCCAATATAGACCACCTAGCTTCCAGCCTTTATATTAGTTACCTTTGTTGGGATTAATTAAAAAAAGGTATAAGAGGTGGCAGAGACGGCATCACTTTTGTCCCATCTGTTCCAAACATCAAGTAAGAGTTTTGGGAATGGAGTTTGAACTCTTGTTCCAAGGGCGCAATCCTATCGATTGTGCCCTTGCTCCTTGGAAGCCTCCGAACTCAGAGGCTTCAGAGATTCCTGTGCGCGCTGTCAGGCTGCAGCCGGCAGGGTGGGAGGAGCGGCGGAGGGGATCTTCACCTCCCCATCCTTCCTCTTTGGCAAGTTTCACTGGATGGGCTTTTCAGCCCATCTAGCGAGGGGGTGCTTTGGTGGGGGAGGGAAGGAAGCTGGAGGAGGCTCAGGATAATGTGTATCCTGGCCTTTCCCATCTTCTCTCCTCTTCTCCCCGCCCACCAAAACACCCCCTTTCCTCCTCCTCCTCCTCCTCCTCCTCCTCCTCCTCCTCCTCCTCCTCCTCCTCCTCCTCAGAAGGCATCCAGCACTGTTCTTTCCACAGCTGCAAGGGGGCAGGGGAGGAGGGGGGGTCTGATCTCCAACTCCCCTTCCAAGGTCAGGGCGCCATCTCTGACCTCGGAAGTGTTTTTTCCGAGCAGTCCTGTGGTCCGTGGGAGAGCGTCCCGGGGACCATAGGATTGCTCTCTTAGTTAAGTATCATGCATGAGAAAAGGGAGACCACATAGCCTAGATCTCTGTTCTTGCCTACACATTCCATAAAGATCCAGGAAGAGACATCTTGGTTATTTATTATTCTTATCAGCTGCTTGAGCCAATAAGCCTCGTAATAAAGTTTAAGATTTGGCAATCCAATTCCTCTCTCAGATATGGGTCTATACTGCACTACCCTTGCAACCTTTGCTTTCATTATTATTATTAGAGATAAATTTATTAAATAGGTTCTGCCACTGCAAATTTTTCATTTGGTAATACCTGCAAAATGGGGATTTTGTGAGAAGGCGCATCTATATTTCTTTATTTATCTATTTTTTGTTACATTTATGTCCCACCTTGTCTCCAAGTGGTGTACATGCTCCTCCTCCTCTCCATTTTATCCTCACAACAACCCTGTGAGGTAGGTTAGGCTGAGAGTCAGAGACTGGCCCAAAATCACCGAGTGAGCTTCATGGCAGAGCGGGGACTAGAAGAACCTGGACATCTGCAGCCCTAGTCCAACACCCTAACCGCTACACCACACTGGTTTTCTCTGTGTTGAGAGAGGTACAGAGTTTCATGCCTCTGCTTGAAAGACTTGCCAAGCACTGGGAGGAGCAGTGGTGAGAGATGAGTGAAGGAAAACTCAGCCTCCCAGTGCCAGCCAAGCTGAGCATCAGGTGAGTGGCCCATCAGGGGTGGCGAGAGGCACACGAAGGAAGGCTCAACTGGTGCTTGGAAGAGCTGCTCTTCTTCCCAGCACTGGCCGGATCCCTCGCAGCCTGCATCCCTGTTGTTTTCTCTGATCTGATTCTGAGATCAGAGATAACAGCAGGGATTCCTCTAGGGAGGATTCTTCCAGGGGGTGGGACATGGAGGCCAAGCCCCACCCCTGGAGAAAGCTAAGGAGGCTTCGTGGGACAGATGCGGAAGCTCCACTGGCCAGATTAGATCCACGGGCTAGAGGTTTCCCATCCCTGGTGTATAACATGGATCATGCAGTGCATAATAGTGGAAGACCGACAACCTGGTCTTCTGCGCGGGTTCAATGCTAAGGGGGTAGCGAGCCCTGGGGCGGGCCTTCTCTGAGGTCCCCAGCGCCTCACCCTTAGCCCAGAACAAAGGGATAACTTATAGCCACAAAAGTATCTTTTAGAAAACAAGTTTATTTACAAAATTACCTTCACAAACCCAGACCCACGCCAGTAATACAGCTTATCAGTACGGTACAAAGTAGCAAGCAAAAGCCTCAAGGACAACGTGATTTCAGGGCTCTCAGCTATTTAGTTTAGCTCGGGTCCCGGCAGAGGCCCGGTCAACCGCACGCTGCTAGCTGGGTTCCCGGCGGAGGCCCGGTCTACCCAAGCGGCTAGCTGGGTTCCCGGCGGGGCCCGGTCTACCCAAGCGGCTAGCTGGGTTCCCGGCGGGGCCCGGTCTACCCAAGCGGCTAGCTGGGTTCCCGGCGGAGGCCCAGTCAACCGCACGCTGCTAGCTGGGTTCCCGGCGGAGGCCCGGTCTACCCAAGCGGCTTGTGAGTGATTTCAGCTTGGTTTCCCGGGGGTCCGGTCAACCCAAGCAGCCAGTGATTTCAGCTTGGTTTCCCGGGGGTCTGGTCAACCCAAGCGGCCAGTGATTTCAGCTTGGTTTCCCGGGGTTGCTGATCCTTCGTTCCCTTACCCCAGGCATGGGCAAGATTGCTGATCAGGTCCAGACAGAGAAAAGTTCCCTTGTGCAGGGTGTTTTATACCTTGGTGTTTCAGGTAGCCCCTCCCTCCGTGATCAGGTAGGTTGACACCCTCCCTGAGGGGCGGCCTTTTGGGTCAGATGGGGTGACGCCTCCCCCCCCCCCCGTGGGATGGGGTCCCTTTGAAGCCACTTGCTTAATGGTCCCATCCTATGGTGTTGAGTGGCCATTTCTTAGGGGGCCGAAGCGTCTGCCCTGGAGAGGTATTCAAGTCTTATGTAGATGGGGCTGATATGCAAGAGCATTGACAAACCTGGTGATGCTTCCTGCCTTCCCCCCTGGGGTGATTCTATGTAGATGTTGTTTGTCCCCTTTGGCATCTGTGGAGACTGGTTGTCTCCCCCCCCCCCCCGTCTCCTTCCCCCCTCCTTGGTGAGTGTGTGTCTGTCAGGCAGGGGGCTTAGGTTGGCTTTCTCCACAATAATCATAGCAGAAGGTACCTTGGAAAGCAAATATTTCTAGAGGACACAACCAAAAGAGAAAGGCCACATGCTACTGGGGAAGACAAAATAGAAACACACATACATGGATACATTAAATTATAAAAAGCATCGTCCCTAGCCAATCTGAGGGCTCAGTCTCTTTTTGCATTTTGGACTTGGGTACACTGTCCATCCAATTTGATGGGTGCATGTATTAAAACTTATGTGTATGCCCCTTTAAAATAGTCAGTAGTATAAACTGAGAATGGACTGGCCCCTGCTTCAGAGTGTTTTAAAGCAACATGAATTATATATGCACAAACAAACCTTTCACACTTGATGAAATGCATGCATATTTTGTACTGTATATGGTGATCAATCAGCATTCAGGTTGAGAGAGAAAAAACAACCCATCAATTTAATTCCAAAATCCATATTAGGATACTACCTTGATTAGACTAACACAGAGGTCAGGAAAAAATGTGCAAGGTTTTGAGATCTCCAGATCTCTTCATCGGGCAAGATGTGACAAAAAGCAGGTTGCGGGGTGCGGGGGAAGGCTGACCTGATGTTGAAATGAAGTCTGCACAGTCAGAGTCTTAAAGTGGATTATCCAAGGAAGTTGCAGACAAAGTAGGCTCTCCCAGTGATGTGATGGTTTCAAGTTGCTCCTGGAGTGCCCCTAGAGCCTAGAGCCTAGGAACAAAGAAGCAAACAAAGAATGGCTGATCCCCCATTTCTGAAAATATAAATTCCAACTGTTATTCAAAACTGTCTCCATCCTTAGGCAAAACACAGAGGTTCCTTGGGCAAGTCGGAAACAGAAGTAGAGAGAAACTAGGCAGTTTTTATATTAACAAAGCTAGAGATTACTTTAGATGATCTAGCTAAAATAAGGTAAATGCACTCAGTAAAGCAAGCCAAACTGGGTATAGCTGGAGGGGATTACTCCTCAGAGTATGAAGTCCCAGCTTCTGGTAGCATAAAATCCTCTTCCTCCAGTGTAGGATCCCAATATTAAACAGCTAAATTCAGCATTCTCCAAGTCATACAAAAAGCAAAGGTAGCCATATTGTCCAGAAGAAGAATCCCCAAATACATGTTAGGATAATACCTTGATTAGGCCAACTCAAAGGTCACAAAAATGTGCAAGCTTTGGAGATCTACAGATCTCTTTGTCAGGCAAGGTGCTACAAAAAAAGCAAGGAGGAGTATTTTTCTTTTCCCATCGGGTAGGGGTTCTCAATCTTTCTACCCTCAGGGCCCCCTTCAGAGAAGTGAAAATGACTGAGCCCCCCCCCCCCCAGTCACAAGATGGTAGTGCAGGGGTGGAACCAGTCACAAAATGGTGGCAGAGGGACGCCAAGTTTGGCATGATCAGCTGGCAATTACTGTTATAATTTTATATTGATACCTAATCCCTCTTTGGGAATTGTTACGTTCTTTGCCGTAGTAATTTCCTTGTAGCAGGGAGTCCCATAATCCAGCTCCCTTCAAGTTAAATACAGACATTGGCTCTGGAGGCATCATGACTCACCCTTCCTACTTCAGGCAGAATTTGCTGATCCAGAGGCTCTAAACAGAGCACTTTTCACTTTGTATTGTTTTCCTCCACTCTCCACATGCTTCTCAAAGCTTCTTACCCATCCTTTGTTGCTTCTTCTCCCCTTTTACACTTACGTAACTTGTAACCTATCGCCCCACCACTGCCTGCCTCCCAGTGGAGGTGCTGCTGGGTGGGCTGCAGCACTGAGGCTCACCTGAAAGTGGGCTGAGACTCACCAGTGGTCCCTGGCCCACAGCGTGGGAAACATTGCCCTAGGAGGAATATGATCATGTCATGTCAGGAGGAGAACAGATCTTTGGTTGTGGTTTTGCAGCAGATAACAGTTATGGAACATTTAGATCATGTCCATATGTTGTTGTTGTTTTTTTATAACAGAAGCAATTCAGTTCCCATCAGTTCCCATCTAGAATGAAGGAGCTTGCATGTACAAATCAACACATCTAAAAACTATTCAAATAAAAATTTTCTTTGGCAAGCCCTTTCCAACTTCGTATAATAGCCTGGGATTGCCAGGCTGACTTTTTCCTTTTCAACGAAGGCTATGATCCTAGGCCCAGTTACTTAGGAGTACGCCCCAATTAAACATAGCAGGCCTGACATCTGAGTAAACATGCATTCCATTCAAAATCAGCAGTTATTTGCTTTCATCTCCGAACTTATTACACCAGTTCTGACCAATTTGCACTGGCTGCTGATATGCTTCCAAGCTGAATTCAAGATGCTGGTTCTAACCTATAAAGCCCTACATGGCTTAGGATCACAATACCTGATGGAACGCCTCTCCCAACCGCAATCTACCCAGACATTGTGCTCAACATCTGGGGTTCTCCTCCAACTGCCACCTCCAAGGGAGGCTCGGTTGGTGGCAACGAGGAGGAGGGCCTTTTCAGTGGTAGCCCCCCTTATGGAATAAGCTCCCCACTGAGGCCCACCCAGCACCAACCTTACTATCTTTTCGGCGCCAGGTTTAGACTTCCCTCTATACCAAGGCATTCGGTAATTAATCTGTTCAAAATAGCACATGGGAGGGGGAGGGGGAGACCTGTAGACTTAGTTTTATTAACCTTTATTTAGTATTGTATATTTTAGACTGCGTTTTTAATTTTGGTTTTAATTTTTTTTAATTACAATGTTGTTTTTAATGTTGGTTTTATCTTGATTTTATTGTATGGATTGTTGTGAACCGCCTAGAGAGCTTTGGCTGTGGGGCGGTACAGAAATGAAATACATACATACATACATACATATATCTCCTTAAAAAAAGAGAGAGAGAGAACAGTGGCTGACACAATACTGTGGAAAAATGGGAGTGGAGGCAGGATATTAGGATGTGACCACTATTTTTGTGTTGGTGGGCTGGAAGTGTAGGCTATCTCTTCCTGGCTGATATAGTAATAGGTAGTTAGGGGCTAGCTTATGGATATTAGACAATAGTACTGCAATTTGTTAAACTGGCTATAGTATTATTATAGTCTTTTCACAAGCAGGGAATTAGCAAATCGGCAAAAACTGAAGAGGTTTGGCCCAGAATGAGAGGAGAATGACCATCAATGTGCAAAGCACTTCACAGAGCAACAAACCAAAAGACATGGCCACACAAGTTCATTTCTTCTGCCTGAGGTGCTTCTCACCTGCCCAAGTCAAGGTGCACAGTACCCAAGGCCAGTCAAGTTATTTTGACCCCTGAGGCAGAAAACCCCACAAGCCCTTCACAGGCAGTAAAAATCAAACAATAATAAATTAAACAGCTAAGAATTTGCTGCCCTTTCAGGACACCCCAAATCTGCTGCATTAGGCCATTACCTCACTGCCTAATGGTAGGGATGGCATTGAGTCCCTGCCCTGAGGAGGTTACAATCGAAAATCCAACACCAGGGGAAACAGCAAAAGCAGGGGAGGAAGTTGGCAATGAAGGTAGGTAAGAGGGAAAGAAAAAGTGTTCAGTTCAGCAACACGGACTTTGTTGCAGCACAGCTGAGGATGAGGAGTAAAGGGTTATGCCAAAAGCTACATGGACTGTGGACAAGGTTTTTTTTTTTTGGTTTTTTTTTAAGGGAATTGCCTCTTAAGATGAAGTCACTGCAGTGGCATTGGTCGAAAGAACCGGTCCAAAGGATCAGAAAATAATAATAATTCTTACCTTCATTCATCCGCAATTATAGAGTGAACAATAGGTGTGTTGGCTTGGCGTATGCAAGATGGGAAGGGACATTATGGAGTCTAACAGTCTGATCTATATGAAGTGGGAGTCAGGTGTGTGCGTGCGTGTGTTGGAAAAGGAAGGAACAGGTTGTAGCAACTGAGCCCCAAGCAGGATGAAGATGGAGCTCAGAGCCTTCTTTAGTATGGGACTGGCCTATGGGTTTGTAAAGAACCCTTTGACTGATTCACTATTTCACCCTTCCCCTCCAGAAGTTTTGGACTTCAACTCCCATCAGCCCCAGCCAGCATGGGCAATGGTCAGGCATGCTGGGAGTTGTAGTCTAAAACATCTGGAGGACACCAGGTTGGGGAGTGGATACTGGCTCTGTTTGGAATGGGGAATTTGGTAGCCTCTCCCTGAATGAGCTAGTTTGCCTGAGAGCCAGGGCAACCATCAATTTCACTGACAACTTTTGCAGTGGATGAGAAGATATTTAGTTACCAGAGATCCCCCCCTCCCCAAAAAAAGCAGGAATAACCAAGATGGATGATAGGCAGTGAAGAAAGAGCGTAGGCTTCACCTTTGCGCTGAAAGATTCAAAAGGTCTCACATCAGTGCCTGAGGCAGTGGTCTAGTCCAGAATTGAATGCAGCACGCAAAGGGTTTATGCCTCACAGCCTTAAGCTAAGGCTTTAAAAATGCTCCTTTCCCCTCATTTAGAGAGAAGAACGGGGACATTGTTTCCTCACTCTGTTTTACATAGAGTTCACATAGAGCATAAATCCTGGGGAAAGAGACAGACCCGATGCAAACAGTGACCTGTTTTCCTGCTGTCCCATGGATCCAACCAAGAAGGTTTCTTCCCCCCCACCTCCTCAGGGCCAAACTGAGCCTTCTGCATAATTATGGCCAAGGGGATAGAGAAACAGAGAAAGGGGTTTGTGTCTGATGACTTCACACACCTGATGTCATTTGAAATGAATTCCTTTGAGGACCAAAATAGACATTACTTTAAATCCATTATCTAGCAGATAATTTTTATTTTTTACTCTAGAGTAGGTGCAGGGGGCATGATCCAGATCTTAAAAGCCCCCTACTCCTGGCTCCTGGGTGACATCCTGTCTTCTGATGTCTCCTGTTTTTCCACGTTTCACAGTTAGGAATGAAATCTGTCTGTTTCCAGTCTGTGTCATGTTCACATGTTTGTTATTCATCATTCCATTGCATTCCTGCATTCATCTGCAAATTAAACAAAAGGATCCTTTCAAAATACTTATTTCAATATGTATTGTTTTCTCTTAGAATATGTATTTAAATGTGTGTTTTCTTTCAAAGTACATATTTGAAGCTCTGAAACTTCCTCCTGAGGGGAGGGCTATCTCATCCTTCTCCAATGGCCATCCAAAATGTGGTCAACACTTACCTATTTAGGAAGGCCTTTGGACCACAAATGGTTGCTCGCTTTCTTGAAGTCATTGCAATTGGTGTGCTTAAATTATTTGTGATGGTTGCTGTATTTTTTTTAATCTTTCCCCTACAGTCGTCATGTTTTACGGGTGCTTTATTGTATTTATTGCTGTTGTCAAATTGTTTTTTAAATGGTTAAGTTATTGGTTTAACTGATGGTGTTAGCCACCTTAGGGTGCAATCCCATGGTACCTGCGAGGGTGTCCAAGGGGGTCAAAGGATTCTGTGGACCACCCCCTCCATGGGTGGATAAGGAAGTCCACCCAGAGAGAGAGAGAGAGAGAGAGAGAGAGGTCTGTTTCAGAAGTCCTCCCTTGACCAGTGGCGGAGAGCTCTGATGCTGTGGTCACTCTACCATTGCTACTCTGACAATTGTAAGGGCACAAGGGGGCATTCTGAGGACATATCAGGGCTGGATCAGGGGAGGCTTTGGATGTGTTGTATCCAAAGCCTCCTTGAGTCGGCATAGCTATTTCCCATTCTCATTGGATCCAATGGGAGGGATCCCCCCCCCCCAAAAAAAGGACAAACCAGCAGCAAAAAGTTGGGAAGGAAAAAAGGAAAGAGCTGCCCACACACTTTCTGCCCTGGTCAATGTAAGTGGAACTTAGGAACTGGTGGTTCCTCTGCCACAGACTCCCTCACTCCTCCCCAAAGGATTGCTGTGCCTGGCTGAAATCCTATACACCGTTTGAACCGTGTGTTGAACCTTTTTCAGCAGAAAGGGGGTGTGTGCGGGGGGGGGGGGACTGCACAAAAGCTGGGAAACCGCCAAATGATGGATGGGGGAGGGAAAGGAGCATAGACATGCACAAGATTGGACAGTTAAACTGCCAAGAACTGTGTTACAACATTCAGAAAAGTGCAAAGTCCAGTGGATAGCCAAGTCCCAATACTTACATTAGTTTGAGAGTTGCAGACCAGGTTGTTTTATACAGGAATTTGCAGGTATCTAATTCCTCAAGCATCCCTACTTTTCCTGGACCTTGGAGCGTGATAGATTGCTCACTCCCTCACGCTTCACCCAATTCTGCAGTAGGCATTCTTAATGGAAGGGAGATGGTCTTGAATGGACATGTTTAAATCTCGACAAATTCCATGTGGAATCAGCATAGGTACCGGTATATCTTCCTCAACAAGTAGTAACTTAGTTGAAGCTTCTGCACTCAACCTCATTGAAATCAGAGGTACCGGCAGATCCTTTGGAATCAGTGCATCTACACTACAGCTTTAAGGTGGTTTCAGTAAGGAAGTGAGCCAGAAACCTCCAATACTTACAGTACAGTCTTTACTTTGGCAATATGAATATTATTTAGTTTGTTTCAATAGTAACCTTTGGGGGGGGGGTGAAAGTATTAAAAAGTTGCTGCTAAAAGGATGTAAGTTGGACTCTGAAGAACGCTAAGTCATACTTGGGGTGCTTTTTTTTTTTTTTAATCACCTATAAGAAAAACAGAAGCATTTCATGCTTTGTCTTTTATTTTTAATAAAACATTCCCCATCATTGCAGAACTCATTGCAGCTTTTCCCAGAGGCTGGTATGTGCACGGATCTTTATCAGCTTGTGCTTTAAAGGAACTGGGGCAATGCTGCCTCTTTGACAACCTCCCTCCCAGGAGGCCCAGTTGCAGATTGCAGGCTTTATATTCTGTGGCTGTCGGTTGCAAAAGAAAAAAGAAAAAGAGCAATACAAAAAAAATCTCATCCCCCCAACTGGGTTTATTCATGCACAAGGAGGAGCTGGAAGCAGGTACTTATAAACAATTTAGGCTGCAATCCTATACACATTTACCTATGGGCGAGTTCCATTGAAGTTGATGAGACTTACTTATGAGTTGACCTTTATAAGACTTGCACTGTTTGTTGGACGATATCATTCTGCAACCTATAGCAATGAGAATTCATTTGGCACTCTTACATCAGAACACTCTGCAAAGCATTGTGCATAATCCCTAACCTTCCACCCCCTGGTTAATTCAAGTAAGATACACTGATAGCCAATCCAGTCACACAGCTCTGTGGCCTGGTTTGCACATAACACTAATCCATGGTTTATTTAATGCATGGTTTGTTGTCCTACCCAGGGTTTGTCTGGCTGATGATTGAACAAACCAGTGGTTTTCTTAATTCTTGGGTTGTTTGTTTCCCTTCTCCATTGCCCATTCCCTCCCTGTATCCCAAATGCCTTTGCAGCACTTTAGTACTGGTATGCAGACAGGCTGCTTCTTTTAAATGCAGTTTCTGGCCACCTCTGTAGCTTGGAGAAACAACCCATGGTTTAAACAAGCCAGAGTTCATAACCCACCAATAAATCATGGGTTCTCTTTCTGGGTTGTTTGTGGTTAACAAACCATGGTTTGTTCGTGTGGCCATAGTTCACACATTGCAACAACCCATACCATGGGTTAGCGTTATGTGTGAACCAGGCCTGTTAGTGAAATACAGGATGGATTCCATGAGCACCATTTAGAAGGCATTGCCTTGGCTATGTTTCATACTCTATGTCAGTGTTCTCCAACCTTGGGTCCCCAGATGTTTTTGGCCTACAACTCTATAGCATGCCCCAGCCAGCTATATTCTGGCTGGGGCATGCTGGGAGTTGTAGGCCAAAAACATCTGGGGACCCAAGGTTGGAGAGCACTGCTCTATGCGATGGGGCATGGTCACGATACAGCAACCTTGCTGATGCTAAGCAGGTCTAGGCTTGGTCATTGCCTGGATGGAGGGCTGCCTGGAAGACTGCCTGGACTGTCTTACAGATACTGCCTTGATCTGTTTCCCACAGTGGCCAACCAGATACCTACGGGAATCCCACAAGCAGGACATGAGTGCAATACCCCCTCCTGCTGTTGTCCCCTAGTGACTAGTATTGAGGGGCATGCAGCCTCTGATCCTGGAGATAACATAGCGCCATCATGACTAGTAGCCACTTATCCTCAGTGAATTTGTCCAATCCCCTTTAAAAACCAGTAAGAAGGTATAAAAAGAGCTCCAGAAATGCCCTTAAAATACAATGTGGATCTCCCCCCCCCCCAATTTAATCTTAACATAACTAAGAATTAGTTTCAAAACCTCAATGAGAATTTATTTATTTTTTTGCTCAGGACCTTCCAACTGAAATGGCACACCTAGTGGGACCTTTTAGAATAGTTTTAGTGTTCCAGAGCGGAGGACCAGTGGCACCCAGGTTTCAATCAGTGTGTTAAGGCCGCTGTGCAGAAGAGCACTTGCCACAGGGATGTGGAACCTCCGGCTTGCAGAAGTTCCGCATTTATGGATAGAGTGGAGAATCATTTAAAGGAGTTCGGGGAAGTAACGGGGCTACAGATTAATTGGGACAAATCTAAATTTTTGTTGTTTAATTATAGTAAAAGAGAAGAGATTGAAATGTGTAGGGGGAAAAGTAATTTTAAGATTAATAACGTAATTAAATATTTAGGAATTGTAATTCCAAAAGATATAGATAAATTGGGAGACCAGAATTATAGGAAATTAAAGAATGAGGTTAAGAATAAAATAGAGAAGTATAGAAGTTCCACATTTAGCCCACGGAGCCTTCTTGGCCAAGCCCCACCCCCTGGAGGAATCCCCACAGTGGGGATGTGGCTGGCTGGCACCAGGAGGAGTGGTCAAGTCTGTTTGTGCAGCGTGTTTTGCCCCCAAAGGGACAGCCATGTGATGTGCAAAGCCGGGGACTCAGCTGGCACTGGGGGTGGTGGTGGTTGCCCTTCACAGTGCCAGCCAAATCCTTTGGCATGGCATGCAGTGCCCCAGTGAGGACATTGCAAACTGTATGACCCACTGAGACCCCACAGAGGCCCTGATTTGGCCCCCACCTGAAATTTGGCCCCCTCCTGAAATGGTTCGGCACCCCTGGCTTGCCAGGTGAGTGAAGCATTGGTATCAATTGATCCAAGTTAAATCTGGGCTGCCCAAAAGAAGACTTGTTTGTTAGGGTGGCTTTAAAGTCAGGATTAGAGATTCATCCCTCCCCAGACCTCCAATAAAACTGGTGCATTTACTCACTTTGGTTGGTTGCTTAGAAGTTTACACTAGACTGTGCTTCATACATTGCTTTAAACTAGTTGTTTAAAGGAAAATGGCAGTCATGAAATTCTGGGCAAGGCTTGAGAGAGAAGGTATTTTCAACTTACGGGAACAAGTCAGGGAAATTTAGAACTTCGAAGTCTCATTGATTTCTGCGGAATAGAATGCATATGCTCAATTCTTCTATTGAAATCAATGGAGTTGCAAAGTGCTTAATTTTGGTTTGATCATGCCCTATTATCTATTTTTTTTAATGCTTTGCTGTAGTATGAAATGATGCTTTGGAATTAAAATCTTCAGTTCTAGGACAGTTTTCTGCAGGAAGGCAAGTAACATTGTCATCCGCTGTTTGCCCGTGAATAAAAGAAAAGGCAACATCTCTTTGCCTGTCTGTCTGTTGGCATCTGTGTTCAAATTGCTTCTCCCCGCATCAGCAATGGGTACAACTCTTCATTCAGATACTAGTCAAGGTGTAATGGGAGTTGCGGAAGATGGCGAGGAGTGCAGTGTTGCACAACAGTCCTGCCTCGATGCTCTGTATTATGCTCTGTATTACACTATACTCTGTATTATGCTCTGTAATAGCAAGGCATGACCTTGCTAGCATGTGAGTTGGCTGCTAGCCAATAGGCTGATAGGCTGATGCAATCTCCAGTAACGTGTGACCTGGCTGCTGGCCAGAAGAATGACACTGCGCAACAGCACAGGTGCTATCATTTAAGCACAAGGTCTGCAGCCCATGGAGTTTGGTGCTAGAAGTTTGTAATCAGACGACTAGCAAATGCAGACTGAAGAGTGGTGGTTGGTAGCATTGGTTGGTTGGTTGTGTGGTGGAGGAGGAGGAGGAGGAGGAGGAGGAGGAGGAGGAGGAGGAGGAGGAGTGCTGCTGCTGCTGCTGCTGCTGCTGCTGCTGCTGCTGCTGCTGCTGAAGAATCCGAAGGAGCAAGGAGGAGCAGAGGAAGCTGTTCAGAGAGCCCTGCTGAAGCCCCAACGCTGAAAGCTGATACCCTGGCGGAGAGCTGCTGGAACTAGCATTCGGGTTGGTTGGAAATAATATAGTGACTGTGTAGCTAAGGGGTGGGATTTCCACCAGGGAACTTGGAAGAAGGCATAGCATTGTTGTATTTCATGCTCAGCTTTGCAATAAAGATGTTTGGCTTTAACTTCCGGGAGGAGTATTTATTATGGTCTGAAAATCCTTCAAAGAACCTTTGCCAATCCCTTTTGAGGAACCTGTGGCAAAACACAAGGAAATCAAAACTGGAGAGATCAAAGAGCCATCTGCCAGGGGCACATGCTAACCTATGATGGGCACAGTCAATCCACCAAATGTGTGCCCTATACCAGGGGTGTGGAACCTCAGGCTGGTGGGCCAAATCCAGCCCTCCTTGGGGGGGGCAAATCTGTCCCTCTGAGGTTCCCCGGAAGGCCCCACCCCTTTCCCAACTGCCAATTGTTTGGTGGCTTCCCAGCTTTTGCACACACACACACACACACACACACACACACACCTAAAATGTTGAAATGGCTCCCCTAAGGCTTCGTTACTGGCAGGAAGAGCGTTAAGCTAAACTATGCTGGTATTTTTGGTATTTCTGGGATTTTGGCACCACCCCTTGTGTTTTGGCCCCTCCCACCACTGGAATCCAGCCCCAGAGAGCTTCTCCGAAATAGAATTAGGTTGGGCTGAAAGAGGTTCAGAACCTGTGCCCTACACCAATATAAAAAGTAATCACATTCCCCAATGTACACTATCTACGTTACTGAGGAAGTGGGATGTGGCTTCCTCACCAAACCCGGTTCTTTGGTTCCAGTCCATTTCCATATCCAGTTTAAGGAAAAGCCTGTGGGGCCTTAACCCCTAGATCAGGGCTCTCCAACCTTGGGTCCCCACATGTTGCTGGACTACAGCTCCCAGAATCCCTTGCCATTAGCCATGCTGGCTGGATATGCTGGGAGCTGCAGGCCAGCAACAACTGGGGACCCAAGGTTGGAGAGCCCTGCCCTAGATAGACCCATTCCCTCAGGCCCAATCTATATTATCAACACATTTCAAGTATGGCATCCACCCCTCCTCTCCAAATCCATGGGAATTATTGATTTGTGTTATTAATTCTTCAGACCTGATGGTCTTTACATTTTTTCGTACCTTTTCTTCCCTATGTGGAAGAGCAGTGTTGTATGGGAAGCTTCTGGAATGTTTGTGCCAAGCATGATCCAGCACTTTATAGTCCCAATGGTGTCTGCAGGAGAGACTGAAGTGCATGCCTGAGACACTAGACTTGATGTTCAATGTGAGATATCGCATTTAAGATGCACTTTTTTTCACTGGAGAGAAGGAACCTGAGCAGGATCAGGACTGTGGCAGGTGGGAAGGGGGAAGCTTAACCCCCCTGACAAAAAAATCCTCCCCATCCCCAGAAAGCTGCTGTTTGCATTGGGAGGAATTAAACTCCTCTTTCCCACTGCTGTGGTCCTGATTCTGCTGGGGGGGGAGGGGCTTGCAGTGGCTGTTTGCACTAAAAGGTAAACACAGAGACTAAATGCAATAATGCATTTACAGTGCAGTCCTATGGAGGTTTACTCAGAAAGAACTCCCATTGAGTTCAGTGGGCCTTACCCAGGTAAGTGGGTATAGGATTGCAGCCTGAAAGCCACATCCCGTTTCTATATTGAAATCAATAGGACTTGGGCACAGCAGTCGTGTGTGTGTGTGTGTGTGTGTGTGAGAGAGAGAGAGAGAGAGAGAGAGAGATCCGAAGGCAGAGGAACCGCCTTATCCAACGCCCTGTTGGGCTCATGCCAGCAGGGCAGAATAGAGAGAGGAGTAGCATTCCCCTCCCGCTTTCAGGATTTTTTTTTTT
The DNA here is from genome assembly GCA_021292165.1 of Shinisaurus crocodilurus. Lineage (NCBI taxonomy): Eukaryota > Metazoa > Chordata > Lepidosauria > Squamata > Shinisauridae > Shinisaurus > Shinisaurus crocodilurus. The sequence continues at coordinate 115,406,329 of CM037881.1, forward strand.
TCCTTTTGCAATTTACCTTCCATTGGCTGCAATGGGAGGGAAATGAATTGTGACTGCTCCAGGGCTCCCAGACATTTCTCCTAATTCTGGGCGTGTTTGGGGAGATGGGAATCCTGTGTAGATCCAAGCCTTCCCCCAATCTGACACGCCCACAGAATGCCTTCCCCCATTCCCTCTACTGACAAAGGCTGCAAAAGTGGCAAAGGCTGCAAAAGTTTAGTGCCTTGGAGGGGAGTTGCGAGGTCAAATCTCCCCCTCCAGGATCGGATCTCTCTCCACACTCTGGACGGGAGATCTGAAAAATACTATGGCGCCTGGACGCCCCCCAGGGACCAGAAGCTTGAATCTTAAAATGCTTAATTTTGGCCGGATTGCCCATAATTTTTCACGTGTTTTATTGAGAATAAGAAGTAGAAATGGAAATCAAATTCAGAGGTCAAAGTCAAGACGATACAGCACACTTGTTAGAAGGGGATAATCCTTTCCCACCTCAATTTCTGAAGAATTGCCATCAATCTTTTCTTAGTTATAACCAGCTTTCGTTATCCATCTTCAGCTCACCTTTTATTTAAGCAAAAGTTAGGGAGGGACTGATTTAAAAGTGAACAAACAACCACAAAGCACCTCGGCAGGTATTTTGCATCATACCAGGGGGAAAAACATCAGGAGGTGACCCTGTAGTTATACTTAGCTAGTCATTAGAACTTCTATTAATGGGGTTAGATTTGCTGAAAATAGTTGGTGATTAAAAAAAACTAAAGAAGGATGGAGATATGTGACAAAAGATGCTGTTCCCCCAGACTTTACAGTAGGGCAGGGGGGAGGGAATCTAGCAGTTGTAATTTGGAAATTAACTGTTTCACAAATGCATCATCTGAGATGAGCATCATCTTGAAAAAGGACTTTTGCTGGGGTTCTGGCAACTGGGATGTGATTCTTTTGATGTTCATCTTGCTTTTATCCTTTGTATTATTTTATCATTTATCCTGTCCTTCCTCTTCCAGCTTACACAATTTACAGTGCAATCCTATGCCTACTTGCAGTCTTAGGACGCAATCCTAATACTCACTTCCTGGAAGTAATTCCCATTGAACTCAATGGGCGTACATCTGAGTAGACACATACAGGGATGTCACCAGGACCAGTGCAAGGCAGTTCGGTGCCCTAGGCTAGATTAGATATTTAGCGCCCCCCTTCCCACTTGAGAGCGCTGTATTTTTTTTTCAAGGCGTTTCTGGCGCCCCCTTTAGCCCTGCGCCCTAGGCGGCTGCCTAGTTGGCCAGCTTGGCCTAATGGTAGCACCGGCCCTGGATGTCAGTTTAAAGCTATATAAAATGCAAGTGAGGCAAAAAAGCAAACTTTAGTGTACATCAGCAGCAATGTTCCTACTAGCCATTTCTCCCAAAGTCTTTTGTTTTTGTTCATGTATTTTGAATAACTCATAAGGCAAGATAATATTGTCATTAAAATATTGAGCCAGCGTGGCATAGTGGTTAGAGTGTTGGACTGGGACTCAGGAGATCTGAGTTCTAGTTCCCACTCGGGCCATGAAGTTCACTGGGTGACTTTGGGCCAGTCATGGGCTCTCAACCTACCCTACCTCACAGGGTCGTTGTGAGGATAAAAAATGGAGAGGAGGAGGACCATGTAAGCTACTTTGGGTTCCTTGCAAGAGGAAAAAGGGTGGGATATAAATGTAATAATAAATATTTTTTAAAAAGACTTTTACCTCACACATCTGACATTAAAAAAAACAAAAACCCAACAACACACTAACAAGTGTGAGCCCAGCTAGCCTGAATTTACCAGAATTCTACCATGTTAATCTTCACTGTGGAGTGTTAATACCCCACATCACAGTCTTCTCAACAAACACATTTGCAGGGGAATCCAATGGTTCTTAAGATATCAAATGAAAGGAAATGCTGGATCATGTCCTTCAAATGGGATAGGTAGCTTAAGAGAGTGCCTATTGTGCATATGGTTCAGTGACTTGGAGCTCTAAATAATTCAGATTCTTCCAGTTGGTCAGACTGAATGTGTTTAACATTGGTCCTAATTAGAGTTCCCTAATTAGACATTTTCTGACCACAAGATGCCCTGCCTGGGAATGTCCTGAAAAAAAAATAAGAGTATGCATCTTAAAACAAATGTTGCTTAGCTGTTTGTTTGTTTATTTCCCAGTTTCTGGGTAAATGTAGCCTTTCCTTGGAAATATAGCTTCTAAACAGCGCTCTTTTAAATACTCAAGGTTTTCCCAGTTGAAAAGCAGACATGGGTGCTCTTCTCCTGTTTTATGGGACGATATTGACATCTAGTGTCCACATGTGTATATAACTCCTTTTCATTTGCAAGATTCCTTTTCTTGTCTGGGGTGCTCTACTCTACAAATAAGTCACAGACAGAATCAAGCTGGCATCAGAAAAATCTTTCTTAGGTAGCTTTTTAAGGCTTTCATTATTGTAACTAAAGATCATTGGGATGACAGTAATAAAGCACATTGGGCAGTGAAAAAATGCTACTTTAAAGCCACAAGAAGTTCATTAGCTTTTCATCCTTCTAAATGGGGTGGCAAACCTTTTTCAGTCAAAGGGCCACATTTCAGTCTGAAAAAGGCCTCAAGGACACATTCCATCTGTAGGCTTGGTTAAAGGCAGAGTGGACGGGGTAGCATAATGGTTAGAGTCTTGGACTAGGACTTGGGAGATCCAGGTTCTTGTCCCCACTTGGACTCTCAGCCTAACCTACTTCACAGGGTTGTTCTGAGGATAAGATGGAGAGGAGGGAGGGGGATTGTGTAATCTGCCTTAGGTTCATTGCAGAAGAAAAGGTGGGGAATAAAGATAATAAATAAATATGTTATTCTTCCCCCAAAAAAATTCAACTCAGAAGTAAGCAGGACAAGCTTCTGCATGTCTACTCAGATATAAGCAAGACTGAATCACTCAGCTGCACTTTCAAATAACATCCCAAATACCAAGCCTTCGCATGTCTACTCAGAAGTAAGTATGAGCAGCATGTCTACTCACAAGTAAGCAGGGCAAGCCTCTTAATTCACAGATTTAATTCATAAGCAAAAACTCTTGAAGGCATGGCCATGGAGTTCCGTGAGCACCTTGAAATCTTTCTCCATGTACACACCGGATGGAGCCAATTGCGAATGTAGGAGGAAAATGAAGAGTCGAGACAATTTGCTGGTGTTTAACTGGGCCACATTTATTTATATACAATGAACTGCAAAGGGATGTAGTGCGGGTCATATCTACTCCCTCCCCTGGGCCGATAACGTTGTGCAATAGGGCGGAGCATCCAAAACCGGGAGGTGGCGATGATGTCGCCACCGCCCCATTTCCCACTTTCAGTGTTGGGACCCTTTGTTGTGTCGCCTCCTCTCGGAGTCTCAAGACAACAAGCTTGGCGAGAACAAAGGCATCACAGGTGTTCCTGATCCTCAGCTGTCCGAGCCTAAGGACCCAGCAACATGAGGCATCCTGAAACCGCCTGTCACCTGAATGGTGCCAGGGATGCTCACTGCACCCTATCAGTACCCTAACCCGCACTTACCTGCCTATTGACCATATGTGACCGAATTGAATCGCTATGTACACAGATTGCAAACAACTCCCAAAATCTGCAGCAGTATGGAGTAGGCAAAACGCACACATCCCCCTAATAGATAACGGGGACCAGAGGAGCCCATATTGTATACAGGGAGGGAGGGAGGGAGGGAGCTGCACGAAACAAAGAGGGTGTGGGTGGGGCTACCAGGCCTAATATTAGCTCCTGTAGCCCCACCCCCTTCCTGACGTGATACCTGCAGTCAACAGGTAAGTCTCAACTCCTTCCCCCACGCTCACAAAATTCTCCCCGCCCACAGCTGTGCATGTTCCGGGGGGAAGGTCCTTGTTCATGGGCTTTGTTTCTCCCACATTCTGTGGGACAATATTGCAACACACTTCTACATATCTTTCCTGTCTGGCTCATACCTAATTATTTTCGTCTCTCCACTGATGTTGTAAATTCCCATTCATTATGAGAATGAAATTGGACACAATTGCTTGGCTGGATGAAATTGGACACAATTGCTTGGCATACACCATATAGTATGTATCTAGTTCAGTATTTCTCTTTCAACAGTGATTGGCTAGATATCAGTCAAAGCTGGGAACCTGACAACAAAAGGAGGATAGAAAATAGAAATCAGCTGTGGAGGTCTTCCCCAACTGGGTGCTGGCTTACAACTCCCATCATTCCGAGCCAGCATGGACATTGTCCAACATAGTCCAGCACATCTGGAGTGCACCAGGATGGGGAAGGCTGGGCTATTGTATGATCTAGCAAGACAATGCCTGTGCTCAAATTCTTATAAAAGGAAAATTAATTCCTCTGGCTCCAGGGCTGGAGTAGTTCTTTTTTTAGAGCATGTTAGAGAAATGAGGGGTCTTTTGATCCTGCCAGTCCGAGACTTCCCCTGACCCAGCCAAACTGTGGTATAGCCCCTGCATCTGATACTCAGAAGTCATTTCTTATAACTATGGGAGTTTCATTTAGTTATCATGAATAATAGCTGTTGATAGACTCGTCCTTGACAAATATATGTTGATTCTTTGCTAAAAGCCAGCTCATTCTCTGATATCTCCAGGTAGGGCTGGCAAAATACCTCTCCTTGAAACCCTGGAGAACCACTGCCAGTCAGTGGAGATGTTCCCTCAAGCACCTTCCTTGGTGCCGACTGAGACATTCCTACTCCACCTAATCCTTATTTTTAAAATATTTTTGTATTTTCTTACTGGCAGCCGAGATTGCCTCAAAGCAAAAGGGAAGCCTCCGGCTGCTGCCATCTTAATTTCCCATGAATGCCTCCAGGTTTCTTTACTTGTCCTTTGTCACTAGCCATTCCCACCCATGGCAACCATTTTATGGCTGAGCCCAGGGTAGTTTCTCAAATTTCCAGATGTGTCCACATGTGCAAAAGCTTGCCTACCTCTGGTATAGACAATACTGAATTAGATGTACTGAATTAGATGGCCTGACTCAGTATAAGGCAGCTTGCTGTGTTCCTAATTTAATTATTCACTGTGAGCAGAGGAACATCCTTTCCCCCTGTTTTCAACTTAGTGCCAATCAATTCCATCTTACAACCCAGGTTCTAGAATGATGCGTGTGTAAAATAGAAAATGCCTATTCGCTCTCCCCCGCCACACTTCCTAATTTTATACACCTTTATCCCAACTCCACAGTGCTGAAGCCCCAAATGCTCTAACCTTTCTCTACCAGGACAAGACAGCCCCTGGTTCATTTTAGTTGTCTTCCCCCCCCTTTTTTTGGTACCTTATCCAGCTTTATGTTACTATTTTGAGATGGGACAACCTGAAAGTTTGACACTTTCTGGTCTAGAAAACAATTTGCCATCAAAAAAACAATCAAAAGAACATTTCTGGGAAAATGTTCAATAAAAATAGCACCTAAAAAGTGAATTCTGATGGAGAGAGGGTCCGAGCAAGCCCTTTTGAAGTCTCTTTACAAAGTCATTTTTTCCTACTTAAGCATGAGGGAAAAGTGTGTGTGTGTGTGTGTGTGTGTGTGTGTGTGTGTGTGTGTTTGGCAGATTCAAAATTCTTTGTCATGTTCTGTGCACAAAAGGTTGGGAGCAGTACCTCTATTTTATGTTCCTTCCAAAAGATAAGTCAGGAAAAAAGTGTCAGTGAAAGTATGAATCAAATGGTCTGGAGAAGGCTCTTGACCTCGCAGAGTTTAATGGGGACATTTATTTGTTTCCTTTTTACTACAAAGAACATCTCACATGCTTACGCTGCTATTGTCATTGTTCCCCAAGGACTCTTAAAAATGCCACCACAAAAAACCATTACATCATCAGAGCCAGGAGTCATATTTTTCCATGTTACCCCTTGATGTTATCCTGTGTGTGTGTGTGTGTGTGTGTGTGTGTAGACTTAAAATGCAAAGAGTTGAATACAAACATCTCTGTTTAAATAACTCTATCATGACAAAGTTTGAAAGATCACCTTTCATTCTGCCCCATTATTGACAGGGTACACAGCGGCCTTTTTTTTTTCTTTTTCATTTCTTCTTTTCTTTTCTTTTTTTTACATAGGCTTCATTCACTATATGCTGCTGGGGAGCATTGTGTAATGCTGCCTCCTCCAATCTAGTGCACTCCAGATGTGTTGGACTACAGCTCCCAGCATTCCCTAGCCAGCTATGCTGGCTGGGGGGTGCTTGGAGTTGTAGTCCAACACATCTGGAGGTCACCAGTTGGGGAAGGTCAGTGTAATGCTTAAACACATACAGTCGAAGGGGGATTCCCATGGACTCAGCTCCGTAATCTCTACCCTGACAGCTGACGTTTAAGCAGGGGTTGCATTTTGAGCTCAGCAAGTGCTGAAGAGCCAGACTAGCTCTGTGTGTGGATGTTTTCCTGCAAAAGCTGCGACACAGGCAAAGGGCTCGAACTCCTTCCTGCCCCTGTTGTGAGTAGCGACAGAGGCTTTGCCAGAAGTTTCTCCTTTTGCAGGGCCTTGCCTCATACATGCAGAGCAGGCTTTGGCGGCAGGTTCTGCCAGGCCTGTAGTCAGCCTGAGAAGCAGAGGGGTGGGGCAGTTCATCTGGTTTCCAGGCCTTTGAAAGACAAAATTGTAAACTGTTTTTTTTATTATTTGTTTGTGATTTTTTTTTTTTAAAAAAAATAATAATTAGGGGGGCAGAGAAAATGTAGGGGGACCAGCCCCTGCTGGCTACAGGCCTGGGTTCTGCCATCATGTGCTCATGGTCCCAAGGGGACGGTCTGGACAAGGTTTCCGTTGTTGTTCACATAAGGGAGGTGGGACTAAGGCAGGGGTGCGGAACCTCCCTCAGCCAGGGAGCTGAATTCCACTTCGGATAAATTCTCGGGGGCCGCATTTCAGTGGTGGGTGGGGCTGAAGGCAAAAGGGGGCAGGAACGAAAGCAGAAGGGGCAGGGCCAAAATACCAGCATATATTCTAGCTTAATGCTCTTCCTGCCAGTAACTAAGTTTCAGGAGAAGCATTTCCTCCTTTTAGAGTGCGAGGGGCAAAAACCCACACAAAAGCTGGGAAACCAGCTAAGAATTGGGGGTCCAGGGGAAAGGGGTGAGGCCAGGGAAGGGGGCATGGCTGTCTGGGGAACCCCGGAGGAATAGACTGGAAGCCTAGGCCAGCCGGATTTGACCCGTGGGCCTGAGGTTCAATACCCCTGTGCTAAGGAGCTCTTTGCCTTCATTTCAGATTGCTTGAAGGAAGCGCTTGATGTGCATAATGGAGCGGGGGATGGCTTGGGACTGGGGGGTGGGTGGGTTTCTATGCTTGGCACTTATGGAAAGGTACTGAGGGTTGGACTGAGCTGCCAGCTGCTGCTGATCCCTGTTCCAATCCTAATCTAACACCATGGATCTGTGATGCAGCATCAAGCTGTCAAGGAATATAGTAACCATTTTTTGCTTTGACATCCATTCTCTTGGTAGCAGATGAATACCTAGTCCAAATACTATGGGTTGGTTCCAGACTGAGGTGCACACAACTGGTGACTACAGGTTGGATCCAGAATGAGGTCCATACCCTCTACTCCCCACCGCAGCCCCTCCAACCCCCTGAAAATGCTACACAGAGGGTTGGGAGACCATGATGAATGGGGTGAGCTGTGATACAGATGGGAGGGGTGCCCCCCCCAAAGTCAGGTGAGGACACCTTCTGTGAGCAGAGCCCTTCCACACATAGAAAGCAGATCTAGGATCAAACCCCATTTAAAAAAATAATAATAATAATCGCTGAATATTGTCATTTGCTAAGTTTTCCAAGAGCCATAAACCCCAAGGACAAGGCAACTCCAGTTCAACTAGAGGAGCATTCAGATGTACCCAGAAACAAGAGTGTGTGGGGCTTTTCTGCTGTAGACTGAGCTGAGCTTTTCCCTTTCATCACTCCTCTATTGACACATGTACAGCCTCTGGCTCAAATTCTGAGACTTCCTGTTTGACCCTCTCCTCATTCTTCAGGAGATGTTATGGAGATTTCCACTCAGGGCACCAGTTCAGGTTTCAACCTAGATGAGGAGGGGCCAGCCAGATCAGAAGGTCTAGCAGTGCAGGCTATTCAGGTTGCAATCCTATGCATGTTTAGACTGAAAAAAGGCCTACAACTCCCAGCATGCCCCAGCCAGCCTGGGGAATACTGGGAGTTGTAGGACTTTTTTCAGTCTAAACATGCATAGGATTGTGCCCTCAGAGTCTGTCCACCAAGAGACCCTAATTCCTGAGCCTAAGGTCTTCAGGAAACTGACCACCTCCTGTTCTGGGGCCCCACACTCCCCACTACTGGAGCACATGCTTTTGCATGCAGGAACTCCTAGGTTCATTCCCCAGCATCACCATTTTAAAAGGATCACAGCAACCTCTGCTTGAGAGCCAATGGCTGCTGGGTTCAGACAACACACCCACCCACACTCAAAGGTTGAGTATGAGTTGAGTGTGGGTTGTCACTGAACCACGAGTTCATTGTTGTAGAAACGTGGGTTACCGTGTTGTCTGAACCCAGCCGCACTAACAAACTATGCTTTGTTAACCATGAACAACCCACCGTTCACAACCCAACAACAAACCATGGGATCTCTTCATGGCTAACAAACCATGGCTTGTTAGTGTGTGGCTGGGTTCAGACAATATGATAACCCATGGTTCAACAATAACCCATGGTTCAACGACAACCCAATATCAAGCCTTCAGTGTGGGTTATTGTGTTGTCTGAACCCAGCCAGACCCAGTTAGAGTAGACAATTATGGACCAAAGGTCTGACTCAATATTATGCAGGTTTTGGAGAGGTTTGGTGATGCAGAATTTGGAGGAGGAGAGGGATGGACAGGCCATTGCATATTATCATGAGGGTATAGCTGAATTTACAGCACTTCATTTAAAAATGGGTGGGGAACTTGCAGCTCTCCTGACGTCATTGGACTCCAGTTCCTATCAGCCCCAACTAATGTGGCTAATGGTCAGTGATGATAGGAGATATAGTCCTACAACATCTGGTTTCCTCCCCAGGTCCCTCACCCCTGATTTAAAAAACAAAAAAATAATCCAGGCTAGCATATTATTTACACATAAAGGTTAACCCCACGATTGTAAAACAAACTAAAATTAGAAAATGTCAGCGGCATTTTTGAACATAGCTTTAAAAATTCAAACTAATGAAGGATGGGGGTGAAGAAGGAACCAACCCTCCAAACCCATAATTGAAGTTGGATGGTTTGTTGATTAGTGTCCCGTGGGAACTGAATAAAAATTTGAGCACTAAGAATCCCTTTGGGTAACATAGCTGTGCAGCAATCCTGACCTCAGTCATATAATTTCATTCTCATAAATCTTGATCTGTAGGAAATACCTAAGTTAGAAATTGGCTTGTGGACATATAATTACTTTGCCATTGAGAATAGAGGCCTCTGACTTTCACAGGAGAAAAGACTTTGAAATAGAAGAGACTAGATTCAAAGCAGATCTTTTCTCGCTGTGAATTAATTCATAATTTACTGGCAAAATGTGAAAACTTGAGCCATTAACAGAACATAATGAGTATGCTGCTTATTCAAAATTATTCTGAAATTAGCATTAGCGTAGTTGGAAGGTATTAAAACCCTGCATAGGTATTAAAACCCTGCATGGATCTAAACGCATCCTGTTTCATAAATCATGCCTCTGGTATAGTACACAGTAGCTTCTGCAGAAGCCCCATAATCTCAGTTTGTAAGATTTTATTTTTAAGAGCAAGTTTCTAGAGCTCTTTGTTATGGCAGCCCCGCTTAAAATCCATGAAAGGTTCAAATACCCTAAGGGGTCTTAGGTTTCCCCCTCTGCACACCTAATTTTCTCATTGGTCCATTTTTATTTTCCTCGCAGTCCTCATCCATTTCTGTACAACCACAACAATGAAGTTATAAATTCTACAGTTCTAGCCCCCACAAGAAGAATATGGCATAAAGTTTGTTCTAATCACAGCATTTGGCCTTGCTGTTCACTTTTTGTCAGTATAACATCTTAGACATCCCCTGTTAATTTGACATACGGCCAGGTAAAAAGCTCATCCATACCAGGTATTGCCAATTTTATTGACAACACCATTCTATATGCATTTACCCAGAATTAAGTCCCAACTGGCAGGTTTGCGCATCACGACAACCCACCCTGGCAATAAACCACGTTGGGTCGGTTGTTGTGAGAACAACCCAAGGTGCATCCGACACAGACAATCAGGCTCACTGTGGGTTGTTTTTCACCTCCCACCCCCTCCGGTGGGTATCCCAGGGGACACAGGGGCAGGACTGACTTTTCTCCCCACTCCCTGCTACAGTCAAGAGCTGTTTTTGGCTCACTGTTACTTTTTTCCTGTTTATCCCCCACTTCCCCCCCCCAGAGATCGCAAAAGGTGACTTGTCAGCAGCTGACTTCCACAATCCCCACTTTGGCAGCCCCTTCAAATTCCCCATCATCAGCACCTTGGAGGGCTGGCAGTGGCTGGCAGACCATTAAAAAAAGAAATGCGCATCGCACACAATGTGCACAAATTTATTTATTTATTATTTATTATTTGCATTTATTTATCGCCCATCTGGCCGGCAAACCGGCCACCCTGGGCGATGTACAGAAAATAAAACAGAATAAAATACATTAAAACATTTTTCTCCATTAAAATACATTAAAACAGTATAAAATTTTAAAATTTTAGCCCACCCCATATTCCCGCCTGAATAACCAAGTTTTTAATGAGCGGCGGAAGCTCAGCAGAGCATGGCGGAGGTCACTTGGGAGAGAGTTCCATAGTACGGGGGCTGCCACAGAGAAGGCCCTCTTCCTCGTCCCGACCAGTCTAGCTGCTCTGGCTGAAGGGACAAGGAGAAGGCCATCTGTGGCAGATCTTGTTGAGCGGCCCACTTGGTGTTGCTGGAGACGCTCCTTAAGACAGACTGGACCGGAGCCGTATAGGGTTTTAAAGGTCAAAGCCAACACCTTGAATTCAGCTCAGCAAGCAACTGGTAGCCAGTGTAGCTCCTTGAGCACTGGCGTGATGTGATCCCGCCGGCAGCTGCCTTTAACCAGGCGAGCCGCCGCGTTCTGTACCAGCTGTAGCTTCCAAACCTTCTTCAAGGGTAACCCCACGTAGAGCGCATTACAGTAGTCTAGGCTGAGAGGAGACCAAGGCATGAACCAGCCAGCCACCTACCTACCTTCGCATCGTTTCCGGAGCTCCGCCGGCGTTGTTTTGACGGGAGGAACCAGGGCAACAGGGCTTAAACAGCCCTGTTGCCCTGGTTTCCCCGGCAAAAAAAAAAAAGCGCGTGGGTCCCATGGCGTAGGAGGAGGAGGAGGAGGCGGCGGCAGCAGCAGCAGCAGCCGCCAGCAGCCAGCATCGGGGGGGGGAGGGAAGGTAGGTGGTGGTGGTGGCGGCGGCGCGGCAGCGCGGGGGGGGTTGCAGAGCAGGGCTGCTTTGCTCCCGGAGCCCCCCCCACGCACGAGCGGGGGGCGCTAAATATAATTTGGCCTAGGGCACCAAACAGCCCTGCACCGTTCCTGCTTTTGAGGGTGCCATTACCAGCAGAGGCCTGTTTGTTAGGCACATGTGAAATGGCTTTTTCCTGTATTGCCCCCAGGCTATGGAATACACTCCCCTCAAGAACTGTGATTGGCCCCCCCACTCTATGCTGGCTCGCTTTTGAGTGTGGAAGACTAAGGGCAGCCTGGTCAGGGAGACCTCCTTAGCTGCCTTGGCAGGGGTTCGAGCCTTTTAGCCTTCGCTCTAACATGAAATCTGAAACGGCCTTTAGAAGGGCGTTCAAACTTTGTTGCTTTCAAATGTTTTGTTTAATGGTTTTTAATGTTCTTGTTTGTACATGTACCTCTGATGGCTTTTTGGCAGATAAGGAGGTATATATGGGTGACTTTGGGCCAGTCACTGACTCTCAGCCTAACCTACCTCACAGGGTTGTTGTGAGGATAAAATGGAAAGGAGGAGGAGGATTATGTAAGCCACCTTGGGTTCCTTTAAGGAAAAAAGGTGGGGTATAAATATAATAAATAAATAAATATAAATATAAATGGATGATGATGATGATGATTATGATGATGATGATAATAATAATAATAATAATAATAATAATAATAATATGTTACTTTTATTAGGGAGGGGAGAGGGACTGTGACATTTGACCTGCCCTTGACATTGTGAATAGTGGTGAGCGATCCTCCCACCTCCTGACTTGCGGTGTGCTGGGCGAGCGCTGCCACCACACCTGCCAAGCTTGGCCGAAAGCAAGCAAATCACGGCCATTTTTAACATATCTTATGCCATTCTCTAAGTAAAAAGAGCTCCTGAGGGAACCTGGAAGTTGCTTCCTTGACTCAGCTCGGGAGAATGCGAGTCGAGCTGGGGAAGCAGGTAGGTCGAGCAGAGCTTGGGGGGGGGGGGGGGTCAAGCCCAGCAAGTTGACCGGACTTCCACCCCCTGAATGAGCTCTGCACACATCCCTAAGAATGCCACTGGCCCCGACCTCTCAATGTAGGGTCATTCAGTGCAACATTTAAGAACATAAGAAGAGCCATGCTGGATCAGACCAAGGGTCCATCCAGTCCAGCACTGTGTTCACACATTGGCCAACCAGATGCCCATGGGATCCCACAAGAGGGACGTGGGTGCAACAGCACCCTCCCACCCATGTTCCCCAGCAACTGGTGTACATAGGCATATGCTGCCTCTGATACTGGAGGTGGCATATAGACATCAGGACTAGTAGCCATTGATAGCCTTCCTCTGCACGAATTTGTCCAATCCCCTTTTAAAGCCATCCAACTTGGTGGCCATCACTATGATCTTGTGGAAGTGGATTCCATTTGTGAAGGACTTCCTTTTATGTGTCCTGAAGCTCCCACCAATCAGCTTCATGGGATGTCTCCGGGTTCTAGTACTATGAGAGAGCGAGAAAAATGTCTCCTTCAATTTGTAAAGGGGCACCTATTTGCATATGATGGAGAATGTCTTGGCCAATACTGCTGGTACCTAACTCCTAAAATATTCGGTTTATAGGACATTTGTGCCAACGTGGATTTTTTAAAAAAATGTAATCGAAGAAATGCTAATCTCTTAATATTTCTGGTGGGGATGTGTAGCAGTTAATACAATTTTGGCTGGAGATTTCCTATACTGTACTGGAGATGAAGGGCAACGTTCATGCTACCATTGTAACCAGAGATGACACGATTGGGTTAACTGTGTTCTACTCTGAGATCAATATTTTAGGATGAAGCTGTCAGAAGCAGCAAACGTAACTAAGGCCAGAACAGGCAATTATCCAGTCTCCCTACAATTTCAGAATAGCTGGCAAAAATTGGGGGAATTGTGGCAGTGGAAAAGTTGACAGATACAACACATACAAGATGGAAAGGGGTTTCTCCACTAATTTTAGCAAAGTCATGTTTTTCTGACACACCAAAATAACAACTGCCACATGGATCCTATGAAAGATCATTTACAGAGCAATGCTACGGCTGCTTTGTCCATGTGTGTCTGTGTGTATAGAATCCATGGTGGAGTGACACCATTTTCTATGCTTTGCTGGCTTGCTGCTGCCAGGGACAGGAGGTGGGGAGGCTTTTTATTTGATGGTTCCCTACGTGAATGCCCCCCGCCCATTGAGACCCAAAAGAGGGAAATTAAGTTCACCAGTTCCAGGGTTGGCATAGTTCTTGGCCCTTTTTTGGGAGCATGCCAGGGAAACAACGAGTCTTTGGATGCTGCAGATCCAAGGCCAGCCTCAACACACCCACGGAACACTCTGTTTTGGGCCCAACCACCTTTGGGAATACTGCCAGTGGTAGATCTATATGCCAACTTCCCACAAGCATACCAGGGGAGCCTCCAGGCCAGAAGTGCCCTCCTGCCTGTGGAGCTGCTCTCCTGCTGCATCAAATGGCCCCTCAGCTGGCTTTTGGGCGGCTTTAACATTGTAATTGGTCTAATTTTGAATCTCATTTGTAAGAAATATGGAAAAATTACATTAGGAAAGAAAACAAACAAAACTGCAACTACAGTGTTTGCACTTAATCCCAATCAACATTTTTTCAAAGTCACAACACTGCCAACTGCACTTGATGTTTACACATTTGGGGATATAATAAACATACCATTTATTAAATTTCCTCTGAGGCCTCTGCTATTTGCAATGGAGGTTGCCACTTTGAATTGATTTCCAGAACCATGGTGCCATCCAGTGGTAACAAGTGGTAGTATTTTCATATAATCTAATATTCAGGTTGAAAATGCTTTTGGAATGCATTTCATTTTAAATGCATTTCATTTTTTAAAAATATGCAAGACAGTTAATAGAAATTTTTAAAAACATGGAACTTTAACTCAATGGGTTTAAGTGCCTAACTTTTCAGCCTGTTAAATACCCGAGGATGTGATTTTTTAAAAAGGTAATCCACCTATTGTTAATGTATCTACTTAGAAACCAGTATGATCTGCAGACAGAGGGTGAGACAGAGAGTCAAAACAGCCATAGATGTATTAGCTGGCCATGGGCAAAAGTCTCTCTCTGTCTCTGTGTGTCTCACATTTCTAATAGTAATCATCTAGTAATAGTAATAATCTACAGGAATCCTAAAATATGACGGTAAAGTAAGGATGGACAGCTCAGTTTACTTCCAGTCCATGTCAATTTTGCATGTGTTCATTCTTAAATCCATTTCATCATGTTTCTGCATCTGTGATTTTAAAAAATATGCACAAAAATGTATTTAAATGCAGATTTTTGCATTTATCTTCTCACAAAATACACATTTCTAAATGTATTTCACTTTACACAGCACACACTTCTAAATGTATCTTATCCTAAAATATGCAGTTTAAAATGGAGTTTGGTAGGATTTTTGAGCCGAGGGTTACATCACAAAATTTGGAGAAGTTGAAAAACCAAAGGATAAGTACTGTACATCATGAGTACAGTAATGGCCCTTTTTTGGAGCATATCAGGGAAATGAGGAGTCTTTGGATGCTAAAGATTCAGGGGCATCTCTAAGTCGCTCCCATGGAACACTGTTTGGGGCCCTACCACTGTTAGGAATTTCACCAGTGGTAGATCTATGCTTACTTTCTGCAGGCATACCAGTGGAGCCTCCAGGCTAGAAGTGCCATCCTGCTGGTGGAGTTGCTTTTCTGCTGAATCAAATGGTGTGGATTCGCACCAGGCAGTGCAGATTAGGGCAGTTTGCATCAGAATTCACAACACTAGAATTTCTCAAGCATCCCTGCTGTAAAGCAAGCAGTCTCCAGACTGGCTTGTGGGAGACGGTGACAGGGTGGTTGGTGCCTGCATTCACAAAAGTTTATAATGGCCAACTTTTGAAAATTCAAAAGATGGAAATTTAGGAGATGACCTACAACCCTTTCCTGTTGCATACAACATGCACACAAGAGCTTCTCCAAGGATCCTGAGGGCAATTTGAGACAACAAAGTACAGTCTAAAGTATTTCTTTCCTAGTGATGCTGTATCTAATTTGTGAGGTCTTTTCCACATGACACATTTCCCCCAGCGACACATTTTCCCCAGCTACGGAAGTGTCATAGTACCTTGGTCAGGACCAATTTAAGCACAAATTGACATGCCTCATATTGTTTATTTGATAACTGTTGTTTTTACTTTGTGCGAGGTGGAAAATAGTTTATTCTTTTACTTATAAGTTTATTCTTTTTCGAAGGTATCTGTAGGGGAAGGTTTTCATTCGACCCTCCCCTCAGGTTTTTAGGTGTTTGTGCTTAGCCTGAGAAGGCTTTATGTGACTGGGCCTAGAGCGAAAGAACTGTGTCAGTCGCAGTATCCTTATCCTACATTACTGTACAAATTCTAAAACCTTAACAAAGAAAAGAAATAATCCCTTAGTATGAGGTCCTCATGTCCATGTGGTATTTTTTCCCCCCCCCTGGGATCTCATCCCTCAAGTGCAACACCCACTCAGAATATACCAAACATATTTTCCAAAGAGTAGAAAATGTACCTGGAAATCTACCTGTTTCATAGAATAGATACTATCTTGTTACATAACCATATAAAAACATTTATCTGCTCAATTATCCCCAAGATCCACAGCACTCTATAAAAATACCACTTTATTTCACAGTCTACAGAAAATCTAGTGTGCCATTTCAAGGATTTCTCTTTCTCATTGTCTCAATGTATTGTAAGTCCCTCAATTTAGTGTTCTATGGGTTGATATAAGTACACTCTGAGAGTGGTGAAATATACACGCACAGAGAACATGGGCAAAATATTTCATACCTATATCTCAATGAGTTTAGGGTCACTCAGGCGTATGGTGAGACCAGGAGCAAACGGGATTAATGCTGAGTTTGTGGAGGTGCTGTTACAGAGATCAGGTCCATTTGTTGTGGACTACCATCCTAATTTTAGGATGCCCCTAATTACCACCAGATAATGAAAGGTAGTTACCCTATTATATCCTATTGTACTCATTTAACAGAAGCCATGAATTCTCCACCATACATCAGCATTCAGAAAACCACCCAATTTGCATAAATTGTTAGTTAAAGCAGCACTTAAATGAGATATTTGCAACGCAGGATCACACTAATGTAGATCAGTGCATTGCATTACCTTCAGTTACCTCCAAGACACCACTTATTTTAGGAGCACAGTTACTAACAAAACTTATTGCATTAGACAATAGGTAACATTCACTTCCACTAATGTGATTTATTTCACTGAATGTAAAAATAAATAAATGGATGTCATATGTCAATGTAGAAAAAACTACAGCGGACCTACGGTAAATACAGGATTCCCTAACCACAAATCTGTGATTCTCACCAAAAAACTAGAGCAACTTGTTGCAAGACTTTTTAACTCACCTGCACAGGAGTCTCTCAGATTTACAATTGCTCCCAGTTAAACAAACAAGACACTGACATGTTTGAAAAAAACCACCTTCTGGATCCACAAACTCAGAACCCTTAGTCCATATGGCCTTAATCTGGAGGACAATTCATAAGCTTTATACCAGTCATACCTCTGTTTTTTTTCTCCTTAGGAATTTTCATCTCCCAGCATTCCAGACTGGCACTCTTGGTATCTATTTAACATCTACTGATGAGGGCAGGTGCTGAAATGTTTAGCTCTAAATATATTTTGAAATTACTCTGTTAGTCTTTCTTTCTTTCTTTCGTGTGTGTGTGTGTGTGTGTGTGTATAGAGAGAGAGACATGCGTGTGCACGCACACACACACATACACACACCACATTTCAATCATATTCCCAGGACAGTTGACAAGAAAGAATAACACAATTAAAATATAAATTTTCCCAATGCATAACAAACTAAGAGACCACAAATGCAGCCAGCTTAAAAAGCCAGCAAGATAAAAAAATTGTGACTAAAAAGCTTGGAAAAATAAAAAGGTCTTTGCCTGGTGACTAAAGGACAATGAAGTAGATACCTCTGTAGGGAGCATTCTACAACTGTGATGGCACCACCGAGAAGATTATCTCCCTGGTAGCCTCACCTCAGATGTTGAGGGAACTCACCGAAGATTCTCCACTGAAGATCTCAGTGTAGGAGGGTAGGTACCTATGAAGACAGCTTGTCCCTCAAATACTTTGTCCTAAGCTGTGAAGAGCTTTAAAGGTCAAAACCAGCACTTTGAATTGGGTCCAGAAATGGACTAGGAGCCAGTACACAGTCTACTAAGCACAATTTCTTTATTACCTCACATTCATACAAGTAGTCCTACTAATGTTAACCGAAGAACCCATTCCAATGGCCTAATGAAGGTGTGGTAAAGGGAAAAAATGCTCAGAGTTTCAGCTGAAAAAAAGGGGAGGGGGGAGAGAACCAATTTGCATTTATGGTATGTGGCATATGCATTTTATTCTATCCTGGAAAGGCAATGAACCAATGCCAATCTGCCTCTTGAAGGGATCTTTCTGGAAGTACATTTGTTCCACAACCCTAACTGATGATCTCATACCATTAGGCTCCATAGCTGTGAAACCCTTACTGCTAGATGATGCCAATCACTTTAATAGTGAACTCAGCTGTTGCATGCCAACAGGACTGGAGCTAAAACAGGCCCACTGAGAAACAGGAGGGAGGTATCAGCATGTTTGGGTGAATCCTGAGGTTTGCAAAAATACTTTTTTAAAAACCCAACAAACCAAGAGAGTGAGCCGTTCAAAAAAATAGCCCCAATGAGGATTCAGCATACTCAGGAGCCACAAAATGTCAAGTGTCAATTGGAAAAGAAAAATGGAAAACCAAGAAGTGGGTGGGTGGAATGCCCTACTTGAGCTTATAGTATCCCAGAGGAAGGAATGGCTGGCTGGCTGGCAGACGCAGAAACTCTGAACAGAAAGTTGGTGAGGATATATTGCAATATTTTGTTGCAGGTCCACTGTTTTGAATATAGAGCGGACCATCAGATTATTCTAACTGCTGGAGTAATGTCTGGAGAGCAGAGTGTCCCCTTTAAATACAGAAGTCAGGCATTCCTAGTCTAGGGCATTAGGGCTATGGGCAAGTCTCCCAATAAGAACTGTTCAGTTGAGTATTGACTGCTCGATTTGCCCAAGAGGTTGTCAAATAGCCTTAGCAATATTTTGAACAACTAAAGGCAGGGATGTGTAGCCTCTAATACCATTATCAGTCCCTTTCTTGTCTTCCTTTCAGACTCTTTAGCATGCCCTGAGAAAACAATTTGACAAATTCAAATCCAATAAAGTGCATGCATAGCCACAAACGGGTTGTTTCCCATCTTGCAAATAGACTGCTCCTCAGTATAACAGGCTGTAATTTCTTATTTTGCCTTACTTATCTCACACTCACTTCCTCACAGGCAGGGTCTCTGAGAAAATAATTTCCATCTTTAAAACAAACAGAAGCTGGAATCATTTATGGAGGAACCCATCTTTCAAGGACATTTCCTTTTCAACTGCACAATACAAGCTCAGAGCAGGGGAAATACCGTAAATAAAAACTTAATCCCTCTGCATTCCAGCTGGAACGTCTGTTTTCTTTTCTCCGCTTTGAAGGCAAGCTAAGAAGACATCTTGAAAAAGGAAACATTTTACTCCAATCTGCAAAGGATGTTATGTCCTCCGTATCTCACTTCCTTTAAAGTATCGGGGCAAAGCCTGAAAGTATCATTGCCAGAGCTCTGGTATTTAGCACCAGTAATATCAACTCCCAAAGATAAAAAAATCAAGACCTGTATGGTTCTCAGCAAGGTGTGCCAAAAGAACCATAGAATGATACACATCAGTTTTTGATCATTGCCTTTGATACCAGATCTCTAGTGGTGGCGAACTAAGCTGTACTTACACCCTGAACATGGCTCTTTCTGTTCTATTTTTGTACTATGGTTGGTTGACTAATACTTTTTGATGAGGATGATGACCATCCAATTGGGAGAGCCAGTGTGGCATAGTGGTGAGAGTGCTGGACTGGGAATCGGGAGATCCGGGTTCTAGTCCCCACTCAGCCATGAAGCTCTCTGGGTGACTTTGGGCCAGTCACTGAGCCTAACCTACCTCACAGGCATGCTTCCCAAACAAGCCAGGGCCTCTCCGGTTACCTTGACCAATCCCTGGGAAGAAAACTGGCCATATCTCTCCCATAAGAGGCAGTGCCCCTCTGCCTGACTATGCTGGCCTCTTGAAACCATGCACCCTGCTTCCAAAGCATCTTGGACCAAGAGAGCATTTTTTTCTGAGCTGCTCAAGGAACCATGCACCCTGTGACGCCCACCTAGGAGTCCCTTTTCCAAGACTGGGATAGCTGATGGATCAGTCTGAGGGGAAGGGAGATTTCCCTCCTTTTTGCTACATTTTAGAACTGTTTGGAAGCTTTTCTTGTCCCTGCCCTCCTCAGATTCTTGATTGATACCCTACCGAATCCGCTGGCAGAATTTGGGATGTAAATGTAAGCCTGTGGTATGGCCCTTTAATTACAGAAAGCAGTAGGAGCACTTTGAGCTGCGGGTGCTCACTGAGGCTTTTTGGGTTGATTTTGTTTAGAGGGCTTCTAGGGTGCCTTCTTCACCTGGTGCTTGTTGCTGTGGAGAACAGCCTAGCTGGGAAGAAATGAACTTTAAACCCTGAACAGCTTAGCTCTGGTAAACTAAATATTCAAAAACTATAAGGGGCATGAGAATAATGCTCTGCGTTTACTGAGTGTGCACATTCCATCAAGTTGGAACTACTCCACCATCCAAAAGGAATGTTTAGCCATAGTATGGGCACTTAGAAAACAAAGGTGCTACCTATGGGGAAGACCATTCACCTTAGAGACAGACTACTGGGCGCTTACTTGGCTGGAAACTATGAGAAATGGGAACATGATGCTGCAAAGATGGTCTTGGTGCTTACAAGAATACACAATCCAGTACAAGCACGTGAAAGGAAAGGAAAATGTTATAGCAGATGGCCTTTCCTGAAGTAACAGCTATAAGGAGGCAGAACCAGTGGTGGACAAGGAGCGTGGCGATGCAGAGGCCTTGGGCCAGGAGAGCAAAGGACTGGCGAGACCGGAAGACATCAGCCCAGCAGGGCAGGGGCATGGCAATGTGCTTTGTTGTGCTTCCTTTAACCATTTTGTTCATACAGTCTACATGGTTGAAGGGCAGTTTCCCACCATTTTTTACAATGTATACAGTAATACCTTGGTTTGAGAGTAACTTGGTTTGAGAGCGTTTTGCAAGACAAGCACATTTTAAAATATTCATTTAATATATTTTTTTACTTGATATACAAGCGACGTCTTGCAATACAAGTACTGTAGTACGGCTTAAATTAAAAATCTCTGTACAATTTTTTTTGGGGGGGGGGGATTTCGTTTTGATATGAGTGTTTTGGATTACAAGCATGTTTCCGGAACGAATTATGCTCTCAATCCAAGGCATGACTGTATTTGTAAAAGAACTTCTACAGCCATAGAACACTTTCAGTTTCACATCTGGCCACTTTCAGTCATATGTCTCTCTCCCTACCCCACCCCCTTTTCTGGTTTCTGGATTCAGCTCCATGTACAGCTTTGGCCAATGATCTACACCCAAAGTTCATCAGAAACTGTACTGTCAATCCCCTTATATAAGGGGTGGGCAACTTATGGCCCTCCAGATGTTTTGGCCTACAACTCCCATGATTCCTCACCCTTGGCTATGCTGGCTAAGGTTGATGGGAGATGTGGGCCAAGACATTTGGAGGGCCACAAGTTGCCCATCCCTGCCTTTCGCCTTCCCTAAGACTTTAATGCCATTGATCGTAATGTATTGATGAAGCCTCCCCCCGCCCTTTTCTAGGTATGTGGTTGCCATTAGAGGCCAGCCTGCATCAGTATATGCACAGCAGTGTGGACAGTGGCAGTGGCAGTTTCGCGGGTTGCTATCCCACTGCAAGCATACAGGTATTTACTACTAACCACTTCCCAAACGTGTGCCTGAAGTGGCAGATCTAACCAGCAGGGGGAGCTTGGCATTAATATAGATAGATATATCATCTATAACTCACTTGTGGTTATCTTTTTACAAGCAAGTTTGTTTTTGTAAACAAGCAAAACTCCACATAGCTGTAAAATGAAGATAATTAAAAGCCACCTGGCTCCCATTTCTACAGGCAAGTCCTTCAATCAAGCATCTAAAGCTGTAAAAAGCAACATTCCTTATTCTTTTACCTGGGTTCACATTCCTGTTCAACTATAGATACATACAGCTTATTTTCATCACACTCACTCCGTTGAATGAGTTATTAGAAAGTAACCATTGGGACCTGCAACGAACTGCTGCAGCGTGAAGTGCTCCTGTCCAGATTTTCAGGCACTCCATTCCATTCCCTTTTCCCCACTGGTTTTCCAGCTCTCCCCTACCCCCCCCCCCAGCCAATCAGTCCGCATTCTATGCCGACTGAACATGCTCAGTCCTCACTGGGCTGCCTTTATGGGTGTCATCTCCCTTTCAGGTTTTAAAGGGTATTTGAAGGGGGGGCGGTATTTCTGCAAACCTTGTGAGTTCCCCCAAGCCCACTGCTACCTCCCTCTTGTGCATGGATGGTGCAGTGCTGCCTACATAAGGATAGTGAACTCAATTCTCCAAGTGCCTATTAGTATGTATAATTTTATGCTTAGGATTGCAATCTTTGCCTCAGCTCCATATCCGTAAAAATTGCACCAGCCACTGGTTTTTTAAAAAAATCCAATGGTACGTTTTTGCTAGCCACTGGAAGAGATTGAAATGGGAGTTTTAGGTATTTCAGTAGTCACCTTGCTAGCTGCTCCGTGTTTTTTTTTTTCTTAGCTTCCTAGTTCTTCTGAAGTTTGTGCCACCTCTCTACATCTCTGTTTCTTCATTAAGTAGTGATAAAAATGGGGAAACCCCCACAAACAAAGTACTCTTCCAAGGCCAGTCTCTATGGATCCTTTGAATGTAAGAATATATTATACAATGGTGTAAGGATTTTAAGGTAGGATTCAGGATCTGCCTTCTGCAAGAGGAAGGGACCTTCCATGAGAGGAAGGGCTCTGCTCGTGTACGGTCCCTCCACCTGATTTTGGGGGATCCTCCCCTTCTCCCCCACACACTCTGACTGGGTTCAGACAACACCAACACGATAACCCACACTCAACCTTTGAGTATGGGTTGTCACTGAAACATGAGTTGTTGCTGAAATGTGTTACTATGTTGTCTGAACCCAGCCGCGCTAACAAGCCAGTTTGTTAGCCACGAACCATCCACGGTTTGTTGTTGGGTTGTGGACTGTGGGTTGTTCATGGTTAACCATGATTTGTTAGTGTGGCTGCGTTCAGACAACACAATAACCCACATTTCAATGACAACCCACACTCAACCCTTGAGTGTGGGTTACTGTGTTGTCTGAAACCAGCCTCTGTGCAGCATTTCCAGGGGGTTGGAAGGACTGCTTTGGGAAGCAAGGAGCGGGGAAGTCCACTTCTGACCAGCACAGGAGATTTCAGCCACTTTACTTATTTTATTAATCTCCTTGCTTCTATCTCTCAGTGGTATAGCACATGCTCTCTATGTAGGTCCGTGGCATCTCCAGTTAAAAGGTCATGTGAAAGCCCCTCCTATGCCAGAGATCCTCAGATCTGTTGCCAGTGAGAGTACACAATATTGGGCTTGATGGACAAATAGTTTGATCTGGTTTACAACCATTTCCTATGTTTCAGTTTGTGTGTCTGTAGCCGTAAGTTCTAAAATCTTTTTTTTTAAAGCAATGACAGCTGGGCCAGAAACTATACAGTATAATGAAATCTGGAATTCTCCGCATTTTACAAAATACCACCAGGCCTCACAATCAACTTTGTAATGGTATGCAATGTAAGAAGTTCTGAGGTTCATGTCTGGCTCTACCAAGCATATCTGTCTACATTTTGTTAAGAAAACTTCTATGAAAGAACAAGACAATCAAATGTAAAAAATCTTCAAATGTAGTTTATTGAGACATTCAGCTATGTCTGTGTCAGTCTACACCCAAATTCACTACTAAAAAATAAAATAATGTCCACATTTCACATTAGGAACAACAACTCTGGAGGAGAACAAAAAACCCAAAGCACAATTCTGAGCGCCAAGCCTAGTGTATAAATAAGTGACTAGTTCCTTTTCATATCAAAATTCACATAAAAAATTGCCAGCTCCCAACCCGCCCCCAGTCCCTAGTTCTACCTGAAAGCTGTGATGAATGTAAAAATTTAAATACGCGCACATTGTTGTCAAAGAAGAAAAAGGTGCAAATCTTATTAACAGCTTTAGGAGTGGCATTTGCGGCGTTTGATCATACAATTTATGTACTCATTCCCAAAGGTGCAAATATTGCCAGGAGATTAATACTGCTTTAATTCATCTGCAAGAAATTAAACACTACACAGAACTGAACAGCACTGAGAGGCTTCAATCAGCGTCCTAAAACCCCTCCCACGTCTCTCCTGCACGCATGGGTGGAGTCGAGAGAAGAGTTCACCGGGATTTTAATTTACTTCACACAGCCCACACTGTCCAGAATGTTCATGAACAAAAAGTTTCCTAAACATTAAAGTGTTGAAGACTCCATCATAAAAAGTCAAGAATTGCTATAGATTACATGAATGCAAATGCCCTGCCCCCAACATGCCCAAAGCACCACACCTGGCATACTTGAGTGCTGCCCTGTCCTAACACAATCCTTGTGATCTTTTATTTTCAAAAAGAACCTCAGGCCTCTACAGTATTTATTTTTTTGTTTTGCCACTGTTCTTGATTGAGCTCCATTCATTGCAGAAAGACATGGCCAAGGATACGATCACACCTCTTTTCTCCTTCAGTTTCAATTCTCCCTTTTTGATATAAGCAACATTGTTCTTTGTTTCCCTTGCCTCTTTCTCTCTGTCTCCCCATCTTCTCATGTTCCCACCTCCACCTTTCCCTTCCAAAAAATACTCAGTTTTGATTTCCAGATTCTGCCCTTTGCAACACAGTAGCAATTCTAAAGTAGTTTCCAGTGGAATGCACTGGCAGCCCTATTAACCAAGCAGCTCACAGAAATCAGCATGGGATATTATAAATACATTTTGGCCAGCATTCTGAGAGTTAAACTTGTTCATGACAATAAAAAGGGTAGGATTCTGTCTGCTGATCCGGGGGGCCTCCCTGGAGTGCTTCTTCTTGCACTAGCCTCTGCTAGTTCAATTCTGGATGCAGCCTCCTAGATCTCGCGTGACAGCCTCTTCCTGTTTTTCAGCCAGTTCTTCTGCGGCCGTTTCCCTCTGGCTGGCCCCACTGGAAGATGCAGTGTCCAGACTGCCAGAGCCATCCTTGGCATCAATAGAGTCCTGCAGGGAACCTAACCCCTTGACAGCTTGTCCATTGTCAACGGAGCCACCTCCTGGCCCTTCCCGGTGTTCTACACCAGGGGGCTCAGTGGCCTCTTGCTGAACAGTATTTTGCTCTGCTCCAGGATTTGGCTGTGGCACAGGCTCTAATCCTAGCCCGGGGGGCTGAGTGGGGTTTTTAAGTTGGCAGTGGCACAGGGGGCAGGTTTCTTGCACATACAGCCATTTCTTAAGACAGCCCGCATGAAAGAAATGGCCGCAAGGTGTGATGATAGCAGATTTCATGTCCTGAAAGAAAAGAGGCAGAGGTATCACACAACATCCAAGCACAAATGCGGTCTCCTGACACTGCCCCAACATTCAACTAGGCACAGATCAACTGCTAATGGCAAACCACCATGACCCAGCCGTCCATCTTCAGTGGTCATCCTTTATCATTATCCTCACACACAGGAGACTCGTTTCATACCACTCTGTGTTAGTAACACACAAGAACCCTCAGGAGACAGAGCACATATTTAAAGCATAATATGGAAGTAACGCTTCCAGGCGTTGATTTCAGTACTTATGCTTGGTTAAAAGGCTACATCTAATTTAGATGTCGCATACCTAGAGAATTTGTTTGTACCCAAATATCGAAGAGCCTTCACTTTGGCTAAATGTAATGATCTACCCTCTCAAGTGCTTAGTGGGAGATTTGCTGGTATTCCTCTTTCCTTAAGACTATGCCCCTCTAATAGCAAAGAGATTGAATCAACCGAACATGTTCTTTTATTATGTACATTTTATATGG
The DNA here is from genome assembly GCA_021292165.1 of Shinisaurus crocodilurus. Classification (NCBI taxonomy): domain Eukaryota; kingdom Metazoa; phylum Chordata; class Lepidosauria; order Squamata; family Shinisauridae; genus Shinisaurus; species Shinisaurus crocodilurus. The sequence continues at coordinate 115,432,031 of CM037881.1, forward strand.
AAGTTTGGCAACATATGATTAGCCAATTATTGGCTAATACACCAGGGAGGCCAGTTTGCTTTTATGATAAATATTTACTGGAAGACAAAATTTCCAGGGTGTCCCTGACAGTTGCTAAATATCTGTCAATAGCCATTAGACTTAGAGAACAACTCACCATGTCTACTAGCTAAAGTTATTTCAGTGGTTATTATAATTTAAACAATGGTTATTTATTTATTATGGAGGCTGGTGTCTTTTATTTGTTTACACTGTATGGCTGTCTTATTGTGCCACAGTTGTTCTTAAATTGTTTTTAAACTGTATTTATTATGTGTAGGTCAACTGACTGCAATAAATTATTACTATCATCATCATCATCATCATCATCATCATCATCATCATCATCATCATCATCATCTAATTTAGATAATCACTCCTTAAATTTCTGGGCAACTGGTTCTCTAGAGCAGGGATAGGTATTCCCATCCGGCCCAGCAGCTTCTTCCCTGGCCCCATCCCCTCTGCCATGGAGGAAAAGGTTCTTATCTCCAATCAGCTGCTGATCAGAGATAAGAGCTTTCCCTGTGGGGCAGAGGGGGCAGGGCCAGGGAAAGAAGCTGCTGAGTGATTCAGTCCTGCTTTCTTCTGAGCCTTGTCCTGTTTACTACTGGGTAGGCATGCAGAGGGTGGATATTGGGATGCTATTTGAAAATGCTGCTGAGTGATTCAGTCATGGTTACTTCTGAGTAGACATGCAGAAGATTGTCCTGTTTATTTGTGAGCAGAAATTTCATTTCATTTCATTCATTCAATTTCATTTCAGAAATGCTGCTCATGCATACTTCTGAGTGGACATACGGTACTTCCTGCTATTAATTGGTAACAATTAATTTTAGGGCCAGCCTTGCCCACTTTTGCCTCTGGCCCTGCCTGTCACTGGAATGCGGCCACCAAGAGCTTCTCTGAAATGGAATTTGGCCCTCAAGCTGAAAAATGTTTGACACCCCTGCTCTGAAGATAGGCCTCAAAACTGATTTTGCAAAGTCACTGGGAGGAGTGAGTAGACACTCGTAAGATCGGCTAGCAAGTTATCGTATTTATTTTATTTTTATTCGTTTATAGTATTCTATACCGCCAAGGTGGTTTACAAAAAGTTGAAAACATAAAAAACCCAAGATCAGATTAAAAACATTGTGGAACAGTAAAAACAACACTGAAAATCATAACAATTTAAAATGCCAAATCAGAAAGTTGCATCTTGACACACTTCATGAACAGAGAGAGTGGGGACCAGTTGCAACTCCAAAGGGAAAATTATGTATGAAGGAACCTAACAACATACTTCCAAGTGGATACTGCCATCCTACTGCAAAGCCTACTGGAAGTAAGCAAGCCAGCACAAGCTTATCAGCATCTTATTGCCAGTAAGCACCCCACAATCTATTTCAGCAACAGTTATCAAAGTAAGGTCCTAAAAATAAGGTGGCTGCATTTCTTTCCAACAGATTTAGCTTTGAGAAGCATTTTAAATCAACCTTCCCCAACCTGGTGCCCTCCAAATGTTTTGGACCGCAACTCCCATCAGCCCCAGCCACCATGTTCAATGGCCAGTGGTGGTAAAAGTTGTGGTCTGGAGAGCACCTGGTTGGAGAAAGCAGAATTAACCGTTAAGCTGGTATTTAAGTAATTTTAAAAAACACACAACTATTTCTACGATTGATGCATCTTACAAAATTCAGGCATGGCTCTGCAGCAGTAAATCTGCTTGAGGAGTCATCTGCCTTGAACCACATGTTATGGTGACTGATGCAGGGGCTGATCACACTTATTGGGCTGGTGCTGCAATCTGTATGGTGGAAGAGTATCTGGTGGAAGCCCCTTCACCTTCTACAGAACATCATCTGTGATGTGGGGTTACCTCTCAAGAGTCTTGCAAATACAATGGCTCAGTTCCCATTACCTTCCACTCCTTTCCTGCAGAGGGAAGAGTCATGCCAATCAGGCCACTGTGCATATCAGCCAGCATACAGGGGAGCCACATAGATTTTATTCATAGATCATAGAGTTGGAAGGAGCCTACAAGGCTATCGAGTCCAACCCCCTGCTCAATGCAGGAAACTAGAGGAGGGGGTCTCCCATCCAAGTAATAACCAGGCTTGACCCTGCTTAGCTTTCCACACTCAGACAAGCTGAGCCAGCATAAGCCACAGGCCTGTACATCATATTGTACACTATATTACTCGTGAAGTGGAGGGGCTCCAGCCCCTCCATCATGCAGGTGGCAGTGCCAGCCCTGTAAGTCTCCGAGGAGGAACTTCCCCAGCTCAATTCATTTATAACCCAACTCAAGACAGAAATGTTAGCCCTTCCTATGATATACCACAAGGAGGAGACAAAACCATATCCACGGAGGTGCTCTTTAGACAAACTACATACCTGGTAGCAGATGGCACAGATATCATTGTGTTGTTCCAACTGATCTTTGGTAGCAGTGGGCAATGATTTGATCTTATTCACAGCATCCCTGCGGAGAAGAAAGCTTTTCCATCCCAACTGAGCACGAAGCCACACATTATAATAGGAGTGAATGAAGATGATCATCGAGCCCATCACAGTCCACTCTCCAAAGATGGTCTCAGATACACCATAAGCGACAACACAGAGAGCAACAAGGAACTCCAGCAATCGATAGGTGCCATTCACATAGTAAATGACATCATCCATGTTTTCTACTGGCTCTTTCCTGAACTCCTCAACCATAAACAAGACGTAAATGAAGAGTGTTCCAAGTACCTGGGAACAGGAAGAATTGCACATTTGATTAAAACAGACAAGTCACAAGCTAGAACTTTGCAATATTAGGATTAGGGGGTATATAGATCCCTAATCTAATAAAGCATCTGCACTAAGTATAAAAATACACTTAAGTAAATTCCTTATTAATAAGACTCAAATCAAGGCTTTGTAATAAAAAAGAAAGAAAGAAAACAAAGTGGAAGACTGTGTTTTAGTGTACAGAGTTCCAAAAGAAATGCATTACAATGTGTTTAGGATAAATCTATACATTTAATATCACCGGACACAATCCAGCCAAACTTAAGCACCTTTAATTCCCATTGATTTCAATGGGAGATTTGATTACATGCTAAACTCTGCAATTAAAATCAATGGAATTTAAAAGTGCCCAATATTTTGACATAAGAGTCTTTATGAGTTTATGAGTAAACTTCTTTGATGATGGACATTTTCTATAATTGGTATACTCATCATGGCACTAATTACAATCTTGTAATCTGTACTGTATAAACAAATGCAATGTGCTTGGTCAGGAACACAGGTAATCACAGTTCTTTAAGATCAAGGGAACAAGATAGGTGTAAAATGTTAATTTAAATACTGCCATCCCAACAACAACTTGCTCAATTTTCCATCCCCCTTCCAGTTCTTGTCTTCTAATATATCCCCCACCTTATTTCACACAGTTGTTGCCATCCTGTAGGAACTAAAAATCATCATCAGCATACAAGAGGCTATTGCGTCTTACCTGGAGGGAGGTGAGAATACTGCTAGAAATAATGATCAGCAACCAGAAGTCCATGTGGAAAAACTGGCAGATCATGTAGGCCATGTAAGCTGGGAAGACCAGCAAGAATAGGCACAGGCTCACAGCACGGAAATGCTTCCAAAGGCTCCTGCAAACAAACAAACAAACAAACAAAACAAAACAAAACAAGCTTTAGACTTCAGTGCAAAGGTCAGAAGTGATTTACCAGGCAGCACCCTCCCAGTGAGAACTGTCATGAACCCTTGCTGAAGGCACCAAGCACTTTTTAAATAATTTTCTCCTGAAGACATTTAAACAGGGTCTATGACCCAGTTCACACTGTCATGGTTGTTTGTGAGCACATCAGAGCAAGTGGGTTTTGCTGGTTCTAGCCTGCTTGCCACTTCCATTTCCCTAAACAACCCCGGAATGCCTCTATTCCTGGGTAGTTATTGTTACGTCCAAACTCAGAAACTCTGGGTTGTTTAGGGGTTAAGCTAAGGAAAGAACCTCCAATGACACACTGAACAGGATGAATCTGCCTTTCTTCCTACTGCTACGAGTCAGCAGAAAAGGGCAACCAAAATGATCAAGGGGCTGGAGCAACTCCCTTTGAGGAAAGGTTACAAGATCTGGGATTGTTTAGCTTTGAAAAGAGGCGAGTAAAGAGGAGACATGATAGAGCTGTACAAAATTATGCATGGTGTGAAGAAAGTAGACAGGGAGAGATTTTTCTCCAGCTCACATAATACTAAAATCTAGTGTCATCCCATGAAGTTCTTCACACAGCACAGAGTTAAACTATGGAATTCACTACCACAAGATGTAATGACGGCCACCAATTTGGAGGGCTTTAAAAAGGGATTGGACAAATTCTTGGGGGAGAAGGCCATTGGTGGCTATTAGTTCTGATGGCTCTATGCTTCCTCCAGTATCAGAGGAAGTACCAGATTTCATTTCATTCATTTAATTTCATTTATTTCATTTCTATGCCACCCCACAGCCGAAGCTCTCTGGGCGGTTCACAACAGTTTCTGCATAAAAACAACAATAAAAACATACAAAATAGTGAAAAGATTAAAAACCAAATTTAAAAACACAGTTTAAAATAACAATCCAAAAGTTAATAAAACTACAGGTGACAATTCCCCCCCCCCCCGTGCTATTTTGAGCTCTTAACTATTGAATGCCTTGGCATAGAGGGAAGTCTTAACCTGGCACCAAAAAGATAGTAAGGTTGGCGCCAGGCGGGTCTCAGTGGGGAGCTTATTCCATAATTGGGGGGCTACCACTGAGAAGGCCCTCCTCCTTATTTGTTGCCACCAACCAAGCCTCTCTTGAAGGTGGCAGTCGGAGGAGGGCCCCAGATGTTGAGCGTAGTGGCCGGGTAGATTGCGGTTGGGAGAGACGTTCCGTCAGGTATTGTGGTCCTAAGCCGTATAGGGCTTTATAGGTTAGAACCAGCACCTTGAATTCGGCTCGGAAGCATATTGGCAGCCAGATGAATACCAGTTGCTGGGGATTGTGAATGGGATGATGCTATTGAGCTCATGTCCTGCTTGTGCGCTTCCCACAGGCATCTGGTTGGCTACTTTCTGAACAGAATGCTGGACAGATAAACCTATGGTCTATCCAGCCTGGCTCCTCTTATGTTCCTAGTCATCAGATGCTGGCTTTTAAGAGCCAACAGCCTGGGAAGTCTACAAGGCAGGAAAAACCTGCCTCTTGACTTGTCCTCTTTTGCAAGCACTGAATACTGGGATTCATTATTATTCTCATCATTATCATGATCATTATCATCATCTTTTTTTATTACTTATGTTTACCATAAGGGATTGTATCAAGGGTACCTTGACCAAGTGTAGGCTAATATCTATCTTTTCAGAATACAGATGAGTAAGTGTACTTTAATTCAGTAAGACCAAACCTAAAGAAAACAGAATGGCTAATTATGGTGTGGACAGAGGGGAAGAAGAATTTGTTGGATGACAAGCATTCCCCTTATAGTCTTCTGGATCTCAAACCCACAGGATGTTTTGAGAGTTCTGCCACAACGAACATCACTCATGCGGAATCCATTTCACTTCTCATATCGGGAGATCATTCACACTGGGACCAACTCCCATGCCACAGCCTTTCAGGAAGCATCCAACAGATTACAAACAAGTGAATACACATAAGGTGTAATAAAGCGGTGGGGGGTAGATAAATGCTTAATGTAGATGCTTTGCAGCCTTTAACCAGAAACTACCTTATCCCACCCACGCAACTATTCCGTGTTTCTTTCCATCTGCATCTCTGTTTCATATTTTCCTATCCGAACTCTCAATTAATTTAACTGTTCTACTGAGTTTATGCTTAATTTAAAGCACCAACAACAGACCAGGTTCGCATGACACGACAACCCACCATGGTGGCTTCTTGGTTTACGTAGGGTGGCTTATTTTTCACAACAAGCCACCTTGAGAACCCATGGCTTGTTGTTGGGTTGTTCAGGGTGGCATGTTTTCAGGGTGGCTTGTCGTGACATCCGAACCCAGCAGAGTGGGTTCTGCATGGCTTGCCTGAAAGGGCTACAGAGGAGCCCAGCAAGAGCAGTGACACACACACACACACCTGACCGCTTCTTGCAGTGCCCTCCATCACTCCTCCTCCAGCTCAACACTTCATCTGAGAGCGACCGGCTCTATCCCCTTGTGAGCCGAGTTAGCACGGCTATACACGTATGCGTGATCGACTTACCTCTGATAAGTGTCATTTTTTTTCTTTTTTTTAACCATTCCCTGCAGGGTGGGTGGGTGGAATTTCAGCATGAAAGCAGGATGAGGGGAAGGTTAAATCCCCCCCCCCCCAAATTGCCATGGTCCTGAACTGGGGGCACACATGCTTACCCAGAGGTAAGTCAATCACACATACACACATAGCTGTGCTAGGATGAGAAACGGGCTGCAAGGAGCAGGCAAGGAGGCTTTTAAAAAAAAGTGTTAACAAAACAAAATCAATAAAACCCTCAGCCATCTCATCCTAAAAGGTAAGGTAAGCACACACACACACACCCTCCAAAGATGTGGCATATGTATGTCAACACGGGTTTGCATGACAAGAAGGGGGTAGTGGTGGTAAGAGAATCTCATCAAAGCAGGAGTATAGAGGAGTTGTGCCACAAAGGCCCCTGGGATACGTGCTGGGAGCAGGTGGGAGGCGTAAGTTGGAAACAAGCCACAACAGGCCTTGGAGGGGCTGATTGTCTGTCAGCACCATCGTGGGTTACAATTGAATAACCTACCCACGCTGGCTTGTTCGCAGGGTGGCTTGTCGTGATGTGCAAACCACCCCAATATCTGAAAGAGATTTTGGAGAAGGCAGTAGCCTCTTGCCAGCTACAAGAACCTCTTGCAGACTCTTGCCAGCTAGGACATAACATCCGGTGTCCACCACACCCACCATCACATCCTCTTGGCTCTGATCAACTCCAACATGTTCCATATTGACAGGCTCTTTACTAAAGAATAATATAAAGCACCAGTTCTTCCTATTAAGTCGCTCACAACTCACACCTATTGCTTTTTCTGGCATGGGTCTGCACAAGCTAATCAAGCATTGTATAGTTCAGTAACGTAGTGAGGTTCTGATTACTTTAGAATGTGATCAGCCCCACATTTCAGCAGAAGGGGGGGGGACTGCTCAGATAGCCTTCATAGCATCATTATTATTCAGTAGCAGCGTCATGTTGCTTCTTACTCATGTCCTAATTCAACTGAAGATGACACATCCCACTCCTCTGAAAGGGCTATTTCTCCTGAGCAGTACATATGCATGAAACCCACTCACAGGTATCTCCTGGAAAAAGGAACCCACAGCATCAAGCTAAAGCTGCCTCTAGCTAGAGGACTTGCACATTGTAATATCAATCATTCATACCAAATACCAAGGCATAACATCTGGAACTTAACATTTAGGAACATTAGTCAAGCACCATCTATGGCTGTTCCCAGTTCATCTTTCTGCAGCTCGGCTTGAATCTGGCAGGACTGAATTAGAGCCTGCTGTCACCAGGTCCAATCTACAGGAGTTAGCTCACTGCCATCTTGCAGGTCCAATATTCTCTTTTCCCTTTGCTAATAAATTTAGCATTAGCATGCTGCAGATAACCTGTGCTGGTCACAAGCAACCTCTAAGCAAAACAGACACAGTGGATATAAATAAACCTTTTACTTACAACATTTCCAGGCTACAGAGAAGAGAGGAAGCCAAGCTGCATGGAAGATTGGCAAGGCACAAAAATAACAGCTTCTTACCAGGGCATTTTCAAAGGCCTCAAACTAATAAATTAGGTCCTAAGTAAGAAGTAACACCAAACCACTTTTGGGCCCAACTTCGTCCTACCTTCCCTCTGCTAACACAATTTCTAGCCATTGCATTTAAAATTCTCTTCCTCCTCTCTTCTCATTCATTGCCCTTTGTTGCTCTTTTTACTTTCTGATATGTATCATTCACTTGCCATTGGCCTGTTTTGTTGCATCCTCTCCATCCTATCTTTGTGCCTTTGACCATGCTGAGCGAACTCTTTTATGTATCTATATAGTAAAACACACATGCGCGTGCACACACACCCTCACTCACTCTCTCTAAATATGTTTTGGCAGATATTTAGCAGAAGGAGCAAGTTATCACTCGTGGTATTGTTTTAGTAGTTTATTTATATCTGCTTAAAAATATGGTAACTGCTGAACCCGAGGACTGGTCCAGTACGTCAGAAACAGTGCCAGGCACAGCATGCTGGACTGCATAGGTTGCACCTCTTGCCTGTACACCTATGCCCTGCTTCTTTTCTGATGCAAAGAGCTTAAATCTCCCAGACACATGGGGCTGGTTCAGATGTAACCGAGACTGGGCTTTCAAGTAGCTTTGCACTCAGGTGATTCATCCTCTCCTTGCATGCAGCGGTTCCCTACCTCTTTTCCTGTTTGAGACAAACCAGTGCTTGCTGTTCTGTTCAACTTACAAACTATGGAACACAGGAAGCTGCCTTCTACTGCGTCAGACCACTGGTCCATCTAGCCCAGGATTTTCAACACTGACCAGCAGTGGCTTTCGGGCAGGATTCCTTCCTAGCCCTACCTGGGGATGCCGGGCACTGAACCTGGGACCTTCTGCATGCAAAGCAGGTGCTCTGCCACTCAGCCACGGCCACTCCCTATAGGTTGCCCTGCAAACTAGCATTAGGAACCACAGCATTTGTCAGTTCAAATGAAACAGCAAGCAATCATTTGCCTCAAAGCAGGAAAGGAATTGTCACAGAGGAAGGAGCCTGTGGCTCACTGAAGGCTTGCTCTCATGGTGCCAAACCATAGTTTGGTGTCAGGTCCGAACTGGCCCACAGCCCAGTGATCCCACAATTGACTGGATTTCTTTCCAAAACAACAAAAATGGAAAGACAGCTGTCAGCATTACAGAATACATGGCTTACTTGTCTCTTGATGCTCCCAGAGCTAGGACGATGGGATCTGCGATCTCAAGCATGGACTGCAAGATGGATGCAACCACAATGAAGAGGATAATACTGAGCAGGAAAGCCCGATGGACAACCTGCAGTTCAATCAATCCAGTTTGCACAGCCAGGATCAAAAGTGTGACTCCTTCCGTCATCCCTCTTTGCATTAAAAAAAGAAAAGAAAGGAAAAATAAAGAATAAGATTTGGAGTACTCAGTCTGAATTTGACTCACTTTTAAAATGGTGTAACTAATACACATCATCCTAAGCCTTTTGAAATGGCAAAATGAAGTGTTCTTTTGCACATGATCGAGGACATTGACAAGGTGCTTGCACAGGTTCTGTACTGGATCCTTGCCCCTCTTGGCTTATAGAAGCTGGCTGGGCCAAGGAGGTGATCAATGCCTCATTGTGGTCCCGGGCCACCTGAAGGAGGCGGTGGTGAGACAATTCCTGAATAAACCCTCCCTGGATCCGGAAGATCCTAACAACTTTCAGCTGATGGCAAATATTCCTTTCCTGGCTCGCTTACATTGGCTGCATGTACAATTCTGAGCCCGATTTAAGGTGCTGCTTTTGACCTATAAAGCCTTACATGGCTCAGGACCGCCTCTCTCGGTATGAATCTACCCATACACTACGATCGTTATCTCATGCCCTCCTCCAAGTGCCTCCTCTGAGGGAGGCTTGGAGGATGACAACAAGGGAGAGGGCCTTCTCGGTGGTAGCCCCGATCCTGGAACGATCTCCCCTCTGAGGTCCACCTGGTGCCAACATTGTCATCTTTTCGGCATCAGGTTAAGACTGTCCTGTACTCCCAGACATTTGACGTTCCTATATCTTGCTGTAACTGGGGTTTTTTTTAGCTGTTTTAAATTGTTTTTAAATTTTGTATGTTGAAGTTTTTTATATTATGTTTTTGTTTCATAATATTTGTGAACCGCCCAGAGAGCTTTGGCTATTGGGCAGTATAGAAATGAGATAAAGGAAATGACATGAAATAATCCCAGCTAGTGGCCCTCTTCAAACCAGATTCTGCTCAGTGGCTACCAGTTGCAAATCCCAATGCAGAGGGTTGATCTTGAGTTCAAATTTCTGTTCATAAACTAGATAGGTAGACCTGGGCAAGGTATACCTGGGCAAGTCACCATCTTTCAATATTAATTTTCCTTGATAATCACAGTGGCCCTACATTAAAGACCTGTGTGGGAATAAACAGAGCTGTACACATTATGTAATATCTAGGATTGTGACTGGGAAATGTTTTTCTACATATTATCTTCACCTGAAATGCTCTTGAATCACTTCCGACCTATTCTGTCTTTGGATCATTTTAAAGTCCTGTTTATCTGCTTATGGATGGGGAAAGGTTTCAGCAGTCAAGAGATCCTCTGCACTGTTATAAAGTCCTATTTTTATGCTAGGCCATTGTCAGAGAAAGAGAACTATTTTCAGTTCACTCCCTCTCTCTCCCAGAAACTTAAACAGGCTTTTAGGTTGAAACAAAATTTGATTGGCTGGCACACTGAAGAAAAAGAGAGGAAGTGGCCGTATGATGAAGAAGAGAAGAGAAGAGAAGAGAAGAGAAGAGAAGAGAAGAGAAGAAGGAACATAGGTTACTACTTATTCCAATGCTATCACAATGTGCCTGGAGCTAAGAAACTAGAGATATGAGGCAAGGGAAGCTAAGAAACTAGAGATATGAGGCAAGGGAGCTAAGAAACTAGAGATATGAGGCAAGGGAAACTGACTAGGACTACACAACAAGATGGCAAGCAAACACAGAGGCACATCCACCAAAACATAACAAAGATACCACGTTAGGAAATAGGACCAAGAGAAGAGAAGTTATAGGAAGGCTCCAAGGAAACAGTTTTCAAGAGGGTTCTCAAAAGGTGAGGGATGTTCTGTCAGGAAGCAACACATGTAAAAGGGGCTGAAGAAGAAAACAGGAGAAGCAATGGAACCTTGGTAGAGAAATGACCAACTGCAACCAGCAAGAATTGAATACAGAAACATAAGCAAATCAATGAATGAATCATGGAATCCTAGGAGATGGAAGGAAAGAACGAGGAACAAATAAGATGTATTTGGAAAGCTGGAGTGGCGCTTTGTAAGTTTAATTCAAGTAATGCATTGCAAAGGAATTAAGTGGCATGTCTCTCAGGAAAAAAAGAAATAACTAAAGAGATTCAAGAGAGCCTGTATTTCAGTGTCAAATCCTAAAACAGTGGTAACTGAAGACTTTTTGTGGTGGTGTTTTCAAAAAGACTACATAATGTATGCTTTTAAAACTATGCAGTGCCCAAACCATGCTTCAGCCTAACCAACAGGGCTAAAACTCTCAACGGGTTATACATGCTCTTATGGTGCACTTACCTATTCATAGCTGGGTCATTCATGAATGCTCGGTAGCCTTGCAGGTAAAACTTGCAGAGGGTTAGAACTCCAAGTGCAACGAAGGAGACTGTAAACACCAAACCCAGAAGAGAATAGGGAGTGCTGCAGCATTCTGCAATACTAGGAAGGATAAAATATAGCTACATTAGAACTTTGAACAGCTACACAGAATAGGTTTGAGAGCACCCTACCCTTATGAGGCTTACAATCTATAGATCTAGCATAGCAGTCCGAAACTAAAATGTGTTTACTTGGAATGAGCCTTAAAAACACACACACAATATGCAGCAGTATCTATCAGATGGAGATACTGTTTGTTTGTTTATTTATTATATTTATACCCCGCCTTTTTTCCTGCAAGGAACCCAAGGCGGCTTACATAATCCTCCTCCTCCTTTCCATTTTACCCTCACAACAACCCTGTTGTGTGGTTCTGTCAGCATGTATTATAAGATAGCACCAACTGGAATGCTGCTCTGCTTGAATTTAATGAGAAATCATTGTTCAGTGACCAAAACCATGAACGCTTTCCGTTTACCCATTGGCTTGGTTCACACATAATGGTAACCCATGTGTTGTTTGTTGAAATCTGGCTTGTTATTGACTAGGTTTGCACTTTACACTGCAGTTCATCTTGCCTTATTTAAGCCACAATGAGCAGTGGTGTCTGTAGGTACCATCTTGAATATTCAACCCTTGACTGCGGGTTGTTGAGTTGTGTGAACCTGGACCATGGGGATTATGCAAGGGTTGCTTGACCCTCGCATAAGCCATGCTCACCTGGTTCACATGACACAACAAGCCCCCGAGCGGAGGTTGGATATGCAACCTGGTGCCGTGACTCATCCTGGGTTAAATAACCCATGACAAGCTACGGTGCAGCATCCAAACCCAGTCTGAACCCATCCCTGCAAACTAGGTTTGTTAACTAGCTATAAATCACAAATAAAAGCCAGTTTGTTGCTGGCTCATGAAGTCTGGCTTGTATAAAATATGGCTTGTCGTCTGATCCCAAAACCATGACTTATCCCTGGCTTATTTGTGCTGCTGTCCATCCTGAAACAGAGGTGCCCAGTAAAAGCAGCCTGAAAATGAAACCACTCTGAAGGCTGGCAAATTGGGCAGGAGAGAAACAATCCAGAAATGGAGAAAACAAAACAATTCATGACCAAAACAACAAACCAAGTTTAACATAAGCTATGGATTAGTGTTATGTGTGAACACAGCCATTGGACTGGTTTGCACAATTGAATACCTGTCTGAACCCGAGTCGTGGGGGTTGTGGCCTATAGTTATATGAAGGTTCTTTAAGCCTTGCACAACCCCCACCCTGCAAGTTCGGATGACACAACAAGCTGTGGCTGAAAATTCAAAAGCTGTCTGGCATGCACGATGGTGGGCAGTGGTGATCATGTAATTATATCTTGTTAATTGCTGTAAACTGCCCAGAGAGCTTCAGCTATTGGACGGTATAAAAATGAAATGAAATAAATATATAATTATATAAATATAATAAATAAATAAATAAATAAGCTGGGTCACTGACATTTCAATTCAAAATTGTCCATAAAGTTGCAGGTGGATTTGCTACATCAGTTCCCAGTTGGCCAAAATATTAGAAATAAGTAGCTATTAGTGGTGGGGCACCAAACATGAATGAAATACGAACTTAAGGTTTTATTTCTGGTTCATAGGGTAGTTTCTCTACGCAATTACCAGGGTATTTTCTCATACAAGCCTAAAATGACTGCAAGAGAAGAAATTATGCTGTCACATGGGGTCCGAGTCCCTTTTGATGTGTAACCCTGTAACCCCATTTATTGGTTTACATTTATTTCTGGTTCTGCATTATTGCAGATGAAAGCAAACTCAATGTGATCCTGGGAGGAAATCCAGAAGTGTGAATCAGTCCAAGTCTCATTTTTCCTTCAACTTTTTATTACCGCGTTGTACAGTGAAAGTCTCTGTTTGACTGCACTGAGAATTTTTGAGCCAATCCTTAAAAAATGAACTGGTTTTTAATTTCCGAATCAGGAAGACTAGTTTTCTAACTGCTCGGGTGTAACACATTTTATAGAGAGGTCTTAGAATACACAGGACTGTAATAGGCCAGGAGGGACCTCAGTGCTAGGGTGAGGGGGAAATCAACAATTTCACTGGAAAAGGCTGAATGCGTGAGCAAAGGATTGTTCTGGCTAATGTCCTCAGCCATTCACTTTTGGCTACTAAAGTTGCCCAAAAGCCTTCTCCAAGATTTTGTTCTAATGCAGCCTCCAAACCACTTCACTGCAGAGAAAAGGTAAATAGAAACAACAGCTCCCAAGTCCCACAATTCTTCCATCTCAAAAATGTAGTCAGGCACATGGATGTATACATGCATATGACCAATGGTGTATGTTTCACCGCTCATGAGGCGAGTGCTAGCACAGCATTTATCTGATGGTGCATGTGTGTGAACCTGCCTGCAGTGGCTTTTCCTCCTCATTTGTAGAAAGCAAGTTTTGTCATGTCTTCAAGCAGCACAGATGAGCAAATGGCAGCCACAGGTTTTAGTTAATTACCTTGTTAGAAAGAGAAAGAGAAGCCTCTCCCTAGACGCAGGCTGGTCCCGTGTGCTGAAGTAAGAGTAGATCTGAAGAGCAAACAGTACTAGCCAGAAGACCATGAAGAGAACAGGGACCACCAGCTGGTTCCAAAGAGACATTCCCAGGGCCAGGAGGCCATACACTTCAACCACCTGGACAAGTCAAAGGAAGAGAATATTATGTTTGTTTCTTTTCAGAACCTAAGTATCAGCAGAAGTAAATATTCAATGCATCCTTAACTCAAAAGGATTAGTGGTGGCAGAACTGTGACAGTGTATCAGAACCTGAAAACAAACCAAGAAACACCTGCTATTTTTATACATTCTTGCTGACAAATCATTTACAAAAGTTTAAAAAAAAGCAAGTGTCATAAATCTGAGTCACCACTTCCTCCTCCTTTTTTATTTAATTTTTTACTGCTACTGGTGCTGATAATATTAATGGTGCTAATAACAGTGTGTGTGTGGGTGCGTGCATGTGCATGCATGGTAGTCTTTTTAAAAATATATATAGTTAAGACACAACATGGTGACTTGGCACTTGACCCCTAAATAATAATATGCAATTCTTGCCTTGCTGCAGCAGACAGTTTGCATCACGTCATGTTCCCTTGGTACATTTGCCATTGTGGCATCCTAACACCTTTGAACTCTGCAATGGTCTCTGAGTAGTAGTGGATGATTGTGGAGCAATATGGGATGGGAAAGCAAGGGGAGATCAAAATGTTACTGAAAATGACTAAGGGAAGTGGAAGCACATAGCTTCTCACAAAAGCTTCTGTGGCTTGTGGTTTAGTCAAGGCAATGCTTGTGGCTTACGCTGGCTCAGCTTGTATGAGCGTGGAAAGCTAAGCAGGGTCAGGCCTGGTTGTTACTTGGATGGGAGACCCCTCCTCTAGTTTCCTGCATTGAGCAGGAGGTTGGACTCGATAGCCTTGTAGGCTCCTTCCAACTCTATGATCTATGAATCTATGCTGAGGGCACAGTGGTCTGCTGAGCGTTATGAGAGTTCTCTGGGAAATGATGGCCCTAGCATTTACAAACATCCAGGAGAGGCAGAAAAGTGTTCAACTGAAATGGTGGTGTGGTTGTTTTGGGGGAGGGGGTATTTAAAAAGAGTTTAAGAACTACTTTGGAGGCAACACTAGAAGTTACAGAATATGCATCTTCTCAGGGCTCTTTCTAAAGTTGGCATTCTTCAGCTAGTGCTGGGAAACAGACATGCACTTTGTGGATCCAATTATTACCGGTACTTGGATTTTTACTCTACTCCTAGGCATTTTATGGCATATGATGGGACATGTCAGCTGCTTTAATAGGTCTAAGGTGGGGGGGGGGTTGGTTATTGAAATTTTAGCTGTTTAAACTGTTTTAAATTTTATATATTGAAAGTTTATGCTGTATTTTATTGTATCTGTATTTTATGCTGTATTTATGCTGTATTTATTATTCTATCGGTGTTTTGTGAATTGCTGTGAACTGCCCGGAGTGCTTTGGCTATTGGGCGGTATAGAAATGAAATAAATGAATAAACAAACAAACAAACATCATCATAATACTTCTGCTCTGGAAGGTTTTTTAAGAGATTGCATTGTAAAGCATTTGTGGCTTCCATAGGTTGCTCCCCTGATGGAGGGACAGGTAAGTATATACGTACTGCCATCAGCAAATTGGAGACAATAGGGGAAGGTTCACTAGATAGGACAGCCAGAAACTAGCTTGCATCTGGAGGTGGGGTGGGCTAGGCAGCCAGTTTTGCCTATACTCTTCACCTCAGAGATGCACTTTCAGAATTGCAAAGCTCTAGAGATGTGGCTGCAAAGCAGGATGTGTGAGTTTAAATTCTACTTTGGTACATTTATTTATCTGGCACTAAAAAAAAAACCAAACCTATCAATAACAATGTCACTTCCAAGTCCCAGAAAGAAACTTATGAGCCAAATATTGATTTACACTTAATTAATTCAAGCTGAGCAATGGCAACCAATCATATAAGTGAGAGCAACTGGAATACAAATTTAGGTAATTGTAGTTAAACCAACTTTGGGCAATCTGCAACAAGACAAGTGCTGGTCTGGAATATATATGACAACTAGCCTTGACTTCAGTGATGTGTTTTGGATTTTATTTTATTTTAGCATAAAATAAGAGAGCTACATTAATTAATTAATTAATTAATTAATTAATTAATTAAATAAATAAATAGATAGATAGCATAAGGCCTGTTTCATTTTGACCGGGGTGTGTGTGTATAATTTCAGGAGAAATTAGGTTCTGATTACAACATGTTAGTAGTAAAAATTGTTATTCCCTAACTCTAAATTATAGTAGATTAGAATCTTAACACAAAGGCAATTCGGAGCTATAATTATGTTCTGATTGCAGGCAGATTGTCTGTGATGCAATTGGGGGGGGGATTAATTTAGTGGCAATTACCGGTATGTTCCCTTATAACACCATTCCAGTCTCTCTAGCCTACATTACACACTGCTATTCTTAACCACAGTTTATTTTTTATTAGCATCTCTATTATCAAACAGCAGGTTGTAAATATCTTCCAGATTGTCCAGATATCCCCACGTTAATGCCACTGGATGAAATCCAATGTAGTTTTTCTGCTAACAAACAGCTTTCATCAGTGGAATCAGGAGGGCGACACTTTCCTCCCTCCCCCACTCACCGCATGCTATCAACATCTGCTCTGGAGGGTTGGGGGACCCCCTGGAGCAGCTTTATGGGGGTCATGCAGGGCTGCAGGGGGGAATAGTGAGGGAGACAGTCTTGCTATGCAAATGGAGTTCTGCTCACACAACACTAGCTTCCACCCATTATTTGCACAGGAAGTTAGCAGAACAGTGATATGAGCACTGGTCTTTAAGGACAAAGCACCTGAACATTTCACACACACACCCAGATATTTATTTATTTATTACATTTATACCCCACCTTTTTTCCTGCAAGGAACCCAAGGCGGCCTTACATAGTCCTCCTCCTCTCCATGTTATCCTCACAACAACCCTGTGAGGTAGGTTAGGCTGAGAGTCAGTGACTGGCCCAAAGTCACCCAGTGAGTTTCATGGCTGAGCGGGGACTAGAACCTGGATCTCCTGAGTCCCAGTCCAACACTCTAACCACTACGCCACACTGGTGAGATACTATGGGACTGCTTAATGGCCATTAAGACTGCATACACAGGTAACATTAGAAAGCCAACTTATTTTACTGCATTTACATTAATTAGGACTAAGGTAGTCTAACCATGAACATACAACACCCTGGTCCCAACGAGTTCTTCTGGAGAGGCCCTTTTGTGTGACCCATCTGTTTCAAGATATGCATTGTGGCTGAGTAGCTACCTGTAGCAGAGCCTTCTCGGTAGTTGCACAGAGTCTCTCCCCACTCTGCCTGTGACTATCTCTCCTTAGGTTCTGGAGGCAAATTAAATTGTTTTAATTTCTTTGGGCATATGGAACTTGTTATAGGAGTAAACCTGAAATTATATTCTGAGCTCCTGCTGCTGTTAGTTTAAAAAACAGTATATGCATATCAGAGTTAGGTTGTACTGTTTATACTGTCATTATGTGTGTGTTTTTCGATGAACCATCTTGAATAAACTTTTTAGCAAGGCATGGTTTACATTTTAATATAAACAAGTTAAACATAGAATAAATAAATGCAAGGACTATGTGTTTTATAGATGCTATATAATGTGTTTTCTCCAAAAGTACGGTACATTTTCTGTAGGAGGGAAAAGGCCTAAAGGGGGGGGGGGATATTTTTGTGACAATCTGGAATAGTAAAAAGAAAATAATAACCAGGATACACACTCCCATGGAGTCCTCAGAAGTATAGTTTCTGGATAGAAGCTGGTTAACACTATTGTAGGAGGCTCAGAACGCAGCAGGCACCAGCTTATCCAGCAGCCACTGTAATTCTATTGTAATTTTAACAGTGTAAAGAGAGCCAGCATGGTGTAATGGCTGGCTGTGGGGTTCTGGGAGTTGTAGTCCAAGACATCTGAAGAGCACCAGGCTGGGGAAGGCTGGGCTAGAGAGTTAGCTTGTCAACCTAACCTACCCCACAGGGTTGTGGTGAGGATTAAAAAAACAGTGGGGGAGAACCATGTACACTGCCTAAGCTCCTCAGAGGAAGGAAGGGATAAAGAAATATGATAAAACAAACTAACTCCCTTAGTGCAACAACTGCGCTGAAACCTGCCAATATACCTTGGAACCATGCTGCTCCTCATGCATAGAGGCAGTGAGGATATAACATGGAAAGTGAAGAAAGGAGGAAGTGTAGGGTGGCAACACAGCTATGCAGGATAGGACAAAATGAAAAATGTGTGTGTTTTATGCATACATTGTTTATGATCAGCATTAGTAGTTTCCATATTTAACATTCAATTTGTATTACCATTTTTATCCTTTAGATATTTGGCGTGGGTCATTCTACACAAAGGCAGGCTGCTATCTGAAACAGCCTTGATTTTCCCTGTCTGTTTCACACACACCCCCATGTTCTACAAATGTACATGCATAAAAACCGGATAGCAAGTTTGCTATTAAAAAGAGAGCAGGCCATCTTGTTAATTAACAAGCTGATGGTTATTTATATGTCTTCAATTCTATAGCTACATTTGAGACTGCAGCAGTGTAATTAGCTATTTTAGTACTTCATTAACTTCACAGTTTTGGATACACAGTATTTTTGGGTCCCAAGGATTCATTACACACATACACACACACACACACACACACACACAGAGGACGTAATGCTTAGGAACAGCAAGCCAGCTTCAGATTTAACATATTGCAATTGCTGTCAAAATGTGGCATTGTTTTTAGATAAAATTTCACATAGAAGAAAGCTGTGTAAGCGGTGAAGGTGATAAGAGCTGTGGGCATTCAGGCTTCTACTAATTCATTGGACCAGGCAAAACTGAAATCCAGAGCAGTTCGCTCACCATTCAACAATGAATCCTTCCAATGTATAAAGCTAAACAGAGAGCTTGGAATTGTATGTAACTGCAGTGCAGTTACTTATCAAGATTAGCCATTCTAGGCAGGGCACTTGCTTGCATTTCATCACTTGAAAACAAAAAATTAAAAAACACAGCCAGAGGTTTCTTCACAATCACATCACTTCCAATGCAATGCTTTTACCTCAAGAACACTTATACTTTCAGCAGCAAGCCAGCCAGTGTTGAGCAACTGATGAGGAAACCTTAGTCTTTAGAAACTATGATGGGCAGTGCAATCCTATGGCCACTAGACAGCGTCTAGACAGCCATAGGGTTTTTCGGATTCCCAGCTACGAGGTCAGAAAATTGCTCCAACCTCATAGCTGGGGATCCACACCGGGATCCCCTTCCCCCCTTCTCACAGCTGGCACAGAAAGAATTGTGCCGGCTACTTCTCCAAGGTTGTAAGAGTGACCTCAGAGAAGGGCTTTTGGAGGGTGTTTGGGGGGGGGGGAGACCAGTGCCGCCAAGTTACGTGTCCTGGTGGCGCCTCAGCCTCCTTCCCTCCCACTCCGAAGTGCTGCACTTAGACATCCGAAATCAGCCATCTAAGTGTTTCGCAGAGCTGAGAGGAGTGCAGGGGCAACCTTTGCCTCCACGCTCCTCCCGCCTTCCATAGGATGCCTATAATTCCTCGAGTTTCGGACGGTTACGGGCATCCCCATAGGATTGTGCCCTAAGTTAACAAATTAAATTCCAAAACTCATATTAGTTTATTAGACCAAACTTTTGAATTGGCCTAATAAAGCTGTTACACTAATATGGATTTTCTCTTGTGGCCAACTACCTTTACCTTCATAGTTAGTTCGTCAGTAATATGTTCACTGAAAATTTTCTAGGTTTAATTAGAATCGGTATCCAGCACACCCACAGTTTCTAATTCTGTGCACTGAGGGCACAGGAGCTGTGAGACTGCCAACTAGTAGAACCATTTTGCCTTTAAATCAGCTGATAAACCTATTGAGGCAGGGCGTGAGGTAATACTTGGCTGTCACCCTTGAGCAGCAGCTGTATACTATCACCTGCTCACTAGTCACGTTAACCGATTTAAAGGTGCAAAGTTTCTGTCTTCCTAGGGGTGCAGAAACTATCAACCTGGAGATAATAATTTCTGCTCTTAAGGTTCTTTCATTGTTCAGGTCAAAAGAGCATATTTTTTCCAACAATTTCTTTTCAGATTTTCCTAAAATTTCCAGAGTCTAACCTCCGAAAACATTGCTGGGTTTTCTTCTTATATATTCTTATCTAAAGTGTTACAGGCAATATTGACTTCTATCTAAAACCTGAATGCTGGAGGGGTAGTTAATTTGCACTTACCACATCACCACATTTAATGAAAGCATGCTAAGACTTAACAATAATACCAGTTACTACTTTTAACATACACCTTACCTGGACCAGTTCTCTATATGCAGACTTTGCAAGATTGTACGGTACCAGAAGATTGGATGCCAGAAAATAGAGAACTTCCAAGCCAGTGAAAATCATTGCAAATTTGTTGATGATAACAATCGTTTCCAGAGGGACCAGGCAAAGCCGTGCCAGCAGAGGGAGCATGTGAGCAGAGAAGAGCCAGATCTGTTTGGTTTTCATGACACAGGAGCAAAGGGTGCATACCACAAGCTGACCTGGATATGACACAGAACAATGAATACCAAAATCCTTTCACTTTAAAAACACACACTGTATCTTAATATAGCTCCATTTCCCCTCCCCCTGAAAGCTCAGCAAACTCACATCTAGAATATACCTTTAAACATATTGAAATAAATAATAAATCTGTTATTTAGATTAAATGTATTGGTTAACTCATTGCTGTATGAGAAGGACAACAGCCAGGGGAGTTAACCAACAGTCAAGTTCTAATTAGGGTTCTTTTTTAAAAACTGTGCGCAATTGTTTAACCCAAATTTTTTTAAAACTGTGTATATGAAACTGAGCACACTTGCTATGAAGTCATTGTTCAGCTACTTTTAACAAAAGCAAAATAGCTTTTGTAGCATGTGGCATATTTTGTGAAACTATGCGAGGACCATAACAAAAATATAACCATAGGCAGTGATTCTCGGGGCCTCCTTACACATCACACTTCAGAAACTTTACAGATCTGCAGTGTATATACCAAACATAACAAGGCAATCCTAAGGACGTTTGCCCAGAAACATCTAGGTCCAATAACTTCCACAATGCCTCCACAGTTCTCAAATCTGAGCAAGAGATGTGTATTATTAAGCTAAGACAACTGTGTTGTTAACACTTGTTGGGGGTGCTTACATGCACAAACACTAGCATAAGATGAAAACAATTAGAAGGTACTTGACTTTTACTGTATTCATAGTATTGCAACCTGACAACAAGCAGTATTGACCTGGGCTGCTACAATGCCCTTTTAATTCTCAAGATAGAGATTGCAGACTGAATGAGTCTATAACTGCAGGAACTAATGGCCACAATGACCTGGTTCACACAACACAACAACCCACCATGGGCAGTGAGCGATGGTTGGTTGTTGTGTCATCCAAACACAGACTGGTTTACCCATGATGGCTTGTTCTTTGGTGTGTGTTTTTCAACAAGACACCCTGAGAACCCATGGGCTATTGTAGGGATTGTTTTACCCACAGCGGGTTGTCATGTCGTCTGAACCAGGATGACTGATCCTACTGTGTGTAAAGTCCAGCAGCCAGTGACTTGCTTGGGAAAAGCTGCAAAAACCCTTCTCACTCTTCCCGAGCTCACCCTAGCCATCACCAGTGCCAGTCACCCCACAAGTGCCCAAGCAGCACTTGGGGATGGCTAGCACTGGTTTGCTGCCCTCCCCACCTTGATCGTGAGCTGTTTTCGGCTCCCTGTGGCTTATTTGCATTTTAACTTTTTTATTTTCCTCCTTGAGAGCCGGATTTCACAATCCCTGTTTTGACAGCCACTGACAACCCCTTCAAAGTGCCTGAGCAGTGCCTTGGGGGGGCTGTCAATGGCTGACAGATCCTTTTAATTATTTTTTTGCGCAAAAAAAGTGCACAAATAGGTCTGTATTATTTTTTTTTATCCCCCTTGGTCCCCTGGAATAAAACCTGGAGGACTGAGGGGGAAGAAGGGGGAGGGAGGGAGCAAACAACCAACCCATGGTGAGCATGATCATCTGTTGGGCGCACTGTGGGTTGTTTGCAGAACAACCCACCCACTATGGCTTATTGTCAGGGTGGGTTGTCGTGATGTGCAAACCCTCCCAATATCTGGCTTAATTTTTGGACTTTTCCGTTAATTTCTCCAATCCCCAGCTTTTTGCACCTCCTAACCTGATGAAGGAGTTCTGGAGAACTTGCACATTATTTTGTGGAATTTTGATTGGTCCTAACAAAGGTATTGCCCAATTTTGGATTCCCCCCCCCCCCCGTGTACCAGCACATCTATGGGGTTGTTTTTGCATGCCACAGGCGGATAGAAACAATTTGGGGGGAAAGTAGACATAATGCTGAGGCTGTTACCTCTCCTAATATAGAAACAACCTTGGCCACTGCTCATTTGCAGGTTCACTTCAAAATCTGTAGATTTTAACTTATCACTACCTTATGCTGAGATCTACCTACGTACCTATCTATATCAAGTTACTTTAAAAGCAATCAAGTGACATCCCTGTTTGTTCTTCCAATGGAATTCTCCTTGAATTATTTGGGGGGGGGGAATCAATTTGAGGATAGGAGGATAATTTTCCAAGTATCCATTATGTCTGGACAAATTGGGAAATCCCCCACCCACTTTCATGTTAAACAGTTTGCTTTCTAAAATGCAGACTGCAGCATACACCTTATTTCATAGAAGTGGTAAAAGCCCTCACCAGTGATGTTTATTTAAAAGGCAATCTCTTCTTGAAAGGATTGGATGACGTGGCTTCTCTCTCATCTCTAAAACCTTGTTATTTTTTTCCTATTGTGCTCAGAAACCACGTGTAGCAACACATTACAGCTGTCTTAAAGCATTACACAATAAGCCTTTTAAGGGCATCAAATCCTTATGTGCTGAAGTGCCTGTCATCAGTGACATGAGAACACGGAAGGAACTTCCTGTACTTGCTCCTCCCAAACAAGCTGACTGTGCAAGTCTTCCCTCCCTGGAGTGGTGATCTGTGCCGTTCAGTGGTGCCTATAAAGTGTTAGTACCCAAACTCATCCTCCAATTTCATCCAGAAAAAGAGCACGTCCCCTCATTTCTAGGCATCAACTGAACACTGGCAAAGTCAAGTGTACAGTTTAGAACTCTGAAGTACATGTCTTTGCTGATTTCAAGCTGCTCTGTACCCATTTATAACTAAGCAGAATGCAGAACATGATCCACTCAACACGGATGACAAAACTGAGCATGAGAATGAATAATGCAAGGCAGATGATCTGAGTGAGAATGTAATTAAAATAGCACATCCTGCCCCCAATAATTTAGCACCTTTTGACTTGAGCGCTGCTCCTGTTGCTCAATTTCATATATTTTCCCTTTACAGCTTTCCAATTTTAGGAACAACTGCAAGAAATGCATCTAAATTTAAAAACCAAGGTAATCTTCAAAAAATAAACAAAACACAGTAATCTTAATGCTAAAAGCTTCCCTACCCACCCACCTGAAGTAAATTCAGACTTTGGACAGAAATTTGGAGGGGGGGGATGCTTAAAGTAACAAGTAGCAGGGTTAACCCAGAAAATAGTAGAATATATAATCAAATATATAATCAAGTCTTCTCCCTCTACCCATTTCAAGCAATGGGTTTCATGCTGTTTTTATATAGTTATATCTGCTTTAATTTTTATATTGAGGATTTTCCTCCAATAGATTGCATTTTGGTTTTGATGTGTTAAAAAGCTGCCCTGAGTGGTTTTTCTTTTCTTGGGGGGGGGGGGAGCATGGGATATAAATATCTTCATAAAGTAAAATAAAACACAGTCTGGTTGTGGACCTACAGAATGGATGCAATGGTTGAAATCAGTGTTACATTAATGTTAACTAACGTTTCTTCCAGTGAGGATGATCACTACATCATTCTCTATATGAGGCAGGTGTGTATTTATTTATTTTATTTATACCCCGCCTTTTTTCCTGCAAGGAACCCAAGGCGGCTTACATAATCCTCCTCCTCCTCCTCCTCTCCATTTTATCCTCAGAACAACCCTGTGAGGTAGGTTAGGCTGAGAGTCAGTGACTGGCCCAAAGTCACCCAGTGAGTTTCATGGCCGAGCAGGGACTAGAACCCGGATCTTGTCCCTGGCCACTGTGCAGATGGTGTTAAGTGTCATATTCCTTACGAACAGGAACCCTGGGGCACTTGGGGTTCCTGGTCTCAAGGGAAAGCCCTAAACATGTACTGATGGAGACAAACAGGGTCCTCTTTCACTAATGCCAAAAATGTGTGCACTGGGGATGCTGGTGCTGGGAGGGGGGAGAATGGCCATGAACAAGTAAAGACCCTTTAATGGACCTCTAGAATTCTCTCTAAAAAGCTCAAATGAGTTGTGCAATTTGACTTGCATATTTTATTTATTTAAAATTATTTTAGGCTACCTTTAAAGGTAGAACCTTTATTACATAGGTAGAACCTGTATTTTGCTGCGGAGTTAATATTTTTGGCATACAGAGTGTTGGGACTAGGAAAAGCATGATCCTGAAGAAGTATTTCCCCCACCCTTTTATATGAGCATTTATGGCTTTAGCATAGGTGTGTGTGCACGTGCGCATATGTATGCTTTAATGTAGTATGCCACAGACACTAAAGCAAACCCAAATGTGAAGGCCAGATATTCATTCCTTTTTATAAACATTGCAACAGCAGTATAGTTGAGATATAAAAGACATGTAGGAGCAGTAGAGAAACATATGCCTACAAATATAGGGAAGATCATACCAAATACTTAAAACAACACCCATATACAGTCATGCCTTGGATTGAGAGCATAATTCGTTCCGGAAAGGTGCTTGTAATCCAAAACACTCTTATATCAAAACGAAATCCCCCCCAAAAAATTTGTACAGAGATTTTTAATTTAAGCCATACTACAGTACTTGTATTGCAAGACGACGCTTGTATATCAAGTAAAAAAAAATTAAATAAATATTTAAAATTTTGCTTGTCTTGCAAAACGCTCTCAAACCAAGTTACTTGTAAAAGTTAGATGCTGAATGTTAGCTGGTGAGGTCTCTCAAGTATATTGCCCGCTTGATAACCTGCAAAATGTATGCACTCATCATCCCCTTGAAATGAGAAATATGGATTCTTGCTCTTAGATGTGGCACTTAGGAGCAATGCAGGAAATTTGGACAACACTTCAGAACCCTGCCCTAATGTGGAAAGCTCTTTAGAGGCACACTTGAGATCTCATTGCCTTCTGCAGGGCAGATGAACCAGTTATTACAATAACAGCTTTTTTGCCTTGCTAGAAGGTCCCCGCCACCACCCTCAAGAATGAGCTGTATTTCATTGCTAGTCATTGACAGGATACTGGGATTTCTTTCACTGATCTCATCCCCCCAAAAAGTCCTAACAAACCACCCTCTGCCATCAAAGAAACCACTTAAATTGGCTAAATTCTGTATACGTTATATTTTCAAATGCTAAAATGCCAAATGGGGGAAAGTAAAAGGCCTTTAAGTAGTTCAAGAGCTACAAGGGACACACCTCCTAAGGGTTGGTTCAGGTGCAATCACCTTGGCTTAAGGCTTAATAAACTATGGTTTATTAAGCTGAGACCATTATGTCTTAAACAGCCCAGTCTAAATGACTTGCAGCACTAATCTCTTCTGCAATCCTAAGCAAGTCAAAATGGTTAAAAAAATATTTATTATTGAATGTGCACCAATCAGTAATTCTACTTATGAGTGCTAGAGGATTACTTATAAGCAAAGTGAGTGCATATTATGGGCTCCTGCCATCTAGCACAAAATGGGACCCTAAGAATTCTTTAGTTTAAAAAGAAAACAAAAAACTTTCCAGCCCTTTCCAGAAAAAGATTATAAGTACATTAATTGACTGCTACAGCATCTAACTAGAACAAACCCAGAAACACAGGACTCTGTAGAAAAGCCAAACTGTCAGAATGCACATTTTCTTCCATATTACGATACGGTAACTGGATTCGCACAATACGGCAACCCAGTGTGGGTAACTAGCAATGGTAGGTTGTTTGTCATCTGAACCCAGACTGCCCCCCACAGGGTGGCTTGTTTTTGGGAAACAAGCCACCCTGACAAGCCAGGGTTGCTGTGTTGTCCGAACCCCGGCACAGCAATTTCATTGTGGGTTATGGGGATCTGACAGCGAGCCACTCAGCAAGAACGGCAAAAACCTCTTGCTTCTTTTGTGATCTCGCCTGTGCCACCACCAGTGACAACCCCTCCACCGATGTCCAAGCAGCACTTTGGAGCAACCGTCATTGGTTCACCATGTTTTTTATTTTTGGGGCCCCCGACATTTGTGTGCAAATGTTGCCCTTGTCAGTTTCAGCTGTCAAACACTAACCGATTGACAGGTGAGGCTACATCTAGGCTAAACTGTGAACAGCTGCCAGCTGCCAATAAGAAAGCATTGGCAAAGGGAAAAAAGCGGCAGAGTAGGTGCACCAAAAGGGGATGGGCTTAAGATTTTCCCCTTAGCAATTTCCTGAGTTGAACTGACACTTCTCAGTGCCTTCTGCTATTTCAACACTTCCCTGGGTCTCCAGCTAGTCCATAAAGGGGAGATCTTAGGGCCACCCCCTTTTTGTGACTCCTTTTCGGAGCTGTTACTGCAATTCCTGACAGCTGTCAACAAAAAAACCCTGAGAAGGTGGTTGAATGGGACAGAGTGAATGGGGCCACATTGAGTGGGTTACCCCATTTGCTCCCGTTCTACCGCCTCTAAGGTGCTATAAAAAAAAAACTCTGGGAAATGTATGCATTTTTTTGACAGGGAAATATATACAGATTTCAAGGCTGGGAGGTAAGCTTCCCATCCATTTACTTCCCAGCCATAAAATCTGCATATGCATATATCTTCCCTCCATTTCATTAAGAGTCATGAAATTTGCATATCTTTCCAGATTAAAAATAAATGGCTTCTCTCCCCATGGCTTCATTATCTCCAGATGTTTTATCTCTCTAGTCTTTCTATAAATGTCTTCTTATTACATAATTCTTAGAAATCATTTTGGGGGAGTAAAGGCTGGGTAACAATATATAAATACATTGCTTTAAGTTCTAAAACAAAATATTTCATACTCCAAAGCTGTTCAATTTGTTAATATATATTTTTTAAGAAAAAACAAAACATGGTACTCGGGGAAAAAACTTTTCTGCCTGGTCCCCCCCCCCCCGGGCCTTCACATCTCTAAGTGCACACTCTGGGTTGTTTAGGAGTTAAACAACCCAGAGTTAGGAGTGCAATACTTAACTGAATGCCTCTCCCAACTCCAATCTACCCAGAAACTATGCTCAACATCCGAGGCCTTCCTCCGAGTGCCTCCTCCAAGGGAGGATTGGAAGTTGGCAACATGGTGGAGTGGAGGGCCTTCTCAGTGGCAGCCCCCCCAACTGTGGAATGATCTCCCCACTGATGGCTGCCTGGCGCCAACTTTGTCATCTTTTCAGCGCCAGGTTAAAACAGCCCTCTGCGCCGAGGCATTTAAGAATACCTAAGGTTATTTTTAATGGCTTGATGAGGCATGCATGTCAGGTGTTCACACCAGTCTACTCTATATTAAATATTGTTATTTCTGGCTAAATTGTTTTAAAATCTTTTATTCTGTTTTAATCTCTTTATTGTAAAAATACTTTATGCTGTTTTATTGTATTGGCCTTATTTTAGGCACTGTTGTAAACCGCCCAGAGAGCTTCAGCTTTTGGGCAGTACAGAAATGAAATAAAATAAATTTTAAAACCTATGAATGGGGTGATCACAGGTTGTTAATTGACAGCAGACGCGATGTGTGCACCAGAGGCAGCATGCTTGCTCGCTTCCGCTAAATTTCAGCAATTCACAAGTTAATTAACCCACAATTGACATTACGTGCAAACCGGTTCACAGACAGTTGAAATTATTACACTTCACACTGTGAAGTTTACCAGACACCCTAGTCTCACCTAACTAACCACCATCACCCTGAAACACTGCAGAGAGTTCCAAGGGCGACCAATGTGGAATGCATGGAATTGTGGAATGCATGGTGTGTACTTGTAGCTGAGATGTAATTTCACAACCATGCCATGTGCTGACACACAAAAGAAAGCTTAAGAATGAGCTTAGCTTGAAAGTGGCCATGGTCACGAAATGTGAACAACAGGAAGGAACCTTTTATCATATGTGGTAGGACATGTAAGAAAGCTAAAAGATTTTGGGTTGAAATTCATTTATTAATGCAAAAGATTTTAAGGATTACTTTTCAATTGAAACCAGAGGCTTTTCTATTGGGAATAATGGACAGTCAGCTAGAAGGAAGATACGGAACTTTATTTTTATACATGACAACGGCAGCGAGACTACTATAAGCACAGAAATGGAAAGGTCCAGCAGTGCCTACGACAGAAGAATGGTTGGTCAAGATGCTGGAGCTGGCAGAGATGGCCAAACTTATATCACTAATTAGAGAAAGGACAACATCTGCATTTATTATTGAGTGGAAACCTCTAATTGACTTTTTGCAGAGATTGGAGAATAATGATTTGTTTGTTTGTGGATTTATGGAATAATAAGTGAATTTGGGACAATGGGAAGAAAGAGATTTCTCATTCGGATTATCGAGTAAGAAAAATTATTGTTACCTGTATTTGCTGTAGAAGAAAATCGGAGGTCTATTTTGTTTTGTTAATTGTTATATGTTTGATATTATGTGTTTGTTTCATATAGAAATAAAAAATTGAATATCAAAAAAAGAAAGTGGCCATGGTCACACATCACTTTTTGCCAGAACTCATAGCTTAATAAACTAGGATGTGAATGAGCAGTGCTGCTGGTGTATGCAGGCTGTTTGCTTCTCTGAGACAAAACACTAAGTTACCCCTTTGTCAATTATGCTGGCATTTGCTGTCCCTAAAAGGAAACCAAAAAAGAAACCGGGAAGGGGAAAAAGCACCCCAAACAAACAGCGGAGTACTTTTCTTCACAAGTCTTCAGCCACTGACCTATTATTATGAATGCTGGGAAGTGGAATTTTTAAATGATTAGTTCATCCACTTTGGAACAGAAGCCATCCATTTTACTTGCTAAGTCCCCCTGCAATGAACTTGAGATGTACCGTACCGTAATCATAGCTGAGGACTAGCTTGCATTGCATTCAATTTAGCATTACATGAATGAGAAAAGTACAGTCATAGCAGAACAAAAAGGCTATATGTCTTGAGCTGAAATGTTTCCATTGTCTCACTCAGGAAAAAGTAACCTAACATCCCAAGTTCTAGGTTAACCGTAAATATTCTCTCGATGTGGACGTTTTGTGGGAACCAATAGGGCTGCAGAGACTGATTTGATAGCAGAGGCTGCCCTGCTTCATGTAGTGAACATGTCATTAAAGCAGAATGATGGCCCTAACCCAGATTCTTGAGCATATCTCTTTCCACCTAATCCACCCCCTACCCACAAAATAGGTTTAAGATATTTACGCATATTGCTTTTTATGGGAAAACCCCACAAGCTTAGGAACCACGTGTGTGCGTGCCTGTAGTGTGAATCCTAAGATAGGTGTTTTAAAATGTTACGTTAACTGTAGGATGCAGCTCCCTTCCTAGTTTTTGTTTATCCCTAAGCAAGTGGGGGGGGGATGGATCCAGATCAGGACCGCAACAGGCAGGGAGGGGAGGTTTAATCCTTCCTCCCCAACTGTGACCCTCCCAAATCACACCCCCATGTGGGGTTCTTTTTTACTATCAGTAACTGCTGCACGGGGGTGGGGGGTGGAGAAGGCAGAAAGTCAGGGAGAGGAAGGAAGTGGGTTGGCTTAATTAAAATTAAGCTAGACTCAGTCTAAGCCCAATTTGGGCAACCCCCTACATGATCTGCTGCCTCCCTGCCCTTGTTGCCATGCCTCCAGCAACATGGCCCTGCCGTTTTTGACACACTGGAGCGGGGAGCTCCGAAGCAGGGACCGTGGTGCTGTACACCTCCTGGTGCAGGGCTGTCAATCACACAGTGAGCCCACGCATCATGTAGCGCAGGCTCCCTGCTTCAGACCTTCCCCACCCCCAACACATGGAAGGCGGGCCCGTTGGTGCCGTGGCACAAGCGCTCGGGCAAGCACAGCCCTGCTCTCCCCCTCACGTGATGGAGTCTCAAGGGAGTTGAGAGACCAAATATGGCGTTCGCCTCTGGTTCATTCACCACATTTACAACTGCACAGAACTATTTGTGAGCAAGCCTGAATTAGTACATTCACACCTCAAAATTATTACAGTCAGTTATCATTACCGTGAAAACAGAATTACTACACATGAAGTCAAAACCACAGTGCTCAAAGTGTGGGTAGGATGCCGGCCCGCTAATTTTCAGGTGGACCTTAAACCATCCCACTTCTTTTCAGTCAATGGTGTAGTGGTACATTTTGAAGCGCAGGTGCTCATCATGACAGTCTAAAACCAGTTCTTGCATCTCCCATCTCCGCCAGGAGCAGGTCTTTTATAAAGACAGTGGGTCTTAACTGCCCATTGCCAAATGGGTCTTACTTGCCCAACAACATATTATTGCTGAGAAAATTCATCCCCCCCCCCGCTACTGTGGGACTAAGCTCAGAGAGAGTGGGCAATTCTGAGGGGGGTGGCAGATGACATCAGCCTCCCTGCTAATAGACGAGTCGGGACTGCATCCCTGTGAGCCCTGGCTCCACTACACCACTGATTGGGGTTCACCACGGCTGCCAGCCGCCGGCCTTCTCCCACCGTGCTCTTCCATTCCCCCAAACTGACCTGGTGGCAGGGCTGAGGCAGCGGCAGCAGAGCATCTTTCTCTCTCTGTCCCCACCATTGCTCCCATTGTCAGAGCGGCTACAACAGAACAGCAGCATCTCAAGTGCAAGCAGCCCTGGAATAGAGGGCTCTTGGATCCACAGGGTAGTATCCAACCGTGCCACAGCGCTAGCACTAATGGCGCTGCGCTAGCTTGCACAGTGCAACGAGCACCTGCTAGGGCGATGCAAAAAAACGGACAACACAACAATGCCTTGCTGTTGCAGTGTTCTTGGCACCCAAACAGAGGGAGGAATACAGAGATGTTGCTTGCGCCGCCACTGCTCCTGCCCAGTAAGTGTGGGAGAAGGGAAGGGGGGGCATTCATGGGGGTTGTGGGAGAGGGGAGTTGCCTAATCCATCTGCTTACTGGGATCTTGCTTGAAAAGATGACACACACCCAGGGCCCTTTTCCCCCAGATGCTCGCAAGAAAAGATTGCAAAAAGTGAACAGACATAGGAAACAAGCCAAGAGAAGTTCACACACTAGTTGTTTCAAGTAAGGTCTAGGTCTACAGTGTAGTTTTGATATTGGGGAAAAACTGGATACACACCCAAACCAAGTTTGAGAAGCAACTTCAGAAATCCACCCAGAGGCAGGTAATAATTTTGTTCAAAATTCAAATATTTATACTGACTAGCAGAAAAACAAACCACTGACTTCAGATAATAAAATATGCTTTCAAAATGTGTATTCTGTAAGTTTTAGACATTTATATTTTGCATGAATAGAAACAAAATGAATTTAATTTTAAAAACTCCTTGCAGAACCTGCTTGGTAACATGTATCATCCGGTCACACACACAACACCTCCCCCCCCCATCCAGCAGGTGGGACTTTAGCATAAAAACAGTGGGATATGACTAGGTGTTTATTAAATTTATAAAAGATAAAAATGAGTGCATTGTATAATAATTTTTTTCAAGCTGAGAGGCTCAATTTCGCTACCTGTCAAATAGAAACTGGGAAAGAGATGCTGAACTAGCAGAGCTGTTACAAGATTAAAATTAAATACCGTAGCCTCTTGTCTGTATTTTAAAATGCCAAGTAAATCAGATGCTTCCCTCCTCACTAAAAATCTTTACTAGGGTGCCCATGCAAAGAGTTAAACATAACTGTAAAAATGAAGCTGAATGAAAGTATGTTTGAGAGACAAAAGGAAATAAAGATTTCAAAATCACCCCTGGTTTTTGTTTTCATAATCGCGGAAACAGTGGGTGTTGCAAAATTAGCCCAGAAAGGATGACAGCAAGCCAGAAGTGACACTTCCTTGCCCCACTAGAACAGTCATCCCACTCATTTCAGATCTCCTTTCTCAAAAACTACAACCCCATTCAACAACCCATTCATCCACACAAAAAGACTAAAAAGGTGAGACTTCTTATTGAAGGCTGTATTGCATAGTTCCAGTAAGTGAGCTACTTAAAAAGTTATTGCCAGAAGGCAAACTGATTCCCAGGCAGACCAGCTGTAACATTCTCATAAAGCAGAGGCTGACAAATCCCTTTGAAGCCACCATATAGGGCATTCTTTGCTTTTGGAAGAAGGCACCAATAATTTTAAGTCTTCAAAAACCAGTTAAACCCACAAGGCCACTCTGGAAAAAAGCACCCCCAACCCAGTCTTGTGTACACCGTCAACTTCTTTGATACCCTTCCTTGTCAGTAAATGCTTTGGGCTAGCATACATTTCTATTTCCTTTAAAGTACAGTATAGTTTATGGGATATTTTATAGTTTTGGAACACACTAGGGGGATCTTGCAGCACAAAAACCAGCAGAAGCCATCATCTAATTTAATCAACCAGCATTTAAGCAGCAGCACACAAGCCCTATGCATGCATTACTCACATGTAGGGCACTCATGTGTAGTCACAGGAGCATGGCCGCTCTTCTGATGTCATGCTCTTGGGCTTGCTCTGACCTGCTACCTCCCATGTTTATCATGGAGGTCTGAATAGGATGTTCTACTTGTGAGCATCTGCTTGCACAAGGGGCATCATATAATCCAGACACCTAATATAGCAGAGTGGAGCTAGCCCAGGAGCCCAATGTTGGGGGGGGGGGGGGTTTGCCAGGGATGTGACCCCACCCCTGCACCTACATGTGAGTGCCCTACACATGAGTATTGCAGTGATTCAGCAATTTAGGCCCAGTTCAGATGAAATCATGGCTTTCTACTATCTGGGTGAGACCTGGACGCACAGGCTCCCCAACTTCTCCTTTCACACACACTGGACAAGGAAAATGGAAGTTTTTGGTTCCACTTTTAAACAAACTACAGTTCCCTGTTACATCTGAACTCATGGAACTGTGGTTTGTTTAAATTCTAGTTAGTGAATAAACCAGGATATGAAAACCTGGTTTGATTCTTGCTTGTTCTCATTAACTAGAGTTTAAACAAACCACAGCTGTTCCTGTGTGGCCACAAGAGGATGGGGGAAGTATGTGTGAGTCTGAAGTTTGTGCATGCGGGAAGGGTACGATTTCCCATTTTGTCTGAACTGGGCCTTGGTGTCAACACAGCAGAACATTCATTTGTAGTTATATATATTTGTTTGTATATAGCCGTATCTCCTGTAGGAAATCACAGCCTGTAGTGGGAATCAGCAACAGTGGCTCATGGGCCAAATCTAGCTCCCTGAGGGCAACCATTTGGCTCCTCAGCTGCAAATCCAATCAAGAGGGGCAACCAAGAGGTTTTGGGGGGAACTGTAGTGGTGGCCATAGAACTTGCTAGCAGCCAACTATGGAGATAACTATGTTGGTGCTGCACTGAGTACCCAGGTGGGCAGAGCTGAGTCAGGTCAGCCCCACCCAAGTCTCAGTAATATGCACAAGGTCAGCCTTCTTATCTGCAATTAAATCGTGAATGAGTGCGATCTCATTGCAGACCGACCTGGCGTTAAATAGCAGCACTGCAAGACAGGAGGGCTCAGAGGATGAGCTACCAGGTACATGAGAGCTAGGGGAGGTGGGTAGAAAGGGACCAGTATATAAATATCTGTACTCTTGATGTCCCAACCCCCTCCTCTTGCCATATTCCTCTGCCCCAAGTCATTGGAATAGAGGTACCACCTCCTTGGGTCCCTGTGTCAGAGTTTTCTAAGCACATCCTTCCCACACCAAAACTTCCCACACACTCTCAACACCCACTCACAGCTCAATCATATGCTCAACTATTCAGAACTATTCACACCAATCACATACAACCAATCTGCACAATCACAAATTTAAGCTGCGGTTATAACCAGCCACTGGTCACATACAGGACATCAGGCTAGATATCAATACAAAGATACATAAAAACACAGACCCAGATCATGTAGAATAAACTTAACAGAAGTACTGAGCAAACAGAACGGTGGCCCTTGGAAGACATTGATATTTGGGCATACTCACCTATTAAGGCGGTCATAAAACGATTCATGGAAAGAGGCTCTAAGTACATTGGCCCTTCATAGCCGGACTCCAGTTCACTCCTCACATAATCCCTAAAGAACATAAACACACGTTTAAAGATGGATGCAGTTAAGATTTTAACTGTTCATAAAAGACAGCAAAAACGAGTAGATTGCAAAAATTAAACAGTAAAAATTAGTTGATTTTATTAACATAATATATTAAGGCTCACAGTGATTTTATTGGGTAATTCTTTAAGTACCTTGATCTGTTTCACTCTACTTCCTTTTTTTTTATTTCTATAGTGCTTGGTCCAAAGTTACACATTTTTTTCCCTACAGAAAAAACTGTACAGCAAGAGTAGGCAACTGCAGAGGGTCCAGGGGCCATTTTTGTCCTACGAACCCTCCTCGCCTAGGCACTCTTGTGGGAGCCCAAAAACAAAACTTTTTTTTAAAATGACTGTTTTAAATGGCTTTAGAAACCGTTTTATGAATCATGTTCATTTCCTGTTTCAGAGTTTGAAACAAAAATACTTGATGCTACTGCTGCACCTTCAAGCACAGAAACTTTCACTGGTGTAAATACACTTCTGTAATCCAACCCAAGTGCTAAAAAATGACAGCATTGCAACTACAAACAAAGCACAAAAAAGGATTGTACAACCAAACTTAAAGCTATTCAGCTAACCACTGCAGACAGGCTGTGTCTATACCTTTTTTACATAGATAACTGTACTTTTCTGAATTAGCATCTGACAAATAATCAAGTGGGTGGTTTCTTGAAGTGAAATATATTCAGAGGATTAATTCATTAATCCTGAATATTCAGAGGATTTTCTTACCTTACTCTTAGTGCAATCGAGTGGACACCAACTCCAGACAGACACTGAAACTATTTTATTTAACTAAAATAACACTGTATTGTGGGTTTTTGTTTATTCAACAGTAAAGATATAATATTTAACAAGCAAATTGTTTTAATTTTTTTGAAAATTTAGTCATAGTTTAATTTTTTTCCAGATAGTTTGAGATCAAGCAGATTTTTAAATGATTTTTTTATTTAACCCCCCCCCCCCCAATTAAATAGACTGTGTCAGGTATTCTGCTCATATTGTTCCCCTTTCATTTCTATTGCCTGCCCCTCCCTTCTTGCATTTATCTCCAGGCTGCTTCTCCTTGCCAGGATTGACTCTACTGCCAATAATCCTCTATTCATTGACACTTTCAGAGTGTTAAAGGCTTGAATTTGTCTACAGAGGGACAATAGCTGGGGTTGCCACTCTAAAGGAATCAGCATCACTCAATGAAACTATTGAAAACAATCCTGGAAAATTTAATAGGGCTTCTAGGATTTCCCAACATTATATCATGTTGGGGGGGGGGGGGAGCTCCAGGACTGGAATAACTTCAGTCAGACTTGGAAAATGGGGCTGATCAGATCTGTTATTTCTCATATCCGTATATTGCTGTTAACAAGTATGTATCTCTGGAGATACAAACCCAGCCTGAGAACTGCAAATTTTTCTAATGGTATCTTCTAAACTGAGTACTAGACTGAGTACTTGGTGAGATAAACAGATTAATCTAAATAATGTACACAGAAGCCTATGGAACCCCATAAAATTGAGGCCCCAATCCAAGACCCTATTTACAAAACTTTAAAAAAATATATTATATAAATATTATATAAATACATTGTCTCATAATACAGAATTAGAATTTATAAACCCTATTCCATAACGACATCTTTGAACTATAACACATTTTAAATTAAAACTATGATCATGTAGGGATTTAAAAAAAAACAAACACAAAAACCTTTTTAACAATAAAAATAATAAAAATCCGATTTAAATTTTTAAAAATCTGATTTTTTTATTTTTATTTTTTAAAAACAATCATCGATTTTTATCCACCCTGTGCCTAAAAGATTTTATAGTAAAAAGTACTGAATTTCGGCAATCCAAGTTCAAACTGCAAGTGACTATTAGATGGCCTTGAGCATACCTGCTTGCTGAACCTCAATTCTCCTATCTGTAAAATGAGAGTAAAAGCTCAGAAGATTGATCACTAAGGACTGAAAGGACTCTGCACAGTTGCTGACCAATCCTGCACAAAGTTACTGAGAATTATGGTTGGCAGGACTTCCTTCTTGATTAAGAATATTTAAGAGTGCAGCTTTATTATGCAAACAGAACAACAATCCTCTTTTGTTTGTTGCAAGGGCGAATGAGACAGACTGAAAGGCACACCAAGACTGCTGTATGGTGGGGGATCCACCCAATTAATATAATTGCATGTTATCTTTTCAAATTTCCCCAAGAGTAAACAAATCCTATTGAATTTTCACTTCAGTCAGTAGAGACATGTAGAGCTGGCAATGGAAAACAAAAATGCAATGTGGGAAAATACTGAAGCCTCCCCCTCCCCCTCCCCCCAAAAGTCTGCGGTTAAATATGACACAAAGCTTGGCTATTACTGCTGATCAGCTTAAAATTCTCCCAAGAGTCAGCTTGCACTTAATGACAGCCCATGGGTTAAACAACGCATCGGCCCAGGAGCATTGCCTGCAGCTCTCCAGCCACTTCCATTTTTAATCAACAACCTATGATCAGCTCGTTTGAAGGTTTTGAGTGTGACATGCAAACCTGGACCAAAGGGTTGTTTAGGGACTAAACAACCCAGCGGTTAACTCAACAAAAAACCATGGGTTAACAACTGCGTTGTTTGGCCCCTAAATAACCCATCAGTCTGAGGTCCCATGTCATGCTCAACCACCTACAAAGGAGCTGATTGGAGGTTGTTGATTAAAAGCAGAAGTGGCGGGCACATGGGAGACAGTGCATTTGCTCTCTTCTGCCCGTGCACAACAACCCATGGGTTGTTTAAACCATGGGTTGTTGCTACGGGCAAACCAGGTTCAAGTCTGCAATCTGAATAGGTGACTAAGTGCAAAGCTATATGTTATATATAGTTCCACTACACTTTTTGCTGATGGGTCTTTTCCTCCACCCACCCTGAAAGTATCCATGGGAGGCAGGAATCTTCCACAGAGGAGCAACAGGGAAGTGCTGCCTAACCCTTTCTGTGTCAGCCACCACTGTACCCCTAAGTTGCTTTCCTTCTTATGGGTGAAAGTATGAGGGTCTGGAATATTTTTCCCCTGTGGGTGGAAGCTAGCCCTAGGAGGTGCTTTTGATGCAGCAAAACAACTGGCAGGGAAAGTGCTAAGCAGAGCGTCCTGCCTCTGGTGAACCCCTACGCTGTTTAGGATTACAGCTTCCCATAAGTCTTTTTCCTTGGGGAAACAAAAAATAAAGAGGAAAAAAGATTCACAGAACTAGATATTCATAACCTTGAGATGCAAAAACAGAGCAATATAACTGCTAGTGCAAATATAACTGAGGGAATAACTACATGTAACACACCAAGTGAAAGCACAAACCTTTGTCTATATTTAGGGTTAGAGATACAATATTAATTTATTATTTGTTTATGCAGCCCTCTCTTTGGTTCATTATCCTGCATCGCCTTGTGCCTTATTCCAATGATACTCTTGGAATTCAGCTTTTGCCAATCATAAACTGGGCTGGGGAATACTCTAGCTGCATGTCTTGTTGGATAACAATTCTTCTCATTCGCTCCTCACAAATTATTTTCCTTCTGAGTTATAAAACTGACAAACTGAGGTATTCTCAAGTATTAAATACTTCAAACACCTCTCCTGTATACCTATGACATGACTTGCTACCACGCTGCAGCTTTTAAATAAGCGCAAGTTATGCTGAAGTGGCTCTCTTTAGCCTTCCACCTGAAGTTAAAATGCTTGAGAATAAGCAATGCACCTAGACTACTAGTTCAGGTAGCCCATTTGACCTTCTTCCTTCATTTTTGTTGCACATGAAGTAATCTGCCAGTCCTGGAAATATATGCATTATTTTTTTTTGTTAAAAAAAGGAAAAAAGATAGGGTTCCTGTAATGGGAGTTGCGGAAGATGGCGAGGAGTGCAGTGTTGCACAACAGTCCTGCCTCAATGCCCTGTATTATGCTTTGTATGATACTATGCTCTGTATTATGCTCTGTATGGTATTATACCCTGTATTTTGCTCTGTAATAGCAAGGCATGACCTTGCTTAAATTGTGAGTTGGCTGCCAGCAGATTAAGGTAGTGGTTGTTGGTAGTGGTGGTGGTTGGTAGTGGTTGGTTGGTTGTGTGTGTAGTGCTGAAGAATCGGAAGGAGCAAGGAGGAGCAGAGGAAGCTGTTCAGAGAGCCCTGCAGAAGCCCCAACGCTGAAAGCTGATACCCAGGCGGAGAGCTGCTGGAACTAGCAGGGCTGGTTGGAAATAATACAGTGACTGTGTAGCTAAGGGGTGGGAGTTCCACCAGGGAACTTGGAGGAAGGCATAGCATTGTTGTATTTCATGCTCAGCTTTGCAATAAAGATGTTTGGCTTTAACTTCCTGGAGGAGTATTTATTACGGTCTGAAAATCCCTCAAAGAACCTTTGCCAACCCCTTTTGGGGAACCTGTGGCAAAACAATTCCCAACACCACCAATTAAAAGTGGGGAGAAAGTTATTTTTTCTCAGCAGGAGAAATATTAATGTTAGCCTCCAGACTAGACTACTGCAATGTGTTGTAGATGGGGCTGCCTTTGAAGAATGTGCAGAAACTTTACTTAAGCTGAAATCCTGCACCTGCTTACCTGGCAGTAAACCCCACTGAACTCCTGATTAGACATAGATTTCATAGATCATAGAGTTGGAAGGGGCCTACAAGGCTATCGAGTCCAACCCCCTGCTCAATGCAGGAAACTAGAGGAGGGGTCCCCCATCCAAGTAATAACCAGGCCTGACCCTGCTTAGCTTTCCACACTCAGACAAGCTGAGCCAGCGTAAGCCACAGGCCATGTATGGTATTGTGTTGTTAGCCAAAAATATATCAGAAAATGCAGTGGAAACATCTTTTGTTAGTTATGAAATAATGTCCATTTCTGAGCACAATTCAAAGTGATGGTGCGTACCTTTAGAGCCCTACATGTTGGTGAGGGAGAAAGACTTCCTTCTCCCTCACCAACATGTCCAGGCACTAAGCTAACCTTTGCAGGCCCTTTTCTGGGTGTCCTCACCTACAGAGATTAAGGTGCCAATGACTGGGGAAGAAGGCTCTCTGTTGTCCCGCTTTGGGCATTCTCCCCCCAAGAAGGCTTGCCTGGCACCTATTTGTTTGTTACATTTATATCCCACCTTTCCTCCAAAGGTGGCTTACATACTCCTCCTTGCCATTTTATCCTCACAACAACAACCCTGTGAGGTAGGTTAGGCTGAGTGTCAGAGACTGGCCCAAAGTCACCCAGTGAGCTTCATGGCTGAGTGGGGACTAGAACCCGCATCTCCCCAGTTCTAATCAAAAACTCCCAGCATTCCTGATCATGGGCCATACTAGCTGGGGCTGATGGAAGTATAAAACATCTGGAGATCACTAGGTTGGGCAAGGCTGTCTTTCATGATCAGTGGGACTGCCCAAGCTTGGTATCTTCAAAAGGCTGGCAATAAGAAGGCAGCCAAGAAAGTTTGGCCATACCCTCCCCCAAACAGGGGGTGACGATTTTTTCATACATGAGATGCCTTCTGCATCTTCCATTTTTCTGTAATTATAATGCAGGAAACATGGATTATTAATTGTTCTTAGGAGAAGATTCATAACCCCACGCAAGATGAATTAAGTCTCACAACTGCTATTCCCAAGACACTCGTATCTTAATAACCATTACAACAGGAATGTATGTGAAGTACTTTTAAAACCTAAAATGCACCATATAAAATGCTACATATTTTCAGAAATCTTCTGCCCTTTAGCTAAATTGTAGATTTGAGCCAAGCTCTCAAGAAAGCCACTAACAATGTTTTCAGTACAGTAGCAGCTAAAATGCAATAATAATTAGCTAAGTAATAGCCTTGCTTATTAAATTGCTATTAAGGAGCGCTGGAACAAATATATAGATTTCATACCAAAATTGTACTGCTTGCTTTAGGAGCATTTGCTTTATCCTGTAATAATGGCAAACAGATTGTTCACTAGTCTCATGGGGGAAGTGGGGGGTGGACGCTCTATTATGACAAAGAAGGATGAGCAAGAATTAAACAGACAACAACACCTCCAGAGATAAAAGTATCCAGGCACAATCCCATCCTTTGTATGCATGTACGGGTACACAGCTAGGAGCGGGAGGCATTGCCGGGCTCCCATTCACTTCCCAGAGGCCATGGAGTGGTGGAGAGCTTGGTAAGCCAGTCTATCTTACTCTGTCCTGCTATGACCTCTGGGAAATGAGTATGACTTCCTTCTTCTCTTCTCTGTTCAATTACGGACAGCCAAGAGTGTCCCTACTCTTGCACAGACCACAACTCGGCCATTCAGATTGCTGGTCTGTGACTACATGGATCGCATAGATTCTCTGAGCAGCGCATGACAGGGAAGCTAAGTGCTACACATGGGACTTATAACAGTGCAACTGGGGGGGGGGGGGGGTATCCCTGCCAAAAGAAAATATAAACGTCCAGAAAAACAATACAAAATGCAAGTGCTTTACTTTACTGTCATGCGGAAATATGCAGGCTTGGATCCTGAGAAGCTCTAGCAGAAGGGGGTTGGAGGAAAGTGACTTTCCAACCCCCCCTGCCTCTGTGGCCCTCCTCAACAGGGTGGGATGAGGGGGAAAGGGGGCTGGCTGAAAGCTGGGCAGAGGTACCAGTCGTGAGTGGGAGCTGCCACTCACAGAAGGTACCTCTGCCTGAATTTTGGCAGATTTTCAAATTTGGAGAAGACACCCAAGTGATAATATGACATGAGACATTTAAGACTATACAGATTTTAAAAAAACAAAAAACAAAAAAAAGGTTTGAGAAAGTGATGGGTGGAAAAGGAAGGAGCTGGCTTGATGAAGGCACGAGAAAGGATGGTGCGGAGGCACGCTAAGGAACATAAAATGGAATAAGGGAAACCTGGAGAAATAAGAGAATTAATTGGAGCCGAGACTACTGAAACTACGTTGAAATAGATTAATTATTCTACATTTTTCCAGACTGAACAGATTAAAAGCAATGACAGGAGGGAAGGTAAGCAGAGACAAGGCTGTAATAGTGAAGATGGGAAAGAAGCAGAGCACAATGAGGACAGAAAAGAAAGTGAGGTGTGCGTACACGTATAAATACATATACATGTATATAGACATACGTGCATGTGCACACACACACACACACACACGGATGGATCGGGGGGCAGGGAAATGAAGTGAAACCTCAAAAAATGTGAGGAAGAGACAATATCACTAAGAGGTAAACAAGCAGAAAAGATTTGGTTAGAAAGGGGAGCAACTCCCTCTGCCACTATAGAACCAAGACCCAAGAGGGTAATAGCAGAGACACATTTGGAAAATTAATGGTTCAGGGTAGAAAAATAGTCCTGTGACCCAATTTGCATAGAAAAATATCTAGAAAATATAGAACAAATAAAGAAGCTATAAACAGAATACTACAGCACCCTGACAGGAAGTAGAAAATACAAGATTAAAAGACATTTTTAAAAAAGAAGCCAGAGAATGAGTTGGGCTTCCACAGTAACTAGGTTGTGACTGCAGTAAAGACAGAAAAGGTAGGAAAAGCTTGAGGACTCCATGATTGATGGAGATGACAGATGACACTTTTGGCTTGGTCAATATGAGGTCATTGGAAACCTTGGCAAGAAAGGCTTAGTTAGAGCAGGAGAGGCTAAAACAGAATGGCAGGATCAAGATGGATTCAGGACACAGAAAAGAGACACTGACTGAATGTAGATGCAGCAATTAATACAGCATCATTATATGAGCCAGTCTCAGTGACCCAGTTCGCATTTAACTGCAGCAAATCATAGGTTAATTAACCTATGATTTTTTTAGTTGCGTGCTCTGCGGGAGCCGCTTCCACTTTGCATAATCAAGCTCTGATTGCCTCGATCAGAAGTTGTTGAATGACGTGCAAACCTGGACACTTTGGGTTGTTTGTGGGTTAAACAACCCAAAGTTAATGTACAATGAGTTCTTAGGTTAACTTTGGGTTGTTTAACACACAAACAACCCAAAGTATCTGGGTTCACAAGTCATGCAGCAATATACGATTGGAGGTTCATTATGCAAAGAAGCGGCTGGCGCACAGCACGCAACCTGGCAAATTGTAGGTTAATTAACTAACCCATGATTTGTTGCCGTTACGTGCAAATGGGCCCAGTATCATGCACTCCCCGCTTGCCTCTTGCATAGCCATGAGGAGATCAGGTGGTTTTGCTTTCATTTTCAATTAACTGCAGTTTAGCTTTAAGCCCAAATCCTACATTGTGATTAATCTTGTATGATTAGTGGAAACAACCCAACTTCATAAACTATGGTTTGAAGTTAGCTTATTTAAGTAAACCTAAGCCTAAGCACAATTTGTCTGCGTTCAGATGAAATGACAAACCACAATTAGTCTAAAATGAAAGCTTCCATTCCCCACCTTGCAGCCATGCAAGAGAAGAGAGTGGGGGGAAGCTAAGCTTGAGACTCATTTATGTGGTGATAAACCATGGTTTATCATTACATCCAAATGCAGCCATTGAATACAGACCACATATCCAAGAGGTTTGGAATGAAGAAGAAAGAAATGGGCTGGGAATTTCAATAGGCGAGCCTGAGCCTGTGTTGAGAGACAGGATGTTTTATACAAAACAGAACAAAAACAACCCACAATATTTCTCAACTTAATTTGGGAGTATTTATTTCAAAATGCTGACTTGCATACCTGAACAATACAATCATCACAGCTCCCTTGTTTATGTATCTCTAAGCTGTTCATTTGCTCTTCTATCTCCAAGCCCAAAGCATTTGCTGGAAGGAATATTCTCTTGGCTTTGGAAGCTACTTTCAGGACATCATTTTACTACACCGATCTGCCCACCAGGGAACCCTGAAAAGAATTGGCTCTGATTCC
Source organism: Shinisaurus crocodilurus (assembly GCA_021292165.1). Lineage (NCBI taxonomy): Eukaryota > Metazoa > Chordata > Lepidosauria > Squamata > Shinisauridae > Shinisaurus > Shinisaurus crocodilurus. The sequence goes on from CM037881.1 coordinate 115,475,411, forward strand.
ACATTCCATGCGTTTCCCACACAAAATCTCCAGGATGGTTCCCTCTGCTTCAAATCAACATCTGAGCTAAAGAGTTGGTTTTCTCCCTGAAACTTAAATATATACAGAAACTTGGGAGTCTTACTCTCTTCGATTCTCCACTCCCAGCTCGCAAATGCCTTAACTCTTTACTTCAGATTTCAAAGTCTATATAATCCATATGCTATTGGTAAAGTAATAAATAACGATAACTACCACAGTGATTACACTTTATGTTCTGGCCACCTTCCTGGCTCCCTTTCACATATTTGGTCCACAAACAAAACATCAGCAGGCTGAAAAGTTGACTCATGCTTTGGCCTAAAGCACTGTTAAGAGCAATGTCAATGGTTCAATAGCAGTGAAAGATAACTTTGAATATTTACTGACCACATATGAATACGCAGGGCTGGCCTTACCATTACACAGACTGATGTGCCTGCATCAGGTAGCAGAGAATGAGGAGTGGCAAATGGTGCCGCCCGCCCCCCTGCCAGGAGAGCTGCCTCTACTGCCCTGCCACCTCCAGTGGGTGCTCTGGAGGGCCCCACCAGCCGTTCTCCTACCATGGCATTTGCTGCATTGAGAGAGCGGCTGGTGGGGCAATCTGGCAACCTTCCAGTTACGTGCCACATCGTACGTCCCCCACTTACAGGGCCCCATGAGTTTGGGTGAGCTCTCACGAGAGCCTTGCAACCAAGAAGGGGCAAAAGGCAGCGGTGGCGGAGGCAGGCCAGCCGCAAATATTCTTGCCTTAGGCGGCAAGATACCTTGGGCTGGGGCTGTGAATATGCCAACATAAAAGGAATGTCTTTGGCATGGAAAAGTGGCTCCTGACATGTCTTAAGCATGGGGGGGGGGGGGGGGAGATGCATTTCAACACCATATAGGATTGCATTTCAAGTTTCAGGACTGATCCCTGGCTAGCCCTTCATTCACTGGGAAATCTAGACCTTAGATCAGAGTTCCCCAACCTTTTGGGGTTGGTGGGTACATATGGCTGCCATGTGGTGGGGCAGGCTTTCCCATACACAAAATGGCTATCATGGAGGGCATGGCCAGTCACAAAACACTCATTTCCCAGAAGGCAAATTGGTCAGACTAAAAGAAAAGTAACTTGCCCAAGAACCTCAGTACAAGGCAGAGGTGGAGTCTGAGCAACAAGACACAATACCGCTATATAGAACCCAAATAAAGATAGTGCTGGAGGCCAGCAATTTGCTTTGCCATATGCCGGCATCCCAGTTTAAAAATATATAATAAAACATCTTAAGAAAGAAAATAAAAATCAGGAGAGGCAGGGAACTTGGCAGGTGGCAAGAGAGGTGTCTGTAGGCACATCATTGCCCACAGACACCATATTGGAGACCCCAACCTTAGATTTTCTCCATATATTGAACTAAAAGGCACTCTAAGACATCACCAATCTTTTTTTATTACAGTAATACCTTGGATTGCAAGCATAATTCATTCCGGAACCGTGCTTGTAATCCAAAACACTCTTATATCAAAGCGAGTCTCTGGCGGGTGTGAGTGGGGCCGATTTTGGCCTGCTACGCCCGCTCGAGGCAAGCGGTTACATCCCTACTACTTGATAAACAAGCAAGGTCTTGCAAGACAAGTCAAAATTGTTTAAAATTTTTTGCTTGTCTTGCAAAACACTCTCAGACCAAGTTACAATCCAAGGTATTACTGTATTTCTACCTAAGCAGATTTTTACAAGTTAACAGGGCAAAGACCAGTGTGGTGAGTGTTTGGACTAGGACAGAGGAGACCCAAGTTCAAATCCACACTCAGTCATGAAGCTCATTGAGTGACATTGGGCCTGTCACTCTCTCTCACCCTAACCTACCTCACAAGGTTATTGTGAGAATAAAATGGGTGTGAGTGTGAGGGAGAGAACCAGGTACACCACCTTGATCTCCTTGGAGAATATATAATATATTTAAGAAATAAACTGATTAGTAGAAGTTCATGAAGTTATTTGAAAACGAAAGCCCATTGGTATGTGTATGTGTGTGTAGAAATCGATTCCTGCTATTCTTACCTGGAGATTTGATGACCAGCATACAGCAACAGTGCAGTTAGAAAATACAGGTAGAGTTGAACCAGATGTTGTCTAGGTAAGGTTAGGAGCACAACACTTAAGATATAACCTGGAGAAGAAATTGAGATAGTTACCAATTAAGTACACACAAACTTTTAAACAATGTTTTTCATTCATTTTTTAAAATCATGAATTGAAGGTCATCACTTCCTTAAAAAGGGGGGGGGACACGACAGATGCCCCCTTGCCTAGATTGTTGCATAACTCATAAGAGATCAAGAAAAAGTAATTTGTCATACAGGTAACAAAGCCCACTAACCAGCTGTTCACAAAACACCAGCTGTGAAGTTCATGATAACTTTGTACATACCGGTACCTTTATAACATAGGGAAGCGGAGAGAAAAATAACACATGCTTATGAGTTTTCCATAAATGCACATTAAAATTAAACACCATGTATTTCAAAGAGCACAGCCTATATCTGTTCTGACAATCGAAAACCCTATGGAAAATATGGATAGAGTGGAGAATCATGTAAAGGAGTTCGGGGAAGTAACGGGGCTACAGATTAATTGGGATAAATCTAAATTTTTGTTGTTTAACTATAGTAAAAGAGAAGAGATTGAAATGTGTAAAAAAAAAAGTAATTATAAGATTAATAATGTAATTAAATATCTAGGGATTGTAATTCCAAAAGATATAGATAAATTGGGAGACCAGAATTATAGGAAATTAAAGAATGAGGTAAAGAATAAAATAGAGGAGTATAAAAAAATTGGACTTTCCTGGTTTGGTAGAATTGCTTTGATTAAAATGAAGATTTTGCCAAAGATAAATTTTTTATTTCGGATGATACCAAGTGCGATATCAGATAAGGAACTTAAAGATTGGCAATCAATTATTAATACATATTGTAATGGAGGGAAAAAAATTAGGATTACTAAAACAAGATGGTATAAAGCACAAAAAGTAGGGGGTTTGGGTCTGCCGAATTTAAAATGGTATTATATAGCGAATCAATTAAGACATATAGTGGATATTATAGCACGCCCTAAAGAAATAATGTGGTTGGAGTTAGAAACATGTGAATTACGTAGGACTTTGGAGAATATTTTTTTTCAAAAAAATAATAATAAATTGATAAAAAATATAGATAACCCTTTTTTAAGAAATTTGTTAGTGATTTGGGGTACTATGAAGAGCATATTTATACCAGGGATATCTCCATTAACTCCGGTGGTAGCTCTTAACGATTTTCCTGAAAACTTAAGATCAGAGCTGGAGGGTAAACTAAGAGAAGAAAGGGTTATTAGATTGTCCAATTGGGTGGAAAAGATGGGGACTAGAGATCAAATAATGGAAATTGTTGGGAGAAGAAGATTATCGTGGTTAAATTTATTACAGTTAGAACAGTGGTCGAAGAAATGGAAAAGGAAAACTGAGTATGAGAGAGATTTAACTAATTTTGAAAAGATGGTTATGTCTAGAGATGGACTACCAGGTAATGCATCAACAAGAGGTATAACAAGGGATTTATATAGATTGATTCAAAAAGCAAAAGAACAAGAGGATCAGCTTAAGGCAGTATGGGATAATGAATTTGAAGAGGTGACCTCGAAGGTGGGGTGGAACAATATATGGGATAGACAGATTGTGAAAATTATGTCAATTAGGATAAAGGAAAATTTTTATAAACTAATTTGGAGATGATATTTTACTCCAGTAAGATTAAATAGAATAGATAATAATTGTTCTGCATTTTGTTGGAGAGGATGTCAGGAAAAAGGGACACATGTTCATATGTGGTGGAGTTGTAAAAATGTATTGGCGTTTTGGCGAGAGGCTTTTACAGAAATATCGAAAATTACTGGTACTAATTTAGAGGTCTGTCCAAAATTAGCATTGTTATCAATAACGGAGAAGCTTCTTTGTGACCAAAATACGAAGGAGTTAATTGTAAACTTGTTAACTGCGGCCAGGCTAATGATAGCGAGAAATTGGAAAGTACAACATGTTTTCCTAATAACAGACTGGTATAAGGAAGTTTGGGACATAGCCCTAAATGATAAACTAACTAGTAGTATCAAATGCAAAAAAGGATTGCTAAAGAAGAATAACTTTATGGATGTATGGAATCAATTACTAGACTATGTATTAATAAAGGGGAAGGGAAACATGCCTTGTCAAGATATGTTATATTTTTGGAATTTAGAATTTATTTGATCAAGAGGATAGAAGTATATTAATTGGTCCCTTGGAGGGTGGGGGGGAGCACTTCATGATTTATTGTATGTTGTTTATGTTATATTTGTGTGATATTCTTGTATTCTGTTATATATATATATATATATATATTTGTTATAATTTGTTTTGAAAAGTAAATAAAATATTAAAATTAAAAAATATCTGTTCATTTGTCAAATCAAATAAAATTAGGTTAAAAACCCATTGGGCTTTAAACTGAAAATTTAAAAAGATAGACAAAGCAGAATTACAACAAAGTGTTTTGGAGCACCTTAAAGAGTTAAGAAAGTTTATTATGGCATAAGCTTTCATGGACCAGTCTACTTCATCAGATGCATGAAGTGTAATCCTAAATTGACAGGCATATGTACACCCACAGTTGGTATGTATGTACATATATGCCTCCCAATTTAGGATTATACTCCATGCATGCAATGAAGTGGACTCTACTCCACAGAAGCTTATGCAAGAATACATTTGGTTAAGTCTTTAAGATGCCACAAGATGCTTTGTTCTTTCTAGCCATATTAACATGGCTTCCCTTCTGGAAACTGTTACAAAGCAGCATTAAGGTCTCCCTTTGCCCACTTAAGGCAGCATTTTCATACCCATATAACAAGTGATATCTACACAGAAGATTAAACTCAATTCTAGAAAATGGTGCACCAGGAGCAAATTTTAAAGTAGAAAACTTTGCAATTTGCCTCCTTGCCTACTCTTAGTTTCCTATCGCCAATACGGCTACTGTAATGGCTGCTCAACTGTTGAAAGAAAGAAAGAAAAAAAGAAAGAAAGAAAATGATTTCTTCATAGCTATGACAGCCATTAGGCCAAAAATATCAAAGGCCTTAAAATATTATCCTTCCTCTTCACATTCCTTCTAACCAGAACCTCTCTCTCTCTCTCTCTCTCTCTCTCTCTCTCTCAACAAAGAGGGCAATGCAAGCACATAATCCCCTAAGGATTAATCACAAAAAGACAATTCATATGACTGTTTTCTCAATGCAAAATGACTTCTGACAGTCACCCATGTGGTGGTGGAGGCCTGCCTAGACTCTGTTCTTGTGAAAGTGGCCTCCATTTCCCACAGAAATACTAAAATAAGAAATAAAAAATCAGGGTTGCCAGAAACATGGCAGTGGTAAGGACAATCGCAAAGAGTACATAAAATGCCCTCATGCATGCATGAGGCAGCAATCCTCTGCAAATCGTAAAGTGCTCAGTACATTATTTTATTTGTATGTTTTACTAGAGAATGGAGAATAGTGATTCAAATTCTATGTCAATAATTTAAGAACCCAGTATTAAAGTTCATCTAACAAATCCATCTGTACCTAAAGGATTTTCCCAGAATAAACACCTAAGTCAATTTTTTTAAAAAATAATAACAAATTATTTAGTTCATGTGTTTTAGACCTACCTACAATTTACTCCATCACCGTGTAGTATCTAACACCACATAAACTTCAGCATTCACATCTGTTTAATATTACAAAACCCCAAGGTTCCAGTATTAAGGCTAATATAGTCTATACTGCAGCACCTCAATTACATAAACTTTAGATATGATCTCACTCATTACTTATACAGTAATACCTTGGATTGCAAGTAACTTGGTTTGAGAGCGTTTTGCAAGACAAGCAAATTTTTAAATATTTATTTAATTTTTTTTCACTTGATATACAAGCGACGTCTTGCAATACAAGTACTGTAGTATGGCTTAAATTAAAAATCTCTGTACAAATTTTTTGGGGGGATTTCGTTTTGATATAAGAGTGTTTTGGATTACAAGCACGTTTCCGGAACGAAATTATGCTCTCAATCCAAGGCATGACTGTAGTTTGTCCCCTTAGATTCTAAAGGAACAAACTAAAAGTGATGGGTGAGATCACGACTTGGTTTGCACATAACTACAACCCAGAGTATGAGTTGTTGCCTTACCCAGACCATGATTTGTCTGCTAGACAATTGCACAAACTGCGGGTTGTTTATTCAATTCCTGGGTTGTTTGATTCCTTCCTCCTTCGCCTGCTCCCTCCCTGTATCCCAAATGCGTTTGCAGCACTGTAGTACTGCCATGCAGAGTGGCCACTCCACCCCTTGCCTGCTGCCTCTGTAGCCTGACAAAACAACCCATGGTTCTGGGTCTGTACGTAACAACAACCCATAGTTAAGACAACCCAACAACAAACCATGGATTTTCTACCTGGGGTAGTCATGATTAACAACCCATAGTTAACTCATAGTTCTAGGTTTGCATGTACCAACCACCCATACTCTGGGTTGTCATTACATGCAATTCAGATGCATATCTCCCAATGTAGGAATCCTGAAATTGAATTAGGGCAGCAGCACTGGGGAAGAGAAGTATTAAACCTTGCCATTTTCCTCAGCGAAATATTCTCCGGCAGACACAATATGGGTACCTGTGTCCTCACTTTCCTATAGTGGGAATAACAGCAGCTTGGGGGGGGGGATTTTTAAATTGGGGAAATGGCATGGGAATCCCCTCCCCCAGCACTACTGCCACTCAGCTCCTTATAAACACTTTTTTAAAAACCTCTTAATCATCATTGTGAGATCCAGTCACAGATCTCCCCATGTAGTTTGGTCCAACAAAACCATACAAAATAATTTTGGAAGTAGTACTGTTGTTGATTTTTATTTTATTTTTTTAACTGATCACCCTGAAATAGTCCTTCATTACTACTTCAATCTTCCTTCTCAGACAACCACAGTAACCTCATTGAGAAGGCAGCTAGCTGATGATGTGCCCTTAAGAATGGTTTACCAAAGAAAGCAACCAAGGAATCAATACTTCATTCAGTCTCATAACACTTGCTTATTCTGAGTATAAGCAGCAGAAGTGGCCTATTCACTTGCCAATCAAGTGCAGCTGAACCAGTGTCTTCCAAGCCACATTCTAATCATTATACACCACACTGGTTTACTGAGGTCAAGTTCATACATGCATGCTCACCATTGGGTGACTGGGAATCAACTTCCACGAACAAAACAGATGGCACAGATTTAAAGAGAGAAAACATTCACATCACCACATCACATCACCAGTGTGGCGTAGTGGTTAGAGTGTTGGACTGGGACTCGGGAGATCCAGGTTCTAGTCCCCGCTCGGCCATGAAACTCACTGGGTGACTTTGGGCCAGTCACTGACTCTCAGCCTAACCTACCTCACAGGGTTGTTGTGAGGATAAAATGGAGCAGAGGAGGATGATTATGTAAGCCGCCTTGGGTTCCTTTCAGGAAAAAAGGCGGGGTATAAATATAATAAATAAATAAATAAGATAAGATAATATATTTAAGCACCTTTCATGCAACCATTGCACATTCACAGAACATGTACCAGGGAAAGCAGCATCCCATCGACATGGAAGGTGAAGGTGATATCAGAGCCTGCTCCGGCTGGACTGTTCTGCCCCTCAGCACCCCCACCCACCCACACAAAGGGCCATTTACCACCAACTGCCCTGTGAGAAGAAACAGGGGGGAGAGAGAAGCTGGACTGTCCACATTGCCCTGCTGCAGGGCCAACTGGCAACTGCCCTGTCAGGATCCTAATGAGTTGTTAACATTCTGATACTGACTTATTTTGTGATTTTATTATTGTATTTTGATTTTACCAGTGAGCCCCCTTGGAAAGATATATAGCTTTAAAGGTGAATAATTATAAAGTAATGTAACAAATAACACCGACCTCCAAAGATGTGTCCTGACAAAGGTCCTGTGTACAGCATAACTGTACACACCCGGGTTCTGTACCTGTGCTTTGCAAGTCTCCTAATTACACAGAGAGCGGTTAAATGCATACAACTTGTAAGCACGTAGACCAGGGGTCTTCAAACTTTTTTAACAGGGGGCCGGTTCATTGTCCCTCAGACTGTTGGGGGGCTGGACTACAGCCGCCCCAGGATCCCCCCCGCCGCCACCAGACCCACCCCGCTGCCGCCGTACTTGCACCCGCCGCCGCCAAAGCCCCGCCGCGCCGTTGCCCCCCTGCTGCCAACCCCCCCCAGGACCCCCGCTGCCACCGCCAGACCCCCCCGCCACCCCCCCACCGTACCTGCACCCGCCTCCGCCAAAGCCCCGCCGTTGCCCCCCTGCCGCCAAAGCCCCCCCTGGACCCCCGCTGCCACCGCCAGACCCACCCCACCACCCCCTCCGCTGTACCTGCACCCGCCGCCGCTGCTGAAGCCGCGTCGCCGCCGTCCCCGCCAAAGCCCCGCCGCGCCGTCGCCCCCTGCCACCAAAGCCCCCCCAGGACCCCCACTGCCACCGCCAGACCCACCCCGCCACCCCCTCCTCCGTACCTGCACCCGCCGCCGCTGCTGAAGCCCCGTCGCCGCTGTCCCCACCGAAGCCCCGTCCCCGCCGTCCCCGCCGAAGCCCCGTCGCCGCTGTTGCTGCCGCCGAAGCCCCGCCCCCACCGCCAAAGTCCCGCCACCGTCGTCGCTAACGCTGCCGCCGCCCCCGCCCCACTGCCACCACCACCGCCAGAGCCACAGCATTCTGCTGCGCTCTGTCGCGCTGGACTCCCGCGCTCTGTTCAAAAACAGAGCATGGGGGTCCAGCGCGACGGAGCAGGGTCCCGCGCGTCACTTCCGCCGCGCCGGAAATGACGCGGCGGGACCAGCACGGGTGGCGCAGCCCGCGCAGCTGGCTCTCCGGGGAGAGCGAAGAAAATGGCAAGCCCGTTCAGGCGACTGAGAGCCTGGGCGGGCCCAGTTCGGGCCTACGGAGCCGGGCCAGATGGAAGGGCACGCTGGGCCGGATCCGCCCCGCGGGCCGTAGTTTGAAGACCCCTGACGTAGACTGTATTCACACCTTCAGCAGAATGAGTGGAAAACAGAAATTCTTCTACTCACCGTGAATTTCAGTTCTCCACGAGTGGAGGAGGCCAGCAAGCTTGGGGCAAGCCCCGCCTCCGGGGCTGGGAAGGCAAACTTTGATCTGAGCTTCCCGGAGGAGGCGGGGCCTCCCCCAGGAAACCCAGTTGAGACTTCCAACAAACCGATCTTTGCAGACGCCCTTGCTATCTTGAATAGAAGGACCGCCGGGTCCGTCGGCTGCAGGCCTGTGGAAACAAGAGGAGAGACTCCCTCCCACGGCCCAGATTAATATGCGCCCCGGAGGAGGCCGACCCAGGGCGGGCCTTGCTGGCCTCCTCCACTCGTGGAGAACTGAAATTCACGTTGAGTAGAAGAATTTCTGTTTCTCCTAGAGTGTCGGAGGCCAGCAAGCTTGGGGATGTAAAAAAGCAGTTCATCCCCCTGGTGGGCCTAACACCCATTGCCGGCCTCCTACTGGGGCGAAATGACCTTCTGCAGCACGCGCCTTCCGAAGGCACCCTCTGCTGAGGCAGCAAGGTCAACTTTGTAATGCCTGGTGAATGTGTGAACGGAAGACCAGGTGGCTGCTCTACAAATTTCATCTAGAGGTGCCCTCTCACTAAAAGCCGCTGATGTGGTCTCCCCTGACTGAATGGGCTTTGATGCCCTCCGGGACCTGTAGGCCACTGGAGGAGTATGCCATCGCGATGCAATCGCGTAGCCATCGTGCCAGCGAGGCCACTGACACTTTCTTTCCTAAGGAAGAGTCTCTGAAGGAGACAAAGAGTGAACTGTGTTGCCGGATTGACTTTGTTCTATCTAGGTAAAACTTGACCGCTCTCATGGCGTCAAGTGTGTGCCACTCCTTCTCCCGAGGAGAGGAGGGATGAGGGCAGAAGGAAGGTGCCACTAAGTCTTGGGACCTGTGAAATGGGGAGTTGACCTTTGGTATGAAGGTTGGGTCTGTGCGCAGGACTAGCTTGTCTTTGTGGAAGATGCACAGGTCCTTGCTGCATGACAGTGCGCCTAGCTCTGAGACCCTCCTGGCGGAGGTGATTGCTATTAGAAAAATGGTCTTCAAGGTCAGCACCTTGAGTGAAGCCGCCCCTAGTGGCTCAAAGGGGTGTTTTGTTAATGCTTTGAGCACTACATTGAGGCTCCAAGTGGGGAACCTGTGAACTTGGGGGGGGGGCGTATCAGGGCGGCCGCCCTGAGAAATCTCTTAATGTGAGGGTGTGCCCCGAGGGGCGAGCCCTTGGAGTCTCCTAGCACTGAGCCCAGTGCCGCTACTTGGCGCCTGAGTGTGTTTGTGCTAAGGCCAGATGACAGTCCTTCTTGGAGGAACTCGAGAATGTCTGGTGTTTCCGCTCCTAGCGGGTCCCTTCCCGTGGTTCGTGACCAGCGGAGGAAAGCCCGCCAGGTGCAGTCGTATGTCTTATGTGTGGAGGGCCTCCTGGAGGCCAGGAGGGTACTGATTACCTTATTGGAGTAACCACGCTTGGTTAAGAGGCCCCGTTCAGTCTCCAGGCGGTCAGCTTCAGGAACCCTGGGTCTTGGTGAAAGATCGGGCCCTGGCTGAGAAGGTCGTGCCTGAGAGGGAGCCTGATGGGTCTCCCGACCGCCACGTTTACGAGGTCGGGAAACCACGGCCGTCTTGGCCAATGAGGTGCTACTAGAATGACATGTGCTTGTAGGTCTCTGATTTTCTGAATTACTTTTGCCATTAGTGGAAGTGGAGGGAAGGCATATAGCAGACCCTCCGGCCAGTGGCTGGTGAGTGCATCCGTGAGCTCTGCCCCTCTTGTTTGGTAGCGGGTGGCAAAACGTGGTAGCTTTGCGTTCTGTGCGCTCGCGAAGAGGTCCAGGCACGGGTGACCCAGGCTCTTGGCTAGAAGGCTGAAGACCTCTGGGTGTAGGGACCATTCTCCTTGGTCCAGAGTTGTCCTGCTGAACCAATCGGCTTGTATGTTCATGATGCCACTCAGGTGCTCGGCCCTGATGGAGCTGAGGTTGCGTTGCGCCCAAATGAAAAGGGCCATGGCTTCTTTCTGGAGAGCCTTGGATCTTGTGCCCCCTTGCTTGTTGACATAGGCTTTTGCTACTACACTGTCCGTCTTCACTAGAACATGGTGTCTCGATAGTGTTGGGGCAAATTCCTTTAGCGTCAGCTTCACTGCTCTCAGCTCCAGCAAATTGATGGATTGCTGGGTCTCTTCTTCTGACCAGAGCCCCTGTGCGTGCCCTCCTTGGCAGACAGCCCCCCCAGCCTGTTAGGCATGCGTCCGTTGTTAGCGTGATGCGTGTGGGAGTTTGGATTGGGACTCCCTGAGAGAGGTGCGCTGGGTGGCACCACCATTTCAGTGCCTTGGTCACTGGAAGGGGAAGGGACAGGGGCGGGTTGAGATTGCGGGCGATTTCGAGCTGGTAGTCTAAGAGGAAGGTCTGTAGTGGCCTGGAGTGGAACTTGGCCCACTGTACAGAGTCCTGGCAGGCAGCTTGGCAAGTTCCTTGAGGGGGACCATGTCCCTGGAAAGAAGGTGTGCTGCCAGCCTGCTTGCTGATGTTTGCCTGTCGGGGGACAGGAACATCATATCTCTGGCAGTGTTCAGGGAAACTCCTAGGTGCGTGAGTACCTGGGAAGGGGTGAGGGAGCTCTTCTCTGTGTTGATCAGGAACCCGAGGCTTTGAAGCGTTGACATGGTCAGGTTTGTGTCTCTGATGCTCTGTGAATGAGAGTGAGAGCGAATCAGGATGTCGTCTAGGTAAGGGTGAAGCTGGACTCCCTTCGACCGCAGCAGTGTTATTGGGGCCAGCAGCACCTTCAAGAAGACCCTTGGCGCTGTTGACAAGCCGAAGGGAAGAACTCTGAATTGGAATTGCTTGCTGCCATAGCTGAAACGCAGGAACTTGCGGTGGGCAGGGCGTATGGGAATGTGGAGATATGCTTCTGTTAGGTCTATCGAGGATAGGAAGTCTCCTTTCCGCAGGCACTCTTTTATGGACTTGAGAGTCTCCATCCTGAATTTCTGCTTCTTCAGGAAGCGGTTGACTTTCTTTAGGCTTAGGATGGGCTGGACTCCCCCGGTACGGTGAAGAAGACTGAGAATATTCCTTGGTTCCTCTGCGTCTTCGGGACCTTCTCGATTGCTTGGATACGTAGGAGGTGTTGGATGGCCGCTACGGTCTTCAGATGCTTGACCGGGTCTTTTGAACCGGTGGGTCCTGAAAAAACTCTCTTCTGGCTTCTTCTTGAATTCTAAAGAGTAGCCCTCTTGGATTATTTCCAGAAGCCAGCGGTTGGAGAACAGTTGTTTCCAGGTCTCTGAGAAGCCGCCAAGTCTCCCTCCCACTGGGGGAGGAGAGCAGTCAGGCGGAGTTGGGCTTCTTGTTCTGGACCGGGGCACCCTTGCGTGATCCTCCTTTTGTGTTGTTGTTGTTCTTGTGCCAGCGAGGCTTGTGGCCTCCTGTTGAAAAGTTGCGGTTGGAGGAGGAGGAGGGAGTAAATGATGAGTTGCTCCTGGTGAAACGAAAGGAGCCATACTTCTGGGGCTGGCGCTTGTAGTCCTTCTTCTGGGAGTTCAGCAGGGCTTTTTTCTTTGTCTCTACAAGGACGTGCTCTAACGGCTCGCCAAAGAGTTGTTTCCCTGCGAAGGGCACACTAGCTAGGCTAGATTTGGTCTTACCATCGACCCCCCCCAGTTGCGTAGCCATATGTTCCTCCTAGCCACCACGCTGGAGGCAGCCGCCCTTGCTCCTAGTTGGAAGGAGTCTAGGGAGGCATCTGCTAAGAATGATGCTGCGGTATGAGTATCTCTAATGAACTCTTTGATTTCTCTAGAGCTGGGTTTCTTCTGAAGTATCTTGTCAGTTCTGAGACGTAGTGCGCGTGCCACTATGGTGGCTGTGGTGGAGGCTTTCACTGAGGTAGTGGCAGCCTCAAAGCATTTACGGAGCGCTGTGTCGGCCCTCTTGTCGTGGCTGTCAGGGAGCTCGTCCCTTTCTACAGGCATCAGGCATTTAGATGTCAGGGCGGAGACCAGGTCGTCAACCTTGGGTACCGCCAACTGTGCCATGTCCTTTCTTGCCAGACGGTATAGCTTACTGCAGGCGCGATGTGGGGGTTTAGGGTTAGCCGGTTTGGCCCACTCTTCCCGCAGAATCTTGCGTAGGTTCCACGGGATTGGGATCTTGGGATGTGATGGCAGTTCTTCTGCTGGGAATACTGACTGGTTTCCCACGCTTTCTGGGATTTCGTCCGCTGGTCCACTGCCCTCGCTTGCCAGGTCAACCTCAGAGAGAACCCTGGTTATCAACTTGGGAAAGGCTTCTGTCGCGAAAAGGCGCCCTTTGGGGGGCGTGTCCCTTCGTTCGTCGCTGTCATCCGAGATTTCTCCGTCTTCGCTGTCGGAGATGGATGCTGCGCTTGCCCGAGACGGTGAGCGGTTGGACCAGGTGCTCACGGAGGCTGTAGGGGACCTCTCTCTACCTCTATAGGTGTTTCTCCGCTTTGCTGCGCTGGCGGTTACCGGACTGCGACTTGTGCGTTTGACTCTGGGCTTGGGTGGGCTCTCTTCACGGTCATCCCATGAATCGATTGTTGAGGCTGGAGAGGGTGATCGCCGCCTCCTAGGTCGGTCTTTGCTGTCGCGCTCCGCCACTCTGCTGCTAGTCAATTAGTTGCTGATGGTATGCATAGTTTGTGCCATTGGAAGACACATGTTGTCTCCCTTGCTCGCCTGGGTGTCTTGCACAGCCTCTTGTGACTGTGGTACCCCTTGATGCCTAGCATCAATAGGTATGGCTGAAGCGGAAGCTGCGTTGGGTTCCATGGCTGTAGATAATTTTACGGTCCTGAGGGCAAGAGATGAAAACGTGAGGCTTTTTTTTTTGTCCGCATACGCCCCCTAGTGGTGGGAGAGGGAAGCGACTCCAATCTCCCTCTCTCTGCGCGCTCAGCCCTTAGCCAGCCGGACTGGCTGGAGGAGGGGACTCTACCCCCCCCCCAGGGCCTGTGTGCGTACGCACGCATGCTTCTCTGCCGGGGCCCAGCGCCAACCACGTGGGCAGTCAATGGCGGGCGGCTCCAGCAGCTTTTAAGATGGCTGCCCCCAGTAGCCGCCCACGTGGAGAGAGGGCCAGGCTGTCTGGCTACTGGCGGGGGCTCCGGAGGCAGGGAACCGCGGGATCGTGCGTCGCTGGGGGGGGGACACACATCGCTTTTATTTGTCGTGCCGGCGGGAGGCGGGGCGATGCCGGCTGCCGGCGTGAGGATCGGGTGCGGCGGCAGCAGCCCTGGCCAGATGCCCGGCCCTTCTAAGCCGCGGTGAGTCCAGGCGCTGCGGCGGATGCCAGAAGTCGGGGGGGGAGGCACTGCTATGGCGGTCGCCCTGTAGGGTAGCGCGGCGTAGTCAGCCGCGCCGGGCCAAGCCAGTGCTCCCGTCACCTCTACGGGTGGGGGCCGCGCGGCAGAGGAGGCGGCCGTGAGTCAGCTCGCGCCCGGCGGCCACAGCTATGCTGGCAGGACGCCGCTGCTTGGCGGGGGGAAGGGGGGAGCTCTATCACCTGCCCTTGTTGCAGAGGGGGGGAGGGCCGAGGCGCCTGGGACACGAATCCCTTCCCCCCCTTGGGTGAGCTCAGACCCCCCAGTAGGAGTTGCTCCCTCCCCCCCGCCGAGGCCCTCCCGGGACGGATAGGACATTCCCACCATGCACAGTGGGGGTTGTCCCGGGTCAGGCCTTCTGCATTTCCACCCAGGGTGGTGGCATGAGGCTCTGGGACCCTTTCCTACCGTCCCGGTCTTCTTTGAAGTTTTCTTTCTTTTTCTTTCTTTCTTTCTTTGTTTTCGCGCTGGAGCAGCGCGAGGTGTCTGCCTCCTTCCCGAGGCAAGAAACTAAACTGGGTTTCCTGGGGGAGGCCCCGCCTCCTCCGGGAAGCTCAGATCAAAGTCTGCCTTCCCAGCCCCAGGAGGCGGGGCTTGCCCCAAGCTTGCTGGCCTCCGACACTCTAGGAGAACTGGGAGTGCAGGCAGTGGGCATGATTTCGATTTTCCACCCCATCTACACATTCAGTGTAAGCACAACTGTTGGGTGAGAAGGGCATCAAAGCTTCACGTATTTAGCTGCAAGCAAGAGATCACCCTGTAGGGAGGGGAAAAGACTTCCCTACCTGTTCCTTCTATAAAAGATGGCCCAAACAGTGCAAACCTTAAAATGTTGAAAGTAACAGGCAAAAGCAGCAGGGTCAAGGTCACTGCAGCAGCTTTTTGCTACAATACCACTACTTATGAGCTTAAGCCAATATCTCAGCAATCATTAAAAAACAAGGACCCAGAGATTTTCCAAGCATTACGTTGCAGGCTTCCAATTTGTCTTACAGAAGCTCTCTCTTTGCCCAATTTGCACTACCAGAATCAACAATGTTAGCACTCTGCAATGCTCAATGTGATCATGTTGTGACATTTCCTGCCAACAACTAAGAATGACCATTTTCATTTCTGTAAAAACAAAAAACAAACCAGCACCAACAAAAATCTTCTAGCTCATGTTGTTGACCTCTTCCCTCTGCACCAGTAACATATGAAGGAGGAAACCTGAATTGCATGGCCACCATATACAGGAGGACTAGAGAGATTTTCTCATAGAGAAGATACACAACTTGGCACATCGCACTAAAGTACAAAACAGAGGAACACAAATCACTTGTACTCTCTCAGCAGTACTTCTCAGTGTCCAAAGCCATCCTAAATTAGCAGTGATAACCCGGCAAACACAGTCCATACATAGCAGGCTTGGCCTGCTGCTTCAAGTTAAAACTTTCACTGTGGAGTCTCCAATGAAGATCATTCACTGTTGGTCTTATAATACCCCTTGTCTGTACCATTACAGGAAGTAAGAATATTCCGGCTGACAAATGCAGGGTTGGAAGGCTAGCTGCATCGCTCTAATGGCTTGAGCAGACAGATCTTAGCCAACATACTCCACAAGCACTCAGCTTCAGCTACAAAGATAATACACTATTCAAACTGTGCAGTTCAATAATTTCTTTCAACTGATCTCTTCTGAAGCAAGTAATAAACCCTGGGATAGTTCACAAGTCATGTCCATTATTGTCATTCCCAGTTGTGGCTACCACTACATCACTTGGATGTGTGAAATACATCTCAGGGAACACTCTCTTACCACCTTTGGGCGACATGTTCCCTAACAAGAAGATTTAAAGTAGGTGGGTGATAGACTGGCTATCATGTTAACTAATGGAGAGATTCCCCTTAGTCAACATCCCCCATTCTGCCCTCCCTTCTGTGCTTGAAACAGCAGTGCAGGCATTTTAGCAACTAGCAAGAATGGAAGAGGGAACAGAAATAGATTGCACAGCAAATTCTGAGCGCAGGAGGAATGCTTTAATCTTGGGCACCTTCTCATTGTATTAAATAACTAATTTTCTGCAAAGAAATTATGATAGTGATTGATAATCACACCACAGTAAAGTTTCCCCCCTCCATGTGCAGTGATCAGAAAGAGACACCAGACCGAGTCATAAGATTATGTGTTCACTTAAAAATAGACACACTCTAAAATAGAACATTTGAAAATTAGATCTGCCACTCAACGTAACATCTGCCTGAGCATGACACACCATTATAGAAGTCTGCTAGAAGTGCTTAATCAAGACTACAATTCTCTGTTCTTTGAACATTTCACATAGAATCCAAGGATTGCTGGATATTTGGTTGTGACCCTGAAAAGTGTGTGTGTGTGTGTGTGTGTGTGTGTTACAATGCATTAGAACTCTGATTAATGTTGACCAGTGTCGGGGATGTGAGGCCCCCTTTAACTTTCTACCATGGGAGAAGACATGCATGCGGGGATACCAGCAAAGCCCGCATGTCTTCTCCCCAGTGGTGTTCCTCACTGACTCATACATTGTTCACTGGGGTGTCTTTTTGCACAGGTTCCAAGACTTGCAAAAAAGATTCTCCCTCCCACAACCCCTCATCCTCATCCTCTCCCTCTCCCTCTCACACACGCTGTGTGTGTCTGTGTGTGTGTGTGTGTGTGTGTGTGTGTGAGAGAGAGAGAGAGAGAGAGAGAGAGAGAGGATTCTCACATTACAATAAGACCATTTTAAAAAATGATCATTTCCCTTCACAAATGAAGGAAGAATCATGTGTAAAACACTGTCACGTGTGATAATCACAACAGTGTCTTTTTCACCACACTTACAGACATCTGGAAGGCACAGTGCACAGCAAGTAACTTATCAGCATTATATGAAATCAAAAGGTAAGAAGAGCCAACAAGAATGAACGATCCAGTAAATATATTTATCATCACCAAATCTCTCAGATATTGAAAGATTTATATGCATTAGTATGACACACACACCCTTTTTTTGCTTATGCTGTAAAGTACTATGCACATTTGTGGCATTCTATAGAAATAATTTTGTGCGTATTTAGGATTGCGATCCAACTCTATTACAGCAGCCCTGTATGTAATTCCTCACCTGTCCGCTATAGGTGACCAGGGATTCCATGTAGGCAAGTGAAGTGGGCTTGTAGAGATAGGAATGTCTCTTTCTCTACAAATGCACGGAAATGCAGCAGCCTGGCAGATTGCTTTACTCCACCACTACCAATCCGCTTGGTAGAAGGCATTTTCTTAATAGACTTCTAAGAGGAAGGACGTCCCACCTCCACGATCAGCATGGAAACGCAGGCTATTAGCGTTTAAGCAGGCTAGTAATTTTTTTGCAGACTAATAACTTTTGTGGGCTTATTCACAAGGCTGTATTGAAGTATATTGTATGTAAAATAGTTATTTTCATAGCACAACAATGTTTCTAGTAACTTTTCAAAAACTATGTTCCTATCTGTAATTAAAGCCTCACTTTACACTTGCACTTGCCATTATTGCATGCCTTTTTTGTTTATTTACTCTGTAATGAAAGCCTATTTTACACTTGCACTTGCCATTATTGCATGCCTTTTTTGTTTATTTACTTTAACATCCTGCCTTTCCTCCAAAGAGCTCAGGGCAGCATACATAGTTCTCTACCCCATTGCCAATTCTATACTCATAACAACCCTGTGAGACAGGTTAGGCCGAGAGATAATGAGTTGGTCTGGAAGATCATATCTGTCATGCCCCCTTGTTCTGAGGCTCCGCATCACCACAAGGATTCAGAAGGGTCACTGGTCACCCCATTTTAGTGGGGGGGCCCTCAGCACCCCCTTCTATACCTTAATATCCTGAGGACATAGCCCTTCCACCAATGTCTGATTCTGAGTATGACTCCCCTGCAGCTTCTCTTATTCCTCGGCCTCACAGAAGCAGGAGACTGCAGGCAGAAACCGGCCCTTTAAGAATTACAAGCAGCATCCAGCAGGGGTGGTGCTACTGGAAGACCAGGCTCTGCCAACCTTTTTAATGCCTCAGGTGACTTTGCTAGGACAACAGCTCTCTTTGTGGGAGACTATTCCAGTCAGCACTTCCTGCATTGTGTTATCCAAGGTCCTGAAAGCCCTGCCTAGCCTGTTGTGTGACTCTGCTCTGCTTTGACATGATTCTGAACAATCAGTAAGTGCCTGTTCTGCAGCCCACTGGGTCTCAACCCAAGCCAGGGCAATAACTCAGCGTAATAAACCATGATATGGGGGGGAGGAAACTTTTGCTGCACAGGAAGCCCCTTTTCTTCTTCCTCTGAAGAGGTGAACAAACCAGGAAGTCTTCCATTAACTATAGTTTCCTGTTTTATCCAAAGCAGGAAACTATGGCTAACAACTTCAGAAGAAGCCAGGATATCAATCCAACTTCAAACCATGGTACAGTATCCTGGTTTGTTCTAAAGTTGTTAGCCATAGTTTCCTAGTTCAGGAAAAACAGGAAACTATAGTCAATGGATGACTTCCTTGTTTGCTCACTAGTGCAAAGGAAGAAGTTAAGATGTTGCATGCATGGCCCAAAAGCTTGTTCATATCTTGACCAGCAACTGACCCAAGATCACTCAGTAAGCTTCATGACAGGGTGGGATTTGAACCCAGATCTCCCCAATCCAAATCTGACACTGTAAACACTATACCTTTTCCTATTTGCCTGTCTAATGCAACACGATCTTGGCCTCTAATCCCTGGTTGTTTCTGAAATGGCCAGGATATCCTACATTCTGTTTTAGCTATAATCAGACAGATGCCCATTAATTAAGGCAGAACCATCAGGGGTTTTTTTGAGGTAGGGGGAGAAACTGGGGTTCTTCCAATTAAGTTATGTTTCCTCAACTCCTCTGCAAGCCATATGTTAAACTGCAGCAGCCAAAGGTAACTGGTGATGAAAATCAGTATGCTGCAGGCATGTAAGCAGATCATTATCACACACCTACAATCATGGGATTAAAAAGAACAAACAGGTTGCTTGCTTGTAACTGTGGTTCTTCGAGTGGTCATCGGTGCATTCACCGATTGTGGCGAGGTGGTGCTTGAGCTTCTCTGATAGCGTTCGCTGAGAATTATTGCATTTTATTCTAACTTTCCTATTTCTCTCGTTAACTTCCATCTTTCTGTTGTTTTTTTTCTTTTTATTTGTGCTTTTCTTCTATCTCCTCGGATGCTGTGGAGGCTTCCGAGGCAATGCCTCTTACGGCAGGATTCCAAAAATGTGTCTGCTGTGGGGGCCAAACTGCCCATCACAGAGGGCCGTTCCTTGTGCGTGTTTTGCCTGGGGGAGGGACACGTAGTGGATTCATGTCCCCACTGCCAGGCATTCACACTACAAACTAGGAGACAACGGGGCAGACCGTCTTAAGGTGGAATTGTGAACCAGGGCTCTATCAGAGCTATCAGAGAAGCTCAAACAACACCTCACCACAATGGTGGTTGAAGAGATACTGAGGGAATAGGCGGGAACCTGCTGGAGCATGTGCAGTAGGACGGCGGGGGAAGGGTTCCCGCCTAAAACGCCTCAGCTTTACAAGTTTCCCCAAACAGGCCTCAGTGCAGGCGCAGAGCCCATATGTGTGATGCACAGAGAACACAAAGAACAGAACCACTAGGCCAAACTAAGCAACACGATCACTTACACTAGAGGGCACCATGCCTAACAGGCAATAGCTGCACACGCCCTTTTATTCTCTGAGCCAGGTTTTCCGAGGAAGTATCGCCAAGCATAGCAGAAGAGCTGTATGCCAACAATCCTCTGGAAAGCCCAGACAATGTTCACCCAAAATAACTGATAGGCAGCACAGAAGTGCCAATCTATAATGAAACTCATTCTCACTAATACTGCTAAAGCCGCAACGTTCTGGAACAAGAAGGATGAAATCTAAATTAATAGATCTCTGTAGCTACGAGATTCATCAGGGTTTTACTCCTATGCCAATATAGTGTAACTCTTTCTCTAACGGTTACATCCCTTTGTGTCACACTGACTTCTTTGCCAGTGGTTGGATCAGGCTGAAAAGCCAGAGACTTTCCACCAGGCCTGGTACCAGGATTGAAGAGGCCACAGGCAGATCTCTTAGGAGGGTGATCCAGTGCTGCCCACTACCCTCCCCAGAGCCAGCACTTCCTGGATGGTCAATCCAACCCAGCGCCCTGTGTCCCTGGACAGGCAATGAAGCACCCTCTCTGCAAGCTTACTGACAGCAGCAGACACAGGAAGCAGCAGTAGAGAGGCCACTGCAGAGCCACCTGGGCCGGTACACTGGGTTTGACGGGGGGGGGGGAGTTGTTCTGGCTCAGGCAGGATCCTACCCGGGCCAGCAAAACTCTCTCTCTCTCTCTCTCTCTCTCACACACTCACACACACTCACACACACACACACACACACACACACACAACAAACATACACGCTGCTTTCAAGGGTCCAGTGCTGAAAAGTGATGCATCCTACCAGGGGGCTCTGCAACAACAACCATGTTCTTTCCCCAAAATGTCTCGGAGCCCCATCCCTAAAGTTTAGTGCCATTAAACCAAAGGCACTACAGTGGCACAAATTGAAATATTGGGGGGGGGGGGGGGAGAATTTGGTGACAGTGCAGTGAATCTTATTTAATAGCCAGTGTGGCGTAGTGGTGAGAGTGTTGGACTGGGACCCCGGAGATCCGGGTTCTAGTCCCCGCTCGGCCATGAAACTCATTGGGTGACTTTGGGCCAGTCACTGACTCTCAGCCTAACCTACCTCACAGGGATGTTGTGAGGATAACATGGAGAGGAGAAGGAGGATTATGTAAGTCGCCTTGGGTTCCTTGAAGGAAAAAAGGCGGGGTATAAATATAATAAATAAAAAATAATAAATAAATCTTATTTAATAGTTCACTGGGATTATGAAATGTCTTAGAAAGAGACCCAGGACTATTAAAACACAATTAATTAAAATAAAAACACACACACACACAACATACACTACAGTATAAAATGCGTAGCGTCCAAAATACACCAAAGCAAGTTTCACTGTTATTTCTGCAGGGACTAAAGGTCAACAACAAAAGTGTCATGATGAGAGTAAACACAATTCACAGAATTTTCATGGCAAAATACAGACATGGTCCCTTCATTTATGAATGGACCCTCTACTTAAATGGGCAGTTTTCATGATAATGTAAAAAGAATAACACCAAGGATCCATCTAGTCCAGTACTGTGCCTTCAACAATGGCCAACTACCATGAAACTCATAAATGGAGGAAGATGAACATAATCCTCCCCTGTCCCCTGTTGCTTGTTCCCAGAATCCAGTAATATGTTGCCTCTGAATATATAGCTCTTGTATTTAGCCATCATGGCTAACAGCCTTTGATTAATCTCTGTGATGTATCACATTTTTTTTTAAAAAGCCATATAGGTTAGAAGCCATTACCACATCTTGTAGCAATGAATTCCACATGTTAAGTATGCATTCTGTGAAGCAATACTTCCTTTTGTCCTGAACCTGTCCTTTTGTCAGCCAATATTATTGAATGACCCTGAGCTTTAATACTCTGAGAGGAAGTTCTCCCCAGTTGCACAATAATTTCCCAGTTGTCACTTCTATCTTTAATGTAGGGAACCTCTGTTATTTAAATATGACGTGTGTATATTCTGCATCAAATGCAGAAGCACAAGAATTTCCCAGTTGTCACTTCTATCTTTAATGTAGGGAACCTCCGCTATTTAAATATGACGTGTGTATATTTTGCTTTTGAAACCATGTGAAACCCATGGGTTGGAGAGTAAAGTTTCTCACTCAGGAGTCACACTCATAATTTTTCACCGTAACATGCAAACTTTTGATGAGGAAAGGGGAACGTCGTAGCAGCGGTGTGGAAAAATACTCCTTGCCATCTAAAGCCAGTGTCCCACCCTTTCACATCTCGCCTGACAAAACCACTTCAATACAGGCCTGTGGCTCATGCTGGCTCAGCTTGTCTGAGTGTGGAAAGCTAAGCAGGGTCAGGCCTGGTTATTACTTGGATGGGAGACCCTAGTTTCCTGCACTGAGCAAAGGGTTGGACTCGATGGCCTTGTAGGCCCCTTCCAACTCTATAATCTATGAATCTATGAATCAGCAACACTGTTGACTCTGAATCACTACTCCACACCCACACAAGTCTGAGCGCCTCCTGCAGTTCTCAACTCTCTGTCACTGGACATTCCCATGTGCCACTGCTTGCCCTCCTAAATCCTCTTGCATGACAAAGCAGCTCCCTCCTCCTGCATCTTGCCAACCTAAACATCCCTGCAACCTCCTTTGTCACTGGATAAGTGAAAAACCACAATTCATGCCACATACTCTTCCCCTGTAGCTACTGGCAAATTCCACACAAAGCACTTCTTAACAACTGTACTGTTACTTTAAATGGGAGGCTGGCCTCAGATGCCGATGATGAAGCATGCAGTAGCAGCCACTGGCAGGTCAACCCCTACCTTCCTAGCCTTGGAGTTAGTTCAGTAACTTCTGTGGAGAGTGGTGCAGTGGGGTGGTGCAGACCGCACGGGGGAACTCAGGAGGCCTTATGCTTGACAGTCCTGATTTAAACCTGAGTAACTTTCTGGACCCAAATTGAAAGAGTAAAATGTGATGCAGCTCTTGCTCTTTGTCAATTTATATTTTAGGGCTTTCCACTCCCACTACACATACACAGTTAATCCTTGCACATCTCTCCCTCTCTCTCTCTCTCCTTTCGGGAGCAGGGTGGGGTAGAAAGAGAAACAGTCTCACATGTTGGTCTGTATAGAGCGGCTTCATTTGGAAGAACGTGCCCATCTTGCTGGAGACTGTAGTCCAGTTTGGATGTAATGCTATGCCACAGTTTGGCACTATGGGAATGAGCCTGGGTAAGCCTTATGCTGCATATTCCTGCTCCCCGCTCCTCTGGTGTGACTATGAGCAGGAAGCATTTGCTAATCCACAGTTTGTTTTTATGTCTGAACCATGAACTGCTGTTTGTTTTAAGAATGGTTTATCTGAACAAACCAGGATCATAAGCCACAGACAAACTGTGTTTAAAACGAACCACAATTTGTCTGGTTCAGACATAACAACAAACTGTGGTTAGCTGAAAACAGAAACAGATGCTTCCACTCTCCTCCTCACAGCTGCACTGCATGAGAGGGGAGGCTGGAATGCATGAGCTCAAGACTCATTCACATAATTCAGTGTTATATCTGAACACAGCCTGCCTGGCCAGGCAATGTAGCATAGTTTCTCCTTTTCTTTCTGTCTCTCACTCCCTTTGCAGGGAGAGGCAGAGAGAGGGAGACTCTCAGCACCACTGAGTTCACCTTGAAAATGTAGTGGGAGGGAGAGAAAGTAAAGAGAGATGTAACATTTTAAGAGTTGCAGAAGTTGTTTAAAACACACATCCACTGCCCTGAAAACATGGGCCTCAGGAATGCAGTGAGTGTGTGTCACTGAACCATTTCCAACATACTGTACTGAAAACATGATGCTACAGAGGCTGCCCATGTGGGCTGAGATTCTTTTGTCTTCCCAGGCTCAGTTTATTATTTATTTAATTGTTACATTTCTATCCTGTCTTCCCTCCAAGGAGCCCAAGGTGGTGTACATGCTCCTCCCCCTCTCCATTTTATCATCGCAACAACCTGTGAGGAGGGTGAGGCTGAGAGTCAGTGACTGGCCCAAAATCACCCTGTGAGCTTCATGGCCAAGTGGGGACTAGAACCCAGATCTCTTGAGTCTCAGTCCAACACCCTAACCACTACGCCACACTAGGCTCTCTTAAAAGACTTAACAGCAGCTACCTCTCCTGACCACTCCCTGCTTGAGTTGGGGAGGTGTGCATGCGTGTGCCTGTGTGTGCACGCACACCCACAGCATGTGCATAATAGCCACTCCCTCCCTTGGTTTTGCAAATGGAGAAGAACGCTAGTGAATTGCCCCCAAATATTCACAATGCTGCCATCATAATAAACTGCTTATTAAACTGTTGCTTTGACTACTAGCCTCTATTAAGGCAGCTGCCATCATCAGGTGTTTCGAATCTACCAAGCAAGGGGTTTTACTTCAGAGAGAGTGTAACAAACAGTACAGGGAAGGCCTACTTTTGCTCAGTCAATGTGTACTTACCCACATAATGCATATTAAGGGCCAGGTACTTGTACTGGAAGAGGGGGTTGTTGTTCAGGCTACT
Organism: Shinisaurus crocodilurus; assembly: GCA_021292165.1. Classification (NCBI taxonomy): domain Eukaryota; kingdom Metazoa; phylum Chordata; class Lepidosauria; order Squamata; family Shinisauridae; genus Shinisaurus; species Shinisaurus crocodilurus. The sequence continues at coordinate 115,500,192 of CM037881.1, forward strand.
TCTTTGGATCTGCTGGAAGAAGGAACTGACGTCCCACCTGTACAAGACATCCAAAAGCATGATGCTCGGGACCCGCAAGGCCACGTTCAACATCGCTTCCAGCTTCTCCTTTGCAGCCATTCTGTTTCTTATCAATGACGGTGTAGCAGACTGTGAAGAGCAGAAATCAGCGAGTCAGTTCCAGCACACCGGAAGTATCCACCGTGACATTAACAGTTATGAAGCTGCCCTGCACCGAGTGAGATTACTGGTCCATCTAGCCTGGTACTGCCAATGGCTCTCCAGGGTCTCAGGCAGGGGTCTTTCCCATCACTTCATGTATATTCTTCTTGCCTGGTTGTATTTTAAAGTAGTTTTACTATCTCTACAGCTGTTTGTGGCCTGTTAGGTTTCTGTCTCTACTGGTTTTTAATGGATTGTTTTATTGCGCTGCTTTTGACTTCGATTCTATCTTTGTTGTGTTTTATTTGTATTTATGGACATCACCTGGAGAGCAATTTTTACTCTGGGGCAACTAATAAAAATTGAATTAATAAAATAAATAAATTCACAGCATAACAAAAAGCCTTTTTTTAAAATAATAAAAAAAACCCACATATGATGCACACGATACTTGACGAACTGACAGCAGTGAAGACAGATGGTCATGTTTAGTCACCGAAGGGACACACGATGACAAAGCAAACTGGAAGAACCGCTCAAAGGAGGGAAATGCTAGGATCGTAAGAAGCGTTGTGCTAGGATCAGCCCAAAGACTTCTCTAGTCCAGCATTCTGTTTCCCACAGCTTGTGGGGGGAAGCCCCACAAGCAGGATCTGAGTGTGGCAGCACCCGCCCAGCCATGCTTTCCAGCAACTGCCATCATGACTAGTAGCCATTGATAACCCCATCCTCTATGCTCAGTGGCCTCCTGTCAAGGAAGCTTTCGGCTCTCACAGCCAGTTATTGTCAATACATACGCTCTGTTGTATGACACAGACACTGCATTAGTGCTCACCCAGCTACAGGCTTTACATGGAGCTGACTGACTGACTGCAAGTTAACCCAACTTATAGCTCCAGTTAAACTTTTAAGTACAGAATTATGTTGCATGAAGAGGAGACTGACTTTTATTTTTAAACATATTTTCCCTGCACAAAGTATAGATCTCTGCAGCTGATCTTATCAATTGTTTTTAATCAAAGGAAGACATAGTACTAACCAATTAAAAACAAAGGGTTGGATCCAATGGTGCCATTCCACTGACAAAACTGCTTCCATCAGTGGAACCAGGAGTGGGGGGGGGGGGGGAGAGATTCCGCCAACTGTGCACCCTCAAATTCTGCTCTGGAGGCCTGGGAACCCTCATGGACTGGATTTTTGGGTGGTGTGGAGGGCTACAGCGTGGAGGGCAGGAGGGAGAATGTCCCGTCGCAATAGCAGACTTGCACTGGCATGATGTTGAAATTAACCCAAAATACAGAAAAAGGAGGCACATAAGAGTTTCCATTGCAAGTTTTAAAAACCAAAACCCAAATAATATCAAAAAGGCATTCCATAGTATCTAGATGAGGGGTAGGAAACCTGGTGCCCTCAAGATGTTTTTGACCAGGGCTTCCATAACACTGGATAATGGGCCATGCTGGCTGGGGCTTATGGGAGTTGTAGTCCAAAACATTTGGAGGGCACTGGGTTGCCTGCCCCTGGTTTTGATGCTGTAGGCCAGGGGTAAGCTGATTTCATTCCTACATGGTCAACTGTAAAAACAACCAGTATTCCTGCATTCCACTGACGTGTTTTATATATATAAATCAACAGTACACACTTAGGATCTCTGAACAGCTACCGTGTAAGTAACCAGCATTAAGTGATCCTTTAACATGCATTCTTGCTTAAGAACATAAGGAATGCCTTGTTGGATCAGACTAAGAGCTACCTAGTCTAGCATTCATTGCACGAATTCCAGCAACCTACAGGTGGGAGGTGGTCTACTAGAAACTGCCCTGTGGTCCACCGATAGACCACACTGCCTACCACATGACGCGACAACCCATCGTGGACAGCTAGCCATGATGGGTTGTTGTGTCATCCAAACCGGGCTCATCTACTGCGGAGTGGCTTAATTTTCGTGAACAAGCCACCCTGACAAGCCATGGCTTGTTTTAGGGGTTATCATACCCACAATAGGTTGTCATGGACCTGGGAGACTGATTTCGTCATGGCTTGTTGAGAAGCGCCACCGAGTCTTTGGGCAAGAGTGGCCAAAAACGCTGCCGCTCCTCTCCTCATGAGAGATCTTGCTTCCTGAAGCCCACCTAGTAACATATTGTGCTACAGCAGCCTGTGCCCTCCCTCCTTCCTCAGCAGTCCTCCTCCCCCACCTCCCTCAGTCTTTCACAGCTTCACTTGTTAGCGAAATAGTTTTTTCTTGCCCATGTGAGCCAGCTGTGTGTTATCTGCTCAACAACCTTGAAAGAGCTTGTTATCCTGCCAACTTCAGCTGTGTCTTCCAAGCCACCCATCCTCCGCCCCCCTATAGCAATGTTTCCCAAACAATTCACCTGGGGGGAAATCCTATATTTAATTGAAAAACATTTATGCAGTAGGTTCGACACTTCATATTGTACCATCCCTTAGCATGAGGCCGTGTGTAAAATTGCTTCGCATTTGTGCAACGGATAGGTACCGATATTACCACCACCCCCTTTTTGGTGAGATGTTCCCACCATCAATAGCCGATTCCTCCTAGCCACTGCAGCCCTAACATATCCTCCCCCATAACGGCCCTTCCGCTGCAGGGGAACTAGTATTGAACCCGGAAACAGTTGCTGCAGGTACTTCAGCAGTTGCAGTCCACAAAGTTTGCTTTGCGGAGTAATTTGCTCCCCGTATAGCACCATGTATCCCGCAGAGGAGGCAGCTGGAGAGTCCTCGCCACCACTCTTCTCACAAGATCCCTCCATACAACCATCGCAGGAATCGGCTTGCAATGCACCTGGGGCTCCAGCCAAGTCAGAGAATTCGGGTGCATTTCTGGAGTGAGACTGAACTAGGCACGCTCATAGCTCTCTGGATAAGCCCAGAGGCCCAGGAGTACCTCTGGAGCACCAGGCACGATAATCTGTTCCCCTGGATTTTCTGCTCAGATATTACTGCCGGGCTACTCTCACACCCCTGCACAATGCAAGGAGAAGCAGCACGGGTTGAAGAAAACGTTTAAGGAAATCACAACTCACAACAAGCGCCCAGGGGGTCGAGCCGTGCGCCATGCTGTTCTATGACAAGCTTGCTGCTATCCTCCTAGGTCGGAGGGACGTGACGCCTGGCTGGACTGCTGGCAGCAAGATTCCCTGGAGCCACCAGAGAGAGTCAGGTACTGGCTTATGAAGAGCTGCCAGTCTCCAACCTGTGACTCGTCCTCCCTGACTCCAGGCATGTCAAGACATGCTGAGCCCTATACTGCACGGACAATCGTCTCCAGTACGCCCAAGTTGCACAGGGTCCCATCTGCAAGTATTTCAAGACCCCCAGATCCTGGGCTGCTCCAAGAATTATTCCAATTTGAGCTGGCAGTACACCCAGGTAGTCCATCCCTGCTTCCCCAGCAACCAGCTTGCCCCACTTCAGGGACAAGGTCGCTAACAATGCACTCCCCCATGACAAGCAGCCCAACACATTTCCCGTCTGCCGTGAGAAAAGAAATCAGGCCAGCAACCGCACATGAACCCAGAGATGCACCGCAGAAAATTAAGGACTTGGGCACAGCCATTCAGGAAGCGGTATGGCGTACTTTCCCAAGGGAAATGCAGTCGGGAGCTGGACCTCCACGAGGAAGGTATGGAGATCTGCCCTCAAGACATCAGGGCTCTCCCACTTGCAGCGCCCAGGCACCTGTCTGCAGAGGGAAAGCAGCAGCGAGTGCAATGCAGTATTGTCGATCTAGACATGCTTATGAGGCACTCGCTCGCTAGTACTGGAGAACCACTGGGAGATCTGGGAAGCAAGCTTGAGGGAAACTGCTTCCCAAACTGTCTCAGGATGAGGGCAGTGACCCTGCCCCCAGCCCTTGACTTGGTACACAGAGGTGGGGGGATATGGAGTGAGACCGCTTCAGAGAGGGGAGTGGCAAAGAGGGAGACTAGATGAACAAAACAAGCAGCACAGGCAGGTAAAGATAGTGCATTAATAAAATAAAAAAAACACAAAAGGGCATGAAAAGCTTTGCAGGTTTTATGTACAGGCAGGAATTGGCACTCACAGAGGGGTGGAGGGATGGGGAAATTTTCCAATGGGAGCAGGCAATGGAAAACACACCCTGAACACACAGCGGACCAACAGTAAAAAGGCTGCTGACACAGCGAGGAAGCAAGGGACCGCAGGAGCGGATTCCACCACAAAGGCACCTGGGATATGTGTCAGAGTCGGCTGGAGGACTGAGAGGGAAGGAGGGGCAGAACAAGCCACAGCAAGCCAAGGTAGCTTATTCACAGGATGGCTTCGGGAGACATGTGAACCTACCCACTATCTTATCCCTCTGCCCATCCCTGCTCTACTCTGTTTCAGACTGCTTTGCAGGTTCCGTTAATATGGGACACTGTGCTATAGGCCCCATCTCCTTGTTTGCAATCCCCTATCTTCACAACACTAATTTCAAATACAAGTTCCACTGTGGTGTGCATGTGCATGGACAGTTTCGAAATTTAGCATTCATTTGGATGTACACACAAACAACCACTGGGATTTGGGTGTGCTAAAAGAATGCTTACGAAGGGAAGAATCAAAGCAAAGCATGCATTTTACAGAACACAACATACTAACTGAGTAACAGGTAGGTAGATAAACTGAACATGGCACAGTCGCAGGCAGGCTATATTGCACCAAACCAAGAAGAATATAAGGGATAAGTTCCACGTTAACTTTTTAGTCATCAAAATAATATCATCATCATATTGCTAATGGAGATCTTACTCATGGGATCCAATACCCATGAAGCCAGTAATTTCCTCCAAGGTCTTAAAATGAAAAGATGGTTGCCTTTACCACAAAACACAGCTAAATCCATTGGTCCCTGGAAACATTCAAGCAAGAAAACTTAAGTATTAAATGGATTATACAAGCATTGCATACTGGAACCTTCATCCACTTAGATATTTTATTATATTAAGCAGTATATAAGTATTAATAATAAATAAATACAACCCCAGCCTCAATCTAGCCAGGACGTCTTCCTGCCTGCAATCCTTAAGAAATGTGTTTCACCGTGGCTAAATTGCAGGCTTAAGCTCAAATAGTTTGTTGATGATATTTTTCATTTTCTACAGCTCCCACCCCTGAGACCAGTTAGCTTTAAGATCTCTAGAAAGGGTGAGGAGCATGTCTAACAGGTGGGTGTCACAATTTGGCAGCCTGGATTACAAAGTGGTTAGGAATCAAGCAGAACATACTATGATAGCTCCACAAAAACATGGCCTCCAGTCGAAGGGGGGGGAACTATGGGAGCCGCTTGAGTCGAAGGATAGCAATAAACCTTGAAAGTCAGAATACATAGCAGTTTTTCAGCCCCTGGAAATTAGTATAATCCAGGCCAATAAAATTTCAAATAGCCCTGTAATAATAATAATAACCACCACCACCACCACCACCACCACCACCACCATATAGTTTAAGATGAAAGCCTCATTGCAACGGACCAATCTATATAAGCCAGTGTTGTGTAGTGGTGAGAGTGTTGGACTGGGACTCAGGAGATCCAGGTTCTAGTTCCCACTCAGCCATGAAGCTCACTGAGTGACTTTGTCCCAGTCACTGACTCTCAGCCTAACCTACTTTACAGAGTTATTTGTGAGGATAAAATGGAGAGGATTATGTAAGCCGCCTTGGGTTCCTTGCAGGAAAAAAGGCGGGATATAAATATAATAAATATGAACCCTTGCAGACTAGGAGTCATCCATAAAAAAGCAACCTACGTTATTGTGCTATTCACTCTATTCAGGGGGTGTCATATAAGCCTGTGGAAGCTGGTTGAGTAAAAGGCATTTGATTAATCCTTTATTGGGAGCTGTAGGGGAAAGGTGGTGGGTGCATAAACTGCGGGCCTCGATGCTTTAATTCACAGAATAGTAGAGCTGGAAGGGGCCTATAAGGTCATCAAGTACAACCCCCCACTCAATGCAGGAACCCAAGTCAAAGCATCCCTGACAGATGACTGTCCAGCTGCACCTTGAATGCCTCCAGTGTGGGAGAGCCCACTACCTCCCTAGCTTTCAGTCTCTCCTCATAGGGCTTTGTTTCCAGTTCCTTAATCATCTTTGCTGCCCTCCTCTGAAGCCTTTCCAGTTTGTCTCTACATCCTTCTTAAAGCGTGGTGCGCAGAACTGGATGCAGCACTCAAGATGAGGCCTAACCAGTGCTGAGTAGAGGGAAACAAGTACTTCACATGATTTGGAAGCTATACCTCTATAATGCAGCCCACAATAGCATTTGCCTTTTTTGCAGCCACATCGCATTGCTGGCTCATATTCAGCTTGTGATCTACAATTCCAAGATCCTTCTCGCTTGAAGTATTGTTGAGTCAAGTATCCCCCATCCTGTAACTGTGCATCTGGTTTCTTTTTCCTAGGTGCAGGCCTTGGCATTTATCCCTATTAAATTTCATTCTGTTGTTTTCGGCCCAGCGCTCCAGCCTATCGAGGTCACTTTGAATTTTGTTTCTGTCTTCCAGAGTATTAGCTGTTCCACCCAACTTTGCGTCATCTGCAAACTTGATAAGCATTCCCTGCACCTCCTCATCCAAGTCATTAATAAAAATGTTGAAGAGCACTGGGCCCAGGACCGAGCCCTGCGGTACCCCGCTCATTACCTTTCCCCAGTCTGAGAAGGTACCATTGATAAGCACTCTTTGAGTCCGATTCTGTAGCCAATTGTGGATCCACTTGATAGTTGCACACATATACACAAACACACACCACAGGTCTCCCGCCCCACCCCAGTGATCCTGATACAGATTGCACTTCCCTCACTGGTAGGAAAATGAATGAGCACCAGGGAAGGGGGTGGAGAAAAGGCTCTCCAGTGCATCCCCCAGCAATCCTCATACAGAGTGATACGTATCAGGATCACTGGTGTGTGTGTGTGTGTGTGTGTGTGTGTGTGGCCCCTGGGCCAGGCATTACATGAAATTTAATAGGGATGAAACGGCTGTGCACCCCTAGATTACAGTAACATTATTATGCCCCCTCAAAAAAAAGAGCCACTCACCAGTACTATTGTTTTTTAAAATTGCAGCAATGTGGAGAGAAAGATGCAATACAGAGCAGTATAACCACGACAAAACTGAATACTTGTAGATCAGGGTGGGCAACTTGTGACCCTCCAGAACTTTTGGCCTATAACTCCCCTCACCCCTGACCACTAGCTAGTCCGGCAAGGGCTGATAGGAGCTGTAGGCCAGAACATTTGGAGGGGCACAAGTTGCCCATCCCTGATGGTACATAGCAGCAGCAACACTACGGTATTTTGGAGTGGGCGGGGGAACGCCACAAGATCTCTCTAAATTGATTTTGCAGAAAAGCCTTTCCCACTGCATAGCTGATCTTGCCAACATCAAAGGAGCACCCTCTCCAGCTTTAAAAAGCTTGTTAAAATCTAGGTACATGAAAATGCTTTCAAGTGTCCGTTTGACCTCAGAACACACTGTTACAATTGCAAACAGCCACTGAAACTTTTGTCCTTAACTAGAGATACACTGTTGTGTCAGGTGTCGGGGTGGGGGGGGGGAGGGAATTGACGGGATGATTAAGACACATTCCTTCAACTACGGACAACGGCTTATTGTACAGAGCCGCCCAAACTATGTAGCACTGGCTCATGGTGGCCCACCACTGTTCCCTCTCAAGATGAGAGCTTGCAGGTACTTCTCTTGGTTTTGGCTCCGCAGCCTGGCACATTAAACAGCCTCCAATAACTTCTCGGTAATGCACACCCACTTAAATTCTCAGAAAAAAAAGGAGTTCTAGCAGACTGTACTTGCTTTTCATAATAAGGCTGCAATTTCCTGGAAGTAAATCCCACTGAACTGCGCTGATGAGCACTGTACAACTCCTAAACAAGAAATAAATATGGAAAGTACTAGCAGTTATTTGCTCCCTTACAAGAGGATTTTGACACTTGCTACCAGTGTTGTATTCTAAACAAACATTTTAACCCCACTCCGACAGAACTTCTACCCCAGCTTCTACAGTTCCACTGAGAAGAAAGCTGGCAAAACCATTTCTAGTGGATTCTGCCTGACCTTTTATGTGTCAGCATTGATTTGACATGGGTGTGGGAGAAGTGGCCTAGGGAGGGCTCAGGAATGTTTCATGACATAAGCTGTTGCCACATGTCAAAGATTCATTCCAACCTGCAATACTGAATCTGGGGAAATTAATACATCAATCTGTCATTCAGTCAGAGCCATTCCAGGGTACATTTTAGTTTACATGTCACATTAAAGCAATGATGGCAGAAAAGCCACAAACACTGACTTTCAACATGAACATACAAGACTTCGGATTCAGAACCCACGAGAAAGGTTAAGTCACAGTTAACGCCAACTTTACATTTATCTTCTTTAAGGCACAATCCTCTGGCTGGCTGGGGCATGCTGGGAGTTGTAGGCCTTTTTTTCTGTCTAAACATGAATAGGATTGCACCCTCAGTTATCTACCGTATTTTTCGCTCCCTAAGATGCACTTAGATTTTTGAAGAACAAGAAAAAAAAATATTCATGTGCAAATTATTGGAAAACTAATAACAAGAGACTAAATAATATCTCCATACATTTATTTATTAACTGCTTTTTTAAACCTGCATTTCTTAAAAACAATCCAAAACAGGTTATAAAGAAGAATAAAACTCAAATTACGGTACCTACAATATCGCTGCGGGGACAGGAGGGGGCGGCTGAGAGGGGCGGTGGCTCTGGCAGCTGCTGCCGCGCTGGATGGGATCCGAGGGGTCTCCAGCCTCCCAAGGGCGGACAGCGGGATGTTACTTTTGCCCGCGTGGGCACAAGTGGGGCCCAAACTCGGCCCGCTCCTGCCTGCACGCGGCCTACCTGCCTCCTCGCCGGCTCGCGCTCTCCGCTGGAACCGCCACCTGCCTCCGCCGCCTGCCCAGCCCAAAAAAAAAAAAAGTTTACAATATTCGCTACATAAGACGCACAGACATTTCCCCCTATTTTGGGGAGGGGGAAAAGTGCGTCTTATTGAGCGAAAAATACGGTGTGTGTGTATATATATAAAAAAAAGGTGTCCTGACTGACTGACTCATCAACGCCCAGCTGAAACCGTTTAATCTAGGAACATGAAATTTTGAAGGCACATTGCTTTTATGACGTAGACCCCCACTAAGGAAGGATTTTGGGAAATTCCGTCCCTAAGGGGGTGAAAAAATGGGGCAAAATCGCCCCACTCTCATATCTGCAGCTCTGCAAATAGGCCTCACCTCATAATTGCTGCAGGAGCCAATCTCCCCGAGGCCATTTAGAATGTTCTCTAAGGGGATGAAAAGGGAGGGAAACTATTTAAATGACTGACTGCTGTGTGGGGGGCGTCGTCGCATAGGCTCCATCACGTTTTGACGGATCTACCCCAAACTTGGCACGGTCACTCTGCATCACGTGAGCGAAGCTCTGGGAAACAGCTAGTTTAAAGTATTTCTAGGTCACCGTTCAGGGCAGGAGCCCACTCAAGGCAGCTTACAACCATAAAACTCATTATAATAAAAACCTGATATGGTAATAAAATAGCCAGCATTCATAAAAATAACAAACATAAAAACAACGAATGCCAGTGTTAAACATCCAGCCTAGACAGTACTAAAAGCCTACAATGCAATTGCAGCCACAACCCAGAACAGTCTGGCAAAACATAATCAGAGGAAGGCCACAGTAACCAAGTAGGGATAGGCATCTGGTGTTTGAGAAGAACGTAAGAAGAGCCCTGCTGAATGGAACCAAAGGCCCATCCAGCCCAGCATTCTGTTCCTACTGCTGCCCCAAAGGGAAGCCCACAAGTAGGACATGAGTGCAATAGCACCCTGCCTCTCATGTTCCCCAGCAGCTGTTGTACAGAGGCCTACTGCCTCTACTGCTTGATGGCTGCGGAAGACAGACAGCATCTTTGGAGGTTACACAATTATACAAAGGGAACAAGATGCATTCCTGTTCTTTCCCAACTGTGGACTTGTGAAAAATAGATCTTTTGCGTCTCCCCCAGCTGAGAGAAGATGGAGATCTCATTTGCATGAGATGGAGATAGGGCTAGGCATCTGGCCAGCCAAACATTGCTAAAGAACAGACATGTATTTGTCAGGCATTGACTTTCTTAGAACAAGAGAGATACTTTATAATAATCAATAGGCTAGATAGTTATGCTAATTATCAAAAAGAAATCAGTTAACTGGTACTATGAAATGAAGGGAGCAATCCTATGGCCCCTAGGCAGCATTGGGGGGGGGGGGCATATGATACTCTGGATTCCCAGCTCCAAGATCAGAGACAGAGCTCCAAGCTCCTGAGCTGGGAATCCACGCTCCGACCCCTTCCCCACCCATGCAGCTGGCACAGAAAAACTGAGTCAGCTGCCTCTCCGAAGTCGGGAACTCAACCTTGGAGAGGGGGTAAAGGGGCGTTTCAGGAAGTGAGGAAGGAAGGAGACTGCAGGCAGGAGGGTACAACATATCCTGTGCAGCCTCCTTCCCTCCCCCTCTGGAGTGTCCCAAGCTAGATGGCTAAAGCAGCCATCTAGCTAAATTGCAGAGTGGGAGGTCCAGGGAGGCAGAGATCACCTCCACTGCTCCTCCCTCTCTGCACTGGATGCTCATAAACCTCCAAGTTCAGGGGCTTATGAGCATCAAGGGTGCAACACATATGATTGCGTCTGAAATTAACTTTTAAATACACACACCTGTAATAATTACTGTAGTTTCTATAAATGTAAACAGTTCAGCAATAAATTAAAAACATAAGCGAAGCAAAGTGAAAACAGAAATAAAGCAAACTTTTAAAATGGAATTGTAGTAAATGGCAGCAGGGCAGTTCTTCAAGCATTATCAGCTTCATGGAATATTTGAAAATACTTGACCATGGTTAAATAAAAGGTGGTAAACTGACTGGTTAATTGACCAGAGTGCTGATCCTAGACAGAGATGCATGAGACATTTGCACTTCTTGTTCCATTCACATGACTCTTAGCTTCAGTTACAACCTAACATAAAAAACCTAATCTGATCTGAAACCTCTCTCCCTGGTATATAAAGCACAAGCCTGTCTATTTTTACTTAGAAGTACTGTATTCAATGGGTGTAAGTGTGTTTAGGATTGCAGCCTTAATTCACCATCAGCACTAGGTTGTGCAGCCTGTTTCACATAACACAGGGGAAGGCAACCTTTTTGGGCCGTGGGCACATTTGGCAATGAGAAGCTGTCCAGGGCACCACTGCAAAATGGCTGCCATGGGATGCGATGCAAAAGACAAGTAACCTGCCCAAAAGATTGAGTACAAGGCAGAAGTGGGATCTGAGCCCCAACACACTAAACAACTCTTTTGAACCCACAGATTTCAGCACCAACAGAATACTATTTCACAGCAATCCCAGCTGCCAATAAGAAAATGTGTTGTAGTTTTTAAAAGGGGAAGGACACCAAGAAAGGTATCTTGGGGCACACTGGTGCCCGTGGGCACCATGCTGCCTACCCCTGTCATACCACCACCACTGTGACAATGTACTGATGTACCCACCAATACTCAGTTCTCCTGGGCATCCCTGTGTTTAGTGGCCATTTCTGGCCACTAAATATGTCTGCTGATGGTTGGAAGCCAAGGGGCAGAATGAGGAAGTAAGTGTCATACAATTAAATATGCTTTTGCTACTGTCTTACCACCACAGATGGTAAGAAGGGGGCCTTTAAAGAAGAGGGCCCCCCCGAACTTGTACAACATCTTCATAAACATCATCTGCAGCCCTGTGGGGAAGAAGGAACGACGGAGGCTGGAGCAGGCCGAGGGAACATCAGGGCCTGCTCCAGTTGGACTGCCCCCCCACAGGGCTAACTGCCATCTGCAGCCCTGTGGGGAAGAAGGAACGACGGAGGCTGGAGCAGGCCGAGGGAACATCAGGGCCTGCTCCAGTTGGACTGCCCCCCGCCCACAGGGCTAACTGACATCTCCAGCCCTGTGGGGAAGAAGGAATGACGGAGGCTGGAGCAGGCCGAGGGAACATCAGGGCCTGCTCCAGTTGGACTGCCCCCCCCCCCACAGGGCTAACTGACATCTGCAGCCCTGTGGGGAAGAAGGAACGACGGAGGCTGGAGCAGGCCGAGGGAACATCAGGGCCTGCTCCAGTTGGACTGCCCCCCCCCCACAGGGCTAACTGACATCTGCAGCCCTGTGGGGAAGAAGAAGGAGGCTGGAGCTTCTTGAGACACAATCGAAAAAATCTGGGTAAGAGAAGACATCCCAGAAGACTTCAGGGATGCCATAATTATCACCCTCTTTAAGAAGTGTGATAGAACAGACTGTGGAAACTATCGGGGCATTTCTCTCTTAGCAACCGCAGGTAAAATATTTGCTAGGATTCTCGCAAACCGTCTTCTATCTATTTCAGAAGAGATCCTCCCTGAAACTCAATATGGTTTCCGCCCCTCTAGAGGGACAGTAGACATAATTTTTACTGCACGTCAGCTCCAAGAAAAATGCCGGGAGCAAAATCAACCCCTTTATATGGCATTTATCGATTTGGCTAAGGCCTTTGATACTGTAGACCGTACAGCTCTCTGGACTATCCTTATGAAAATTGGATGCCCCAATAAATTTGTGAATATCTTGCGACTTCTCCATGACAACATGACGGCAACGGTTTTGGACAACAACGGCTCTCATGGTGCTCCATTTAAAGTGGGATCAGGTGCTAAACAGGGATGTGTTATTGCCCCAACATTATTTGCTATTTTCATCGCCATGATTTTACATCTTGTCGAGGGGAAACTTCCCACTGGTGTGGGAATTATATTTCATAGATCATAGAGTTGGAAGGAGCCTATAAGGCTATCGAGTCCGATGGGAAGCTTTTTAATCTCAGCAGGCTGAAAGCAAAAAGTAAGGTAATCACAACCTCCATTGTGGAACTTCAGTATGCTGATGATAATGTGGTCTCCGCACATTCAGAGGATGATCTCCAAACTATCCTAAATGCCTTTGCAGAAGCATACGGAAAACTTGGTCTCTCACTTAACATCAAAAAAACCAAAGTGCTTCATCAGCAAGTGCAAGCTAACCCTTTGGTGATGCCATCTATCCAGCTTGGCGGGACAATACTGGAAAATGTCGATCATTTTCTCTATCTTGGCAGCTATCTTTCTGTTACAGCTAACATCGACAGTGAAATCCAGCATCGTTTGAGCTCCGCAAGTGCCACGTTTTCTCGAATGAAACATAGAGTGTTCAGGGGATCGGGATATTTGTAAGAAGACCAAAACGCTGGTTTATGAAGTCATTGTATTACCAACTTTATTGTATGCCTGCGAAACATGGACTATCTATAAACGTCACTTCTACCTCCTTGAAAGATTTCATCAACGTTGCCTTCGGAAAATCCTGCAAATTACTTGGGAAGATAGGCGAACAAATGTCAGTGTACTGGAAGAAGCAGACTACTAGCGTTGAAAAAATGATCCTTCAACGCCAACTTCAGTGGACCGGTCATGTTGTTCGAATGCCTGACTGCCGTCTCCCAAAGCAGTTACTTTATTCCCAACTCAAGGATGGAAAGCGGAATATCGGTGGTTTAATATAAGAGATTTAAAGATGTTCATAAGGCTAATCTAAAAAAATGCAATATAAACATCGAAAACTGGGAAGTTCTGGCCCATGAACGATCTAAATGGAGGTTGGCCTTTCACAAAGGTTCCATGGACTTTGAAGAAGCCCAAGTGCAAGGTGAAAGGGAGAAACGTGCTAAGCGAAAAGCACGTCAAATGAATCCTTTACAGGACCATCTTCCATCTGGTAACCTGTGTCCTCACTGTGGGAAGCTGTGTGGATCTGGAATTGGCCTCCACAGTCACTTACGGACCCATCGCTTAGAGTCTACACAATCTTCTTTAGAATTTCCTCCTTTTATCCTGGAAGACAATCTTACTCGGTCACGAGTGATCGCCTGATGATGATGACCACCACAGATACACAAAACAGGTAGCAGCATCTTCCCAACAAGGAAAAACTAAAGCAGTTGAGGATGTGTGTGTGTGTGTGTGTGTGTGCGCGCGCGCGCGCACGCGCGTGTGCAGATATAGTGATGACCACTACCTTACATGGCTTTAAAAGTGAATTAGACAAACTCATAGGAAGTTATTTTAATGTACGGTATGTATTTCTTGCTATTATATTAAAACACTCAAAGCAGCTAACAAACTTATTTAACAAAAACAGATGTTAAAATCATTAAATAACTATTATATTAGATCATAAGAAAAATTAAGTGGCAGCATCAATAAGTCATAACTACCGGTAGTTAAAATCCACAACCTATCAGAGATCAAAGGCCTGTATAAATAGGTCTTTAACTACCCATTATGAGCCAGGATAGCTAAATGGAATCTTCTGTGTTCATAGGCAGTAGTGCTCTCATGCTAGATGCTGTGAACAAACAAGAGGAAGCACCTATTCTTATCATGCCCTACTTACGAGCTTCCCAAGTCTTCTGGCTGGCCACTGGCAGGAGACAGAATGCAGACAAGATGGTCCTTTGGTCTGATCCAACAAGATCATTTTTACGATCATATACGCTAGGGGTGGACAACTTGTTGCCCTCCAGGTATTTTTGCCTACAACCTCCATCAGCCCTAGCTAGCTTAGCCACTGGTGAAGGATCATGGGAGTTGTGGCCCTCCGGATATTTTGGCCTACAACTCTCACCATTGGCTATGCTGTGTAGGATTGACTGGAGTTGTACGCCAAAACATATGGAGGGTCACAAATTGCCCACTCCTGATATATGCCGTCAAGAATGCAGATTGCAAAGCTTCAGCAATCAGGGAGTGGAGGGTTAACTCTTCCCTTACCAGTTGAACCTCCCACTCTCCAAGCCACCCCCAGCACTGCAACTTGGCTTCAAAAAGCTTCCATTGGCTACATCTGGCCCATTGGCCACCTGGTGTATTCCATTCTATTCATTGGTGTCTCTGGTCAAGTATTCATAAGTCATTTTCCTTGCATGATCAGCAAGAAAGCACATGGAGCAGAAGTAACAATAAGCAGAGACAGAGATCTAATATAATTCTCTACCTTGGATGGGCGAATGTACGTAGTCTCAATGACTAGAAAACCTCCAGCACCAGGTAAAATTTGAAAAGTTGCCATCAATGCGACTACCAATGGAAGATCAGAGTACAGTCAATACTACATCTCAATGTAGTCAATACTTACTACATCTAGTTCAGTATTTTCTACTCTTATTGAAACTCTGGAGAGAGGTTGCCAGAGAGGAGTCTTTCCATCACCTGCAGATCCTTTTAACTGGAGATGCCCAGAATTCAAGCTGGGACCTTCTGCAAAGCCAAGCATGTGCTCTACCATGGAGCTATGGTTCATGTACCTTCTGGCCAGGGAAAGAGCAGTTTATACATGTTGGTTTTAATATAAAATGGTATGAATAACGGGAACGCTTCTTTATTTATTTTTATTTATTTATTATATTTATACCCCGCCTTTTTTCTTGCAAGGAACCCAAGGCAGCTTACATAATCCTCCTCTTCCACTCCATTTTCCATGCAACCCAGCCTGGAAAACGATCATACTGCTAACTGCTAAAGCTCAAATGGAAAATTAGTGTTATAGCCACCAACACTGCAGTTAAGGACTTGTCAGAATTTCCACTGCACCCCTTCTCATTTTTCTTGTAGTTTACTACAGTAGCTCAGTAATCTTTAAATATCAAAGTGGGATTGCTTAAATGTTCGCATTTCAGAAAGTAGTGCAGAGAGAGATGGTAGAAAGCAAGCTATGCATTTTGAAAGATTATGAATATTTTGAGTATGAAGCTGCTGAAAACACAAGCCACATCTTCCAAATGGTATTTCATGGTGTGATACAATAAATTATTTTTTTAGCTACAAGGTCCCATGTAGAGAAAGGTGATATATCCACCTTCAAAGAAAATAAATTAAACAAAGTACCATCTGACAATCCAACCAAAAGCAGGAAATTAAATTATTTCATTAACCCACTGGCTCTGTTCGCATATAGCGACAGCAAATCGTGGGCTAATCAACCCACCATTTGCCATGGTGTGTGGGTTAAACAACCCACAGTTAAACTAAGAACTAATCATAGGTTAACCTGTGGGTTGTTTAATAGTGTCTTTGTTTACACATCATGGAATAACCTGTTGAGCTAATTGGGGGTTGCATATTCAAAATGGCGGCAAGCACTCAACCTATTAACCCACAATTTGCTGCCATTACGTGCATACCAAGTTCTTAACTGCCCTTCCTACATGTTATATTCTAAATTAGCCTTATTTGGGCATTTCACTTGTTCTTACTCTCCCCCTCTTGTGTATTCATTATTTTCTAAAGCAAAATGCCGGAATAGGGCATTGATAGGGCACAATACAACATGTAGGACGGGCAGACGGAGTATTAGATGGGGATGTGGCCAACTCAAGACCAGATCCCCACTAAAAAAATGATACTCACTGGGCAGTCCTTAGGCAAGGCACTATCTCTCGGCTTGACCTACCTAACATCATTTCCTCTGCCCAACTTTAAATATTTTGGGCCCAACCTGAGAGTTGTGGGGTTGTTGCTATAATAAAAGATTCAATATGTGCCAATGTGCTACAGAAAGAGATATAAAATGTGGTATGTATAAACTGGTTTCCAGTGGTTGTTTGAAAGGCAAGCACAAACCAGATTTAACAACAAACTATGGTTTGCCTGAACCAGATAGTAAAAGAGGAGCACACAAGCCATGAGTATGAGTAAGTGTGGATAAACCTGTTTTTTTGCAAGCAAACACACATCTACCATACACATTAGGGAGTCAGGACTGGCTGTGGCCATATTTATTTATTATTTATTTATTATATTTATACCCCAGCCTTTTTTCCTGCAAGGAACCCAAGGCGGCTTACATAATCCTCATCCTCTTCACCATTTTATCCTCACAACAACCCTGTGAGGTAGGTTAGGCTGAGAGTCAGTGACTGGCCCAAAGTCACCCAGTGTTGGGTTTACTTGCCATCTGTTGGGTTTACTTGCAGCAGCAAACCCGGGTTTGCTGCTACTGTGTAAAGAGCTTTGGTGCAATTCTGAAAATTTCTGCTCAGATAATAGTTTTGGCGCCAACTGAGAACACAGGAAGTTGCCAAGCCAGACTATTTGTCCACCTAACCCAGTATTGTCTATTCTGGCAGTGGCTCTGCAGAGTCTCAGGAAGAGGTACTTTCACATCACTATCTATCTTAAATATCACTATGGTGAGACATATACCCACTAATATTTGTGGGATCACACACAGGTAAGGGCTTACAGCAGAGGTGCAGAACCTCAGATCCAGGCACAAATCTGGCCTGCCTGGGCTTCCCAGATGGTCTCACCCCTTCCCCCTAATAGTTTGGTGGCTTCCCGGCTTTCCACATTCTAAAAGGTTGAAATGCCTCTCCCAAGGCTTAGCTACTGGTAGTAAGAGCTTTACGCTAAAATATGCTGGTATTTTGGCCTCGCCCCTTTCATCTTTGGTCCCGCCCACAAGAGCTTCTTCAAAATGGAATTTGGCCCTCAGGCTGAAAGAGGTACAGCATCCCTGGCTTACAGCATGCACATCACATGTTTTAAGGTTGGAACAACAATGATCAAAGTTTTAGTCCACTGCAAACTTCAGCCTGCTGCAATTTTCCCATTACAGAGAAACTACTAGATTTTGGTCACTCTAGAATTAAGACCTGCTGCAAGAAATGCTACCCGGGCACCCCAAACTGACTAACATTAAAATGTACTAACTGTTCTTAAGCACTGTAAACCATAAGCATTACTAAACATATTGTAACAAAGTTTACCAGCAGCTTTCATGTCTAATTTCTGTATGGCAGGGAAACTAGAAGCCATTAGGCCCAACGCCCAAGCCTATGAGCTTCTATACTGGCAAATAAGCATTTGGATGAAAGCTGCACAAGTACAACATCATGACTTGCGCCATTTCAGTATAGGATTCCACGCCAATGCAATTGCCCAGCTATCTCAGCAACAGCCACCAGTATGCCAGATGTAGCAGTAGTGCAAAGCAGCGGCACTACACTGAGTTGGAAGATTCGAGTAAACTCCCCTATACAGAAATTCTACATGCATTTATATCCAGCTAGTTAGCACAATGCCCTTAATGATCAGTAGAAACCTTTTGTAATACAACTGAAATTGAGCACTATTTGGCAAGGCTGTTCTGCTGGACTGCCTCATATAATGCCTCTGCAAGCAAGAGAATAAAAGTGCCAACAGCAAACCACATTAAGATAACCTGCTCTGGAATGCCCTACTTGTACTAAGGTTTGGAAGAAAGAACTAACTAAATGATTTCAGAGAGTATACCAGGAATCGCCAGAGAACTCTTGTCTTAGCAGAATGGGGCAAAATGTGCTAGATCTGTTGAGGAAAAGTCAGCCGCCTCCTAAGAAATACTGCCCCAGCCCTTTTTGCCACATACATACTGTACCTAGAGCCAGCAATAAGTAATTAAATGCAACCTTGAAATCTGCAAGCTGGCCACAGTCTATAGAAGGCACTTCCAGAAAAGGCGCTGAAATACCTTGACAATGTGAACGCTGCCGCAGCTACTGTTTTTACTGCACCTGTCAAAGAAGTGAAATACTTCACATCTCGAGGGATACTACTCTGACACCTTCCCTCCAGGACAGGAGCTCTTGGGACCACTTCTCATTTTATATTTGGAAGATCTTGACATGTACATCCATGCCTTAAAAGGGGCCTTCTCCAACTTGGTGCCATCCAGATGTTTTGGGTAACTACTCCCAGCATTCCTGACCATTGGGGCATGTTGGCTGGGGTTGATGCATCTGGAGGACACCGGGTTGGGGAAGGCTGCCTTAAAAGGAGTGAGGTTTAACATGAGAAAGGGTACACTCAGTGGTCTATATTCAGAGACCTGTAGAATGGTCACTGGAGGTTTGTCACACACACACATATCTGCTCTCTGAGCTGCATCCTACATTATGTCATCCGGCTGTCCTGCACATTTATTGGGTTTATCCTATGAGTGCTCAACTCTCATTCAAATACTGTAATATTTTAGGAAAGGTACATCACCAAAGATTATAAATCAACTTCCTCTGGGAAGGGAAAAAGAGGTGTGTGCGCTCCAAAACTGAAAATACTGAACCTAATTATGCTTTAGCTATATTGTATATTTATATTTTTATATTATGGTTTTAATCTTGTATACCGCCTGAATATGTACAAAAATATTTAAAAATTAAAATATTTAAAAATAAAATAAAAAAAGAACATAGCTAGTGCGAATGCAGCAGTCTCCCACAAAAGTCGTTAAATATACACGAATGTCAGATGAAACAACATGTGAACCGGTTCTAAGAAACAGTTCCATGTTGGCCTTCCATACATGCACAAGTAAAGGCATTCATACATGTGACTTGCAAAAGTGACCTGCGAGTTCAAGAGATCTGAACAAGCAAATGGCATGAAACTGGCAGGTCATGATTCTGGTTAGAGAAATTTTAAAAATTCACGGAGCTCCAATAGAAAGTGGCAAACATGCAAAGTTCAGTCTTATTGTGCTATACAACACAGTTCTGATGCTGCCAACTTTGGGGTTACTCACAGTGATTTGTAAACAACTTTTATGTAAATTGGTAGAAACTCTGTAGCATTCAAGAGCATCCCACAGAAGTCAATGCTATAACGAATGTGTTGAATTATTCAACCAGCTTGCATTGGCGTAGTGGTTAGAGTGTTGCACTGGGACTTGGGAGATCCAGGTTCTAGTCCCCACTCAGCCATGAAGCTCACTGCGTGACTTTGGGCCAGTCACTGACTCTCAGCATAACCTACCTCACAGGGATGTTGTGAGGATAAAATGGAGAGGAGGATTATGTAAGCTGCCTTGGGTTCCTTGCAGGAAAAAAGGCAGGATATAAATATAATAATAAATAAAAATAAATAAAATTAAAACATTTGTCCAGATTAAAAAATTCTACTATTCCCCAGTAGAATTTTGGCAACTGTAGAGTAAACATAGTGCATACTGAACGGCACCCTTGTCAAATATTTTTACTATCCAAATCAAGCAGATTAAAACTGTATTTGACTCTACAGCTTAAAAGAAGTCATGCAGTCAGGTACTCAAAATCAAAGAACGCATGAGAGTATCAAGCAACGCATTGGTTCAAAAGAGCAGCCAGAATAAAAATATAAATTGTAGTTCGAATAGTTTGAAGTAATAGCAGACTAACTAAAAAGGACCAAAGGCAAGGATTCAATGGATATCGCACCAAGTGTGTTTACCTAAAGCAGACTGTAAAATACAAGAAAGGCAATATACCTTTTTCACAGCATATGCACAGTCTTCATACCATTTTATTGAGTTTATCTGCAGTTCTTAAATTCTTCCCCAGAAACATGGGACATGAAGAGGAACTGAAATAAGCACTTTCTATCACCAAGGGGGAAAACCACTCTCAGGTGTCTATTTAAATATATTTGACTAATTCACCCACTTTTGACATTAATTTCTTTACTCAGTTTTTTAAATGTGCATTGGGAAGCAGATGGAAAATTACTTTAAAGATGTTCATATTTCTTCTAAATGCAAAACCCCATTGCCTTTAAAAAATATTATGTCATATTGCAATGCAAAAAGAGACAATGAAGATAAGATTCATTGTTATGACTATCCACATAGGATTCATCCCACACAAGTTCACATCATGTGCAAGTATGATTGCCAACTTTTTCTCCAGCAAGTCTCCTGTGCCTTTAACAGCTGGAAAACAAGCAGAAATGCAGCAATACTGATGAGTCTCCCAGTATTCTAGGAATAGTTTCAACTGCTGAATTTCCACCTGTCACACCATTGTTAGAACACAGAGGCTTTGCTGGGGAAAGCGTTGCCAACCTTGGTCCTACATCACTTCGATATAAATATATTCAAAATAGCATATGGACAAGAAAACTGATAAGAGGAAGCCTATCAGAATTCCTACTCTCTATAGACTCAAGCTAGGGGCATACCATCCAACCACAATTACAGAAGAAAATTATTATTTGAAAAAGTTTAAAAGTTAAACTACCATTTTCGTATTACAGCTGACAAGAATTTCATCTGCAGCCTGATCCTATGCAGTGCAAGCTTCACTAAGTTCAGAAGTGTGATTACTCTCAAGGAAGGGTACACAGAATTGCAGTTTTTTACACTCTGCGATAAGAAAAACTAAAGGCACAGTCCTATACATATTTAGAGAGAGAAAAGTCCTACAGCTCCCAGCATCCCTCCAGCCACAGGGTTGTTGTGAGGATAAAATGGAGAGCCTTGGGCTCCTTGGAGGAAAAGTGGGATATAAATGTAACGAACAAACAAACAAAATGATAAATGAGACTTCCTGCAGCATCTAGCAGTGGGGTTTAAATGTTAAACCTATCTCTAAATAAATGAATAAAATGTACCACAGTGTGTCACCGTAGTCTGCAGATTATTTCCAGAGGTCTACATCCCTGAGAGCAAATTTTCCTGAGAGCACAATCAAAAGGTTAGCACATAAATGGGACTATCTTTCCTTTTCTTTTTTAATGCGCAGGAGCCTGTTAAATTATCTTTAAAGTCACGTTTTTTCTCCAAACCAGTCTGTCTCCCTATCACATGTTCCTTTCCTGTACTTGCCAGAGGACAAAGTAATACCTGACATGAAGGCAGCTTTCCAATAACTACCCATCTGTCAAAGTGTATGTGGGAAATGAAACCAAATTGCAGGCCCAAAGGGAAAGAGATATAGATATATAGATAGATACGGCATTACAGAGTTTAATTGATGGGAAGAGAAGTTGCCAAAGAGAATTAGATCTGTTGACATGAGAAATACACCCAGGAAAATAATTCTTACATAAGCATGTGCTTACGTACAACTGGGCCTCTCCACTTTCCTCTTTCACACCGGGTTCACACACAGAGGATGAGATTTCTACGGGTAAAACGCTTGCAATGGCTGACCATAAGCAAAGGTCTGACAACTATTACAAGGTTGATTGGGGCTTTTCTTTCCACTCTACGAGTTCCAGATCTAGATGCTTAGGGGCTGCTGGATTATATACCTCTTCACTCTTATTTTGAGAAAGACCAGAATGTAAACAGACCGAAGCCACTGAAGAAGCAGAGGACCACAAGTGAACATAACTACCAAACCCAGAACCAGGGTCACCATGACCACTTCCTCAACTCCTCCCCGGGGTATATGATCTAAGCTCCCATTGCAAGAGTCCAACATGTTCTTTGGAAATGGGATTCCCTCCAACTAACCACCCCCATCCCACTTCCTTCTAAAGTCAGGAATCTCCCCCCACTCCACCGCCTGCTACTGATTGCAATTCAAGAATTTCCATTAATCTACAACATCTCTGCTGCAGAACCCCTTCCTCTCCCGCCCGCCCCCTTTCGGCCCCCGGTGAGCTCAGCTGCGTTTGAACTCTAGTAACCCCTGCGAAGCTAGCTGCCAGCCCAAAGAAGCCGCCGTAGCTGAGCGCTGCAGGAAAGGACAGAGGGGACTATCCAGCACAGATCTATGTTCCAGCCGGAGAAGCGGGGGAGGGGGTTTCCCAACTCCTTACGGGTGGGCTGAATTAAGGGGCAAAACATTCCAATCCAAGGGCGGCGGGGTGAAAAGAATTTCACTGGGCCGCTGGAAAGATGCAGGCAGAGACCACCCATTTTAGCAGTTAAGCCAGGAGTTTGGGTGGGAAAGGAGAGGGAGTTGGATAAGGACCTTGCTGGAGGGAGGAGGCGGGGTTAGGATTGAAGATCCTCCAGAAGGGGAGCGGGGCGACGGGGGGGGGGGGCGTCAGCTACCTTAGCAGGCAACGGGGCGATGCGGGGGCGGGGATTTTGAAAGATCCGTGGTGGCAGAGGCGGGGGGAAATACTGGAAAGGACCCGGGAGTGGGGGCAGAGAGACCACAGAAAAAGGAGCCACGGGGGGGGGGGGGCTTGGAAGGATCTAGAGCTAAAGAAAGAGGGTGGCATGCATGCGGTTTCCAAAAGGGCGCGGGGTGGCTCTGGAGGGTTTTCCCATCACCTGGGCCGTGCGATCCGTCTCCACCCCAGCCGGGGGGTTTCTGATTGTTTCGCTCGCTCCTTCCTCCTCCTCCTCCTCCTCTTCGCGTCTCCTAGAGCAGCTGCCGCTGTTCCGCGCCTGGCCTGCACTGGCGTCGCGGCGACCGTTCGGCCTGCCCAGGCAGCATCGTGGTGGTGGTGGTGACGATAGTGGTGGTGGCCCCCCTAAGGCTCCAAGCGCCGGCCCCCAGCGAGCTCCCGTTCCCCATTAACGGGCAACCATGGCCTCTCCGCGTTGCTGTGCTTTGCGCCGCTTGCGAGCTCGAAGAACAGCGAGCCGCCTCCGCCCCCTAGCCCTGCCGGCGGACAGCGCATGCGCCCGGCGCCAACGAGACAAAGTAGCTGGCTCTGCCGTGGCTGGGGAAACGGCGGCTGGGTTGGGGGGGGGGGGGGGAGAGTGTGCAACTGGCTCGCCCTCTCCTGGGGAGCTCGGTGCTTACAGATCCCTTTCCCGCACCGAGCGTTTCGGAGGGTCATCCGTGCGCCCGCCCCATACTGAAGCAGAGCAGCAGCAGCAGCAGCAGCAGCACTAGCACTCCTCCTGAGAACGGTCTGCAGCCATCCTCCGGCGAAACCCTTTCCTCACTGGGTTATAAAGCTGGGAGAAAGACGTATTTTCCCGTTGTCGAGGCACCCCTCCTTCCTTTTTCGACAGATTCAACCCCTCCCCAATTTCCTTGGGCTAACTGCGAGCCTGATTCTATCCAGGCTTACTCGGAAGTCAGACCCGCTGCATGCAATGGTGCTTACCTCCCAAGTGAACGGGAATTGTCTAGCTAGCCTTAGAAGCCGGAGCGTACGCGTGTCTACTCAGAAGCAAGCCCTGCCCCACTCATGGGTTCAAATGGTACTGGCTCCTTGTCAGTGCCGCTGAAATTCGTGGGGCTTCGTTGTGGGGAAATAGAGGATTATGCTGCACGTTGCGTTTTTATTTCTGTGCGTGGTAGAAGCGAATCCTCGGTCACGCCTACCGCCGATCCGGGCGAGGAAGCCCTGTCCTTTCCTCTCCGTGCATACAGAACGCACGAGTACGTGCAGTGCCGATCTACGCTTTATATTTTTCCGAGGCGGCTAGCCTTCGTGTTGACTAAAATGCAGCATGTGTTCAGCCACTCACATGAAAATATGTACATATTTACGTGGGAACAGCTCTTATAATGAAGTCCCATTAATTTCAGAAGTCCCAAATAAGAGCAGTTTGGGATGAAAAACTCACCAAACTGTAAAGGAGCAGCAGGTCTGATCTGAATAGAGGACAAACGAATGTTTCCAGTTCTCGGAGGCCTAATCTTGGCCTGTTTGTTTGAATCGGTTCTGAGGATCCAAAGTCAAGAGTGACTGAAGTAGGTTTATTATTAATAACCAGTTTTGGCAACTACCGGAGAAGAACTAGTTTGGCAGTACAATTCTAGACGTGTTTTAGAACCACTTCTAAATTCTGAGTTCAATGGGATTTACTCCCAAGTGTTTATAACATCCTTCCCCAACCTGGCCACTGGCACCCTCCAGTTGTGTTGGACTGCAACTCCCATCACCCCAGCTTCCTGGGGATGATGGGGGTTGTAGTCCGATACATCTGGAGGGCGCCAGCCACCAGGTTGGGGAAGGCTGGTGTATAGGATTGCAACCTTAGACAGGCGATGGCAGATACCAGGCTTTACTGGGTACGTGGGGGGAAATAGGGTTTTAATCAATCCTATATGTGTTGTCAGGGAACACATTGTGCAACAGTTACATGTTACATGAAACTCACTGGGTGACTTTGGGCCAGTCTCTGACTCTCAGCCTAACCTACCTCACAGGGATTGTTGTGAGGATAAAATGGAGAGGAGGAGGAGGAGGACTATGTAAGCCACCTTGGGTTCCTTGCAGGAAAAAGGGTGGGGTATAAATATAATAAATAAATAAATGTCTGCAGGGCTGCTGAGGACAGCTGCAGGGTTAAGCAGTTTGTGAAGAAGCCTGGACAAAGCCTCTTAAGACATAGAAACTGGCTGCTTTACCTGTCCCAGTAGAACTTTTCTCCTTTTACATACTTTGAGGATGTGGGTTTTAAGTTATTTGTACCTTTCTCTTTTAGTGCTTCAAATGCAAACCATATGATTATGGATTATGTAAGCCGCCTTGGGTTCCTTGCAGGAAAAAAGGCGGGGTATAAATCTAAATAAATAAAAATAAATATGCAGATCAGAAATTTGGTTGCTGTGTTTTAATTTATGTGAAGTATTCCAAACCCTTTTGCTATGTAATGCTAAATATTACCATTATTATTGTTATTATTATTATTATCAATGCCACAGAATATAAGATTTAATGTCAGCATTTCAGAATTATTACTGGACTCCACTAGCAAACAACATTAACATCATCAACATCACATTCCTGCTCCAGCTGGACTAGTTTTCTTTTCTGCCTTGTCTTAAATGTACAGTGTTTAATGTCTCCATGGCATTTTATAAATGTTGTGAGCTGTTTTGAGGAACCCAGTCAAAACGCAGGATATGTATCATCAAGATAAATAAATGCATACTCTGGTGTATCATTATTTGTCATTTTTGCACATTAAACATGGCAACCCCCCAAAATGTCCCCCTTCCCTAAAATGAATGGTAGAAAGATCACAGAAATTGAGTACATAGGGCAGTATGAATGCATATGTTATGTTGTACACATGGTGAATTCATATATGTTAACTGGTGCCCTGTTGTATATACTGTATTTCTGCACAGCTGGCAATGTGAACTGCTCGAGTGATACCTTAAATCAGCTTTCCCCAACATGGTGCCCTTCAGATGTGTTGGACTACAATTCCCATCATCCCTAGCCAGCATGGCCAAGCTGCCTTAAATTGTATCTTGGGCAGCTTGTCCTTTGCTAAACTGCAGCACAAGCAGAGACTTCTGCAATGACAGCTTTCAGGACATCCTGTAGTAGGATACTCCATTTTATCCTACTGCGTCCTACTTTGCTACTGCAGAGACTTCTGCAAAGACAGCTTTCATGGCATCCTATGTGAGACAGGCAGGAATCAGGTGGAGTTGGACTGCTCTGGTTCTGAGGCATTATGTAGTTTTTTTTTGGGGGGGGGGGGTTAATTAAAAAAAGATACAAGTTCCTAGCCCCTGTAGTCCTTTGGTTCCAGGGAATACTGATGTTTTCCTTCAGATCACATGTCCTTTGCAGAGAATTGCACACCAACTGCAATTTGATGTTGCTGGTCAAACTGAGTTCTTCCCCATCTCCATTTGCTACTGGAGATGGGGAAGAACTATTTGTGTAATATAGCTCCTCGACTGACATGGCTACCTATTGGGAGGTGTCCAAGACATCATTGTTGATTGCTCACAAACTCACCCCCATATTTTTTAAAAATTATGATTACATTTATAGCCCACCTTTTTCACTCTTGCAAGGAACCCAAGGCGGCTGACATGGCCCTCCTCCTCTCCATTTTATTCTCACAACAACCCTGTAAGGTAGGTTAGGGTGAGAGTCCGAATTTTCTTCTTCTTTATACTGCAGTTTTTCTTTGAAGGATATGTTTTTTCACACACACTCAGCACTGGAATGCATATCTCCCATTTGTATTTGTTGCTCTTGAAAGGAGTGGACAGACTTCCCCTTTCCCCAAAATACTACAGCCCTGCAGTGAAAACTCTCCCGCCCCCTTCCTCTCCATTATGCTTGAATAGTATTGCTGCAGGTTTGAGGCTAGTGCAAGGGTACTGTGAAGAAGTCACTCCTAAAAAATATTTCTGTATACCATCCCTTAAAGTCAAGTGAAATCTGCTTGCAAAAATGAGCCTGCATTACAAGCGTTACGACACAGCACAGTCTGAATATGTGAGCAAAATTGCCTGTGACTGCACGAAGCAAAGCACTAAAAAAAAAACCCACTGCCAGCCAGCAGGCTCCAGCTATTCTGAGGAGGACCCTGTGACGGTTTCCTTCCTCATGGCAACTTCACACACATCATTTTACACACACACCCCTGGAAGTACACTGGAATAGGGAAAAAACCTACACCTCAAAATTGTGTGTGGGGCTCCACTGATGCCCAAGCAGCACTTTGGAGCGGCCATCACTGGTTCCTTACCTTTGCTTAATTATTATTATTTTGGGTGGCACAAATGTGTGCAATTTCATTTGTAATTATTTAAAAAATGTGTTTATTTATTTTTTCTGATCCTTCGCAGGTGCACAGGTGTGTATCTATGGCTGCCCGAAATGTGGAGTCTTACCTGGCCAATGTCCTGGTAAGTGTCTGTTGTCAAAGTGCAGTAGGTATCATCCATGGATACTGACCAAGCGAGGCTGCATATAGGTCGCTTTGAGCACATTTGACAGCTGTCAGTTGGTAAGCTGTCAATTGAAAAGCAAAATGACGACAAAGGGTTTTTCTCCCCCCCCCCAAAAAAGGGGGTGGTGAGTATATCTCCCCCTTTCAGGTGTGATCCCCTAGTTTTTTAGTATTGCCTTCACTATTCTTGGTTCCCCTCCATCTTTTCCACACTTCCCCCAGCCACTAGGTTTTCTGGAAAGGGGAGATCTACATCCCACACCCTTTTTGCAAACAATTTCTTTTGGCAGCTGTGAAATTAAAGGGTTCTTTTTTTTAAACCTATCTAGCAAATTTGAGTTGTTTTTTGTTTTTGTTTTTTTTGGACAGGAAGATATATTAAACTTTCATGGCTCTGCCAACTTGCCTGCTTCCAGAAATGAGCATTTCCGCTCATTTCAGGGTTTCCCCTAGAAAGTGGTACATCTCCCTTGCGTAAGCGATGGGTCCTGCTTGCGCAACAGAGTTGGCGGGGACCCACCACTTGCACAATGGAATCAGCAGAGCAGAAAAGAATTGGCATAAGCACCCTGTCGGCTACTGCCCTTAAGAGTTTTACAATTGTTTTAAATATTGCTGAATTTGCCTGTTCATTGTCTTGAGTTCCTTCTCAGAGAAATAGGTGGGATCTACAGTTTTTAAAATAAAAGAAATAAAATACACTTGTACAATTAATTGACCAAGATTTTTTATTGGGTGACAGACCTAGTATTTTCCCATGCAAAACTGGGGCCCTTGTGAGTGTTTCAGCTCCATAATAAAGATGTATTGATTTTTAAAAAATTAGACCCTGCTTTTCAGCACCCAAAATGTGGCTGATGCCATCCCAAGAGCCTCCCTATTGATGCCGTCCAGTAGAAAGGCATTCACAGTTGCAGAATATATTGTTTTAAGTTTGGTGGATTGGTTTGGATATCCTCACAAGAACCTTCCAACTCAGGTTCTTGACTCTTAAAGTTTCTGTGAATGCGTTTTCTATCAATGTATTTTGCCTGAGGCATACCTCAGGTGAGAGCCTTGGACTGGCTAATAATCCTGTCAAAGTGCCCACTACCTTCCTTTTGTTAAGGAGATTAGCTTTTTAAAAGGCTAAGGAAAGGGCCAGAGAGACTCCTTTTACAAAGAAACACTTTACAAAGAGAGTCTTTCTTCTTCCACCTCCCCTCTTTCTTTCCTGGAGATGAGGTCATCAAGCTGTGTGTCTAGTTTTTGAGAAAATACTCAGACAGAGAGGCTGAGTTTTGGACTCTGGACTCAATATCAGGCAGCTTCCTATATTCCTAATGTTGAAAGCCACCACCTTATGTCCAACTCATATATTTGTAAACAAATGCAAATTTTACAAAATGCCATAAGCCTCTTGTGACCTCCTTCCAAAGGAAACTGATGCCTGGGTGAGCGCTGAACCCCTGAAACCTCACTATGTCAGAAGTGGGGCATGTGCACATAACTATGTGCATCCTGGCATGACCAGAGTATTATATACAAGAGCTGCAATGTTCAAGTGTAAAATCTCTGTCTCCTCTACATTTCTTTTCCTTATGAGTGAAGCTATGCTTGACATTCTTACCACACCTTGGATTAAAATATGGCTGCAGTGCAAGGGAGGGTTGGGGGGCAGAGCAAATTATTTTAGGGACCATCTGAATTCAGTCTGTGTAGCTGTGTTAGCATAACCTCTTTCAGACAGACATCAACCGTTCTGGCCACCCACAATTCTAGACATTTGGCCACAGGGGGTATTCTTGCGCTTCCCCACTTCCCATGCCCTCTGCATGCTTGATGTCATATTTGTATGGTTTTCCAAGTTATTATAACAAATCATATTTCCATTTCTGGCAAGAAGGCAAATTAATATCCCCCAGCCTCCGACATGTTGGATGGGATTTCTTTCTGGAAAATGTTTTCGTTAAGAGATGCATAAATCCTCCAATAGGGAAACGAGGCGGACAGATTTACAGTCTTGCATAGTTTCAGAGGAATCATTTCTTTGTCAAGCATTTCAAAGGCCTCCTGTAAGTCTCATATGTTGTTGCTACAGGGCCTGCCGTTATAATTTATCCCATTATTAACACAGCTTTATATAAATTGCATTTCTCAACTTTCAGCAATCAACCAAGAAAGAGTCACTTGTCTCAGAAACAAAAGCTCCGTTGAGGTCTGGAGAATAAAAGCTTGCAGTAGCAGAGGAATCTCATTAAAACTTTCAAAAGCTTTCAAAAGAACTGAGAGATAATGTGGAGGCCTGATGACAAGGGGCTGGACAAAAGCCATCACCTTAAATTAGTGACAAAGGAAATTTCTCTGAGTGGATTTTGAGGGCACCAGGCAAAAAGGTTGTGGAAGGAAGCACAACAGATCCAAAAAGTGGATATAGAGGACAGTATCCAAGGCTGTCACTCTGCTTATGCCAATAACACCTGTGTTAGTGACAACTAGTGCAATGCCAAATGCATATGCTAGTGCAACAGGTTTTCATTGCATTAGCATATGCTATTGCCATTACACTAGAGCTATGCCAATGCATAAGTGGAGCAGCAGCCTTGGGTACTGCTTAGAGTCTTCATGGAGCAGGGGGTAGGACTCGATGGCCTTGTAGGCCCCTTCCCAACTCTATGATCTATGAATCTATGGATATCAACTGGGCACTTCAAACATAGAGGCTGGGATCCAAAGGACTAATTTAGATTACTGCTTACCCCATGGAGAGAAAATTTTAACAGTAGACACTCTTGAACTCCTATCTACAGTTTACACCCAAGTTTGAATAATCATACACTGCGTAGAGTTAGAACCTCTCTGGGTCAGAAAAGGTTTTCTCCTTTCTGCTTCACTTGCCTTTGTGGAACAGAATTCTCCTCTAGCAGAAAGAATGCTTAAAAGTGTGAGATTTCTGCACTGTGCTTTCCATTTTCCATAGTTATTTAAAACACAACACAAATCCCGATTAGCAAACACAGGCTGCCATCCTCTGCACAATTACTTGGGACTAGTAGGCATCAATGAACACTAACAGCCCCATTCTATCTGGGTGCCTGTAACCCTCCAAACTCGGAGGATTATGGGCATCCAATTGAAGACGGGGAGGAGCGTGATGGATAGGATTGCTGCCATGCTCCCCTCACCCTCAAAAACATTTAGACAGCCGAGTTTGGGCGTCTAAATGTTCTACCCCTCCTTGTGAGGAGGAGAGGCTGAGACACCACCTGGATTCAGCGGAAGACAGCGGTACCTTGCTCCTCCGCTCCCTCCCCTGGGAACACCCCCCCCCCCAGAACTGAAGACAGTCTTCCATCTTAGGTTCCCAGCTGGCGTGGAAAGAACTGCGCTGGCTGCGAGGTGGGGGGGGGAGGGTGCTCCTCCCCATAGGACTCCCTGCTGTGACCTTGGAAGGGCTTTCTGAGGTCGCAGCAGGGAGTCTGACTTATCCTATGGTCCCCCAGGCAAGGTTGGAGGCCAAATGATTGCCCCCTTACTTCTGAGCAGTGCTGTAGTGGTAAATTTTGAAGTACAGGAGCTCATAATGTCAGTCCCTGTAGTCACACTCCCAATGAGAATCTATAATCACACACGCTAGGTGAGTGGTGCTTTTCTATTATAATATTCAAAAGTATTATAATATTTATAATATTAAAAACTCCACTATAAAGCAGAGACGTCTAAAACAAACAAATAAATCTTCACAATTAAGTTTATGGGGCATGACTACAATTGTATGCATAGTTACCTGGGAGTAAGCACCATTGAACTCCGTGGTGCTTACTTCTGACTGCGTAGGTTCAACTTGAGACACAGACTGAGTTTTAACAAAAGGTCTTTAACCAGCTGAAATGCAACCTTTAGCTTTTAATCAGAAATTCAAATAATCTTGCAAAGAAATATTGCCGATTAAACTACTAGCTGAAGTAGGAACCCCACAAAAAAAGGAAAGACTATTCAGCCTCTGCTTGATTATTTTCCTCATTCTCTGATGTCCTCGATGCTAATCTGTCACAAACAAATTTGAAAGCCTCATTATCACCTCATTCTAGTGCTGTGCCAAAAATTTCTCCCACATATTTTTCAACCATTCTCATTCAATTTGGTAGAAAAGAAATTGCTTTCGAAAAGAAATTCAAAGGAGAAGAAATTTTGAAGAAACTCTCATGGGTTTGAGTCAGGGTTCTTGTACAGACAGCTTACTTTACTTATGAGGTGGCTAAGGAGTGTGTGCGAGTGTCCTGTCTTTCATTGTACAATCATCTCTCTGGCAGCGGGCAGCCTCCTTGGCTTCCCACACTTCCTGCCCGGGGGAAGACATCATGAGGTACCGGTAATTCCTCCCACAGGGCTTTTTCAGATCAGGAAGTGCAGGCAGCCTGGGAGGCTGCAGAGCAATGAAGAGAGTGTAATAGAAAGAAAAAACACCCAGTATCCTCAGCCACCTCACAGTAATTGGGTAAGGTCAAAAACACCACCAAAAGAAATGCAAAATAAATTGTAAAATGCCCTGAGAATGAGGCAGAAAAATGGAGGCCTCTTTCATGGGGGAAGAACACTTTCAGGAAATTGGAGATGAGATATTGGCACAGTAATGGCTTACCCCTAACCTCTTCCACAGAGCTGAATGCAGCACTGCCCCCCCCGCCCCCCTGCTACAGGGCTTGCAGGGAAGGAGTGGTATTATCAGCATCTGCATTAGAGAGAGGATGTATCCACCCCTCAGAAATTTAACATTTGGAAGGTCCGGGGGAAGGTGCGGAACCCTGAAGAATGACAACTTGAGCTGAAGCAATATTTCTCAGCAGACATTTTTTCTCAGAAAAGTCCTGAGATTTTTCTTTTCTTACCCCATCCCACCCCAAAATAAAAGGCCACTTTGAGAATTCTCTTCTCCGTTATTTTTTGAGGTGGCTGCATTCCCTCTGCCCCCGCTGAATGCCCTGGAATGATGCTAGGAATGGGGTATTGTGGAGGATGCAAAATGGGGGCCAGGCTGCCTGCACAGTTGATGCGGTTCCCATTTGCAGTGGCAGTGCACAAGAAACAAACAAAACACCCTTAGGAAAAAAGAAAGAAGCTGTGCTCCAGCCCTTTCCGATGGTGAGCCCTGCCTGTGAGAACTTGTTGGAGAATTTCTCCTCCCTCTGGAGAAATAATGCCCCCCCCCTCCAATTTCTCTGTCCACAGATATTTTGAGAGGCCATTTGCACACAGACAGCTCTACCTCATGCACTTGTCAGAGCAAGGATGGTCCATCAGGCACCCTGGCACTCTAGCACATGACATGTTGCTCCTGCTCTGAAAAAGTCCCTGAGCAGCCCTCCCCTGCATTTTCCCTCCACTGCATCACAGCTTCTGAGTAACCATGCATAGGCTTGCCCTGAAGATGACTCCTATGCAGATTTTATGTAACACCCTTTAACCACACAATTGTATACACAATTATGCAGGTTAAAGGGTGGAATATATGCCTGTTCTTTCAATGCATGTTAATGTAGGGAGTGGAGTCTGTGTTGATGATAGTCAGCACAGAGCCAGCATGCGAATGAATCCAGATTAAGATAGATTAAAAGTGTATGATCTTGTCTAGTCAGTCTGAGATATCTTCCCATTCCCAAGGCTATAAGAGAGTATGTATAGTGCTTTAGAAAATAAAAGCCAGCTACATAGACTGAGCACTTAGGTGTTCAGGAATATATCAGTTCTGCTTTGTCTGTTTTTTGCTAGAAACACAAGATCCAGGAAACAGAGTCAGGTGCAAAATGCATACACTCAAAATTAAAGAACGTGGTGCCTCTTAGCACATTCTGAGCCTAGGGATTTGTTTTTTAGGACCAGAACTTAACTGGGTTCAGAGTCCTTTCACACAAAAGTCCACTCCTGTTTACCTAAGCTTCCATCATGTCAGCAGCCTAATTTAGTGTGTGTGTGTGTGTGTGTGTGTGTGTGTGAGAGAGAGAGAGAGAGGGGGGGGATCATTTTGTTGCTGCTATTATTAAACACTTGGGAGTCAAAAATCATAGAATACTAGAGTTGGAAGGGGCTTATAAATCCATCAAGTCCAATCCCCTGCTCAATGCACAGCCCAGGCAGTCACCCATCCAAGCCCAGCTCATACCTGCTTAGCTTCAGCATGTGGCCTGCATGATGTGCTCTCTCGACACCACCTGCAGGTCGTTGCCAATCAATCCTTGCCAATCAACTGTAAATCGCCCAAGAGATCTACCGGTAGATCCCAATCTGACTTCTGACTTCAGCGGGCCTACCAAAAGATGCTTAGGGTGCAATCCTATGCATGCTTAGAGGGGGGAAAGTCCTACAACTCCCAGCATTCCCTAGTCCAGCCATGCATAGGATTGGCACCCTTAGAAAAGTGTGCTGGGGGCAGAGGGTGCTGGAATTAAGCTAGCAAACATACAGAAATAGACCATCTTTCCCCACTGCTTCAAGCATACCATCAAGCATGGCATCTTAGGAGAGAAGGAAGGAAAGGTGGGGCGAAAGGGTGCTGTGGGGGAGAGGATGTTTGGGGGTTTCTCCCTCTAAAAGGTCCCTTCATTTCCTAAACTGGCAAACTAGGAAGAGGATAATACTAAATACAGTCATGCCTTGGATTACAAGTAACTTGGTTTGCAAGCATTTTGCAAGACAAGCAAATTTTTAAATATTTAAAATTTTTTGACTTGATATAGAAGTGACGTCTTGCAATACAAGTACTGTAGTACGGCTTAAATTAAAAATCTCTGTACAAATTTTTTTGGGGGGGATTTTGTTTTGATATACGAGTGTTTTGGATTACAAGCACGTTTCCAGAACGAATTATGCTCTCAACCCAAGGCATGACTGTACTCGCTCAGAAGTGCTAGGTTACTACAGAGCTAGCGGAAAGGAATAGCTCAGTGGTAGAGCCCTTGCTTTGCATGCAGAAGGTGCCAGGTTCAGTCCCCAGCAACTCCAGGTAGGACTGGGAAAAACTCCTGACCTGACTGAAACCCTGGAGAGCTGTTGCCAGTCATTGTAGACATGATTGAACTAGATAGGCCAGTGGATGGACTCAATATGAGACAGCTTCCTTGATGGTGGAAGGGTTATTGTTTGTTATACATGGGAGACCATTAAAATCAGGGCCGGCACTACCGTTAGGCAAACTAGGTGGTTGCCTAGGGCGCGTGGCTGAAGAGGGCGCAGAAACGCTGTGCTCCTCTTCGCTGCCGCTGCGCCGCCCCTGACAGGCCTCCGCCTCCCCGCCTGCCCCCGCCGCCGCGCCTCCCCGCCCACCCACCCCCCCGCCGCCGCGCCTCCCCCCGCCCGTTGCCACCGCCACCCCCCGACCCCCCCGCCACCTACCTTCTCTGCGTCGCGTCGCGTCGCTTCCGGAGCTCCGCCCGCGTTGTTTTGGCGGGAGGAACCAGGGCAACAGGGCTTAAACAGCCCTGTTGCCCTGGTTTCCCTGGCAAAAAACAGAGCGCGGGGGTGCCGTCACGTCACTTCCTCCTCCTCCTCCTCCTCCTCCTCCTCGGAGGCAGCAGCCAGGGCGGGGGGGAAGGTAGGTTGGTGGTGGTGGCGGCACGGGGGGGGGGTTGCAGAGCAGGGCTGTTTTGCTCTGGAGCCCCCCCCACGGCACGAGAGGGGGGGCGCTAAATTTCATTTCGCCTAGGGCGCCAAACTGCCCTGCACCGGTCCTGATTAAAACATGCAATTCCTCACCTGTAGTCTCTGGTGGTACCATCCAGAATTCTTCCCACGCCACCTCCCCCTGTCCTGTGTAGTATGTAGCTGAGCTCTGAGGAACCATGAATACTATTTACAGAGACACCTATGTTTTTCACTACATGAAGCTCTACAAAGTGATTTCTGGATCTTCGATTAGACAAACATTCTTCTGAAGTCTTCTGATAGCTTTTAAAAGTGGAATTTTGAGAAAGACTTGCATGTGCATGAAGATCTTCTGCTGAGGCCTTTCTCCAAGTGCAGTCTTGATCAGAGAGATGCATTACTCAACGGAGAGAGGTTTTTTCAGAAGTACCGGTAGTACCTCAATAATGGAATGCCCTTCCTAAAGGGGCTTGCCTGGCATCTACATTGCAAACATATTGGTCCAGGTAAAAACGTTTTTATTTAAATTGTTGACATTTTTAGCTCTGCTTTTAAATATTGTATTTGTTGTTTTATTCTTGTATTTCATTTTGATTGTATATTGCCCTGAAATCCAAACTGGATGAAGGGTGGTATATCAATGTTTTAAATATAATAATAATAATAATAATAATAATAATAATAATAATAATAATAATAGAATCATAGAATCATAGAATCATAGAAAAGTAGAGTTGGAAGGGGCCTACAAGGCCATCGAGTCCAACCCCCTGCTCAATGCAGGAATCTAGGTCAAAGCATCTCTGACAGATGTCTGTCCAGCTGCACCTTGAATGCCTCCAGAGTGGGAGAGCCCACCGACCTCCCTAGGTAGTTGATTCCATTGTCTTATTGCTCTGACAGTCAGGAAATAATAATAGAGGATGTGTGTCTGTCTGTTCATCTATCTGTCAGTGCCATAGACATAGTGCCAAGGTGGTGAAACCTAGACATCTGAAACGTGGCATGTATACTAAAGGGCCTCTAGGGTATGTTTTGTTTTAAAAATGCATCAGGGTGCAATCCTATCACAATGGCCATAAGCCCCTGAACTCAGAGGCTTATGGTCATCCAATGCAGAGTGGGAGGTGCAGCGGCAGCGATCTCTGCCTCCCCTGGAGCGTCTTGGAGGGGGAGGGAAGGAGGCTGGAGGGGCACCAGGCTAGCTCATACCCTGTCCTCGCCAGCCTCCTCCCCCCCCCCCTGAAATGCCCCCTTCTCCCCGTTGCTGGGGTTACTTTCCCCACCTCGGACAGCAGCCGGTGCAGTTATTTCTGTGCTGGCTGCAAGGGGGCAGGGGATCATAGAATCATAGAATCGTAGAGTTGGAAGGGGCCTGTAAGGCCATCGAGTCCAACCCGCTGCTCAATGCAGGAGAACAGATGTGGGCAGCCCAGGCAGTCACCCATCCAAGCACTGACCCGACTCATACCTGCTTAGCTTCAGCATGTGGCCTGCATTATGTGCTCTCGACGCCACAGAGCTCTGATTCCCAGCTCCAAGGTCAGAGCGCTGTCTTCAACCTCAGATCTGGGAAAATAAACTATCCTATGGCCCCTCAGATGACAGGCCTGTGGCTCACGCTGGCTCGGCTTGTCTGAGTGTGGAAAGCTAACCAGGGTCAAGCCTGGTTATTACTTGGATGGGAGACCCCTCCTCTAGTTTCCTGCATTGAGCAGGGGGTTGGACTCGACAGCCTTGTAGGCTCCTTCCAACTCTATGATCTATGAAATCTATGAAATCTATGTCTACGAACCAGGATTGATTTTTATTCATTTTAATGTGTCCATGTGGTTGAAGCCTGCAGTAGCATCTTCAGCCACAAGGGGCAGACTTCCCTAACCAGCACATGGTTTTGCAGTCCAGGCAGTTTGAAGGCAGGGGATATTAGTAGGCTGAGGGGTTCAATTCTATTCCTGCCTCCTCTCCCTGCTGTGGGGCAGCCCCCCTCAGGGGGATGGAGTGGACAGGCCTCTCCCTCAGGGGGCCATAGGGGTGCACCATGGCAGGGGACATGCCTAGGGGTGCCAGCAGCCGGCATGGCTTTGCTCAGACAGGGTGGGCCCGGATGTGTCCAACTCTGCCAGCTGTGTAGGTTTGCTTGAAGGCTTCTCTGTATCAAACTCAGGGCTAGTCCAACCCGTGCGAAGACGGCTCCATTCACTTGTAAGAAAATGACTACCAAGACAGAGGCTACCCAAACTAATTAACACCACAATCCTATATCTGTCTACTCAGAAGTCAGTTCCATTGAGTTCAGATGGGCTTACTGTTTGGTAAAGAGGCATAGGATTGCAGCCTAAAAGCACATTTTCAGACAGAGGAAATGGGAAAGAGGCCTTGGGGGGATAACATTCCTATTCCAAGTTTTATCTGAGGGTGTGACTTATTACATGCAGATGGCTGGAACGGCTCCAGCATTCCTGGCAATTGCCTCACTGGAAGATAACTGTACTGTATAGCATAAGTGTGAACTGTATAAAGGGGAAAATACTGAGATGGGCTTGTGTATGGCATTTCTTTTTTGTTTGCTCGCTTGCCCTGCTCTGCTTTGAATTTTTGCAGTGGTTTTCTCCAGAGAGAGAATCACATAGACAGATATGTACAGCAATAGCCTTTCTTTTCAAGTGTTATAGTTTGGATCCAAAGTAAGAACATACAAATTGCCTTCCTAGATTGGATGAACCTTGGTTCATCTTCTAGTCTAGCATTCTGTTTACATCAGTGGCCTGCAAAATTTCTCTAGAACAGTGTTCTCCAACCTTGGGTCCCCAGATGTTTTTGGCCTACAACTCCCAGCATGCCCCAGCTAGCATAGCTGGCTGGGGCATGCTGGGAGTTGTAGGCCAAAAGCATCTGGGGACCCAAGGTTGGAGAACACTGCTCTAGAAGGTCACCAGCAGGGAGATGGCCAGTCCCAATTGTTTATGCTCAGCTCTGGTACTCAGTGGTACGCTGCCTCTGAACACAGAGGTTCCATATAGCCAATAGCCGCTGGTAGACTTACCTGTAAATTCAGCTAAGCTAGTGGCCATCACCACATCTTGTAGTAAGTGAATTCCTGACATTAATTGTGCATTGTGTGAAGTTTTTTTCTGTCCTGAAACTACTGCAAATCAACTTGGGTATTACAGGAAAGGGAGAAAAATGTATCTCTAACCAAGCTTTCTATACCAGGGGTCCCCGACCCTTTTTGGACCTATGGGCACGTTTGGGAATTTGAGAAACGGCTGCGGGTACCACCACAAAATGGTTCCCATGGAGGATGTGGCTAGTCACATCATGGCTGCCTTGGGGGCCTGGCTAGTCAAAAGTGAGCTAAAGAGGTGGTGGGAGGAGAGAAATAGCGAGGCTAGAGGCTGGGGGGGAGGGGAAATAGCAAGGCAAAGGAATAGAGGGCAGAGAAAGAGCAAGGTTAGAAGCTAGAAAGGGAGAGAAAGAAGACTACCCTAACATTTTACAAGGTTTATGTTTAAACATGTTTTTTTTATAGGGGCAGGGAGCGGAGAGCTTCATGGGTGTCGTTGGAGGTCCCTGCAGGCGCCATGTTGGGGAACCCTGCTCTACACTATTCATATATAGTGCCTTTTCTTTGGCAGCCCCCAATTTATGGAACTCTCTCCCCAGTGACCTCTGCCATTCCCCTTCCTTGATTAGCTTCCGCCGTGCATTAAAAATGTGGCTTTTCAGGCAGGAATAAGGGGTGGGTTAGGATTTTTCAGTTTTGTACTGTTTTTAATTGTGTTTTATACTGTGTGTGTCTGTGTGTGTGTCCCCCCCCCCTATTTTATTGGACTGTACATCGCTCAGAGTGGCCGGATGTCTGGCCAGATGGGCGACTCATAAATATAATAAATAAATAAATTGCTCCTGTATTTTAAATCTTTGCATTACTGCTAGGTTTTATTTTGTTTTTACTTTTATTTTATACTGTAGTTTTAAACATTTATATTGTACCTTATGTTGTATTCTATGGTTTTAATTGTTGTGAACTGTCCAGAGAGCTTCAGCTATTGGGCAGTATAGAAATGTAATAAATATGATGATAGAGCCCCATTATATCTCCCCTTAGGCCCGGTTCAGACATTCCAGTGAGTTGTGCCTCTTGCACTCTAGTCGTCCTCCATCCTGTTTCATCAGCCATAGAACTTCTGTAAACAAGGGAGCATTACCGGGAGCAAAATCAACCCTTTTATATGGCATTTATCGATTTGGCTAAGGCCTTTGATACTGTAGACCGTACAGCTCTCTGGACTATCCTTATGAAAATTGGATGCCCCAATAAATTTGTGAATAACTTGCGACTTCTCCATGACAACATGACGGCAACGGTTTTGGACAACAACGGCTCTCATGGTGCTCCATTTAAAGTGGGATCAGGTGTTAAACAGGGATGTGTTATCGCCCCAACATTATTTGCTATTTTCAAACCCATGATTTTACATCTTGTTGAGGGGAAACTTCCCACTGGTGTGGGAATTATATATCGAACAGATGGAAAGCTTTTTAATCTCAGCAGGCTGAAAGCAAAAAGTAAGGTAATTACAACCTCTGTTATGGAACTTCAGTATGCTGATGATAATGTGGTCTCCGCACATTCAGAGGATGATCTCCAAACTATCCTAAATGCTTTTGCAGAAGCATACGAAAAACTTGGTCTCTCACTTAACATCAAAAAAACCAAAGTGCTTCATCAGCAAGTGCAAGCTAACCCTTTGGTGATGCCATCTATCCAGCTTGGCGGGACAATACTGGAAAATGTCGATCATTTTCTCTATCTTGGCAGCTATCTTTCTGTTACAGCTAACATCGACAGTGAAATCCAGCATCGTTTGAGCTCTGCAAGTGCCACGTTTTCTCGAATGAAACATAGAGTGTTCGGGGATCAGGATATTTGTAAGAAGACCAAAACACTGGCTTATGAAGCCATTGTATTACCAACTTTATTGTATGCCTGCAAAACATGGACTATCTATAAACGTCACTTCCACCTTCTTGAAAGATTTCATCTACGTTGCCTCCGGAAAATCCTGCAAATTACTTGGGAAGATAGGCGAACAAATGTCAGTGTACTGGAAGAAGCAAAGACTACTAGCGTTGAAAAAATGATCCTTCAACGCCAACTTCAGTGGACCAGTCATGTTGTTCGAATGTCTGACTGCCGTCTCCCAAAGCAGTTACTTTATTCCCAACTCAAGGATGGAAAGCGGAATATCGGTGGTCAGTATAAGAGGTTTAAAGATGTTCATAGGGCTAATCTAAAAAAATGCAATATAAACATTGAAAACTGGGAAGCTCTGGCCCATGAACGATCTAAATGGAGGTTGGCCTTTCACAAAGGTTCCATGGACTTTGAAGAAGCCCGAGTGCAAGGTGAAAGGGAGAAATGTGCTAAGCGAAAAGCACGTCAAATTAATCCTTTACAGGACCATCTTCCATCTGGTAACCTGTGTCCTCACTGTGGGAAGCTGTGTGGATCTAGAATTGGCCTCCACAGCCACTTACAGACCCATCACTAGAGTCTACACACAATCTTCTTTAGAATTTCCTCCAATCTTTAGAATTTCCTCCTTTTATCATGGAAGACAATCTTACTTACAATCTTACTTACAACCTGCCAATCTTCCATCTGGTAACCTGTGTCCTCACTGTGGGAAGCTGTGTGGATCTAGAATTGGCCTCCACAGCCACTTACAGACCCATCACTAGAGTCTACACACAATCTTCTTTAGAATTTCCTCCAATCTTTAGAATTTCCTCCTTTTATCATGGAAGACAATCTTACTCGGTCACGAGTGATCGCCTGATGATGATGACAGACTGCAGGAACTCTCCTAAATTCTCTAAAAATCACTTTGAGGTTTGTTTTGGCTTGCTCATGTTTTTGTTCTTTGAGCGAGGAGGAGGTGGCTGGCTCTAGACCAGTGATGGCGAACCTTTTTGAGCCCAAGTGCCCAAATTGCAACACAAAACCAACTTATTTATTTCAAAGTGCCAACACTGCAATTAAACCTGAATACCGAGGTTTTAGTTTTAGAAAAACAACTCATACAGTTGTCCAAACTAATTAACATCTTTTGTCTTAAAAGAAAAACACAATA
Source organism: Shinisaurus crocodilurus (assembly GCA_021292165.1). Lineage (NCBI taxonomy): Eukaryota > Metazoa > Chordata > Lepidosauria > Squamata > Shinisauridae > Shinisaurus > Shinisaurus crocodilurus. The sequence goes on from CM037881.1 coordinate 115,541,617, forward strand.
ACAGAGCTTTCAATGATACAAACAGTTTTTTGTTGAAAAAAAAATCAACTCAAAATATTATTATAGTACTACATTGTACACATAGCCTGAAGGGAATTTATACAAACTTTTAAAATAATTAGGCACATGTATTTTTGGATAAGGGATTCTCAACTTGTAATATAATTATATGCCAGACTGAAATTGTATGGGGCAAGCTTTACTCCGGGTCCTTTCCCTGCTTCCACAGGTGTCAGATTAGTAAAAGTAAAAGTCAACCTGTACTAGGATGAGCAAGATAAACAAGAAAACTAAACGTGCTTAACACATTTTAAACAACCTTTATGCCTTGGACTGCGAACACTGCATTAGGTAAAAGTTTGCATTGGGCACAATTAATGTGATTTTTGCTATTGCATGCATGCTGATAATTTGTCAAACCTTGGCTCATACTCCGTTAGTTTGAGAGCAACACATGCAGCACTCAGGTCAACTGTTAGGGCTTTACATCCAAGCCATGCTCTGTGCATCATTCTTCAAAATCTTTTAAATGTGATAACAATGTAGAAAAGAATTCTGTAACAGGAATTCTAGAATAAAATCATTCTGTTCCACACTGTGAGAAAGAACAAAATCATTAGTGTTTTGCAGAAGGGGACGGTCTTTTCACAATCTGGTGACCAATGGCTCAAGTGCCCACAGAGAGGTCCCTCCGTGCCAACTGTGGCACCTGTGCCATAGGTTCGCCATCACTGCTCTAGACGCTGCTGTTTGAGTTAATGTTTTTAAATATTTTAAAGTTTTTAAATACTTATCCTTTTAAACTAACATTTTAACTGCAATCAAACCCACAATTTTGGGTGTTTATTGTTTCATTGTTTTAAAGCTGCCCGACAACAGAGACCGAGAGAGTGAGTGAAGGTTCCCGTTTGTCTTAAGCTTTTTAAAAATATTTTATTTCAAACTCTTTTGAACATTTTATTTTTTTTAAGTTGAGCTTGTCTCAATATTTTAAATAACCATTTACATAAACAATTCAAACGGACCTTGAACAAGTTGAAGGATACAAGCAGCTGCAGGTTTCTGAGCTCGAGCTCAGTTTTGTCTGGGAGAGTGTTTTTGTTTTTGGCTTGCTCTTAGTCCATTTACCTACCTGCTCATTTTATTGCATACCCACTTGCTCATTTGTTACACCCTTGAGCTTCCATTTTTATTCTTATTTTTACTATTTAATGTGCAGTACTTGTATTGCCAATACTGCAAAGAAATGGTGCTCACCAGAAAGACACGCAGAGACCTGGGGGTCCTACCCATTTTTTAGAGTATCCCTTTAATGGGTTGGAGAGAAAGGAAAGAACAGACAAAGATTACAGAATTTTTTACACCCCTCCATGAAGAGAAAACAGTGGAGGAGGAGCACTCTTCTACAATGAATTCTAACCTAGGTTGGATTTTAAAGGTAAAGTCCAAGAAAATCTGGAAGAGGATTCCCCCTCTTTAAACCTGGCAATTGAGCTGGCCCTTGCCGAAACTGTGGCGAGTAAAGATAATTGCCAGCCAGCTGAAAAAGATAAACTATTGAATGAACTGATGCTAAGACAAGTTTACAAGCTGGGGGATAGTGCGGGAGGAGCACACAAAGAACTGTCTGTAAGCCAAACTTCGCTAATTAATGAGGGCAACCTGCCAATTGAAGGATAGCTTTTCCTGATATCAAGGGATTTAGAACTAGTAAAGTCTTTCCTATCAGAATGTAATGAACTTTTAACTACGCTTGTTAAAGCACACAAAATAATGGGTGTGGACCATGAAGGTGCTGGTGCAGAGAAGGAACCCAATAATTTAAAGTTAAAATTAAACAAACTAAACAAGCCAACTGATAAGCGCAGTAAGGCTCCAAAGAGAGTGGTGAGCAAGAAGGTTGCTAGCAATGCAAATAATCTAAAGAAGAGTAAAAATATCAAAACTGCAAAACACACACGCTATAACAAAATGGATTTTAAGAAACTCTTTGATCTATTAGATAAAGATTTGAACTCAGATGCTGACCTGAAGCCCAAAAAGAATATTAGGGAAAACAACAAGAACTGTGCTGTTACTGAACCAAAACATAGAGAGAGAACTGAGAGAATTGACCTCCTGCCAATTACCATCTTTTGCTGGCCAGGAGCAGGATCATGTTAGGCAGGACCATGTGTCTCTGGGACCAGCCGATAGAACATCCTCACAGAAGAAGGTTGTAAATAGTAACAGCTGGAACCTTGTCCTGATTCGTAAAAAGCTAGTCTTTTCCAACTACCCTAAACTTATTGGGTTTTTATCCCAGACTGAGCGCAAACTACATCTTATAAAAATACTGGAGCAGGTTTTCCCTAATTACTTTACCATGGAGGATATAACCTATGTGGAATGTTTATATTTTAATTATATTTGTGCTCGAGCAGTGATTATGTTTAAAGATTGGAATGTGGCCACCTCAATATGGGACAGTAAGGATGATTTTATCTGTAGTGGTATAACAGTGTCAAGGTTCTTTGAAAATCAAGTACCTTTGCAGGACCTAAGGGGATATGATATAAAAAAACTCAGTTCACTGTGAAAGAGAGTGGTCTGATAGCTCAAAAAATCTGATCGATCTCACGGATCCAGCTGTGGCCCATGAGTCTCCCACTTCTGATATGACTCATAAAAAGGGTCCTACTCCTAAAGGACAAGCTGGTCAAAAGGCATCACAGGGTCAATGCCACATACACCATAAGGAAATTGAACCACACAGTATTGAGGAGAAAGCTCTCCTGGACTCTTTCTGTGCACTGACTCTAGAAGCACAAAATGATATTCTGAGGAACTTCTGATAGCCAGGCAGGCAGAGCATGTAAGCCTCTTGGACAAGGGGAAGCATTTGGGACAGGAGTGGACTGGGTTCTAATACCCCAGAAAAATGACCAAATGTGTGGGGTGGTAGTTGGAAATGGCCTAAACGGAGAGAATACAGGGCCACAAAGAGGAGCAGGGTGGCAATTTACGCAGATTATAAATTTGCACAAAGTGGCTCAGTGCCCAAAGTGATGACAATTGCCACTGTATCAAATCCTATATCCTGGGTGGATATGAGATATTTGGAAGAAGAGGTACGGGGATCCCCAGAAAGGCCTGCGGAACCTGTTTTCCACACAGCAAAGTTGACTGGCCCAGTGATATCTAATGTTAGTAGTATTGTTCCACAGTTGGATCTGATTGAAGATCTGTCGGACAACTTGAGACCAACAACTGGGGTCCAGAAAATCACAATAGAACATCAGCCACCTAAAGGTGATCTAACTTCATCTACTTCCCCAAGGGAGATTATAAGTGCCCAAAGCTCCCCTTGTGGGGGCGCTGCACAAGTCTGACAAAAAAATTGTCTCCACAATGCATCGCAGACATCCCTTCTTTCTTGGAACATTGCAGGTTGGCTAAGTAAAGTGGTAGATCCTCCCTTTGTAGAATTTATCAAACAGTACGATATTTTACTTTTTCAAGAGACTTGGGTAAGAGAGGATTTATCGTTAAATGGTTTTGTCTCATACTCCTTGGAAGCAACTCCCAGCACTAAAGGTGGGTGGCCCAGAGGTGGTCTGGGGATCCTGGTGGCTACTAGTATCAGGGCTTCCTTTGTTAGCCCTGAGCCCCTAACCCATTTGGCCATGGCGTTGTTTTTAAAGTGTAGGTTGTGTCATTTATTATTAATCAATGTATACATGCCACCACAAAGAAAAAGCACCTGGTTAAAGATGACTGGCAAAAGCTGGAAAAATATATTAATAAGATGTTAGATTTGTACCCAGAGGCCTCGGTGATTGTGGCTGGTGACCTTAATGCTCGAATTGGTCAGAATGATGCTGTTTGTATGCCCACTTTAAAGAACACCCACCTGTACCAGAGGAGGCCCATCCTCTGCCAGACAGGGAATCTAAGGATAAAGGTTGTAATTATGCTGGTTTATGCCTTATGTAAATGATCAACAGACTTGACCTAGCAATTTTGAATGGGGGTGTAGAGGGTGATATAAAGGGGGAATTTACCTTCATGTCTGGTTTGGGTGCTTCAACAATTGATTATATCATAGTATCTCATAATTTGTTAAATAGGTGATTGCGTATAAGGTGGGTAACCGTGTTGAGAGTGACCAGTCTACCCTTAATTCTATCCCTAAATCTGGGAAACCTTATTGTGCACACCGATTATGATCCTTTGTTGAATGCTGATGTAGAAATGAGCTCCCCACGTATCAGGTGGACAGCTAAATTGGATAAAGCAACATACGAGATATTATACTCGGAATGTAGTCTTCGTCTTCGTGATGCCATGTTAAATGCAGTTTCCCCTGAAATAGCAGTAGCATTATTTCACGACCTGATCTCCTCCCTCCAAAATTGTTTGATGTATAAAAAGGGTGTAAGACAAAGTCCCCCACCTAAAAGATCTAAAGGCTGGTTTGATCAAGACTGCATTGCCTTGAAGCACTCCTTAGTGGAAAAATACAGGTGGTATAGGGAACTGAACCTCTCCGCTCTCCCTGATGAGTGCTTTGAGCTTAAAAGGAGATATAAAGCTCTAATTAAAGAGAAAAAGAAGCAAGCCCAAATGGTAGCAGTGGCAATGCTTAATAGAGGCATAGAGGACGGGTGACTCGGGTACCTTCTTGAAAGTTGTCTCGAGGGGTTGGCAAAATTCAACAACTAGTTTAGAGTATCTTATTCCCGTTAAAGTTTGGGAATCTCATTTCCGCACCATGTATGCAAGTGGCCAACCCTCTCAACAGTTCTCAACAGCTATTATAAGTAGTGTCCCCGAGTGGCCTCCTGTATCTATTTCGGAAATTAATAGCCTTATCCGGAATATTAAACAGGGTAAAGCTCCAGGCGGAGACAACATCCCACCGGAACTGCTTAAAGCCAATATAGAATGGTGGGTGCCAGTTTTGGCAGCCCTGTTTACCCGTATTGACAGCTCAGCATATATCCCAGCTGGTTGGGGGCTTGTGATTATTATCCCAATATATAAAAAAGGGAAATGATCAGACCCCTCAAATTACAGACCTATCAGCCTCTTAAGCATCATTAGTAAATTGTATGCTAGTCATCTTTACAAAAAAACTAGTTGAGTGGCTGGACAAAGAAAATATTTTAGAAGATGAACAGGCAGGATTCAGGTCTGGCGGATCCACCATTGATCAGGGCCTGGTCCTCCAACATCTGGTTGAAAAATACGCAGTAACTGCTGGAAGAGCTCTCTATGCAGCCTTTATCGATTTTAAATCGACCTTTGACCTAATTTCAAGAGATAGATTATGGAAAAAGCTCGAGGATACGAACATTGATAGACGCCTCTTAATTCTCATACGTAGTTTATATGAGAATACTTGTCTTCGGATAAGATGTAATCGGGCGGAACATTTAACTAGGCAAATTTCAAGTTGCGAATGGGGTAAAACAAAGTTGCATACTTGCTCCAACCTTATTTAATTTTTACATCAACTCATTAGTCAAAAGCTTGGCAGAAGTATGTTCCCACCCCCCTGACTCTGGCAAATCAGTCCTTGTCAGTACTCTTGTATGCCGATGATGCGGTGTTGCTTTCCTTGACAAGCATAGGCCTAAGACGTCTCTTAAGAGCTCTAGACCTCTACTGAAAAAACGAACTACTGCTGATCAATCACGCAAAATCTAAGGTTATGGTTTCTCTAGAAGAAGGTTAAAACATAAATGGCAGATTAACAACCACCCTATAGAACAAGTTGCCTCATTCGGATATTTGGGCATAACCTTTCACTCCTTTGGTTTATGGAGCTTGCAAACTAAAAAGGCTATTGAGAATTCTCAGAGAAGTGTTAAGGCTCTTCTCTGCTTCTTTTACACGAAAGGAGGCCAACATATCCCTTCAGCCATCCAGGTATTCAATGTGAAGGTTATCTCCCAGATGTTATATGGTGCTCAGTTGTGCGCATATAAAAGCTTTGCCCCCTTTGAGGTCACTTCAGACTAAGTTTTTGCGGGCAGTGTTGGGAGTTCCAAGTTGTGTTCCCAATGTAATTGTTTGTTTAGAAGCAGGGGGAATTTCAGTGGAGGCCCGTGCATGGATTCTTAGGATTTATTACTGGCTGAAGCTGATTTTCACCCCTGTGGGTTTAGCCATTGACTCTAATTGATAATTGCTAGACAAAATGGAAGTCCACTCTGTATGAAAAATTGCAAAATCTGGGCTTTCCTCCAAATGCCCTAGTAGCTCTGGGCTATGAAAGAGCTAAAACAATAATCCAGCAGCGTATCAGGGGTGTGGAATTACAATATCACCTGAGTCTGGCTTTAACTTATCCTGACTTTAGAGACAATGGGAGGGCATTTGTGCATGCAAATTATCTGGCTGATTTGAATATTCCCAAATTTAGGAAAGCTTTCACCCTGGCCAGGTTTAATGTTCTGCCTTCAGCCCTACTGGCTGGAAGGTTTGGAAGTATTCCTTACCAAGAACGCATATGTCCCTGTGGGATGAGAGCAGTGGAAACCGTAGGCCATGTTCTGCTGTACTGCTCTTCCTATCGGGATTTGTGCCATGCATTCATTACCCCTATTATACAGCAAATTCCTGGTAGATCCAATTAATATTATTTAAAGTATCTTCTGTTGTATCAGGATTCTCAAGTTACCCTAAAAGTGGCTAGCTTTTGTGCGGCTGCCATAAGCCAACGAAAATTGATGCTGAATGGTTTTATTGAATAATATTTTAGATATAGTTTGGAATTGTTGTGTTCAACACAATTATCTTATGTATTTCACCAATACTTTTATTGTTGTTTTTGTGTTGTGCTGGTCTGCGACCGAAATAAAATTTCATTCATTCAGACATTCCAGGACTCCCACCTGTACAATTGTGCAGCTCTGCTAGCAGGTTGTAGCCTGGTAGGGGTCATTTAGAGGTGCTGATTTTATGAGCAGGCAATGCTTCAACTACCCCTTGAGTATTTTAGTTAATAAAATAATGAAATATAATTTAACATTTATATAATACATTTAAAGTGTTCAAATTGATTTGTGGAATTATTTGTGTAATACAACACACCTGTAACTAGGTAGGCCAGCATTATCATCTGCATATTGCAAGGAGGTTGGAGGCTGAGAGAACACTGGCTTGATGCAAATTTTGTTGCAGTTTTGTTGCTGAAATGAACAGGGAATTTTTAGGATTGTGACTCATACATTTAGCCACTCTGTCCTTTTCTATAATGTTTGCAACCCTACAACATTCCTTAAGTTGGGGCAGCCAGACTGTGCATGGTGTTCTAATGTGGTTGCAATATAGCTTTCTATAAAGATATTAAAGACTGGCTATTTAAATTTCAATCCTATAGCCTATTGATTCCTAACTCTGCCATTTTCACTGCTGCAGCACATATGTTCAGTTAACTTTAAATCCCAATGCTAAGATCCCTTGGGTAGTTCAAATCAGTTCAGATGTCATTAGCATATATATGAAATAAGGACATTTTTGTCCCAGTTTATATTACTTTTCAGTTTCAGTGAATTTTATCTCCCATTTTGTTGCACATTCGCCCAGTTTGGAGTAATCCTTTTGGAGCTCTTCACATCTATGCGGGATTTCACCTTGAATCATTTCATGTCAACTGCAAACTTGACTATGTCACTGTTTTTTACTTCAGAGTTTTTAAATGAATAAATGCAATCCTATAGACAATTGGGAGTAAGCCCCACTGAACTAGCTTTGCTATTTGTTTTTAATCTGTGGTTTTAAATTTTATATTTATATTGTATTGTATTTTATGGTTTTAACTGTTGTAAACCGCCCAGAGAGCTTCGGCTATTGGGCGGTATTAAAATGTATTAAATAAATAAATAAAATAAACTCATGGAATACACTTCTGCGCAAACATGCATAGGATTATGTTGCATGTTAAATAGCACTGATCCTGATACAGATCCTTGGGGGATATATCCCCTCACTTATTCTCTCTGTTGTGAAAATTGTCAGCTTACCCCTACTCTCTTCTTCCTGCTTTTTAAAAACTAGTTACCAATCCATCTGGATTAGTTCATCAGTACCTAGGTCTTCATAAGGTCTTCTTATTCCATGACTGCTAGGTTTTCTTAAGAGCTTTTGTTGAGTTATTTGTTAAGCGCATAATTTAGACAGAAGTCCTAAGAAGCATGCTGGGAGTTGTAGGACTGTTTTCTGTCTAAATATGCATAGGATTGCACCTTAAGACCTCTTGGCAATATTTAGCACATAGATGCTAAACAGTAGCAATCCTTCAAACACTTTCTCTCTCCCTCTCTTTCACACACGCACTGTCTCCAAACTCAGAAAGATCAAGAAAACCCTGAATGTCTGGAAAGTTTTTATATATGCCTACTGCCATACTTTTTAAAGCACTTAAGTTTTATATGATGGAAGGCATCAATATATAGTTATTTTAGGAAACAAGCAATTTATGCTTCATACTTTGAAATTCATATGCATACCTTGAAAAAACTCTGAAATAAGTTTTGTTTGGCAATGTTTATGAAAAATCAAATTATATAGAGCCAGTGTGGCGTAGTGGTTAGAGTGTTGAACTGGGACTCAGGAGATCCGGGTTCTAGTCCCCGCTTGGCCATGAAACTCACTGGGTAACTTTGGGCCAGTCACTGACTCTCAGCCTAACCTACCTCACAGGGTTGTTGTGAGGATAAAATGGAGAGGAGGAGGAGGAGGATTATGTAAGCCGCCTTGGGTTCCCTGCAGGAAAAAAGGTGGGGTATAAATGTAATAAAATTTTTAAAAAATTATATGTGTTCATTTACAGAGTTCTGTGTAAATAAGTTTTGTTTTATCTTAACATCTGTTTCAAACCAAGAAAACATCCCATTCCAGGGATGTAATTATTCCCTGGAATATTTTCCTACTTTTTCTGCTGTAAACATCCATCTGTAAACACACGTGTAGCCCAATTGTGTCATGTTTTACTCAGAACTAAGTATGATGCATTCAAAGGTTGGATAGAAAATTCATTGTATAAAACAGGTTTATTAGAAGTGATAAAGCACACTTAAAATATATTTTGAAATATAAAGCATATTAAATACAATTTTAGAAAACTATGTACAGGATTGTGGCTTGAAACACATGGATCCTAAGGAAAACATATATTAAGCATAACAAATGGTGGTGGATGGTGGGATTGGCTGGGAACAGGTTTCACACCAGATTTTACAGAACATTGCCATACATTGGCTTAATGCATGTGCAGCTTGCATTTATAAACAAATCTAGATGGTGCCTTGTGGACTTCTTGGGTTAAGTCCAACATCATGTTAGTGGAAATCTGCTAGTGCGACAGAAGTTTCTCCCTCCAAATATTACAAATATTTCCATTTTACTTTCTTATCAATCCTAAACTTACTTTACTGGTTTAGGGCACAATCCTATGGGTTGCACCCTCGATGATTATAAGTCCCTGAACTTACAAGGAGCAGCGGATGCAATCTTTGCTTCCCTGTCCTCTCACTGTGCATTTTTCGCTAGATGGCCTGTTTTGCCAGTCTAGCTGGGACGTTTCAGAGGGGGAGGAAAGGAGGCTGGAGAGGCCTCAGGATACCTCCCCCTGCCCACCAAAACACCCCCTTCCCCGAGGTCAAATTCCTGACCTTGGAGAGCAGCTTGCACAGTTCTTTCTGTGCTGGCTGCAAGGGGGAAGAGAGGGGGGTTGGACCTCCGATTCCCACCTCTGAGGTTGGTGCACTGTCTCCAACCTTGGATTGGGGAATCTGAAATATCCTATGGCCCCTCAGACATAGGATTGCTCCCTCTGCAACATAAAATACATGGTTTATGACTTAGCACATTCAATTGTACTGTTTAGCATACGTATTTATGAAATTTACATTGGCTATTCTGGCTAGGGCTGATAGAAGTTGTAGGCCAGACCATTTGGAGGGCCACAAGCTTCCCACCCCTGATGGCACATAGCAGCAGCAGCAGCACAACAGTATTTTGGAGGGGTTAGGGGAATGCCACAAGGTCTCTTTAAATTGGCTACACAGAAAACTGCATAGCTGATCTTGCCAATGTCAAAGCAGCACCCTCTTCAGCCTGAAAAGGCTTGTAAAATCTAGTTACAAGTACATGCAATTCTTTCAGATACCTGTTTTGCTTTAGAACTGTTTTGGGTGTTTAACTGCAATTGTGTTTTAGATGTTAGTACCATCTGGGCTAAATGTTTTACTGCTGATGTTTGGTAATTGTATTAATGTGTGTGCTTTATCACTGTATGGGATTTTATTGTGTAAGCTGGCTTGGGAGGGCCTCTGCCCATAAAGGTGTCTTAGAAATATTTTAAATAAATAAATACGGTCTTCCTGTTAATTCAGCAGGTTGTGGAAGCTACTAATTCACTGAAATATTTTAGGGTAGCTTTAGTTCCAGTGGTAAAACTGGAGTGAACAGAGAGCCATTTAATTTGGTTTACCTAGTGACCTACACCCTCCAGAGTGCTGGGGTAAGGAGTCTCTGCAGGGCTCCAGAGTATATCAAAGCAAGTTATGCATCTTCATGTCCATCATCCCCAGCTGGCGGTGATAATATACCAGGGTGGGCAACTTGTGACCCTCCAGAAGCTTTGGCCTACACTACAGCTCCCATGATCCCTCATCACTGGCTGGCTATGCTGGCTAGGGCTGACAGGAGTTGTAGGACAAAATATATGGAGGCCCACGAATTGCCTACCCCTGTCACATAGTCCTGGGTGAGAAGAAGGATTCTAGCCTAGCTTTCTCTGGCTTGTTACTTTTCTGCTCGCGTTTCTTCATGGTCACGCCACCCCATCGACAAAAGGAGTGGCGCTCGTACTCTCTTCTCCCATGTTGCTGCTTCCCTCGCCCCGTCCAAGCACTGCAACCTTCTCCTCTTCCTCCTCCTGCGCCTTTCCTCTAGCAGCACAACCCTCTACCTTCAGCATCTTTGCCTAGATGACAGCTGTCACTGGTCGGCAAGCAGAGACCACACTGAGCACCACCCCGTCAATGTGGTCAGGAAAGAAGAGGGCGGGGTCAAAAGTCACCTGCCTCATATTCTCCTCTCTGGGCTGGTCTGCATTTTGTTTCCGATGCCTTGATGTTGCGGCCCATAGACCTGTAAGATAGATAAAGGCGCAATCCTATGTATGTTTACACAGAAAAAAGTCTAAACATGCATAGGATTGCACCCTTAAGTTTACACAGCCAGTTTCCCAATTGGCCTTTCCTCCCACTCTCTCTCCCTCGAGGCGGAAACGGCAGCGGCCCATAGAAATCAATGTAGATATCCAGGGCTTACCGTACCTGTGATTGGGTAGGAATGTGTCCGTCCTCAAAGTAAACCTGACTGCAAAGGCAAGGTCAAGCTCTTTCTAATTCGACCGATTTCATGTGAAAAACGTTATTTACGGTGCATTCCTGTACATGTCTACTCGGAAGCAAGCCCTGTTGAGTTTAATGGGACATACTTGCATGTAGTTGAGTATAGGGTTACAGTCTTGGGGTGGGTTTGTCGTAGACAGTTCAAATCACGATATGGCTTCATGCAAGTTTCATAGATTTTAAATAGAGTTGGAAGGAGCCTACAAGGCTATCGAGTCCAACCCCCTGCTCAATGCAGGAAACTAGAGGAGGGGTCTCCCATCCAAGTAATAACCAGACTTGACCCTGCTTAGCTTTCCATGCTCAGACAAGCTGAGCCAGCGTAAGCCATTTTGTTGGAGTTAATAGCTTTTGCACGCAGGTGAATGCCGGATTTGGGCTGGATGAAGGTTGGAAGGGGTGATTTAAATTGAGTTTTGCTACTACTGAAGGGGTTCTTTGAGTGGAGGCATCCCTAAATAGTAACTATGAACTCTACAGTATACGCTATTGTATGCTTACCCCCGTTGAATTCAGTGGGTCTTACTTCTGGTTATGAGCAGACATGCATTGTAGGATTGTGCTTCTGTTCTCTCAACCTCAGACTGACCTCAATTCGTAAGGCCATAATTTATTATTACATTTATGGATCGCCCATCTGGCCGGTCATCCGGCCATAATAACAATGGACTACAGGGTTGTTGTAAACCACTCTCAGCCTGACTCCCCAACCAGCAATAGGATGCACATCTACTCGGAAGCAGGTCCCACCGTGTTTAATGGGACTTACTTTCAGAGGTATATAGGATTGCAGGGCTGTGGTACGCCTGTCTTCCAGTCCGACCCACCAACTTGCAATATTCACACTCAAGTACACTGCAAGGTTGTTGCAAACCACTCTCAGCCTAATGCCCCAACCAGCAATATTAACACTGGTCTACATTGCAGCGCTTTCAGGAAGCAACTCACTCTCAGCTTATGAACGTTTTATACGAAATAAGACATGCATTAGAAAAAGCAGGAACTCTTCTCTTTGCTGCCACCTTTTCCTCGGAGTGAAGGAGGGACAGGCTGCTGCCCAGTAGTTAAAAGTACTACTTGGATTTCTCGGTTAACTTCTATGGGCAGCTCTCATTTACGTCCCGGGCGGGGGGACGTTTAAAAACGATTTCTACAACGTGAACTCGGAAATCGCAGATAATGAGAGGCCGCACTCTCTTTTTCCTAGCTCTGTGTTTTAGTCGGCCCCGTTGCTGCATCCCGGTCCTTTACCAAGTACTTCCGGTTCGCGCGGGGCCCTCGCTGCCGACTTCTGGTTCCCGGGACGTTCGCTTGGGGTGAGATCGGGCTGCTCCTCTTTTTCCTTTGGCTCAGCTGGTGCCTGATGAAGCTGCTGATATTGCAATCCCTGGAGAGTGGGGATCTTTCCCCTTTCCACCCCGGTTCACCAAAGACCGGTGATGGCATTCAGGGGTAGACCTTACAAACGAGGAGCGCGCTATAACCTCCCCACCACAAGCACTTCCATGTGTCTGCTGGTGGAAACCCTAGGTCCAGATCCTGAGAGGGCTTTTATACCTTCAAGATTGAAATCCTACATATACTTACTCATGACTTAAGTCCTCTTGAATCCTTTGGGTTTCCTATTAAGTAAGCATGCATTGGATCGGGCTGTAACGGTTCAGATTGCAAACATCTATGCAGGGGGCTGTTTTTTTTTTTAAAAAAAATTATTTACAAATTATACAGCACCTAGCTCTTTATTCACAACTGATGCAAGAGATGATGGGGAGCTGGATAGAAACAAAATCTTGCGTGGTGTGGCTTGCTTCTTCCATCATTCCACCTGTATGTGGGGAAACAGCAACACCTAAAAAATATTATCTACCCAGCTCTCCAGAGTTTTAGACACAAGGCCTTCCTAGCCATACCTGGAGGTGCCAAAGATAGAACCTGGGACTTCTTGCATTCAAAATGTGCACTACCACTGAGCTGTGGCCCCTTTTGAAAGGAAAAAACTGCATTTAGTGGAGTTCTGCTCTCTGCACCTCTTAAATCTACAGGAGTCCTTGCATGATCAGATGCTAGTCCCTGTGTTTTTAAAACAAGATTGTGCTGAAAAAGGGGACAGTCTCTTAATAATGGGATTCCAAAACCTCCTTGCTTTGGAAGGCAATCTCTTACTTTTATCATAAGCTTGCAGAAGATAATAGGTACTGTATTGGCACCTTACTTTAGGCTATTACTTTAGATACTTGGTGCATAACATCTTGAAACGAAGGGTACCCATCATGTCTTAAGGTGCAATCCTATGCATATTTAGACAAAAAGTCCTACAACTCCCAGCATTCCCCTGGCCAGCAGTGTTGTAGGACTTTTTTTCTGCCTAAACATGCATAGGATTGCGCACTTAATCAAGTGGTAGTTGCATGGAGAGCTGAGAATGTCCTCCACTGTAACACTGTACTGGAGGTGTGGGAATAGATAAAGGCAGATACCTTATTTCTTCTGATGGGGGCTCTTGCATTCTATCCAGCCTATATTGGCCTGAATCAAACCTCATTAGCTATTCAGACAATTAAGGACCAGCCCTTGGTTGACTGAAGCACTTTACTTGGTGTGGCCTGTGTAGATGGGATGTGCCGATAATCTCTGCCACTCTTCTTTATTACAGTTCGGCTTATTATGTGCTGTGTTAAGCTTCCCTTCTGCAGTTTTATTGCCAACAGACTTAATTGGACCTTTCAAATGAAGTTTAAAATGATTCGCTGCTTTTCATATAATTTGTGTCCTGCAGCTGGAATATTGAAGTGGTTGTAATGTTAACAGAAAGTTTCCTTATTCTTGCTCAGAGTTAAAATAAGGGAGAATTCCTTTTCAGGTTGGTCAAGGTTTTATATGTGATTCTGCATACAGAGAGCTTACTCTGGTGACTTGCTTAGTTAAGGCAGCATGCTGTTTTTGAGACTCGCTATGACCATCTTATGATGCTGCATTACTTTTGACATGTTGGCTGGTCTGCACATGAGCAGATGTCCCATTGAAACTGTGGTGTAACTACTAAGGGTGAAATCCTATGCATGTTTGGACAGAAATAAGTCCTACAACTCCCAGCATTCCCCAGCCAGTTGCAGGACTTCTGTCTAAATAGGATTGCACCCTAAATGAACTACGTATGTTATTGCTTTCTCCGCCTACTTTTTTCCTTTGATCTCTAATATCCTCTGTAGCTATATACACCTATCCAGGAGTAAGTCCTGTTAAATTCCACGGAGCTTATTTCTGAGTAGAAATGTATAGGATTGTGCTGTGAAATATCTTCCAAATGTGTACAGGACTATAACGGATGTGGTTTACTGGGTTCTTAACAGTGCGATCCTATACACTGTTTTTACAGAGAAGTAAGTCCCACTGAGTTCAATGCAACTTCCTTTCAGGTAAGTGTGTGTAGGATTGCTGCATGAGTATATATAGACTGCTTTTCCAACTAGATCTGGAAAGAAGTTAGAATTCTGGAATTGTCTGACCATTGTTTCTTGCTTGCCCATAGGTTTATTTAGACATATGTTACAAATATGGCTGTCTCTCTTATTATAAAATGGGGTGGGCAGGAATTTTTGATAACCACCTTGTCGGAAGAGGACACAGTTTTGGATCTCAAGCAGTCTCTTAAAGGACTCACTGGAGTGCTACCAGAGCGCCAAAAGCTTCTTGGACTTAAAGTGAAAGGTAATCTTTATTTTCCTCATGTCTTTCATTGTTAAGTGAGGTTGCTGAGACAGAGCTAGTTGTTAAGTTGGCCAGACATTAAGGCATATATGCAAAGCAAACCCATACCCCTTGGTACTAAATTAATCTGACATAAGTCCAGTCCCAGGTTTTACCTGAGCCCTGCACAAGGGGTGTGGGCTGGCTTCAGACTTGTGTGGTCTACTCGTTTTTTTACATTTTTACTAGAATGCTCAGCCGATTTGTTAATACACGTTTACAAATCAAGAATGGAGATGCAAAAGCTAATCTGTGTAAAGTGATCATATGTGTGCACTGTTTAATAACGTTGCTTGATCCTTGATTGATCCCCTCAAGTCTCACCAAGTCCAGCATTTCTTGCAAGAACTTCAGCAAACAGCAGGTATTAGGTTGACCCACAAGAAATTAGTTAGCTGACCCATACTTTACATTTCTTGGGAAGCAGGGTGGGGCAGGGGTGGAGGAGAAAGCAAGAACTCTGAAACTAGTTCCATAAACCAAAGGGAACTTTGCAGCACAACCCTGTAGATGTTCACACAGAAGTAAGTCAGGATCTCAGGTTCAGATGGCATGCTAAACAAAACATTTCTCTGTTGTTTACGGGTAGTTGCTTGTGCTAGCAAGTGGAGGCAAGAGGGGCAGAATGGCTTACAGGTCCTAACTTACTGTTCCTTGTGAATGCAGCCAGAGTATAAGGTGGCATGAGGCACAGTTAATCAAAGAAGAAAAGTAAAAAAAAACTACACTGGGCTAGACGCTAAGCCTTAGCATCTCTTGATGATGGTTTAAAGTTACCAGTCATTCTAATCTGGAGGAAAGGAAGAAATCTTTCCCGGGTATCCGATTGCTACGCTGAAACAAAAATAAAAATACCAAGCTGTGCCAGGGAGAGGGAGAGAGATAATCAACAGGGATTCTTTCTTTCTTTAAAATATTTATTTTAAAGAAAATGCCCTCGCCAAGTGGCGTATGCGATAGAGAAGGTACATAGGATTGGATCCAACAGTCACGCAAGCAGATGTCCGCTTGCGCAGTGGGATCTCTCTGTCCCGTCCTCCCTGCAGCCCCTCACACACCGCCAAATCTGCTCAAGAGTGTCCCCCAATCCTCCAGAGCAGATTTTTTTGCCGGGCGGGAGGGGGCGGGGCTTGTTGGGGATTGCGGTGGGGGAAGGGGAAATCGTTCCGCCAGTGGTTTCCCTTCCACGGGTGGAACAACACCACGGGATACAACCCATAGATACAAATTTTGGTACATCAGAGTAGTATAAATTATTAAGAGGTAGTACTTCGGCATTGTAGGCCTTAATATGTCAATGTTGAAAAAATTCTACGCAGGGCAGATGAAAGGAGGGCAAGGACCTGCAGAGGAAATGACTCATTTTCACCGAGGAAGGTGTAATCTGTTTATATTGCAGGCAAGCCAGCAGAGAATGATGTTAAGCTTGGATCACTAAAATTGAAACCAAATACAAAAATCATGATGATGGGGACTCGTGAGGAAAGCTTGGTAAAATATATTTTTGTTCTATTCAACACACACAGACACCAACTTCCAATGGTTATAGAAAAACCCGAGTGTAATAAGGCTATCAAAAAACAATTGCTCATAAGGATGCAATCCTGTGCATGTTTAGGCGAAAGGAAGTCCTACAACTCCCAGCTGTGCTGGCTGGGAGATGCTGGGACTTGTAGGACTTTTTTCTGTCTAAACATGCATAGGATTGCTCCTTAAATGACTGAAGAGCCTGCTTTTATATGTATAAATGAGAACTTGCTGTATAATACATTTGCGCATTAGATTTTAATTGACAAAATGTTGTTCAAGAGGCAAGGTTTCTGTATGTAGTGTCGATTTATGGTGTCCCATTTGCTTTCCAATCTATTTATTCCAATTATTAGCCTGCTGTGTCCGATAGGCTGTTGGTAGCCTTTAAAAAAAGGGTGAGGCACACCGCTTCCATCAGGCTTATGGTTGACAATATTGATTTCGGTATTGTTTTCTGTTTTTATGTTATGTTATTAAATTGTGTTTGTTATTCTAAGCCACTTGGAAAGTGGCAATATGTAAATATTTTTAATAAATAAAGGTGCTTCTCTCTTTAAACACAGTTAAATATCTCATTTTCTGAAGACTATGGTGCTTTATTTACAATGCATACACAATTTAAAATATTCTAAATTTCTCCCTAACCTAAAAATTTCCTCCTTTGTTGTCATTGTTGTTAACATTTTTTAGGAAAACCCCCCCCCCCATTTTTCAATGCAATGCAGACAGTACAGTTCCCTTCCTTCCCCTTTAGGTTTTCCCCTCCTCTCTTTATGTCATCCTCTATTTAAAGAGTAAAGGTTTCATGTAAATAAGGAAATCATTAAGGAAAAATTGGATAAACAAATAGTTACATAGAAATACATAAAATAAAATGCCCATGACCCCAATTCTTTTACCCCAGCCCTCCCTGATCTGGTGCCCTCCAGACATTTTTTGACAACTAGTCCCTACATTCCTGACCATTGGCCATACTGGCTGGGGCTGATGGGAGTTGATGTCCAAAATATCTGCAGGGCACCAGGTTGGGGAAGGCTTTAGCTCATGGACTACACAGTCTCGGAGGCAATGAATTTTCTTCCTCTCCCCCTCCCAAATAAGAGCATTCCTCCAAAACAGCAAAAATATATGGGTTTTTCAAAACTCCATGTTTCCCTCTACCCTTGCCTTTATCTTTTTGGTTTCTCTGCTTAAACAATTTTGCTCTTTTCCATTTTTAGGTCTGATATCAATGTTATCACTGATCCATTTATTTATTTAATTTATATTCTCTTTAAAAGAATCCACATCTCTACTTTGTACAGTGTGATGTAGAATGGTAAATCAGGGTTCTGGTGAATCCTGGCTTACTGTAAACGAGCTGTATGCTGGTGCATGCATCCTGTTGGTTCTCTTTGGTTCCTCCCACTAACAGGAGCAGCTGAACAAATCAGAAATAGTTTCCATAGTGTGCCATCCGAACCTAGGATCCTGGCTTGTTGTGCCCTTTATAAGCCAGGATGGTAAACTGGGGTTTGTTTTTGGCTCACAAATCCTAGCTTGATTGAAGGAAACAATCTAGGATTCTGGGATCTAATGGTATGCTAAGCAAATTATTTCTGGTTTGTTTAGCTGCTCACACTAGCAGGAGGAGCCAAGAGGGAAGCCAAGATTCTGTGTGAACATGGCCATTACATTTTTTGAACAATAAATTCCTGAGGAGAACACATGTTTGTTTCCATGCTAACTTTATTTCTTTTTACCTTTGTTATAGGAAGATGTCCTTGGGCCACCCCCTGATAATGAAGATGTAGTCAATGATTTTGATATTGAAGAGGAAGTTGTTGAGGTAGAGAATAGGTGAGTTGTTGCTGCACAGAGAAATAACTGAGTGGCTAATAAAGTTGGAAAAGCCATATGTTGTTTATATTGTTTGTGTTTAGGGAGGAGAATCTGCTAAAAATCTCCCGCAGAGTTAAAGAGTACAAAGTGGAAATATTGAATCCTCCACGAGAAGGGAAGAAGTTGTTGGTCCTGGATGTTGATTACACACTGTTTGGTAAGTGATGTGCCTTATGTTCAAAACATTACTCACTTTGCTGCTCTGGCCAAGGGGCTCTGTGCCTTTTCGCTTGTAAGAGGGTTAGTGTGTTATCTGGGTTCGGAAAACATGCTAAACCTTCTAGGGTTTTCTAAACCCTAGTACAAGCCATGGCTTAGTAGGGTGGTTAACTCTCCTTAACCATCCTAACTAACTAACCCTTATTGAGTTCGGACAACACACTGAGCTTCAGTAGGTTTATTCCTATTGAGGCTTAGCGTGTCATGCGAACCCACTCACAGTCTTGGAGCACCTTACAAACATATTTATCATGGAATAAGCTTTTGTGGATGAATGTGATGAGGTTCACAATAAATCTTAGTTTTTAAGGTACCACAAGACACCCTCTGTTGTTTCTACTCTGAAAGTGTCTATCATCTGCTGGCTTCTATTGGATCTCTGCTAGGTGGGATGCATGGGTGTATGCAAGTTTTTAAGGATGTGTATACTTGGCATGTTTTCTGTGAGGAATACTGATGTAACAACAATGTATTTATTTATTTTATTTATTATATTTATTAATCGCCCATCTGGCCGGCCACCCTGGGCGATGTACAATTAAAACAATACAATAAAATATGATAATTTAAAACAGTATTAAAAATTCTTTTAAAATCCTAACCCGCCCCATATTCCTGCCTGAAATATCATGTTTTTAATGCACGGCGGAAGCTCATCACGGAGGGGGCATGGTGAAGGTCACTAGGGAGGGAGTTCCATAACGTGGGGGCCGCCACAGAGAACGCCCTCTTCCTAGTCTCCACCAGCCTGACTGCTCTGGCTGATGGGATAAGAAGGCCATCCGTGGCAAATCTTGTTGAGCCACGGATGTTGCTGGAGGCGCTCCTTGAGAAACAGTTGTGATTGCCAGGTAAAGCATGGAGCTGTCCGGAGTCTTTGGACAAGCCATGTAAGGAAATCTTATTTCAGACTTCAGGTAACAGGTTCAGTTCAGACGTAACATTCTTGGTTCAAACCGTGCATTAAGATCCTGGTTAGTAAACTGAGATTAAACCACAGTTCCCTGTTTCAGAAGTAACAGAGAACTGTAACTTAAGCTAACCAGGTTCTGCATGCTGGTTAGAAGCTGAGGATAGGGGGAGTGTGTGGGGCCCAATGCTCATTCTCAGCTTGCTAAACTTTGGTTGAGCAAGCTAAAAATGTTAGATCTGAAAGGTGAGAGAGTTGTTGTTGTCTTTGGCTATAGAATGGGATAATTTTTTTAAAAATGAAATTGGCTGGGTTAATCGGCAGAGGAAGGGTTTGACTCTTTCCAGATTGTCTTTTTGATCAAGCTAGGATGGGGAGCCATGTACCCAAATAGGTTTTCTGCATACAGTTCTCCTTTCTGGTCCAACATCTGGAGCTGCACACCAGCCCTTTTAAAAAGTTTAAAATTCTGCCTGTGAAGAGGGAGGGGGGCTGGGGCTGTATTCTGCCTTCCTGCTTTCCCTTTCTTGCCAAATATCTGGTGGGAGCTTTATCTTTTTGAAAAGGCTCCGGGCACACAGCTTTAGGTGCTCTTCTGCGCATATTCCTTTGGATTGGGGTGCAGGTCTATGCCAGAGCACAGGTAAAGGAAAAATGGTGTTGGCATTCAAGGAACATTTTAAGCCACTAATCTGAACTGGCTGATTTTCTTCTCAGACCACAGGTCATGTGCAGAAACTGGGATTGAGCTGATGAGGCCATACCTTCATGAGTTCCTGACGTCTGCCTACGAAGACTACGATATTGTAATTTGGTGTAAGTTACTTACTTTCCAACTTGAAAGTGTTTTCATCACAATTTGCAATGTAGGAATCTCCTAGAGATGCCGAAGACTCTGTTTGCATTTTTCACACAATACTCGATGCTCAACCTTTCTGTTACATTAAATCTTTCAGGCCAGCAGCCTGTTCTCTTTTGGCAGCTGTGAGAGGTGGTTTGATGGAGGATTTAGTTCTTGTGGGAGAGTAAGCACGGAATCCCTGTGCAAATGAAAATGAATTTCTGCTTAAGAACATCCTCCATGGAGCTGTGATAAAACACAGGGCTCTCTGGTGCAAGTGCTCTGATCCAGAAAATGGGTTATGATTCCCTGTTGGCAGTCAACCTGGGCTGCAATTCAAAGAACTACTTTAGGTTGCCCAAGGCCTTGGGGATGCACAGTTTACTCTTTGACCTTTTCCCTCCACAAATCAGAGTCCCATTCCTTATCACAAACTGCTTATGAAAGTTCCCCTCATGTTCACTGTTGGAGAAATGCAAACCCCAATTTCCTGTGAGTGCGGAACTACTTGCATGGTTCTTTGGATCATGGCCATGAAATGCGAAACCCCCTTAGTACAAGTTACAGCACCAGTTTATTTGGCGCTTCCCATTTGTTCTTGTTCTGCAGAACTAGATCTAATGTTGCCCCCTGCTCCTACTTGCGTCAGAATGAATAGCTGAACAGGGTAATAATGTATTGCATATAAGCTATTGTTTTTTTGTTTTGTTTTTTAAAACAAACTTTTCCCCATTAATGAAGTGAGTACGATGTGTTTTCTGTTTCAACTTATTTACAATAACTCATATTTAAAAATAGCCCCAGAGGCATCCAGAATAAGCAGAAGTTCAGATAATTATGAATATGCGGACCTACAATGACTTGGGGTAGAGATGGATTAGAGAGTTACTTACTGGGACAATCCACACAACTGTTGTGCTTGAACGGTTTGGGTGACCTGTTTGCCACAAATAAGGGGAGAGTACGGGCTAATCTAAAAACCAGATCAGATGAGAGGTACTTTGCTATATCTAAAAATAATTTGGAGACTATAGTTCATGAAGAATGATAAGCTTATACCCAGAATATGATGACTTGGAAGAAAAACATATTTTAATGATAGGGCAGCTATTAATCTCCGTTCATTAACTTTAAAAGTCTCTCCTTTTCCCTTTCAGCTGCTACTAATATGAAGTGGATTGAAGCTAAAATGAAAGTAAGCCCTGCGTATATGTGTAGGCTTGTGTGTGTTTCAGTTTTCTAGAATTTAGGATGTTCTTTAAATGGCCTGCTTCACAGAACTGTGAATGCTCTTTTAATTGTAATGCAGAACTCTGCGGTAAGTGTTCAGACTGGCACAACTGGCTTGGATCATACGTTCCCGTGCTCCCACTGACGGAAGTGGAGGAGGTGACTTCTGCCAACTCTCTCTACAGCCTCTTTTGCCCCCTGAAAATCTGCTTGAGGGTTGGAGGACTCTCTGGAAACGCATTGAGGGTGGCATTGGGGGCTACAGAGGGAAGGCAAAAAGAGGGAATTGGCAACGGTTGCCTCCCCCTGCTTCCACCAGCAAGAGTCTCTGTTGAATCAAGAGTCCCTTCTATGAAGGAGCCCTGCCATTTGCAGAAGGACAATCCAGGATCCAAGTCAATCAGAACAACTTCCTAAGGTTTTTCTTGGGAATGCAGTTTCACCTTTGTTTATACACCTTTGGTTTAAATGGGCCTACTTGTGAATAGCAAATTTGCCTGTGATATGGTGGCCTATGTTTAAAGTGAAAGGGCTTGCCAAAATAGCAGCAGTATATCTGTTCAACACAAATCTTCAGGCATCTAGTAACTGCTAAACTGACAGAGGCCCAGCACCTGCTCCCGGGAACATCACCACATATTTCCCACAGGGCTCCTTAAGCCTTCTCTACAGAGATGGTTCCCAGAGGGACGCTCCAGTATGGTTCTGCAGGGTGGGTGGAAGGCAAAAGCAAGGGCAAAAGCAGGAATGGCAGTATCCTTCCCTCTGCTCTGCCCCTTTCTCCAGTTTGAGTTATTTCCTGCCCCATGTATTTAATGAATTCAGTGGACCTACATGTAATCTGTACGTACTTTTCAAGAGCTCTTAATTCAGTGAAATCTGCAACAGCTTCCCCTTCCCGCAGGCCTGCACAGCTTGTGACATACCAATCTGCCTTGTATGGCAGCCCACGAGGGGCTTAATAAACCCCCTGTGTTTGCAGCCTGTCTGGAACTACAAGAATGATGGGGTTGTTAAAGCACTTTGGCAGGCCACACACTGTGGCTGTGGGCTGTATGTAGCTTCGTGGATTGCAAGTTATGAAAGTTTGCTGTGTGACCAGCCTTAGACAACATCACCAAAAATTCTTGATCTTTGTGCATTATTTTAACTGCTTAGATCAGTTTCACAGGTGCTGCTAGAAATCTGTGCGTGCTTATCTCTCCCCCCCTGCTGGAAAATGGCTAGTGTGATATTTCTAATCTTAACAAGTGTAACATGTGAAAATGCATAACCCAATTAAGAAGATGAGTGAGACCACTGGTCCATCATGGCTCAACGCAATGTACTAGACACAGGAAACCCCAAAACTGATTTTAAGCATCTTTTTAAAAGCCGCCATAACATTGGGGTGCTATTTAGCTGGTCAATTTGTTTACGATACTGTTACACCTGCTGAGCATTCTCTAGGTATAAGCTCTTGAATGCAATGGGCACAACTCAGCTGCCTGTGTGTACATATGATGAAGGCTTCTGTTCATGCAAACCGGACTAGGTGTGTGTTCCTCCCACTCCTGCATCCAGCCCCCACGATTTGCATGCAGTCAAAAACCAGCCCTTGGCCTGGCAGTAGGAGCCACTCCAACCCAACTGCACAAGTTGCTCATGAATGGTATGGAGGCTTCGTGAGATCAGCCAGCTGGTGGAGATTCTGTTGGTTTGAGTGTCTTAAGTGAATCCCTGTCAGGTCCCCTGTGTTTAATGGAGGGGGGGGGAGAGAAGCAACCAGCCCTATTAGCATGTTCTTGGCCCCTAAGCCCTCTTGTAGCTGGATCCAGGGTGGCCAGGGCTTGCCAATGAACCTGGCTCCTTCCTCCCAGCTCCCAAGACTGGTAAGTAGAGGTGACCCTCCTCTAATCTGGCTTGAGGAGCCAGTGTGTTGCTATACACATGCATTACCCAGCTTCTGTGCATAACGTCTGGGTTTGTATCCAGTAATTCATGATGCAGTTTTGAATCTTAATACTGGGTGTAAGGAGAGCATGTAGTGATTAAAAAGCTGCACTATAATCTGCCTGGAGATGGGTGGGCAACTTGTGGTCCTCCAGATGTTGTTCGAGTGCAACTCCCATCTCTATTGGTTATGCTGGCTAGGGCTAATGGGAGTTGCACTCCAACAACATCTGGAGGACCACAAGTTGCCCACCCCTTCCCTAGAGTTTCACTTTATCTTTAGAAGCAATTTTAAAAACAAAAACAAAGCAGAGCTGTTCAGCCAAGGACCTGTGTGTGTGATATCTCCAAAATAGCTTGTTTCCCTCCAGCTTTCTCTTCTGAGAAGCAGCCACATGTACCCCAAAGCTAATCTATCTGTTAAGCACCAGCTCCTTTGAACTCTTGAATGCCCTTTTCCTAGGGTAAATATTTTAATTTCTGATGCTTTCTGAGCTTGATTGTAATGTTAAGTGAACTGGGAAATGAAAATGGCAGTGCCTTCTGTTAACTGTGATGGGTTAGCAAGGGCAGCCAGTTCAATAGCTTGCATTGGTAGCATTGCCACAGTTCGACCTCTCCTCTGGCCTCTTGCTTTTCTTGCCAGGAGAAAGAACAACATGACCTCAAAGGGGTGAGACAGATTCAAACCCATCTTCTCTGTAAAACAGCTATTTTTATGCTTGCAGATTGCATCGACTCGTAGCAGCTTTGAAAGCAGCTTCCACCCCTTGATAATATGTCTCCTTGGAGAGTCGTGTAGGCATCTATTTTTAGCATGTCTTGGTTCACTTCATCCTTTACTGCACTCACTTGACAAGTGAATTGTACAAGGTTTGTACATTACAGCAGTGAAATAGCCAATGCGTAAAAAAATAATCACCCTCAACTGTTGTTTTTGTAATGCAGGAGCTGGGAGTGAGCACCAATGCAAACTACAAGATAACCTTCATGTTGGATAGTGCTGCCATGATAACTGTGCACACTCCAAGGCGAGGATTAATTGATGTACGGATATATATATATATGTATATGTATATATTTTTTAGATGGGCTTATTTTCTTTATTTTTAGAAGTAATCACACTAAAAAACAACAAATGAACAGTGTAGAATTAAACTTAAAATGTTGTTGATGACCATCTAATTGGACACCTTCCTTAGAGGGAGAAGCCTCCATCCTTCAGCATACTGTCTAAAAGATGCAATCCTGAGTATAGGGAACAGAGTGAAAATGCCTGAGGAGCAACAGTTCTAGATGACCTAAGCAAGCATGCCAATCATCACCATCATCACTATTATTGGTTGCCGCCTTCTTTAAAAAAAGACTCAAGCTGACTTACAACAAGATTAAAATATACAAAATTTTAAACAGCTAAAACCAATTTCCACTGAATACTTACGATCCTGTATGCTACAAGAGAAACACCGTTACTGCAGGTGCTCAAATTTCCCCTCCATTCAATGCCCTGCCCTTAAATTTGTATATATTTCTCCTCCATTTACTTCCCAGCCATTAAATTTGTATATATTTCTCCTCCATTTACTTCTCAGCCATTAAATTTGCACATATTTCTCCTCCATTTACTTCCCAGCTATCGAATTTGAGTATGGTATATTTCCCAGTTTAAGGAAATGGGCAAATATTCCTGACAGCTTAAAAAAACCTTAGTGGTGGCAGAATGGGATGGAGCAAATGGGGCGCCAGCCCCAGCAGTACTTACCCCCCCCCCCATGCTTTACTGGCTGAAGGAGTGAGGGGGAAGGAGTGGGAGAACAAGCCACGGTGAGCCCCATTGTCTGTCAGGCGCACCGTGGGTTGTTCTGCAAACAACCCACACTGCGTAGCTTATTCGCCAGGGTGGCTTAGCATGCCGTGTGAACGCACCCAGAGAGAAGGAAATCTTGCTGTTCCATATTGATGCTTCTGGAACATCAGCTATTTAAATGTAACTTTTTTTCTTTTTAAGACCACTTTCATGAAAAGTGATATTATTTTAATGCTTTAAAGCTGTTGCACTTTTCTATAGTAAATTAATCGAATAAAGCAAGATAATTATGAATAGAAACTAAAGTTGCCACTTGAAGCAAACCTCCTCCCACAAAGCAAATGGGAGACCTGAATTTGTCCCAGCTCCTCCATAGATCCATTGAGGTGACAGCTGGCCAAGTTGTTCTCTTAGCCTCAGGTCCTTGTTTGTGAAATGGAGATATTACTGTGCAATCCTATACCTGTCTAGTCAGAAATATGTCCCACTGAATTCAATGGGACTTACTCCCAAGTAAGTGTGTATAGGATTGCAGCTTTAGTGGCCTACTTAATATGATTCTTCAGGGCAGGGGTGGGCAAGAGGCGGCCCATGGACCGGATGTAGCCCCACTGCCCCCTCAAATTTAAAATAAAAAAATAATAATAAAGAAGCAAAATGGTGCTCTGTAGAGGCTAGAAGCACTAAAAGTCAAATTTGCAAGCTAAATTTGTCAATTTTAGCACTCCGTAGCTACCATAGAGTGCTAAAAGAGTCAACTTTAGCTTGCAAAGTCATAGTGCTACTGAGCGCTATGGAGTGGTTTGCTGCTGATTTTTTTCAGCAAACTGGCAATTAAAAAAATAATAAAATCTAAACATTATTTTTAACAGTGCAGCCCATGAAATGGTGGTTCGAGGTGGTGAAAATGGCCCCCAGCCCTCCCTCAGTTGCTCACCCCTTGTTTAGGGCATGAATGAGAAAGATTGTAAATAACTTTATACAGTAAAATTAGAATTTAAATGGTTAACTCTGGTGTTAACCAGAGGTGCTTGAGGTGCTGTTGAGGTGCTGTTTTACTTGGGCTTTTCTCTTAACTTTGCTTCTGCAGGTGAAACCTCTGGGGGTCATATGGGGCAAATTTTCAGAGTTTTACAACAAAAAAAATACTATTATGTTTGATGACATTGGACGAAATTTTCTGATGAACCCACAAAATGGACTAAAGGTACTTTTTAGCCTTCTTGAAGCAATGCCAACTGTCTAAAGGAGGAGAACTCAATACCTGATGCCTTAATTGGGGGGTGGGGTGCTTTAGTACTTGGGCAAAAAAGAGTAAGTGTGCCTAACATTTTGAAGGTGCAGCATAGTAATAGCATTTAGTATGATAGAACATCTAAAGTGTTCAGAGCATTTCACAGTTATCTCACTGACTAGTCAACCCTCTATGGTAGGCCGCTAGTGTTCTCCTCATTTTGCAAATGAGGCAGGGTGACTTAAATAAAAGCTTGTCTAAGGTCATCTAGTGAGCTGATGGCAGAGGCAGGCATTGAAACAGGGACTTCCTGGTTTACAACTTGGTCTCTTACAGCACAAGTCCACTCAGATGTAGGTCTTGTTGAGTTCAGTAGAGGTTACTCCCAGATAAGTGGGTATAGGATTGTAGCCTTAGCCACTATGCTACAGGAGCTCTCCTAGTTATGCCTATTATGTTTCTAATGGCGATTGTTTCCCCTTTTATGACATCAATGAACAGTTAAAAAGTGGCATCAGAATACAGGCAGTCTCCAGGTTACGAACGAGTTCCGTTCTTAAGAATGTCTTTAAGTCGAATTTGTATGTAAGTCGGATCAGCATAGCGTTCTATACGTTAAAATCGGCATTTACGCAAATTGCGTAGTATACTACGCTATGTGCTCTTATGTAAATGACGTAGCGCTGGGGAATCCAGAGGTCCGTTCTTAAAGTACGGGTTGTCTATAAGTCGAACGTTCTTAACTCGGGGGACTGCCTGTATTGGTGCTTTTTTCTGTAATGAAGTTGCTGGTGGAGTCTTCTGCAGCAACCTAAAGGAGATTTCTGTCAGAAGTATTACAGACCAGGGGAGAAATGTGGTGTGAATGAAATGAAGGTACAACTTGTACCGATTCTGAAATGGTTGTCAACAAAGTTATATGTCAGTATCTGTGTCTCTCTCCCCCACCTCAAACATGTCAGTGCTTTTGGAAAGTGTTTGTCCTGGAAAAGACATCTGGCTCTCGTGATGCTAGCATTGCCCTCTGTAAAGTCTTTCTTGTTTGGAGAAATGGTGACAGACACGTTCAAATTGTTTTTAAAGCGCTGCTGAACTGGATGGGGGGGCTTGATGCAGTGCAACACTGACAGAGCGCTATCATTGCCTCCTCCTGGGAAAACAGAGCCGGTGTGCTGCAGCTCAGACTTTATTGACAGCAAGACAAATTGGAGGCGACCGTTTATGAGAAATGTTGCTGTAGAAAGAATCGAGATCAGATGTTCTACCAGAGGCAACCAAATCTAATCAGCCATTCCATGTGGGATAACTTATTGTCCGCAAGCCTTTGATAAATGTGACAAGCGGTGCTTGGAATGAGTTTTATCAGCCTCTCAGAAGGACATGGCCACCACTGGAGACTACTGCAGCAAAGATAATGACAGTGGTCTCTCCATCTTACTTTATGTGTTCCTAGCAATTAAGTATGCACAGTATGCTCTTATTTCCTCTAGGGAAGAAAAGCTGAAGTCACAGATTGACAGGGTTTGGGCCGGGGTGCGGGGCATAAAACAAAGCCTGCAGTAGGATACTCTGGTCAGGGTGGGTTGACTTAAATCAAGGTGATTTAAATCAGCAAGAAAAAGGTCAGTTTAATCACTGATTTAAATCAAGTTTCCCACTGAAACTTTTTCATATATGTCCTGAGCTATGGTGCAAATCTGACCACTAAGCCATGTTTATTTGCAACTAGAGTATTATTTATGTTGCTGCTGTTGTTGTTGTTGTTGTTGTTGTTGTTATTTATTCAATTTATATCCCGCCTATATACTATTACTCTAGGCGGGGTACAAAATAACTATCAGTTAAACAGATAGGTATACAATAAAAACATTTGTTAAACATAAAAACAGTATAAAAATTCCATAAAAACAATAAAATTCCATAGTAATATGATAGAATGTTATAAAAGGAAGTCCTGCTGAAATAACAAAGTCTTCAGTGCCTGCTTAAAGGCATTCAAAGAAGCCAGCAGGTGTATTTCAAGTGGCAGGCCATTCCACAACTGAGGGGCAGCCAAAGAGAAGGACCTCCGACGAGTAGCTGCCAGTCTCACAGTAGGCAGCTGCGGCAGATGGCCCTCTGAAGAATGTTGTTTCATTCTTACAAGCAGGCTTCACATTTCTTTGTCTCACTGTAATAAAAATGTCCTGATTTTTTTTAAAAAAATTAAATCGATTTTTATCCACCCTGACTCTGGTAGAGCAAATGCTTTGGATATGAAAGGACCCAATTACCAGCCCTCTCAAGTCTAAAAGGATATTGGGTGGCAGTGCTGTGCCTGGGTCCTTGGGAGTCACTGACAGCTAGAAAGGAGGGATGAAGGCTGCCTGGACTTGTGATGGAGCCCGTGACCAGCTGAAACTGAGTGATAGGATCTGGCTCTTAGGCTGAAAAGGTTACAATATTATGTATTGAACAAATGCTAAAATGTTAAATTTGGTATGTTGTCTTTTAAAATGTAATTTACACCCGGTTTCTTTCTGAACAGATAAAACCCTTCATGAAAGCGCATTTAAACAGAGATAAAGATAAGGAGCTTTTAAAACTTACTCAGTATCTCAAGGAAATAGCAAAATTAGATGACTTTGTGGAGCTGAATCACAAACACTGGGAAAGGTAAGGATTAAATGTTCTTCTTGCCCGGTATTGTATCACAGCAGTGTCAGGCAGCCCTGCCTCCTGGCCTAATCAAAATGGCTATAAACTCCATTAATAGAGGTTTGGAGGCGCACGCCTCCTGTTAAAAAATGTGGGGAGAGTTGCATCTTTGGCCTTGAGGTGACGAGGTGTGTGAATATGTTCTTAAAGGCGCAATCCTACGCAAGTTTAGACAGAAAAAAGGCCTACAACTCCCGGCTTGCCCCAGTCAGCTATGCTGGGAGTTGTGGGCCTTTTTCTGTCTAAACTTGCATAGGATTGTGCCCTAAAGTGCCAATTCAGTTTGTTTTGCTTTTTTCATATGCTTGGGGAAATAAAGAAAAAGCAATAACTGTATTCAGGCGTTCTGAAAGTGTATCGGGGGTGGGGTGTTACACCCTGGCCCCTCCCCCGCCCCCTCCACCCCCAACCTTCCTGCATTGGGAATGTGTTGAATTGAACGTGGTTATGGCCCTTCCTATGATTGGGAGCCTGAAGTGATCCTATCTGTAACCACACACAGTCAAATGCGTTTCCAATCCCTCTTTAGACCTTCCTGCTCAGGGCAGGAAGGTTGCAGTGGAGGGAGCAGGGTCAGTGCAGTGCACACAGCCCCTCCATGGACATACTTTCAGAACACCTTGCCCTTTTTCTGTACCACTGTGCACGGCCCCTTCACAGGTACACTTTCAGAATGCCTGTGTAGGGCTATTGCCATAACAGGGCGGGATCACCATAAAACTGTGCTAACCAGTGTGCCTGCTACCAGGGCTTCCTCAGCTACATATACAATTTGAGTAGCCCCAGTGACCTTGGTAGAATCTGATATCCTTAGTGGTGTCTGCTGACATTTTTGCTGACTCAGGCGAGAGAATTCTGCAGTTCTCACAATTCTAACCGCATGCACTGTACGTGGCTTGGCAGACTTAGCTTGATACTTGAGATTGGACTCTGGTGAAAACTGCGTCCCAAGCATTTTAGCTTAGCAGGGAAGGAGCTACCGTTAAGACATCTTCCTTGAGAGTTGGCCTGTTGCCCCCTTCTTATTTCTGGTCCGTTTCCAATTTTTGCACCACCACAGGAATACTATTTCCCTTCCTCCAGTGGTTTTGAAAGATTTGGCGATGAGGTTTCAGATTCATTCTCTGTGGTTTCCTATATGTGCAAGAGTTGTATTTTGAAGTCTTCATTTTTGTTAGTGGAATGTACAGGCGTTGTACTCCAGAGCAGGTCTGCCTAGCATGAATTAATAGATGAGCCACTAATGACTCTGAAACCAGCATCAGGCTGTAGTTTGAAAGACAGATTCTATCACAGAAAGATTCTATGTTGCTGGAAGAGATCGATCCTTTGAGTCCTGCAAACATATTAATGTTGCTCAGTCCAGATTTATGCCTCTTTCCCACTCTACCCCAAATGTGTCCTACAGTAGGGCTCACTCGAGGTCCTCTACTGAGAAATTCTGTCTTTAGTTTGTTTGATGCTTCGAGAGAGGAATGTGCTATTGGTAGCAGACGTTAAAGGTGTAATCAGGATCACCAGCTAGCAGTTTTGTGACAAATGCCTTTGGTGGCCCTGACAAATTTTTATCAAGGTGTGGTAAAAAAAAAGAAAATTTTGCGTACAGTTTGACTCCACTGTTTTCAAAAGTAGTGAGTGAATGTGTGTGAATATCCATATTAATATTACAGCTCTCCTTGTTGTATCACAGTCTGCTGTAGTAAGTGGTAAGCTGCTGTTATTGTCAAAAGCTCAAAAATCATGCGTGGGGCCCTAGATATTATTAAACAACTTGAACATGGTTTCGAAATATTATTAGTTACCCTCTTTTTGAATGCATAGGGTACATGCTGCAACTGCAGTTGCAAACTGATCTCTCCAGCTATAAATCCCAGAATGCAATACTGTTCTGATGTCTCATTTTCAGCTGTATAGCATATACAGCTGGTGTACATAGGCCTACTGCCTCTGATACTGGAGGTAGCATAGAGCCATCAGGACTAGTAGCCATCGATAGCCTTATCCTCCATGAATTTGTCTAATCCCCTTTTAGAACCATCCAAATTGTTGGTGATCACTACACCTTGCAGTAGCAGCAAATTCCATAGTTTAACTATGAGCTATCAAAACGACTACAGTTGTCAATAGGAGGTAACAGAAAATGAAAAAAATAAACTCTAATACCAGTACAGTATGTATTTTCTGGAGTCTGTTGTGGCCAAACAGGTTATTGCAACAAAATGACAGTTTTGTGGCACCTTAAAAATTAATACTCCACAAAAGCCATAGCAAATGTGTTAGTCTTTAAGGTGCCACAAGACTCTTGGTTGTTTTTACTACCGAATAGGTTTCTAAAATATCAATAAACTATAGTTGCAATGACTGTATGGGCTGTAAATGTACATTATTTCTGATTATGTATAGCCTATTAAAGCTGAGTTATTCAGTCACATTATAAATGTTTAATATTTGCCTTTTTTTCTTTAGGTACCTTTCAAAGAAACAAGGACAGTAGCTTTGATTTGTGACATTGAAACCAAAGGAACATGGAGACCTTTTGACCTTTCCTCTTGTGTAAGCTAGAATAAAGTAGTGCTGGACACTAACTTAACCACCAGAATGACTGCTTATACCTGGTCTTCCCTTTGGTTTGCTCTAGGTCTGTCTGTCTGTGTCTCTCTTCTGAAGATCACCGTTAACAACAGAAAGGAAAACTGGTTGCTCTTTCTTTCATTTAGCTCTGGTGTTATCATTTAGAACAATGTCACTTTTACTGCTACTATAGTATCCCCACATTTTTAAAGACCACGTTGTTTTGCAAATGGGGGGAAAGAAGCAAATATTCAGACCAAAAAAAATTCCCCAAACCCAGAAGTTTACTACAGAGCCAGTCTTGGCAGTCTCAGTTCTAGAAACAGTTTCCTGTCCCTTTTATGGTATTTAAGTCTATGAACTGTAAGCTGTCTAATTATGTATTAGTATGTCAAGTGTTCCTTTTGTGCAAGACAGTTTTAAGGATGGAAAGCACCACTAAAGGGCAAAGATGTCTTCATGTATAGATCTTGATGATAAAACTGTGAGGAGAGGAGAGGAGGAGGGATTAAAAAAACAAATAATTTTTAACGCTTGGTTGAAAAGCATTCCTTTCTTTTTAAAAAAACAAACAGCAAAAAAAAAATTGTAACCAGAGGAAAGATTTAAACCTGAGGAGAACCAAGGATTAACTCCTCAAAGCATGAACATTAGTTGTTCTGTTCTAGTTAAATCTTGTCAGGATACACAAGCTCTCTTGATGGCACCATTTCGCCACAGCTGTTCTAAAGTATCACTTAACTTGAGCTGCTTCAACCTGCACTGTGGAAGTGTGATGTGTCCACTGTCTTGCATTGCTGACAGTCTCTCATCATGCCCTTCTTGTATTTGAAAGCAGACTGCCCCTTTCAAATTAAGATATCATATATTGTTCTTAAGGAACTATAGCAGGTGTGCTAATAATAATAATAATAAATGCCTTTTCTTAAAAACCGTGTTCTGTCATTCTCAAGCTTCATTATAAACAAGTGTCACACACTCAGTTTTGTCTGATACAGAAGATACGAGATTCCATGCTGATGATGATTTCTCTGAGCGGTTCACAACAATTCAAGGTCTCTGGGCAGTTCACAACTATTCAATTATTAGTAGTTCAAATTATGCTTTACAGTCTTAATAGAATCTCATGGGGTGAAGCTGTTGTGTAGTGAAACCAGAAAGTGGCATAAAACTGGTAGACTATCATAAACATGTGTCATGCTGACAGTAGAGGATAACAAATGGTGACTCATTCGTACTGTTGAGCAATGGATCCAAAACTGATGCTCTTCACTCTGCTACGCAGAAATGGAGAGTACCGACCAAGATAGCCTTGCATATTCTTAAGTGAGCAAGCTTGGATTTAGAATTCACTGGTAAAAGCCAGGAAACCTTCTCTTCACTATATTAGTATCTTTTCAGTTTGACTCACCAAGGACTTATCAGAGTGATATGGGTTTCATTACACTGAAGGCACTTAGGGGCTCCTTTTGACTTGAATTGAAGCTGGATCCGTTTCTGGATAAATTGTAATGGGAATTTGAACATGCACTTATCTAGATGTCCAGTGCTTGGAGTTTTGGACAGTGTCCTCCAATTGGGTCATCATCTGTTTATTACGGTCATATGACCCAACATACACACTTTACATTCCAAATCTCAAAAAGAATAATCATACATAATACAAAATTATAAACAAAACAGCTCTCACTTGTTCCCTACCAAAAAAACCCTCCTTTTCATAGCAGCTAGGAAGAATATAGTAACTGAAGAAGTGACAGTTGGATTTTGGTCACATAAACAAAAAGTGACCAACCATTCATCAGGTAAAACACGAAACCTCCGTAAGAATGGCAAAATTATGTCCTCCCTCAATTTAGTATAAAATTTACAGAAAAGAAGAACACGCACACGGGCAGTGTTTCTGCTGATATGGTATACCCTGAAATCTTCCCTGCAAAATTGCTGAGGGTAAAATGTTAAATCTTGCTAACATGAATGTTCAACGAGCTTGTGGAGTGCTAAGATTTGACATATGGTGCTGGAAGACCATATATTGGTGTCCCTCCACTTGCAAAGGGAGAGCAGGTTCTGTTTGCTAATGAAAATAGCCCCTGCCTCTCAATATCATGCATTCTCTGAGATAGCAATCTGAGAACTTGCTGAGGGCCAAGCATAAGAATAGAATCCAAATGAATACCAATAGAGCTAATTTTCCATTGAATCACAGAGGCCCATTTACTAGTATAGCTGTCCCTTAACATGTGTACGTAACTGAGGTTCCCAGGTGTAAAGTGTAAGCGCAACCACAATATAAAGGTTTGGATCCACGCTCTCGCCTCTATCTGGCCTGTTCCAGTTTCCAGATACATAGCTGCATAGTTGACACAGTTGGGCACTCCCAGTATGCGTCGTAGGAATTAAGCTTGTACTTGCTCTATCCCCACGTGGACTGCACTAATCCAAATAGGTACATCGTACAGTAATTTAGCCATAATTTTGGCTTTAAATACCTGCATAGCCGAGGGGACATGTCCCCCCTGTATATAAAAAAAGCAAGCAATAGCCATCATACTGCAGTTGGCCATATTGATAGCATGGTGTCGATGGGCACTCTAATAAGATTTAAACTGAAAGTTTATACCCAAATATCTGTGTTCTTTTACTTGTTCCAAGTTAACATCTCTAAGTGTCTAACGTGTACACCTCCAAACTTTGGAAAAAACCATAACTTTAGATTTCCCAAGGTTAATAGCTCATTTACATCACAGTAAGTGGCAAGGGCAACTATAAGACATTTCAAACCCAGCCATGTTAATGATCGAACTACAGCGTCATCACCATAGAGTAAGAGTGGGATTTTTTTTGTGAACCAAGTTTTGGAAAATGGCCCTCCACTCCACTCTCATTAAGGCAGGAGATAGATCATTCATAAACAAATCAAAAAGGAAGGGTGCCAAAATGCACCCCATCTTAAACTGATGGTATAAAACTCTTCAGACAGTTCGCCATGAAGACCATAGCGAACCTGACAGCTAGTGCTGGAGTAAAGTTTTTGAATAAGAAAGGGCAACCTTTTATCTATACTTGTCTTATTTAACTTTGACCACAGCAATTCCCTAGGAATAGAATCAAAGGCCCCTTTTAAATCCCCCCCCCCCCGCAGCTATATTTCTCTGCCAAATGTGCCAACACAATACAATGATCCAGTGTAGATTTGTTTTTACAAAACCCTATCTGTTCTGGGCCTAAAATATGATGTTTTAGCCAATCTGACAGTTTATCCGTCAAATGTCTTGCATGGAGCTTGCCCACAATTGATATCAAACTTATTGGGCGGTAGTTATCTGGAAGTTGTGGGTCTCCTTTTTTAAAAATGGGCACTATAATAGCCTTTGACCAAGCTATAGGAACCCTTCCGGTAGTATCTATTAAAGAAAAGAGAGTAGCTAAGGGGGATGCCCACCATTCCAAATGCTTTTTAAATAACCTCCAATTGGGTCAATAGATTCCAGTTTGCAGCTGTGTATCAACATGAAATTGCATTAGACTGAGAACTTTAGCCCAGTATGATCAACGTCTTCAACAGGTCATGGTTCTCCCAAGATTTCAGGAAATGGTCTTCTCCCATATTTCTGTCTAAAACATTTTAACTGGAGATACCAGGGACGGAACTTGAGGACCTTGCATGCAACACATTTGTTTTACTACAGTGGGTAGCTTTTCCACTGCGCTGTGATCCTTCCCTGGAAAACAATTGTTGGTCATGTGCTGAGTACAATTGATCCTTAGTCTGCTTACATGTTGACTTGGTTCACACGTAGCAACAGCCCATGGGTTAAACAACCATTGGGCTGTCAGGGACGAGCACAAGAGAGCGAGCATGCTGCCTCCTGTGTGTCTGCCACTTCTGCTTTTATTCAGCAACCTATGATCAACCTGTTTGTAGGTTGCTGAGTGGTGACATGTGAACCCGGAGCACTGGATTTTTTAGTGGCTAAATAACCCATGGATTAACTGCTGGATTGTTTAGTCCCTAAACAACCCAGCACTCTGGGTTTGCATGTCAAGCTCAGGAACCTATGAACGGGCTGATTGTAGGTTACTGATTAAAAGTGGAACTGGTGGGCGCATGGGAGGCAGCATGTCCACTCCTCCTGTTTGTGTATGACAGTCCATGGTTGTTTAACCCTTGGCTGTTGTTACATGTGTGAACCAGCCTGTTGTAAGTTTCAAGTGATGGCAACTTTCAGAAGATCATGTTGCAATCATGGATTCATAGGTACATCATGATTTCTGCATAAAGCATTTAAGTATTAAGTGCCGGTCCAAAAATGTCAGCTGACTAACATCTATATGCATTTCAAGAACTCTCAAGCTGGACATTTCTAGTGTACTCAACCTACTGGGAAGCAAGACATTGGAGGGCAAGTATAGTTATATTGCACAGTATTTATATTTGCATCATCTTTAGATATGAATCTTTTTGTAATATATTTCCCTGTAGTAGATTAGTCATTGTGTGCTCTCATAGCAAGAAAATGGAATACCTGCGTAGCTTCTCGAACTATAATAATATTTATGGAGATGTTTTACGGAAGCTGAGATAGAGGCCTGCTTTTGAAAAACGCAGATAAGGGTGAATGGAACACTGAAGCTCTTGGCTCCTCCTAAGAACCTTAACAGCAAATGTCAGTGTCAAGGCAGCAGATACCAGGGAGCCCCCCCTGCTATTAAAATGAAGAGATTATATCATGCCTGAATTGCTTGTAAGAAAATATACCGTACTTTATCCATTTGTGCAAGACAGTTTTAAGGATGGAAAGCACCACTAGAGGGCAAAGATGCCATTATGTATAGATCTTGATGATAAAAACCTAGGCTGTGAGAGGGGAGTAGGAGGAATTTTTAAAAAGTTAACACTTGGTTGAAAAGTGTTTTGGATGCCATTTTGTTTGCAAAAAAAGGTTTTTTAAAATTTATTTTGAGGTCTCTCTAAATTCCATGGGGGGGGGGGCTGCATGGGCTGCATTTTGCGCACCCACGCTTGAAGCTGACCAAATGGATAGGAGTTAAATACAGGTACTTCATCATTCATTATAAGTATTTTATACCACCCTTCAAGCATATTCCCAAGGCAGCTTATAAAACGAATGAACACAAAACAATTACAATTTTAAAAACAAGAGTTTTAAATGAAAATGCCCCAAAATAATAGAAGTGGCATAAATCAATCAGCCCGATTAAGATTGTATCTCAAAGGTTTGGGAAAATACAAAAGTCTTTGCCTGGTGCCCAAAGGACAATGACGTAGGCACCAGGCGAACTGCTCAGGAGAGAGGATGTCCATGGCTGGTAGTGTTCCATCTCTTCCTTTCTCCAGAATACCCTCTAAAGCTCTAAATCAGCCTTCTCCAATCTGGCGCCTTCCAGATATATTGGACTGCAGTTCCCGCCATTTCCTGCCAGCATGGCCACTGGGAATAATGGGAGTTGTAGTCCAACACATCTGGAGGGCGCCAAGTTGGGGAAGGCTGATCGAAATGTACACATGCAGGCAGGTGGTCCTTCAAGTACCCTAGTCCTCAAGCCATGAAGGGGTTTAAAGTAAAAATTAGCACTCTGAATTAGGCCTTAACTGCAGTTTCTGGACAATCCTCGAAGACACGCCCACATATGTCAATATTTTAACTAACCAAAAAGGATTGGTATCTTTTAACCCTTCTAAATTATTCCACTCTTCAAAATTCTGTGTTAAAAGCACCCAAAAGTGTTGGCATCAACAAAGTAACCAGGTGCAATGTGGAGGAGGGCAGATATATATATATATATATTTTCTCTCCTGGGCTTTGTTACGTTCTCCTTAGTATCCATTATTCCGGGGAGAATTACTGCCTGCTGGGGCAGGCGAGCAAGTCCTTTCCTGCTTCTAGAGTTGGCCTGGGCTTCCTTAAAGGAAGAGCAAGACCGCTTCCTGTGTTGATGCTGGCAAATGGGCCCATGGCATTGTCCTCCTCCCAACGCTTTAATTTAAGGAGGGGCCATAGGTCGGTGGTAGAGCCCCTGTTTTGCATGCAGAAGCTTCCAGGTTCAATTCCCAGCATCTCCAGGTAAAGCTAGGAAGGAATTGTAGGGATTGGGCCCACTCTTCCTGCAGCGGAGGACCTGGAAACAGATTCGGAGGACGGGGAGTTGGAAGGGGGGGGGAAGCGGCACCTGGCTCCCCAAGGCCGAGAGCTTTAGAGATAGACTTTGCAGGCGGGGAGGAACAGGTAGTGTCAGATTCTGGGGGAAAGCAGGCTGAGCTCTCTGATGGGGAGGAGGGTGTATCAGTGTCACAGACCCCCCTCCCCCCCAGTCAGACATCAATTTAGGAGGAGGGAACGGCTGACAAGTATCAGGCACCCTGGGAGATTGGCTCTTAAGTATAAGGACCCACCTTAGGCGACACGGCCAGGTTGACTCTGGAAGGGAACTCCTCAGTTTGGAATCAACGTCTCAGCTATAGGGCTAACTTCCTAAATGGCTATTATTCTAACTAGGTGTTAGAATAACACCTAGTTAACACCGTCTCCCAAAGCAGATACTTTATTCCCAACTCAAGGATGGAAAGCGGAATATCGGTGGTCAGTATAAGAGGTTTAAAGATGTTCTTAAGACTAATCTAAAAAAGTGCAATATAAACATCGAAAACTGGGAAGCTCTGGCCCATGAACGATCTAACTGGAGGTTGGCCTTTCACAAAGGTTCCATGGGCTTTGAAGAAGCCCGAGTGGAAGGTGAAAGGGAGAAACATGCTAAGCGAAAAGCACATCAAACGAATCCTTCACAGGACCCTCTTCCATCTGGTAACCTGTGTCCTCACTGTGGGAAGCTGTGTGGATCTAGAATTGGCCTCCACAGTCACTTACGGACCCATCGCTAGAGTCTACACAATTTTTCTTTAGAATTTCCTTCCTTTTATAATTTTCTTTTTGTTATTTTATCCTGGAAGACAATCTTACTCGGTCACAAGTGATCGCCTAGTAAATATTTGTGTTCCACAAGAATAAATGATGTTAGTTTCCAACAGTGGGGAGGCTGTTATTGAAGCCATTCTCACTGCCCGCTCCTGTGAGCTGCGGTCCTTTCTCAAGCCCAGCCCAATACATTTTGCTGCCTGAGGCAAAGGACAAGATGGCACCCCCTTCCCTTCCATGGAAAAAGCCCACTGGATTGACAGTTGAATCTGTATTTGTTACTGATAAAGGGACAACCTCCTGCACATACTTGAAGGCAGTAGGCTCGTTTAGGGGGCGCAGGGCGGGCTACATGGCCCATAGTTCCCTCCAATAGCTTCCTGCTGACCTTCCCAGCCTGAGGTGACTCCCTCACTCTTCCTAATGGTAGGGCTGGCGCTGCTCAAGCCATAGGTTACCCACACATGTGATCAAACCATAAAGTCAGGGTTGCTGGAGACTTCAGGCTTGTGGGATGTATATTTTGGGTTTGTTTTTTTAAATAGAACCCAGAGGTCCACCAGCCAGAATCAAGTGTAAAATAGTGGTTGAGCAACAAAACCTTCAACATGGCTCAGCAGCTAATAGGCAGCCAGTGCAATTCTTTCCATACAGGTGTGTGATATGTGTATACCTGGGAGCATCCACTGAGCATCCTAGCTACTGTATGTTGTACTAGCTGCTGCTTCCGAACCAGGTACAAGGGCAGCCCCACACAGAATGCATTACAGTAGTCTAATCGTGAGGTTACCAGTGCATGGATCACCATGGCTAGGCTATACCTATCCAGGAATGGGTGTAGTCGGTGCACCAACCCAAGGTGATAATGGGTGTTCTGGGCCACTGAGGTTACCTGGCCCTCCAGTGACAAGGATGGCTCCAGGAGCACTCCCTAACTACGTACCGGCTCCTTCAGATGGAGTGCAACCCTGTCCAGAACAGGCAAACACCCTAATTCCCAGAAAGCTACCAGCCAGACGCTTCTAGGAAGCCCAAAAGTGGGAGCAGGAAGGTGACAACCCTCCCCTGCTCCTTGGCCCTCAGAATCCAGCCCTTTCCCCACCTCTGAATGCAGACAGGGCCGGTGCTACCATTAGGCCAACTAGGCAGCTGCCTAGGGCGCAGGGCTAAAGGGGGCGCCAGAAACGCCTTGGGGGAAAAATACAGTGCTCTCAAGTGGGAAGGGGGGGCGCTAAATATCTGATCTTGTCTAGGGCACCAAACTGCCTTGCACCGGTCCTGAATGCAGAGGCCCCATTTAGCTATCATGGCCATCACAACACCTGTTGATAGACGTATATCCTCCATGATGTATTACTGATCACAGCTTCTTTCACTCTAAATATGGCAAAGGTACGGGCCTCCTTCTTTCCATCTGAACACTCTCCTCTCTGGGCTAGGGATGTTGGAGAAATCTGCAGCGGATTCAAATGAATTTGGATTTGTATGAATCTGACCTGCAGATTCCACAGTGGACCAGCTTTTTCTGATTCCGAGTCACACGGATTCGCGGACAAGTTTTTCCCTGAGCGGGATAGGATTAGCACTAATGCACTCTTGCACTAGTGCAAATTAGTGCAAGTTGAATGAAATCCTGGTTTTAAAAAATCCTGGTTGATTCCATCAGTGAGCGGACGACAGAACGAAAGACGCCTGCCAATCCACGAAACACAGACGTATAAAACCCATGCGCCCCTTCCTCTCACAGATAGCTATCTGAACCTGCCTTGGGTGTACCCACACTGCTAGTCGTACTTGCTTTCCCTCTCTCCAAGCCCAAACTCTCTGCTCAAGGGAAATTGTGCAAATCAGTCTTTATTTTTTAGCACTTTTGAATCTCCTTTCTACCAATGAACTCCACCGAGGCAATTAAATATATAACTGTAAGGGAGCAGAAGTTGGAAAGAGGACTTGCCTGGTGTAACCTTGCCTTGCCTTCATAAATCCCTCTCATAGTTTCTGCATGGATATATGCCAGCCACAATTTAGAATCTCTTAACCGTGAAAGAACATTTGGAGTTAGACACCCTGCACAATTGTCCACATAAGTAATTAGGCACCTCCTTCCTTTTATTTCTCTCCCCCCCCCCCCCAGAGTAATGGTTCATAACTAATAAAGCAGAGTGAGCTGAGGTGGTACCTTATTATAGCTACACAAAGCTATAACTGGATGGGTTAGCAATTCAGATGTCAGCGCTGCCGTAATAAGCATTGAAAATACCAAAATTAAAATTCTTGCTTCTCGCATTAGTTCTGATTGGGCTCTGCCAGAATGCTAGTAATAATTTCCTTCTTCGTCCTGAATTTAAATCTCTGCCTGCTTTTAACTAAGAAGTCAGGCATTAATTTAAACTGCACTGATTCTCAAATGAACTATGTAAAAAAAAAGAATCTCAAAAGTAGCATCATAACTGTTCAGCCAGGAATCTTTCCCCAACCAGAAATAGCATGATCCTTATACATTTTGTATTTAAGTTCCTGAATTCTGTCTCTTGGTCACAAACTAGTGTGATGAAGAAACAGAACCCAGGGTAAGGCTATGTCGTCAGGATGTGCAGAGCTATGCAGACAAGTGGGTTTTATTCTCAAAGGTTCCCATTAAGTTCTATGGAATAAAGAAAACAGGTTACACTCAGTAGGACTATTGAGCGAGTGGAAGGGGAAACCTGTTTCTCTCAAGAAACTGGGGTTACCAACAGCAAGCTGCAGGTTTGGGTTCTACCCACAAAGTGTTTCTTTGTTCATCCATATAACAAAATGGGTGCCATGTACTCCTATGAAGAAAAGAGGTAAGCACTGCTCTTTAGGATGTTGGTGGGGTGAGGGCAAAAGCTGTTCCATCTCCCAGATAGTCTGACATCAATGTAAGTTGACACATGGCCAGGCACTGCCACCTTCTGAGTATACCTGGTTACAAAAAATAATAATATGATTTTAAAAATGGAGGCAAGGGCCCCGCACTTCACAATTTTAGTTGATTAATCAAAGGCACATTTTAATCGGTGGGGTTGAACATTAATAGCACACTTATTTTTGGAAGCTATTTGGTGTAATTAAGAAATGGAAAAATAGTAAAGATTGCCTTTCCTTCTAGCAAACAGCAGTAACTTTTGTCCACTGAACTGTAAATATCACAAAAGGGTACCTATACTTGGCTGCGGTGGTCTATTAATCAACTAAAAGATATTTAATTTTACAGGTGACACAACCAATGTACAATTTGGAATTATTTTTAAG
The DNA here is from genome assembly GCA_021292165.1 of Shinisaurus crocodilurus. Lineage (NCBI taxonomy): Eukaryota > Metazoa > Chordata > Lepidosauria > Squamata > Shinisauridae > Shinisaurus > Shinisaurus crocodilurus. The sequence goes on from CM037881.1 coordinate 115,583,841, forward strand.
GGACAGCATGGGCCAATGTAAGCAGATGTACCAATGTAAGCATACTTTAAAAAAAAATTAACACCATAGCTCATCTAGTCCAGCAGACAGACAGCGCCGGGCACCCCTCTTCCAGGTGCCATACGTTAGAGAAATGTGATAGGTTAGGAGTGATTACCTTTATAATATAGTGAGGCCCAGTATATGCTGTCCTATCTGCTTTTAGAAAATGCTTCAGGGTGCAATCCAATGAGGCTGCTGAACTCAGAGGATTATGGGTATCCTATGCATGGCGGGAGGAGAGCAGAGGTGAAGGTCACCCCCGCAGTGCTCCCACCATGCAAAACACTAGATGCCAGGCTAAGTCTGTGCTAATGTCAGTTCACATTGGCCTTGGCCTGCTTTTAATTGCTATTTTTGCTGTTTTGGTGTGTTTAAAGCTGCTTTTATTATTCATTGCTTTATTGTTGATATTTTATTGTTTCAAACTGGTTTTCTAAGCTGCTTTGAAGGCCCATGTGGTGGAGAAACAGGACAGAAATGGCTTCTATCAAATAAATAATAAATAAAAATACTATTGTGTTTGTCCAAAATGACCAATTTTGGTGGAGAGAGGCAGACTATTGTATATTTCCATTGTTGCAAATTATAATGGTGGCAGGTAAATTGCAGGTATGGCTCTCGGTGAACCAGTCAGATGGCCCCTTTGCTGTGATGACCAGGGAACTGCCATGGTCAGGATAAAAGTGATTGCCACAAGAAGTATGGTGATGTACATTGCCTCTTAACATTGGTAGATGTACAGCAGAGGAGTTTCTTGATATCGTTCAACATTGGCTTCTCTGGATAGGGATCATGTGTTACGTACATTGATAAAAATCAGTTTCTATCCCTCAGTTTTCCTCATATTTATGAGGGCTAGAAACTTCTTTTTAAAAATGAAAATTGAGCCTGCTTTTACACACTCTGTTAAGGTGCATTCCTATCCAGAGGAACAAAATTTTGAAAACCACCAAGAAACTCCTCTATTATACGGTATTCTTTTTCTCTTACTTTGTGGCAAGTTTTGACAAGCACCCTATCTTTATATACTGTAGCTTTATAAAAGAACCCAAGACACACTTTGATCTCTAGCAGCCACGCAGACAGCATGCCCTAGTTTTGATGACCGCCGTTCTCATGTTCACTAACCAGCCAAATACGTAGTAAATCTTTTCCCAAGGTGGAACCCATCTTGCCATGGGACAATTGTCAAAGTAAATGGATGGCCCTGTGTGTGAACCCATCCAAAGGAGATGCCACAGGAGTATAATTTGAGGTCCTAAGTACATGTTGCTCATTCTTGCTTTAGGGACTGTTGATGTCCCACACTTTTCAGACCTTTTAGGATTTATGTGCCCCGATCAACTGATAGCTAGGTGACTGTCTTAGAAATCTCTAGCTGAGTTCACGGTTGCTGTGTTCTGCTGTGCACCAGGGGCATTTGGTGTCATTACAGCCAACCCTCTGTGCCACAGACAGGATCCGTCTCTGGTGTGCAGGTGACTGACAGCGGCTTCTCTCAAATCACAGCACAGCCTTCCTGTGGGAGCAACGATGAGGTAATAAAGCAGGGTTCCAAATCAATGTTTGGCATTACTATTTCTTAGGTGGGTTTTCTTCTCCATGGTCAAAATTTGCTTACATTACATAGGAAAAAAATGTGCGTATTTCATACCATGCTTCTATGCTCCCACCAAGTATACAGTACATGATTTAGTATCATCTCCCTTGAGATGTTTCAAGTGATGAATAGTCTGCTTGTTTACTTTTGGGTTTTTTTTTAAGAAGTCAAATTGAGTACATTCCAGTTTTCGGAGAATATTGTTCAGCAGTGTGATTCTAGGCCAGTGTGCTTACTGTTTCAATTTTAGGGGATGTGGAATGGTTGATCTCTTTCGCACTGCTATGGCTGCAATCCTATACACACTTACCTGGGTAAATCCTATTGAACTAAATGGGACTTGTGGTCAAGTAGATGTGCATAGAATTGCATTGTAAGGGACCCTTCACTTCCTCCCTTTTTTAAAAATTAAAAAAAACCCTCCTTATTTTAGATTTCTTTCATTACACGTTACGATAAATGACATAGTCCCTCTTTCATGAGATGCAATTTACTTACTGCCTTTTTAATTAAGTGAAGGGACACACATTACCATCTAAAGAGGGCCACTACCGATAAGACCATGATGGGTGCTTCCTGATGGGGGGCTCCTAGTGCTATCAAATCAAAAGGCATTGTGAAGCTATTCCATGTTTCCCTCCTGAACAGATATTTCCTGGTAAGAAAAAAGATGGAAGGCGCAATGGGAAAACATGGGATGGTTACAAATAGAAGATGACATCATCTGGACCCCCGGTACAATGTCATGTTCGAGGCAGGGTGGCTGCACACTAAAAGCCTGGTCTGGAAGCACCCAAAATCCAGAGTCTAAAATGACCTAACCACTCTAGTGCAATTCACTCCACCTTGCACACAGGTCCTGATTTAGTGTGCCACTCAGGGCCGGATTAAGATAGGGGCTATTGGAGCTGCAGCTCCAGGCCCTTACCCCAAAACAGGCCCACAATCAGGACCGGTGCAGGGCAGTTTGGCGCCCCAGGCGAAATAATATTTAGCGCCCCCCCCTCTCCAAAGCAGCCCTGCTCTGCAAAAAAACAACAACCCTGCGCTGCCACCACCAACCTACCTTCCCCCCGCCCTGGCAGCTGCTGCTGCTGCTGCTGCCGCCGCTGCCGCCGTCGAGGAGGAGGAGGAGGAAGTGACGCGACGGGACCCCCGCGCTGTTTTTTGCCGGGGAAACCATGGCAACAGGGCTGTTTAAGCCCTGTTTCCTCCCGCCAAAACAACGCAGGCGGGGCTCCGGAAGCGACACGACGCAGAGAAGGTAGGTGGCGGGGGGGGGTGATGGCGGCGGCGGGAGGTGCAGCGGCAGCGAGCGGGAGGGCGGGGGGAGGCGCAGCGGCGAGCGGGACGGGAGTCCGCAAACCTCCCTCAGCCACCCGAGGCCCTATCCCCTGCCCCCAGCTCAGTGCCACTGCAAATGCTTCTAAAAAGAACTTTTCCACATGAGACTGAGAAGCCTTTATTTTAAACCAGCAGCTTAGTAGAAACTTTGAAGAGAACAAGCGGTTGAGTGGATCAGTGCACGATGTGAGCAAGGCAGAGCTGCCAGAGACGAATGAAACATGTTTCCATAGATCATCTGTGGCAACGACTCAGCATTTCCCATAATGCTTAAAATAGATCTTCCCTTGACGTGCCCTAGGGGGAAAAACAAGAAACAAAAGCTTAACGTTTGTATTGTGCTTTCAAAAGTCCAAAGAGTTTCACATGCTTTATCTAGTTGTAATCCGTACAACAACCCTGTACGGCAAGTCAATGTTATTATCTCTCATATTGTGGGTGGTCGGTGGTGGGGGGAAGGGGACTGAGGGAAAGTGGCTTGCCTAAGTGGTTTGACTCATGAGATTTGAGATTTGAACCATGGACTTCCTGGTTTAGAGTTCAGTCTCTTAGGGAGCAATCCTATGAATGTTTAGATAGAAAAAAGTCCTACAACACCCAGCATTCCCCGACCCCAGCCAGTTAATTTCCAAGAATGTTGGGAGCGGTAGGACTTTCTTTCTGTCTAAATATGCATAGGATTGCACCCTTAGCCACTGTGCTGCACTAGATACATTTAACTAGACAGCCTTAGAGAAAAACATCGATGCAATGTTCCTGCTGCAAACCCCCCCCCCCGACATCCACACATGAACCTGCTGCGTAGGCTGGCCACGTGTCCTCTTTTGTGGAGGAGAGTTCTCTATCTGAAGGGCTGCCCAGTTCCGGTATAAAGGTAAAGAGCCCCCAGAAGGAAGAGCTGGGCCTTGAAGGTGCCCATGAACAGCTTTTGGGCAGCAGACTGAGCACACGGGCCACCTGCTTACGGTCTTCCACACCTTACAGTGGTGAGATGTACTGTGTTTCTGTTTAAATTATAACAATGATTTCTAAATTTGCACCCTCACACATAAATTAGCATATACACATTTTATGCAAACCGGTGCCCTCTTTTGTCCTCTTTTCTGGTGATGCGTATGATCCTCTTTTTGTGGGGAGCAATTCCTGAGTGGCCACTCTAACTTGCGGTGTGTTGTTGACACCACCCACCCACTAACTTTGAAGATGTGAGGAAAGTGCAGTGAATGACTGCCTTGAAATGTGTTATTGCGTCCTTTCTCATCCTGGTGCCCTCCAGATGTTTTGGTCTTCAATGCCCAGCATTTCTGATAATTGGTGACACTGGCAGGGGCTTCTTCCATGAATAGAAGTCCAAAACATCTGGAGATCTACCTCCTGCCCACCCTGCCAATGGAACTAACTACCTAGGTAGGTAGTGGGCTCTCCAACACTGCAGGCATTCAAAGTGCAGCTGGATGGCCATCTGTCAGGGATGCTTTGACTTGGATTCCTGCATTGAGCAGGGGGTTGGACTCAATTGCCTTATAGGCCCCTTCCAACTCTACTATTCTATGATTCTGTATCTCAGCCTATCCACCCTGGTGCCTTCCAGAAGTTTTGGACTGCAACTCCCAGCATTCCTGACCATTGCCCATGCTGGATGGGGCTGATGGGAGTTGTAGTCCAAAACATCTGGAGGGTACCATGTTGGGGAAGCCTGACTGTTACTGCATTTGGTACATCTATGCATAACAGGAAGCACCACACAGAGCTGTAAAATCCCAGGTGTGAATTGACGCTTCAACCTTGGAAGAGGAGGGTGGATGCCCTTTAGAAAAGGCAGTATATCTTGGCTTCAGTTATTGGAAAGTGGTCCTTTTCCACTTACATGACTGCACTGCAAAAGAGACATTTGTTGGTGTATGTTTGGCCATTGGAACCACATATTGGGAAGTACTCCAAGGTGCATCTCGTAGGTCTGGTCCCGTCAGAAAGCTTCTTGTAACCGCTGCAGTCAATCTGCAAAAGGGAAAGGATAGCTTAAGCCATATCCCTTTTATATTGCAACAAAAAAAATGACTTGAATTGCTGTCTTCCCCCTCTTTGCCCTGGGAAAATTATACAAGATCACAAGCCAAAAAAAGTTGTTTTTCTAGTTAGAGAAAACAGTATTGGATCAGCTTAATAGCATGTATCTGCAGAAATAAATCACACTGCATTCAAGGGACTTTACTCCAAGGTAAAGGGTGTGTAGGGTGCAAGGCCAGTAGGTTTAGGCAGAGACAACACAGCACACTAAAACGGGTTGACAATGTGGTGCCTATGGGCACACTGGCACCCACCAAGCCCCCCCCCCCGCCCAGTGTACCCATGAGGCCCCTTGAACCATCTTCCATTCACTCCACCATCGCTCCCTTGACTAACAGAGGTTGGGCAAAGGACATTCGGCCAAAAAATGGCTTGAGTGGGGAGGAAGCCCCAGTTGCACCAAGGGCCCTCCCTCCAACTGGTTTTTGGCAGGGGACTCTAATAGAAGTTGGGGGGGGGAAGTCAGTGGAGCTTTAATAATTAAGGTGGCTTGGGGGGGTCAAAAAAGTGAGAATCCAGAGAAGGGGGGCACTCCCAACATTGGTGGTGGTGCCTGGCACACTTTTGCAAAATGTCACCCATACCCGCGGGCCCAGAATGCTTGCCTGCCCCTGCACTAAAATGGAACTGTCCTGTCGGATCAGACCAAAGGCCCATTTAGTGCAGCCTTCTGTTCCCAGCAGCGCTCAGTCAGATGTGAAGTGGGAAGCTCACAATTAGGGCCTGAAAGGGATGGCCTAGCTCTGGTCTTTCTCCCCTGCTTCTGATACTCAGAGGTACATTACCTCTGACCATTTACTGAGGTCCATTGAGGATTATTTATCTGGCCAGCGAAGAACTATTCTCCATGAATCTGTATTTAAAAAAACCAAATAGTTCATTTGATTTTGTATAGTGTTAGATCCAGATTAATCCAGATTAGTGTTAGATCCCCATTTTCATCCAGGAATGGGGAACCTTTGCCCCCACCCCCCCGATGCTCTTGAACTCCAATGGTTAGGGATGATAGGAACTCTTGTCCAACAACACCTGGAGGGCTACTGGTTCCCCTCCCAGTACAAGTTGGGGACAAATTAGTAATCATGACTAACTTCAGTCCAATTGAGTTTAATGGAAATAAAGCGTGACATAGGTAATCCAGATCCAACACAAAATGTTTGCTTAAATGATTTTTTTTTTTTTAAACATTCAGTTGCTTAATAATTGATCAAGCTACATTTGGGGGAAAGGGAGTAGGGATAATTTTTCAAAACCCTATAGAGGTACAGGACCCATTCTCATGGGATGTTTTATGGATTAATTTTGATAGAACAGAAAGATAACACCCAATTTTGTGCACATCAATATTAGTAGATTTTGTCTAGCCCTCTTAGAAAGGTCAAAACTAGGCATCATCACTGCATCTTGTGACAATTAATCCCCTAAAGGCACAATCCTATGCATGCTCCGACGGAAAAAAGGCCTACAATTCCCAGCATGTCGGCTGGGACATGCTGGGAGTTGTAGGCCGTTTTTCCGTCGGAGCATGCTTAGGACTGCGCCCTAAGTGATGCATTGTGTGAAGAAATACTTCAGCGTAAGGTGCTTTCTTAGCAGAGTCTCAGCAGAAAGGGTTGATCTGTGCATGAAGTCTTGAGATACAGAACATAGTTTCATAGATCATAGAGTTGGAAGGAGCCTACAAGGCTTTCGAGTCCAACCCCCTGCTCAATGCAGGAAACTAGAGGAGGGGTCTCCCATCCAAGTAACAACCAGGCCTGACCCTGCTTAGCTTTCCACACTCAGACAAGCTGAGCCAGCGTGAGCCACAGGCCTGTCATCACTTGTGAAAAGTGTCTGGATAGATGTATGAACACCTTTTGTGAATTCACAAAGAAATTGTGAAGTTAAGAGGTGCTTCCAGACAAGGCTTTTATCCAGAAATTGCCCTGTCTCATTTACGGAATTTTACAGGGGGGTCCAAATGTCATTGTCTTCAACTTGTAACCCTCCCAGGTTTCCCCGGTGCTTCTTCCATCTTTGGTCTTTCCACTAAAACAACAACAATGACCCTGAAAGAAGAAATGACAGAATAGCTGCACAATGTCTTTTAATGGCTAGCGTTAGGAGCCCTCCACCTGGAAGCACCCAAGACTTTGGGACCAGGATATTTAAAGGGCTATCTCCTCCTCTCTGTTACTGTTTGTTCATTGAGATCAGTGCATGTGAATCCAGGCAAGGAGTCATCAACTGTCTGGGACATGTAAGACACATTTGTGCTAAGAGAGAATAAGGTCACATCACTTTCCAGATCTCCATTTCTCACCAAGTTGTAACCACAAAGCCCCTATATCTTGCTCACAAGTATTACTGCTATCCAGATATCAACAGGAAATGACAGGTAAACCAACAGATGGACTTACCTGGGGCCCATGGGAATGACAAGCGCCTGCAAGAGAAAGAAAAAATATATTATCAAAACCTTTTTTTTTACTGAATTAAAGCTGATGATGCAAAAGCTTATAAATTATTATTTATTATACTGACATAGCCAGAGAGAGCGCGAGAAAGCGTGCAAGCCATGGGAATGAACTGAGCCTCGTTTTGCCTGGGAACACCCTTACAAAAAGGAAGAGATATACAAGGTAAGGCTGAGTCTCATGACCATGTCTTGAAAGGTAGATGCATGTAGACTGAGCACCAGCTGCTGGTGCCATGTCCAGAAATACTCACGTGAAGCCCAATGATATGTGCAGAACTCTGCATGTATTCACTTGAACACATTGCAGCAAATACCGTACTTGAAATGCCACTGTGCTACAAGCCCATGTACACACCTTTTGTGCAATATCAGCCTTCACGTGACTGCTGCTGTGTGTGGTCATAAAATCAATCTGGATAGTGGCAGGTCTGGCTTGGCTGGGACCCAGGAAATATAACATTGCCATTGTGTGGGTTGCCTGAGCAGAGGTCTTTGAGAGCTAGTGCAAAGAGATCATTTATTTATTTATTATATTTATACCCCGCCTTTTTTCCTGCAAGGAACCCAAGGCGGCTTACATAATCCTCCTCCTCTCCATTTTATCCTCACAACAACCGTGTGAGGTAGGTTAGGCTGAGAGTCAGTGACTGGCCCAAAGTCACCCAGTGAGTTTCATGACCGAGCGGGGAATATAGAACCCGTATCTCCCGAGTCCGTCCAACACTCTCACCACTATGCCATTCTGTTCATACCTATGCTGATCAGTAAATTAGGAATGGGCGAATCTGCCAAGCTCGGTTTCACTCAGGTTCACATTTCCCCACTGCTAAGTATTCTGTCCCATTCTGCATTGAATTGTGAACTTTTTTTTTTTTAGTCCGCATGAAAATTCACACATATTTTCATGCACATTTTTCAAAAGATACCTATTTTCGTACGCATGTTTTTCAAATGTACGCATTTTGTGCACACTTTTAAAAATGTACACATTTTGCTATGCATTTTAATTTATTTTTTTTTATTTTTTTTGCAAACTGCATAGGAAACTTCAGAAAAGTACAGATTTGGCATCTAACTGCGTTTCAGCTTGTGTTCAGGTTCAGGAAGTGCCAATCTGGTAAGTCTGCGTTGAGATGGGAACCAAATGAATTTCTTACCCATCCCTCCTGTAAAGATTCCTGTGCGCACTCCCTCTTGACCACTGTCATCTGGCTGCACCCACGGACATCACGGTGAGCCCCCCCTCCCAGTTTTGCTTCGTGGTGACTGGAAAGTGATGCAGGCTGCACTGCGTATACCCTGCCACTGGGAAAAGATTTGTTTTTATGTTTTAATTCGATGACTGATGCTAAGGCAATGACCTGTGACTTCCCTGTTTCAAAGTTCACCTTGGTCATGCTGTCTTATGGAAGCCACTGCCTCCATCCACACAGAGCCAGTGTGGCGTAGTGGTGAGAGTGTTGGACTGGGACTCGGGAGATCCGGGTTCTAGTCCCTGCTCAGCCATTAAACTCACTGGGTGACTTTGGGCCAGTCACTGACTCTCAGCCTAACCTACCTCACAGGGTTGTTGTGAGGATAAAATGGAGAGGAGGAGGATTATGTAAGTCGCCTTGGGTTCCTTTCAGGAAAAAAGGTGGGGTATAAATATAATAAATAAATAAATAAATAACCTGCAAGGCTGGGCTAAGAATACTGATCTACCCACTATCTACTCATCATGCAGGCGAAACCCTTCCTTTGAGCACTGAAGAAAAGCCTGCTATACATTCAAAGTATGATTTAACAGTGCGATCTTGTGCGTGTCTACTCAGAAGTAAGTCCCATTGAGTACAATGGGACTTCCATCCGAGTAAGTGTGTGTATAGGATTGTAGCCTATGTTTACTGCAAATTGAAAAACCAAACACGCATCACTTGTAATGAGAGATATTTGGGCATGTTTGCATCACTTATATAAAACAATGAACAATAAGCAACATGTAACCATTGTGTGAATAGAAGCCGCCGTAGGGTTCTCCTCCCCCTCTCTAATACCTGCAAGTCAGTTTTGCCATTTTGGTGCCAACACATTAAAAGCCTTCCCCAACCTAGTGCCCTTGTAGTCCAAAATATCTGGAGGGCACTGGGTTGCCTACACCTGTTTCAAAATATGTCCAGCATCTCATGAGTCGGTCCTTTCAAGATACAGAGGATTGGGGTGCTTCAGAGACAAGGCAGTGGGGTGGGAGTGGAGGCCCTATGCCGTCCTTCAGTTGAATCTATACTCACCTGAGGCAAAGAAGCAGCACCAGAGAGCCAGAATAAGGAAGATCAGCCGAGCTGCAGCCTTCATGATGCCTATAGTGTGATTCAGTGCTGCGGATGCTTTTCGAGTGCTCAATTTCCAGATGCCTCCCAGCAACAGCATCCCAAGTATTTATACATACCCAAGAAGTCCCTCCTCACCCCACCCCCACAGCTCTTGCAGTGATGAAATCTCATTTCCCTGTAATTGACAGCAAACAAAGGAACCCCAAAGGCCCTTTAGATGTTTCTGCCTCAGACCAATTTGTAGAAACAAGTGGGGCAATTATGGGTGGCTTTGTTCAGAGTCCTGTAAACATCCGAAATGTATAATTGAAATAAGTTGGCCATTTCCCATGACATGCAGATGGGAGATCTGAAACACACACACACACACACACACACACACACACACAGCAACCCAACAGTGCTTACAGGCATGTTGGCTGCGGCCTGTCAAAACAGCATTTGACTGCAGGAACCACAACACACGCACTGATTAAGGCTGAAAGCTATACAAATGCAATCCACTCGGCTGTGTGCGTCAAAGCCCACCCCACCTCCTCGTGCCCTATCCATAAATGAAAAGTAATGATCTAATAGCCTACCTATGAGGTCTGCTGCATAGTAAGCTGAGCGTTTAGTTCTAATGGCTGGTGCTGTGTGTCCACTTGTGAAAAGGACAAAAGTGGCCAGCGCCTACTGTTGACCCTCGGCATCACGCATGACCTCCCGCCGACTCAATGTCCAGGCTTTCCTGTAAAGGTTACAAGGAGGTTGATAGGTACAGGCTATTGGTTTGCTCCATATCAGCGTGCACGTCATTATTTTGCAATCACCTGTCAGACACAATCAGCTTTCTGTAGGTGTTACTAAGGAGTTCAACCACATTTGGAGATGTGTAACCAGTTTGCTAATTTGGCCCCATTTTGTAATGGGGTGGGGGAACACTCCGCTCTCCCCTAGCCTGAGAGCTGATGCACGCATATGGCAGCGTGCGTGCGCACTTTCTTTTTCTCTCCCTGCCCCCCCCCCCCCAGCTTGTAGGAGCACCATTCTCAGAATAAACAAGGCAGCGGACTCTTTGCCCACAAGCAGAAGGTACATTTGGACATCATAATGAAGTGGCTTGTGGGTGGTGCGCAGAACTGCAGCTTCTGATCATGCTGAATGTGCGCTCGGTGCCCTGTTCTCTAATACCAGGGAACAGCTATAAGCAGAATGGGAATAGACCGGAGCCCTAAGAACAGAGGCAGTGTGGCCTTCCCAGTGTTTTGGTCTACAACTCCCATCAGTCCTAGCCATCATAGCCAATTGTGAGGGATGATGGGAGTTGTAGGCCAAAACTTCCAGAGGGCCACAAGTGGCCCACCCGTGTCTTAGAGTCATAGAATAAAAAGTAAGAAGCAGTAAAAACCACAACAACCCCTGAATCTGGATCCATTCACCAAAGTCAGGGTCATTCCTGCCTCTATCTTCCTCATGAGATCAGACTTCACAGTCAAGACCACACGCTGCCAAAAGTAGGGAGAAAGTGCAACAAAGAGAGATTCCTGCGGAATAAGTATCTCCTGGTGACTCAAAGACATGAGCCAAGGCAAGATAGTTTCATCTCTCTCATCTGAATCACCTGTTGGTCTCCAAGAGTCTCCTCACTATAATGCATCCAGCAAAAGATCACGCACTATACGCCTTCTAAAAAAGAAGAAGCTGCACAACCTTTTTGAACATGCGGAAGGTTGGATCCAGACTTAGAGTAGACTCATTGAAATCAATAACTAACTTCAGTCCCATTGATTTCAGCAGGTCTACTCTAAAGTGTGAAGGAATCTGGATCCAACCCAGAGCCAGAGTCTTAAATATGTGTGGAAACTGACAGAAAAACAGAGTTCCTCAAGCATATGGTTTAGCTTTCACAAATACCACAGGGCACAACCTTTCCAGGACTAGATGAGTTCAAAATAAAGTTGGGGTATTGCAAGTATGATGAATACTTCATGATGAGAGCTCCCTTATCAGCAGGCTAGGATCTCAGGCAGAAAAGCCCTAACAGGAAATCTTTATGTGTGTGAATGAGTATTCAGACATGAGGATCCATGTCTGTATTGTGAAGGTGTACATGCCTAATATGGGTTCTGCCATGTGCTTTTCCTGAAGATTTACAGCACAATCTTAGCATGTTAATTCGGAAGTCATTCAGAAGACTTACGCCTTGGTAGGAATAGGCAAATCTGTCAAGCATGATTTCAGCAAGGTCCTTGGCTTTCCATCACCAAGCTCGTCCTGGTTCCATCTATGTGTTCAGACTTATTTTGTATACAGTTTTCAAAATGTGCTCATTTTTTATGCACATTTTCCAAATGTATGCATTTTTGTATGTGTGTACCTGCTGACTAAAACATGCTTGTATGCATTTTTCTTTACGCATTTTCCAAATGTGTACATTTTGTCAAATGCTTTGCTTTTGTTTTGCAGAATGCATTGTAAGCTTGGAAATCTATTGATTTCTGATTGCAAATTGCATTCAGGTCCACATTCAGTTCAAGGAGGTGTGAATTGAGCATCCTTGCATAAAATGCAAACCCAGCAGATGTCTCACCCATCCTTACTCTCTGCTAAGTGTTTAGGATAGCAGTTTTATTTTCTATCCTGTAGTCACATACTACAGAATCCACTCTCAACATTTCATGTTTTGAAAAGTGTTTCAGAACTAGAACTCATTAACAAAATTAGATTTAAGAACACACCTTCTGCTTTCCTTGATGAATTGTTTATGTGGAGGAAGGAGGGGCTGGCTGACCCACCACAACCCCACCCTTTCCTACCCCAAAGGACCCAAGACCCCCAGAGATCTCAAGGTACCAGATTGCCAGCCTCAGCTGTCTGCAATCCTACTTGAATCTCTGTTCAGGGACTTGCCCTTTGTCTGTAACCTGGATTTAGATGCTGGATTTAGATGCAGAGCAACTACAAAACCCATGTGGGGTAAAAAACCAAAAGAAGGTTTATTCAGGTAGCATTTTACAACAAGAATAGGGAAATGAGAGAAGCACAAAATAGAGAGACACTTTGGTACAAAGTAATAAGAGCTACAAAAATAACAAAACCTGATTCCTTATATCTCCCAGGCACACACTCTGTTACCTGGGAGTCAGTTCTCTTCCAGGGTTGGATCCAGCACAGCCTTGCTGCCCGGGAAGACTACACACCTACCCGAAGGTCCGAGATGGGTAGCCCTCCACAAGGCTTGCCTTGCCAAAGCCCTCATTCAGCTAATTTCACCAGGAGCTACCTGGGGTCGGATCCTGAGGCCACCCGAAGGCTTGGGCCTCTGCTTGGCTTGCTGCCATTGCTCCAACAGCCAGCAACCACGCGATGACCCAAAGACAAAGAACAAAAACCCCACACTTTGGAATATAGCTCTTTCCCCCTCCCCTCCTCCTTCCTGTAGCTTCCCGGCTTCTAGCCAATGAGGATGAACTGGCCAGGCAGGGGAGGGGAACTCATGACTCATGACTTTTGCATTTGAAAGCCGGGTCTCCGGCTTTTCAGGACTTCTTCCAGGCGCCACCCAGAGGAACTATGCACACTTCGCCCTGCCCAGCCTTTAGCCGGTTCACACATGAGGGTGTGTGTGTGTGTGTGTGTGTGTGTGTGTGCATGTAGGAACCCCCAAAGGCTCTTTTTCGCCACAGTTTATTTATTGACAAACAATTCACTATTCTTATTAACTTTATTGATGAATTGAAAATCAATAAATCACTGGGCCAGATGGTATCCATCCTAGAGTTCTTAAAGAACTAAAATATGAAATTGCTGATCTTCTAACAAAAATATATAACATGTCCCTAAGATCAGCCTCTGTACCAGAAGACTGGAGAATGGCCAATGTAACACCAATTTTTAAAAAAGGATCTAGGGGGGATCCGGGAAATTACAGGCCAGTTAGCTTAATGTCTTTCTGGGTAAATTGGTTGAAAGCATGATTAAAGATAAAATTAGTAAGCATATAGAAGGACAAGCCCTGCTGAGAAAGAATCAACATGGCTTCTGCAAAGGTAAGTGCTCTAACCATTTAGAGTTCTTTGAGAGTGTCAATAAACATGTGGACAGGGGTTATTCAGTAGACATTGTTTACTTGGACTTCCAAAAGGCTTTTGACAAAGTCCCTCACCAAAGACTCCTGAGCAAACTTAGCAGTCATGGAATAAGAGGTGAGGTCCTCTTATGAATCAGGAACTGGTTAAAGAACAGAAAGCAGAGAGTAGGCATAAATGTAAATTCTCCCAATAGAGGAATGGAAACAGTGGGGTCCCACAGGGCTCTGTTTGGGACCAACACTTTTCAACTTATTCATAAATGATCTGGAATAAGGATTGAGCAGTGAAGTGGCCAGGTTTGCTGACAAGTGTAAAGGAATGCACGTTGGGGTGAAAAATCCCAACTTTAAGTATAATCTGATGGGATCTGAGCTAGCGGTGGCTGACCAAGAAAGAGATCTTGGGGTTGTGGTGGACAGCTCAATGCAAATGTCGACCCAGTGTGCAGCTGCTGTGAAAAAGGCAAACTCCATGTTAGGCATAATTAGGAAAGGAATTGAAAATAAAACTGCCAAGATCATACCCTTGTACAAATTCGTAGTGCGACTGCACTTAGAATACTGTGTACAGTTCTGATCACCGCAACTGAAGAAGGTCATTGTAGAGTTGGAAAAAGGGCAAAAAAGGGCAACTAAAATGATCAAGGGGCTGGAGCAACTCCCCTATAAAGAAAGGTTACAGCAGCTGGAATTGTTTAGCTTAGAAAAACGGTGAGTAAGGGGAGACATGATAGAGGTGTACAAAATTTTGCATGGTGTGGAGAAAGTGGATAGGGGGACATTTTTCTCCCTCTCTCATAATACTAGACATTGGATGACATTGGTCATCCAATGAAGCTGCTTGGTGGGAGATTCAGGACAGATAAGAGGAAGTACTTCTTCACACAGCGCATAGTTAAACTATGGAATTCACTTCCACAAGATGTAGCGATGGCCGCCAATTTGGATGGATTTAAAAGGGGATTGGACAAATTCATGGTGGATACGGCTATCAATGGCTACTAGTCCTGATTGGCTATATGCTTCCTCCGGTATCAGAGACGGTATGACTATGTACTCCAGTTGCTGGGGAACATGGGTGGGAAGGTGCTGTTGCACTCATGTCCTGCTTGTGGGTTTCCTGTGGGCAGCTGGTTGGCCACAGTGTGAACAGAAGAATGCTGGACTAGATGGACCCTTGGTCTGATCCAGCATGGCTCTTTTTTATGTTGTTTGTTCTATGGGACAATTTTATTAGAGCCATCTGCAGGTCAATAAGCAGCTAGTCAAAGATGTTTCAAAATATCCTGCTATTAAACCTGACAGGTTTTCCAATGGCAAGCAAACGAGTGTCCTCGCTGACACATCCCCTGCAAGCAAAAGTTTCCTTCTGGATTCTGTCACTCCTACAGTCGCTTTTGATTTGCTTCTTCCCCTAACTATTCTTATCTCTACACTCTCCAGTTCTCTGAGCAGTGAGCAGGGATGCAAGTGTTTTACCCAGAGTTGGTTTTCTTGGAACGAGGCACTGGAGGCTTATGGTGTTTTTGTGAGATATGGTTTATTTACACCATGGGTATGTTGAACCTCTTTCAGCCTGCGGGCTGAATTCAATTTTGGAGAAGCCTGGGGGGGGGGCATTCCAGGGGTGGGTGGGGCCAAAGGCAAAAGCCCCCCCCCCCACAATACCAGCATCTTTTAGCTTTAAGCTCTTACTGCCAGTAACTAAGCCTTAGGAGAGGCATTTCAACTTTTTCGAATGAGGGGGAAAACTTCTCAAAGGCTGGGAAATCACCAAACAATCAGAGATTGGAGAAAAGGGGGTGGGACCAGGGGAAGGGACGTGGTGGCCATCTGGGGCCAGGTTCAACACCCCTGCTGGAAAGCTATTAGAAGACTGACATGCCCCTTGAATGAGCTGAGCAGTGCAAGGGGGCCACATGCCAGCCTCCTTGGGCGTCATAGAAGGAAAAGTTCTAACCATCTCCTCCACAGTGGTCCTAAGAGATAGCTTGTTATCCAAAGTTCATCTTATAACACTTTGGTATGTTTAAATCTGTGCTGTTTCGGTTCGCCTCTTTATTTCCTTTCCACATGGTAATTCTACTCCTCACTCCAAGTGCATATTCTGCCACAGGAAAAATTAAGCACAACAACACAGTGTACAAGAATGACCTGCCCATTCATTTACAGACTGATGTAGGGCACAATCCTCTACATGTTTCAACAGGAAAAAAAAGTCCAGCAACTCCCAGCATTCCCCAGCCGGCATGGAGCTGGAACGAACAGCTTAGAACTGGAATTAACATTCACATTTTATACATCTTAGTCCACATTGTTTTAAAAAAGGGGTTCAGATTTGGGGTTGCAATTATTCATTCAGCTATTCATTTTTATTACGTCACTGTGATCCCCAGTATTAAAAAAAGAAAAGAAAGAATATTCCTCAAATGTTGTAATTACTTTGCTAAGAATTTGGTACTTTTTGAATCCTTTTATTTTTCTTTCTTGAGCAGATGAACAAGGAGGAGGAGCAAATGGAGGCCGAGTGCAAGGTTTCAAACACGTTGCACTAAATTATCTTCTAAACAGCCCTTGCAATTCCTGTAATGTCACCAGCATTGCCTGAAGCTGGGAAATGAAAACTATAAATAAGGCACCTGTCTAGAAGAGCGATGTAATTATCAGCAGTGCCACACAAGGCACTGCTGAGCTTCAGGTCATCTGTTGCTCTTTTTCTATCCCTTTGCAGCTCATAGCAGTGGGACCTGAGCTGCAGACAACCACCTGGTGAAAATTCTCCTTACCAGTAGATAGAATGCTGGCTTCCAAAATGGTGCCCTGTTTTCAGAGTGGCCAACACAACTAGGAGAATACAACCTTGAGTTTTTCCACTGAGAACTTTGATCTTGCTCAGGGCCAGCCCTACCATTAGACAAAGTGAGGCAGCTGTCTTCACATGGTGGATGCTGGCTGGTGGTGGTGGTAGTAGACCACTCCCCAGGCAGTCAATACCTGCTCCAACAGGGATAGGATCAGGCTGCACAAGTAATTCCTATGGACATATGCATGGGGGGTATGTGTGTGTGTACATAAACCCATAGGATATACTGTCTGTACCTTTTAGCAAACATTTATCATACCCTCCAACATTTCACAGATGAAAATAGGGACACACATGTGAATTTGTAAGAGGTATGGTTAAG
Organism: Shinisaurus crocodilurus; assembly: GCA_021292165.1. Classification (NCBI taxonomy): domain Eukaryota; kingdom Metazoa; phylum Chordata; class Lepidosauria; order Squamata; family Shinisauridae; genus Shinisaurus; species Shinisaurus crocodilurus. The sequence goes on from CM037881.1 coordinate 115,600,924, forward strand.
CAACATGAAGGTGTGATCAAGAGGGTGTGGGCAGGCAACCAAAGGGCATGATGGTCACGTACAAAAGCTATTAGAGGAAACACACAAAATCTTATATATTATAATTATTACATTATTATATTATATATTATTTTATAAGTGGCTTTTGTAATTTTTTAAACCTTATTTAAACCCTTAATTGTTGATATCTGGTGTTTTTCATGGGGGGGGGGGTCAGAGCTTGCAGGGCAATCTCTTTTTGTTGTAAAATTGTCAGGATTGGCACAAATTCAACAGGTGAAGCTTACCCACCCACATCCCCAAACATGGAGCTTCAGAGAGAAGGGGAAGTTTCTTGCATTTCCTTCTGACACTGTAACCTCACCTGTGAGCTCTGTTAGGAAATAACAGATTCTTTGGCAATATAAAGATAGGAATCATGTGATAAATTCCTTATTCACCTCTCCCTCCGTCCAGGCCAGCGGGTGCAGCTTCCACCTCCTTTTCTTTTCACCCAGCTAATCCCTTTCCCAAAGCAACGTGCAGCAGAGAAAGCAGGTAGAGCATACATGCACACACACATCCTCGCCTGGCCCTCTCAGCTTAGCAGTATGTATCTGTTCCCTCCCTGCTTACTGTGGCTGTTCGAGCCTAAGCAGAGCTGCTCTTAAAGGGGCCATGGGCAAAATTGCAGCTAAGCTAAAATTGCAAGCTTAGCTGCAATTTTGCCCATGGCCCCTTTAAGAGCAGCTTAAAGTAGCTTGCAGTTGTGGGAGGCAGGGGAATTCGGGACTCTGCATGACATAGTGAGAAGCTGTGATGGCTTAAGGGTTTTCATGATGGTCCCGGCATTTTCGGGGCAATTGGAGATTATGTATTTATCCCTGGCCCCACTTCAGTTTTTTGGGGTCTTGAAGACCCTATGGGAAGAGCAGGCATAGGCCCAATCCTGAATACCAGCATTGGATAATGTTGGGTCTTGTCTGCAGGGTTCTTTGCTCAGTGGCCCATCAAAGAGTTTTTAATCATTATTAATAGGAAACACACACGCAGGGCTAGATTACAAAATTGAGGACTTTGGAATTTCCTGTTGATGCTAAAATATGTAAAAGAACTGTTGCGCTCAAGAAGGCCCACTTAGAAGTGTTTGTTTTGACTGTGGAGCAGAAACATCCAGAGCACAGGGGAAGAGAGAGACAAAGCACCAGCCTTGCCTCTGTTGGGACCTTGAGAACTGCACCAGAATGCGAAAGTGGGGGCAACCCGATCAGCTGCTGCAGGCTGTAAGGAATCTGGTTGCCATTTCCTATACTTGGTACTTTTGGAGTACCTGTTTGCAGGTTGTATTGTTTGTTAATGTCTCAATGCTTTGGAAAGGTTTGGTTTATTTGGTTCTGGCTTACACTTTACTGACAAATAATACCTAATTGATGCTGCATTGTAATGGTTGACGTTGCCAATTGTGTACTTAATTTGAAATGTTATAGTGTTAGTATTAGCGAAATGAATGGTGTGGGTTGTTTATTATTGTGATGATGACGTACTATTGCAGTTGATGTATCGGGTATGCATTTTTGTTTTTGTACTGCTCTCGTGTTTGGCACATTTTGTGGGGAAGCGCCATACGTGTGGTGGTGGTGGTGGTGGTGTAGTGAAGCCAGGTCTTGCAGGGACGCAGCACTGGCACCTTCTGATTAGCAGGGACACCAAGGTCATCTACCACCCCCCTCAGAATCCCCAATTCCCTCTGAACTGAGTTGGAATCCTCACAGTAGCTGAGATGAGGGAGAAGGATTGAATTTTCTCAGCAACAAATATCCTTGTGGGCTATCCCTGGTGTAATGTGAATTATGTTGGGTTGGCCTGGTCTTCAATGGGCAGTGAAGACCCATGAGCTTTACAAAAGACCTGCTCCTGGCAGAGATGAAAACTGCTAGAATGGCTTTGTTTGGTCTGGATCAACACAGCTGCCTGCATTTTTGGCCTTTGTTTCGGGGCCTGTGGCGCACACTGGCTCAGCTTGTCTGAGCGTGGAAAGCTAAGCAAGGTCAGGTCTAGTTGTTACTTGGATGGGAGACCCCTCCTCTAGTTTCCTGCATTGAGCAGGGGGTTGGACTCAATGGCCTTGTAGGCCCCTTCCAACTCTATGATCCTATGATCACTGGAGTGTGGGCGTAGCTATGGGCCTGTCATGATAAGCGCCTGCCCTTCAAAATGTGCCACTACATCACTGCTGAGTGCACTTGGTCTCTGAGTGCAGCAGGGTGTTTTTTGTTTGTTTGAGTGTGGATATCTAGTGAAAACTAGAACTGCACAAGCAGCTTCAAATAAGTCTCAAACTGATTTGAGAGCCAGATTTGGATCTACAGGTCTTGTCAAGAGGCAGACTCGGATATTTAAATGCCTCAAGGTTCCTACCTCTTTAAGTTCTTTTGGCTTTAAGCATGCTCCCGCATACTGTGGGTACAGCAGTGCACCAGGGAAGCTGCAAGAGGCAGCGGGGGCACTGATCCCATGCTTCTGAAGTTCCAGCGCAAAGGATTGTTTGTTTTTCCAGACAGAGTAACTCTGAAGAGTAATGTGACCTACTGCAAAACCATCCTGCAAAAGAGATGTGCGTAATACTAAGCCCTTTTATTTTGTTTTATTTTTCTTCCTATGTAACTATATATTTATCCAATTTTTGCTTAACGATTTTACTGATAAACATGAAACCCTTTCTATACAGGGCAATGTGAAAAGGGAAGGGGAAAAACTAAAGAGGGGGGGATTGGAGACAAGGGGGCGGGATGGGGGAGGTGTTTACTGTTTGTATTGCATTGAAAAATGAAAAAAACAACAACAACCGCTCATTAACTGTTAATAACAATAACAACAAAGCAGCGAGTCTTAATTTCCTCAGTAGGCTTAATATTTTCATACAAGGCAATATTTTCTAAAACGTTTTGTGTCAAAGGCAAACCTTTTGCCACATTGCTTTCTGATATACAATGTTTTATTGATAAGAAAGGACAGCAGGAAAGCATGCCGAATCTCCAGTCAATGGAGCCACCTAGTGCATATGAAGTGTAGTGTGCATCTTTTGTTTTTCATTGGCTACATTTGGAGGCTTCTCATACAAAGAAGAGTCTAAATATTCTGCAGAGTTCTGCTTTATTGAGGTTGTGCACTGGAGACCAAAGCATCACCTGGAGCTCAAAGCAAGTGGTAGGGAGGGGGAGGGGGAACAAATAGCAACTAGAAGTCACACCTCAACACCGGGGATCTCCAAGCATTCGGTGGGAACAGAGTAGAACAGAACAACAGAGCGCTCAGTCAGCAGTGACTCGCAATGTCTTCATCAGCATTTCCCCATGTGTTGGAGAGCAAGTCTCCCATTACTTCTCCTAGAAAAAAATAGCAGTTTACACATGTGCATTGAAATGATTTGGCTTTCAGCTATAGAAACAGGATTATACATGCCAGGAACTGCTAAATTATGAGACACCTGTCTACTTCTGTAAGGCCAGTTTCAGATCTTTTAAAGGGGAAAAAGTTGTCCAATTTAAAATTTTCCTCTCTTTCAAACCCCCACCCCCGTTCTTTCTGACTTTTGGGAATCTAACATCAGAACATAAGAAGAGCCGTGCTGGATCAGACCAAGGGTCCATCTAGTCCAGCATTGTGTTCACACAGTGACCAACCAGCTGCCCACGGGATCCCACAAGCAGGACATGAGTGCAATGCTTTCCTCCCACCCAAGTTCCCCAGCAGCTGGTGTACATAGGCATCCTGCCTCTGATGCTGGAGGTAGCATTTAGCCAGTCAGGACTAGTAGCCATTGATAGCCTTCTCTTCCATGAATTTGTCCAGTCCCCTTTTAAAGCCAGCCAAATTAGTGGCCATCACTGCATCTTGTGGTACTGAATTCCATAGTTTATGTGCTGTGTGAAGAAGTACTTCCTCTTATCTGTCCCGAATCTCCCACCAATCAGCTTCATTAGATGACCCCAGGTTCTAGTACATGAAAGAGGGAGAAAAATGTGTCTCTTCCCACGTTCCCCATACCATGCATAATCTAGAGTCTAGACTGTGAGATGCCAAGATTCATCAACCTAATATTCCTCTGTGGTCTTGTACTTGGAAGTATTAGTGGGGGGACAGAAGTGGCCAGTGGTGCTGATAAGGGGCCCTGGATTTTGGGGGCGATGTCCAGGGCCCCGCATCAGGGCATCATGAGGGCATCAGGGCAACAGAAGCAAACTCCATTTTATGCCTGTAGTCATGACGGTGCTACTGTTTAAGTGAGTCCAAAATGCAAGACTGCACATCCTCCGAGTATTGTCTTGCTTTTAAAATCAGGGGTTGGTAAACAGTTTTGTTGTTCTATTCTTATTGTTCTGACATATCAGGAATGTAGAAGCAGTTGTGAAGCTTGGTTGGAATGGCAATTGGAGTTGAGGGGGAGATAAATGTTAGTTGTATGCTTCACAACTGAAGTCATATACATGGTCATCTAAAAGCTCCCCCACCCCACATAAGACCATTAAGTCCAGGGTCTAAAATTACACAGTTGCACTATTGGCAGTGGCTAAAACTGACCAGTGCATTTGAAAGTTTAAGCAGGAGACTCCCTTATCTGTCAATAAGGGCTGGACATGGCCCAACAGTATTAGGGCACAAACCTATGCATGTTTAGACAGAAGAAAGTCCTACAACTTCCAGCTGTGCTGGCTGGGGCATGCTGGGAGTTGTAGGACTTTTTTCTGTTTAAAAACACATAGGATTGCGCCCTAAGTAATCAGAGCAACTGTTGAGGGCAACAACCTTTTTAGAGACACACAGGAAGCAGTACAGAAACAGAAAGGTCTGACCATCACAGTCTGAACATCAAAATAATCCACATTCTGTGCCCCAACGCTAAACCCCATCACTTGCATAAATCATGCTAATCAGAAATTTGCAGTATTTACTTATTTATTTTTTAATATAATGTATCTATCGTCTGCCAGTTCCGGTGAAGGGCAAAGAGCTCTGCAGGGCACTGATCCCTTCTAGCCCTGATTGTCTCTTAATCCTGTCAAAATAGGGAGAATTGGCATCAAGAGCTTGGAAGGGATATAAAACAAGTCCCTTTTCAAATCCTCTTTTAGTTCATGTTTTATGCTAGGAAAACTGCCCTGTTTGAACAGCTATCCATACGTAACTCTGAAAGTGATAGAACAGCAATTTTATATCAACAGTATAGCAGGGACTGGCAACATGCAACTCGCCCCCCCCCCCACCTCCCTGGCCTGTAGCGTGACTAGTTTGTGGGTGGCTAAAAAAAGAAAATACTAGCAGGAGTCTCCCCGATACTGCTCTATGATCACAAATATATTGATGCACTGAATGTAAAATGCATAAATCCTATTCCAATTTGTTGTAGAGGTGAATTTTCTTCCTGTTTTCAGCAAGGAAATCATCCCTAAGTTTGTATTAATTTGGGAAAGAAGCATAAACAAGTGTTTCCTTCCTTAACGATCAGGAAAGCAGAGCGCCTGCGAATCCTGAAAACAAGACTTTTTCTTTAGTAAGAAAGCAACCTGGCCCAGCGTCAGCATCTGACATTTTTGGGCTGCTGCTGTCACTGGGACCAAGTGCTTCGGCAGCACCCACTGGAGCTGATGCCCATCTGCCTCCACTGGGATTGGGTTCACCTGGCCACAGCAGAGGTTGGCTGCACATCATTTGCCATTTTAAATTTCCCACAATGCCCCAGGGTGATGCTATTTTAGAGTATTGTGGATAATGAATTGGGACCAGGCTATCTGAAAGACTGTGTTCTCCCATATGAGTTTGCCTGGGTTTTAAGATCTTCGGGAAAGGCCCTTCTCTCTCTCCTGCCACCATACGAGGCACATTTGGTGGGACTGTAAGATAGCATCTCCCAAGGGTTTGGAATTCCCTGCCACCAGAGGCCAGGCTGGCGCCATCTTTGTTGTCCTCCCATCATCAGGCGATCACTCGTGACCGAGTAAGATTGTCTTTTATTCAGAAACGCTTTTGGCTTTGAAGCTGATGCTGAAGTAGTTTTTGACTGGCAGGTGCTGTTTATCTCCTTTGTATGGATGTGTTTTTATTTTAATTGATTCGCTTTTATGTTTTAATTTTAATTCTATACTTTGTTATGTTTTATTGCTGTTAGACCTCTTAAACACTGTAGTAGAAAGGTGAGATAGAAATTTAATAAATGACTTTTTTTAAAATGGTGAGCATTTCATACTTCACCACCACAGACTGCTGCTGCTGCTGCTGTTGCTTGCCATTGGTAAGCCCATCAGATGGGCGTGGGGATGGGAAAGGGAGCCCACGCATGTTGGAGAAGGCCTACCAAAGGGCACTTTGCCAGGTAGGCCCTCGTACATGAGGCTGGCCCAAAAACAACACAACAATTATGTTTTCACCAGTGGAGGCTGGTGGCACCAATGTCAGTGGGGCTGTGTGCATCCATTCCAGATTTAACTCTAAACTTTTAAGGAGCCATCCACGGGTGGGATAGGTTCAGCAACATGGATAGCTCCTTAAAAGTTCAGAGTAAAATCTGGAGCGGAGACACAGCCCCACTGACATTGGTGCCACCAGCCTCTTTCACCCCTTGTCCACAGGGGATCTTCGTCAATATACTTACTCAATTGCCTTGCAAAAAGCACACTTATTTCCATAAGTGTGGCCATCCGTACCACAGTGAGGTTTGGACTCTCTGGTGCAGTATGATTCTTTGTACTGGAACTCACTACAGTCAATGGGCTAAAGGAATAAGAACCATCTGTTAAAAGAAACTTTTCTTTTCTGCCCTGTTACTAGAGAATAGCACTGTTGGTTCTCCCATTCTGCACTAATAACAGAAACACAGGTCATTGCAACTATAGCCTAGTTCTCACTGCAGTAAACCTGTGTCTGTGCGGTACCACTTTATTTATTTATTTATTTATTATATTTATACCCCGCCTTTTTTCTGGCAAGGAACCCAAGGTGGTTTACATAATCCTCCTCCTCCTCCTCCTCCTCTCTCTCCATTTCATCCTCACAACAACAACCCTGTGAGGTAGGTTAGACTGAGAGTCCATGACTGGCCCAAAGTCACCCAGTGGGTTTCATGGCCGAGCGGGGACTAGAATCCGGATCTCCTGAGTCCCAGTCCAGCACTCTCACCACTACGCCACACTGGCACTTTAGAGTTCATGTGGAAGCTCAGACAATAGAATGCTCCTTTATACAAAAATAAAAATAATCCCTCCATGTAGAACATTATGCTAGGGAGAATTCTAAGCTAATGACCTTCTCCCTACCCTCTAGGCTTGTATCTGAAGACCCCCATGGGTGGCTGGAAGGCTGACTTCTGCCATCTACATCACACACCTTTCCAGGGGCTGCTTACCCAACACTCGGTAGCAAGTTATGGCGGTGAGGGCTTGGAGTGGCCCAGACACATGTTTACCACCTGAGAATTAGGACTGTTCATAGGAAGATTATTGGGGCATCAGTCAATAAGGCTTGCTGGATTAGACCAAAGGCCCACCTAGTCTTCTAGACCAGCATCCTGTTTCTGACAGTGAAGGCAATAGCCCTCTCCCACTGATGTCCTCAGCAACTGGTTGGGTGGCCAGTTACGGAGGACAGTCCCCTATTTGAAAGGCTGCCAGGGGACCATCCTCTAGTTCAGTGATGGCGAACCTTTTTGAGCCCGAGTGCCCAAACTGCAAAACAAAACCAACTTATTTATTTCAAAGTGCCAACACTGCAATTAAACCTGAATATACCGAGGTTTTAGTTTTAGAAAAACAACTCATACAGTTGTCCGAACTACTAATTAACATCTTTTGTCTTAAAAGAAAAACACAATAACAGAGCTTTCAATGGTACAAACAGTTTTTTGTTGGAAAAAAAAATCAACTCAAAAAATTATTATAGTACTACATTGTACACATCGCCTGAAGGGAATTTATACAAACTTTTTAAATAATTAGGCACATGTATTTTTGGATAATGGATTCTCAACTTGTAATATGATTATATGCCAGACTGAAATTGTATGGGGCAAGCTTTACTCCAGGTCCTTTCCCTGCTTCTACAGGTGTCGGATTAGTAAAAGTAAAAGTCAACCTGTACTAGGATGAGCAAGATAAACAAGAAAACTAAACGTGCTTAACACATTTTAAACACTTTATGTCTTGGACTGCAAACACTGCATTAGGTAAAAGTTTGCATTGGGCATGCTTTTGCACAATTAATGTGATTTTTGCTATTGCATGCATGATGATAATTTGTCAAACCTTGGCTCATACTCCATTAGTTTGAGAACAACACATGCAGCACTCGGGTCAACTGTTAGGGCTTTACATCCAAGCCATGCTCTGTGCATCATTCTTCAAAATCTTTTAAATGTGATAACAATGTAGAAAAGAATTCTGTAACAGGAATTCTAGAATAAAATCATTCTGTTCCACACTGTGAGAAAGAACAAGATCATTAGTGTTTTGCAGAAGGGGACGGTCTTTTCGCGATCTAGTAACCAATGGTTCGAGTGCCCACAGAGAGGTCCCTACGTGCCAGCTGTGGCACCCGTGCCATAGGTTCGCCATCACTGCTCTAGTTGAAGGGCTGTCCTGTCCAATTCTAGTTTAAAGTGTGTGGCGTAGTGGTGAGAGTGTTGGACTGGGACTCGGGAGATCCGGGTTCTATTCCCCGCTCGGCCATGAAACTCACTGGGTGACTTTGGGCCAGTCACTGACTCTCAGCCTAACCTACCTCACAGGGTTGTTGTGAGGATAAAATGGAGAGGAGGAGGAGGAGGAGGATTATGTAAGCTGCCTTGGGTTCCTTGCAGGAACAGGCCTTTGGCTCACACTGGCTCAGCTTGTCTGAGCGTGGAAAGCTAAGCAGGGTCAGGCCTGGTTATTACTTGGATGGGAGACCCCTCCTCTAGTTTCCTGCCCTGAACAGGGGGTTGGACTCGATAGCCTTGTAGGCCCCTTCCAACTCTATCATCTATGAAATCTATGAAAAAAAGGCGGGGTATATAAATATAATAAAGAAAGAAAGAAAATGAACCAATAAGGACTGTTGCCCATCAACAGTCAACATTTGGATAGCAGGCGGAATAGGCAAGCACGCAGTTTGCCCTGTCACAGTTTTCTGCACTATGGTGAGATGTACTATATTTCTATGTAAATTATAATTATTAGTTCTAAGTAATATTAATTAGAATATGCAAATGTTATGCTAACGAGGGCCCTCTTTTGTCCTCTTTTCCAGTGACGCTTTCCCTCTTTTTTGGCAGTTCATGAGTGGTCAACCGAGCAATTAGTATTCAGAGGCCTGCTGCCTCCCTGAACCTGTTGCCTCCATATAACCATCTTTTTTTAAACAACAACAACAACAACAACAAAATTTATGTTTTTAATTTGCAAACACAATAACAACGACAAACAAAAAATGAGAAGAGGAAAAGAAACCACAACAGAGAGAAAAGAAGAAAACCTCCATATACGTAACCATCGGCCTTATCCTCTATGGATTTGTCTAATCCCTTAAAAACATTGGGCAGCACAATCCTATGAGCCTGCCCGCATCCCTCTGAGCCCAGAGGATTGCGGGCATCCTATTGAGGGCAGGAGAGGCGCAGTGGACAGGATATTCCCCGCCCTCCCCTCACCCTGAAAACATCTCAGCGGCTGATTTCAGCCCTCTAGAGCAGTGTTCTCCAACCTGGGGTCCCCAGATGTTTTTGGCCTACAACTCCCAGCATGCCCCAGCCAGCTATGCTGGCTGGGGCATGCTGGGAGTTGTAGGCCAAAAACATCTGGGGACCCCAGGTTGGAGAACACTGCTCTAGATGATTTTCCTCTCCTCGTGAGGAGGAGAGGCTGAGGCACCGCCTGGATCCCTCGGAATTTGGCGGAGCCTCACTCCTCCCCTCCTGGCCCCCAGGAACTCCCCCCACTCACGGGGGGAACTGAACACCGTCTTTCATGTTCGGTTCCCTGCTGGCACGGAAAGAACCATGCCGGCTATGAGGTGGGGAGGGCAGCTGCTCCACGGCGCTGCGACCTCGGCGCTGCAACCTCGGGAGGGATTTCTGAGTTTGCAGGGGCTTCCAGCCCCAATCCTATGTCTCCCCAGACAAGGTCAGAGGGACATAGGATTGCACCCTAAGTTAGTGGCCATCACCAGTCAAGTCTTGTTTTTTAAAACTTAACAATTAATCCATTTAGGGCACAATCCTATCCTATGCATGTTTAAACGGAAAAAAGTTCTACAACTCCCAGCATCCCCCAGCCACCACGCTAGGAGTTGTAGGACTTTTTTTCTGCCGAAACATGCATAGGATTGCACCTTTGATTATGATTAATTCTATCCTCTCAGTTTTATTCTACCGCCATACAAATGACACTTTTGGGGATGCTGAATAAAAGAAGATGATTTCTCTTGATTAATTTAGGGCACAATCCTAAATTATGGATTTAGGTTGACTGACTGGCAGGGAAATGCTGGGAGTTGTAGGGCATTTTTCTGTCTACACATGCATAGGATTATGCCCGTAGTGTAATTTAGACTGTTTTGAAAAATCATCTTAAAACCACTCGTTCTGGCCCTGAGAACTCTGAAGAGTATTATCTACCCCTTCCCCAGCTGCCAAAGGAAAGGGAGAGGATATACAGTATGTGTAAGCATAAGCAGCTATGCCCATAGGGCTGGATTACAATTCCTTTCAGGGGCGAGGTGGGACATGGCCGTCCACCCACCCTCCTCAAAGTGGCTTTCCGGTTGAACTAGTGCCTGACCAGGGACTTACAGTATGTGAACAAAAACCCAGAAGTCAATAAAAACAGCTGCACTAACCTGTCCCCCATCTTCAGTGGCAACTCCTGCAACACAAAGAGAGAGAGAGAGAGAGAGAGAGAGAGAGAAAGGGTTTACTAACATTTTGTATATCTAAAACACTAGATAGAAACCGAAAATTGTATATACTGTACATTTGAAGCACATGCATATTTCAAAAATTCCCTAAACTAAACAGAAGTAATGTCCTTGTTGGGTAAAAAGCATCAGTCTATGACAATGATGCCCACATGGGAGTGGGGTAGCAAGATGGTTTCACGAAAGAGGCATTAGCTTAGCAGTATTTATTTGTGAAGTTGTGTGAAAACGACGCAATGCCGCATGGCTGATCATGCATGCAAACAACCTGTTCACTGTGGGAAAGCAAAGGGCTCACGTGGGCACAACTTCAGCTTGATGGCCTATGGAAAGTGCAATGTCTTCATGTGTAAATAGGCCTTTGCCATTCCGTAGCAAGCAACGGGGGCTCCCTGAACATGGGGGACTCCGAGCACAGACTCTGACTACAGTCCAGCAGAGAGTTTGGCGCACTGAATTTTAGTGGGCTTAAGCATGCCTAACTCTGGGCTGGATTGTGGGCATTTTGTTTAGTATTGGTTGGACCAATTATGTTGGTGCAAAGTATTATGAAATATGTAACTGATTATAATCAAAAGCAGCAATGAGTCTTGTGGCATCTAACACATTTATGTTGGCATAAGCTTTGTGGACTGGAGTCCACTTCATCAGATGTATGACGCGTTATCCAAATTTGCAGGTGTGTGCATGTATGTGTGTGTGCGCGCGCGCCTGCATGCCAACACACACACACACACACACACACAATTGTAGAGGTGGATAATAGTAAGCAAAGGGACATGAAATGCAAGAAGAAGTCGGTGGCAATTACATTAAAGCTTAGATGAATGTAATTTCACCCTATCTCTATAACCATCAGTCTGTCTGTCTGTCTACTTAGGATAACACTTCATGCACCTGATGAGGTGGACTCTAGTCCACAAAACTTATGCCATCATAAATGTGTTAGTCTTTGAGCTGCCACAAGTCTCTGTTGTTTTTGCTGCAAGAGAGTATCATGGCTACCCCTCTGGAAAGGATGATAATAAAGGAGGGTGACCTCATAATTTCATATCTTTACTGGGAGTCAATCTCCCGAGTTTCTCAAATGTATGCATTAATCAAAAAATAACTCACTAGCATGATCAATCAGATTGAATTGATATTGCATCGCTTAACATGACTCTTGGAGTTTATCTCGACAACACTGCTCCCCAGCAAATGTAGCATTAAACTGGAAGTGGCGTGGGTGGGTAGGGGTGGGGGGAAACATCTCAGTTCAAGAAGTCGCTGTCAGCTTGGAGATATGGCACTGATTGCAGTCACAACTGGGATGATGCTACGGGCATTGTTCCTGCAAGTCTGTCTGCAGTGGCAACAATCAGAATGAGGATCATCACAGTCTGTGAGCCTATGCAGATTGCGATATTACCACATGTTCTGACCATCACACATCTTACCTCACATTCATAACTTCATAATCACTTGGCAGGTAGTCTCTCAGTGTGGCTCGTGGATGTTAGGCATTCTGAGACAGCAACCCCAGGATTTGTAAGACCCTCCTCTACCGGGGCGTGCCTTTGGGCCCAGTGGTAGCAGTAGGATGAGTGGTTTCAGCTCATGTGAAAATGGTTTTGTAGGCATAGTATTGTCCTACAGTACTGTCTGAATAGTGTTGGCTTGTCAGTTTCCATATGACTGATGTCGATCCATTCCACACTGACGCATATCTATGCATTCCACCCTGTGTTCAAGCCTTGGTGTTGAATTCCTCGATGTCTTGATTATCCTGGACATCTCAGGGCATGTCGAGTCATTCGGATAGAAAAATGAAGAGTACATATGGTGCATCGCTGATAAGGAGATCACACAGATGTGGCCCTGTACTAGTGTGGAGGCAGCGCTGGCCCTTCCATTAGGCAGAGTGAGGTGGTTGCCCCAGGAGTGGTGGCAGAACTGGTGTGTGTGCCACATGGCCTGCCCCAGTGTCCCCTAAGCAAGCCTGCTCCCCTCAAGAGTGGTGGAGGATGCCATGCCATTGCCAGTGTTGAAATTCTGACTCTCAGTCTGGTTGACATCTGTATGTGGAATGGAGTGGGAGGCAACTTGCCTTTAGCAAAATGTTTTGGGCCAGCCCTGTGCGGAGGATACACGAATGCATAATTGGTGACCAACCAAGCCAAGCCTAGCATATCAACCATGTATTGCAATCTGCCTTCCAGGCACTTGACAACTCCCTGTTCTTGCAGACCAGGTCAAACAGGAGGCTTATGAAACCCCTAGGAGACTTTCATACATGGCCAGTAAGGGCACAATCCTATGCAAGTTTAGACACAAAAAAGGCCTACAACTCCCAGCTTGCTCCAGCTAGCACATGTGGCTGGGGCATGCTAGGAATTATAGGCCTTTTTTCTGTCTAGACTTGCATAGGATTGTGCCTTAAACTATCTTTGGCTTGGTGGAGCATATCTTGTACAGGTTTGCATTAATCTTATCTTTATGCTTAAAGATGTCAGATAATAATATCTGTGAGATAAAATAATTATATATAAAAGGAAACTATGTGCACAGGCTTATGACAGAAATTGACCTAAGAATTCTGGATAGCTGAGCTGAAGCTGACACAGTTTATAGACTAGTAGCAGTGAAAAATACTTAGCAGATTATGTATTTTTATCTAATTGGACTGCTAGAATTATTCCAGATTAAAATTCTGGTGCAAATGTTTGTAATTATTAATTTGACCATGTCACGCTGAAAACATGCCACAAAGTTCTATTTTCTTTCTTCCCAAATAAGCACAGTTGTCACAAAACTCACCACCTCTCCACCCATTAGCAATTTTGTGTTACACCCACAGCATCATGTAAGGTGCTGTCAATAAGGGGAAACCCCCCCCCCCCGCCGCCCAGTTCATTTTAGAAACACATACGGTAGCAAAAAATACGTTCTGGGGAAGGCAGTGGGTGATCAGCCAAGTCTTTTGGTGCAATCTGGCACAGTAAATGTTACCTACCTGAGAAGAGGCAGAAGAGAGCCAGGCTCAGGAGCACAAAGACACCTGCTGTTTTCATCCTGGTCCTATAAGTTTAGTTCAAATCAAGTGGGTACTTTCTCAGTGCTGAAGCTCAGGGGCAGAGCTGTGACCCATCCAGCTCTCCATTTATTTATACACTCAGCACACCAGGCTCCGCCTTAATGGTGGAAAGCATCTCTACCTCCTTTGAAGAGTGATCATTGGTCCAAGTAACCAGCAGATGTTTATAGGACTGTCCCCGCCTCTAGGAATGTGGCTTCAATCACAACAAGTCCAGACTACAATAATTATGTCAGGCACTCCTTGGAGCTTGTAATTTATCTGGCAACTGCTACTTTCCATTTCCTCCCTAATCATAGCATTTTCACAACTCTGAAATTCCCGACCAGTCATCCAGCAGGGAAAACAATAATTGTTATCACATCTTGATGCTTACCGAGTCCCTGCTGTGCAGATTTAAAGAGTCACAAGCTGTTTCTTAATGGACACAGTTAAAAACAAGAACAACAACGCAAATAAAAATGATTCACATTGGGAGAACATAATGGTTCCAAAGCAGCTTTCCGTTTTTGAAGCAGAACCTCTAAATTTGTTCAACAGGGATGGAGAGAGAAGACAGCATAAAAGAGCATTGCTGCTGCTTATGGAGTCTCGCAGGTTACATGTGGGAATTATTAACAATGAATGTCAGTGTTGCTTTTCAGTTCTTTGAAGTAATGAAAGGACACCATAGGTTTGTTCCTACATTAGGAGCCTCTGAGTTCTAACAGGGAACTTCTGAATAGGGTGGCCATGCTGCCCATGCACTCTAATGCTGCCCATGCGCTAGCGGGACCCACCGCTAGCGCAACAAGAACCAGCAGTTCCAAAAACTATTGGAAAGGAACTGAAAATGAAAGACTCATTTTCTGAACGGGGGAAGGTCAGTGGAGCTTGTAGATGGGGAGCTCCACTGACCTGTCCCGTTTGGAAAATGAGTGTTTCGGTTTGTTTCCGGGGTTATTTTAGGGAGCACTTGCTTCCGGTTGTGCTCGTGGCGGGTCCCACAGGTGCAAGAGAAAGAGCAGAGCCTCAGAGGCATGTGTCCTCTTTTTCAGGGGACAGTCCTCTATTTGAAGGCCTACCAGAGGACTATCCTCTGTTTGAAGGGCTGTCCTGTGCAAGTCGGGTTTAAAGATGAAGAACCCGGAGAAGGGAGAGCAGGGGAGGGGCTTTGAAATTGTCCATCAAGCACTAGGACAGCACACTGACCAGACAGGCACACAGGTCACTTGGTCACAGTCTTCCCCACTATGGTGAAATGCATTGTATTTCTGCTTAAAGTATAATTATTTCTAAATTTGCACCTATACATGTAAATTAGCACATTCGATTTTTATGCAAATCAGTATCCTCTGTTTTGTTGATGCGTTCCCTTTTTTTTCTGGCGATGCCGCGTAGGGATGTATGAGAAATTCCTTTCAGTTCATTTTCTATTAGGATTTTACGCAGTTTGCACCTTCCAGACTGAACACCAGAGATATCAACAATTAAGGGTTTAAGTAAGATTTTAAAAAAACAACAAACAAAAGCCACTAATAAAAATATTATAAAATAATATATAGTATAATGTAATAATTATAATATATAAGATTTTGTGTGTTTCCTCTAATAACTTTTGTACTTGACCATGTCCTTTGGTTGCCTGGTGGCCATACCCTTGGCCACGCCCTCATGTTGCCTGGCCATGCCCTCTTGATCACACCTTCTTGTTGCTTAACCATACCTCTTACAAGTTCACATGTGTGTCCCTATTTTCATCAGTGAAATGTTGGAGGGTATGGAATCTGTCCAGATCTATTGTTCATGCTACAGGGTTTCACAGGGTTCTGTCTTGTACTGCATGCTATTTAACACCTACATGAAACCTTTGGGTGAGGTAGTCTGGGAATTTGGAGTGGGCTGCCATCTCTAGAGAGATGAGATCCAACTCTGTCTCTTTTCCCCACCTAATTCATGTATCTGGGTAGGATGATTAGAAGAGTAAAGACAGGGACCAGTACTTCCTAATTCTACCCTCACTATGATTTAGCTTCAAGTTAAAGCAGCCAGCAGAGTCATCTGCATAATCTACCATGTTATTTTTATTGAAGTAATGAAGTATTGAAGTAGTTTCTTGTATTTGACAAGGTTATTTCAACTAAATGTTGTGTAAACTGCCATGGGAAAAATATTTAAAGAGTGGGGAATATAAATAGGCCATGCTGGCTGGGGATGATGGGAGTTGTAGTCCAACACATCTGGAGGAAGCCAGGTTGGGGAAGGCTGCTTTAAGATCTTCTGGGGATGCCTTTCTTAGAATACACCTGCTTTTGGAATTAAGATGGGAATAGGGCATTGTTAGTGGTTGCCCTCTTGTTTTGGAACATGCTACCCAGAGTGGCCCAACAGGCCCAACAGTGAGGCTCCAAAGGAAAAAGAATATAAAGATATGGGGCTTTAACACAGACTTTTCTTGATATTATTTTCTTTGAAGCTGGTGTTTTTAAGATAAAGATGTAATTGCTTTTTAATGGTTTTATTAAGAATGTGTGTGTTTTGTTGTAGTGATTGTTTAAGCAGTTTTGAATAAACATTGCTAGAAGGCAATTTTAGAATGGACTCTTCATGCTAGAAGAAAAGTGTTCATCATTTGAATGCTTATGCCAGAGAGGAACTCTCATGTTGCAACGGAGATGTAGAAATGTGTATGCTTCACATATAATATAAGTTGCCAGCACTGAAATCAATAGCAGCGGGTCACTCACAGCAAGTACACTGAAGAAATGGTAAGTGGTTCTTAGAATACAAGGTCAGTCTCGAAAGGAATGTTAGCCTCTGTCAGAATATGGTTCAAATATTCAGGTTTGCCTTCAAGGTAGAAAGCTAGCCTTGGGAAGCAGGTGCAGAGAACTGTCCAAGGACATAGCTGTTAGTTCACTCCTCTTTGTGCCAGAAACGGTTTTTTCTAATATGCTCCAAGGATAGTGGAGCTGTGTCTTAATTACGTGCAGGTGGGCATTACCTCATGTAATGTTTTGTAGATATGTATATAAGTGTGAAATGATAATGATGTCATTGTTGGGCAGTCATTCTTTCTGGCTGGCTGGCTATGCTCTGTATTTTTGTCTTCTGCAATCTGTCTATGCTCTGTTCCTGTTTTCAAGCCAAAGCCTTAGTAAACTTTTTTTGCTAAAGAAAACCTGGCTTGTGTTGTTTTACTTCTCATGGACTAGCCTACTCCACTGAGCCAATACCGCTGCAACTCTGCTCCAGGGGGAATATTGTTTTTATATCCCCCCCCCTGGATTCCAACAACCTCACCTAGCTCAAAAGCATAAACAATTTAGGGCGCAATCCTATGGCTGCTAGACAGAGTCTAGACGGCCATAGGAAAATTCAGAGTTCCAGCTCTGACCTTGGAAATGCGCTCCGTCCGAGGTCAGAGCTGGCTGGGACTCCGACTTCAGAGCTCTCTCCCTCCACCCTCACAGCCAGCGCAGAAAGAACCACACTGGCGGAGGCTCTGAAGTCGGAAGACCAATCTCGGAGATGGCGTGTGATCCAGAGGGTGGAGAGGGGAGAAGGCAGGCTCCACCAGGATATGCCTCAGCCTGTCCTCCTTGCGAGTAGGGTCAAAAGACTTAGATGGCTGAAATTGGCTGTCTAAGTCTTTTCCAGGGTGCGAGATGCATGGAGGCAACCTTTGCCTCCGCGCTCCTCCTGCCCTCAATAGGATGCCCATAATCCTCTGAGTTCATAGGATTATGGGCAGCCACATTGGATCACACTGTTAGTTCATAAAATGTTTTATTACACATGTCTAAATATATTAGGCCTGTGAGGCCTGTGGCTCACGGTGGCTCAGCTTGTCTGAGCGTGGCAAGCTAAGCAGGGTCAGGCCTGGTTATTACTTGGATGGGAGACCCCTCCTCTAGTTTCCTGTATTGAGCAGGGGGTTGGACTCGATGGCCTAGGCTCCTTCCAACTCATTAGGCAGAGTCCACTGAGAGGTGCTCTTGTGCAGGCCCCACTGAAATGAATAGCAACTGTTCCAGAGGGTTACTGCACTCCTGCATCATGAATGGGAATTTTGTAGGAGAGCTTTCCAGTGGATTGTGCCAACGTGAATTAGAAAGCAATGGTCCGTCTAAAATTTACTGAACTACTGACCTGCTGGGACAATATTGCCCACAATGCTTTTAACACCTGGGGACAAACACGCCTTGATATATGTTGCGTAAAGTTTTAGGGAACCTAAATGCAGAAGATGAATGCTGAAATGATCAAATCAGACCTGCGGATTTTATAGATCTTATTAACTCATACCAGTACCGTTAGAACTACCTTTAGTAAGTTGGCTTGTTCACAAAATCAAGGCTATTCGGATCATCATCATCATCAGGCGATCACTCGTGACCGAGTAAGATTGTCTTCCAGGATAAAAATTTACAAAAAGGAGATTTTAAAAGGAGGAAATTCTAAAGAAAATTGTGTAGACTCTAGCGATGGGTCCGTAAGTGACTGTGGAGGCCAATTCTAGATCCACACAGCTTCCCACAGTGAGGACACAGGTTACAAGATGGAAGATGGTCCTGTAAAGGATTCGTTTGACGTGCTTTTCGCTTAGCACGTTTCTCCCTTTCACCTTGCACTCGGGCTTCTTCAAAGTCCATAGAACTTTTGTGAAAGGCCAACCTCCAGTTAGATCGTTCATGGGCCAGAGCTTCCCAGTTTTCGATGTTTATATTGCATTTTTTTAGATTAGCCTTATGAACATCTTTAAACTTCTTATATTGACCACCGATATTCCGCTTTCCATCCTTGAGTTGGGAATAAAGTAACTGCTTTGGGAGACGGCAGTCAGGCATTCGAACAACATGACCGGTCCACTGAAGTTGGCGTTGAAGGATCATTTTTTCAACGCTATTAGTCTTTGCTTCTTCCAGTACACTGACATTTGTTCGCCTATCTTCCCAAGTAATTCAGGATTTTCCGGAGGCAACGTTGATGAAATCTTTCAAGGAGGTGGAAGTGACGTTTATAGATAGTCCATGTTTCGCAGGCATACAATAAAGTTGGTAATACAATGGCTTCATAAGCCAGTGTTTTGGTCTTCTTACAAATATCCCGATCCTCTAACACTCTATGTTTCATTTGAGAAAACGCGGCACTTGCGGAGCTCAAACGATGCTGGATTTCACTGTCAATGTTAGCTGTAACAGAAAGATAGCTGCCAAGATAGAAAAAATGATCAACATTTTCCAGTATTGTCCCGCCAAGCTGGATAGATGGCATCACGAAAGGGTTAACTTGCACTTGCTGATGAAGTACTTTGGTTTTTTTGATGTTAAGTGAGAGACCAAGTTTTTCGTATGCTTCTGCAAAAGCATTTAGGATAGTTTGGAGATCATCCTCTGAATGTGCGGAGACCACATTATCATCAGCATACTGAAGTTCCACAACGGAGGTTGTAATTACCTTACTTTTTTCTTTCAGCCTGCTGAGATTAAAAAGCTTTCCATCCGTTCGATATATGATTCCCACACCAGTAGGAAGTTTCCCCTTGACAAGATGTAAAATCATGGTGATGAAAATAGCAAATAATGTTGGGGCGATAACACATCCCTGTTTAACACCTGATCCCACTTTAAATGGAGCACCATGAGAGCCATTTACATCCTCTCAGGAATAACAACCCACAAAAAAGAGAACAGGGTGATGAAACTGATATAAGCCCGTGACTATCCTTGAAATCCTTGAGAAAGGCAAATATTGCATGAAACAAGAATTCCAAACCGGTTTCTTGTTGGGGAAAAAAACAAGTGAGGATACGGAGAATATCAGGCTTCTGGAAACCATTCCAAGGAGAAATGGTAATGCTTTAAGCCACTCAGAAAGAAAAAACGGAGAGGAAGGCTCACTTGAAGGCCATCTCAAAAAATAAGAGTAAAGGCTGCAGCAACTCCATGAAGACAAAGAAAAAACAAAGGAAGGTTTTCATTAACTCTATAAGAATACAGCAAGTTTGGTGGATGCTAAACCCCTGAAAGATAAGGGGGAGATTACCATTGAATATAATTATACATGATGTATACTCTGTGTTACAGCATGATTAGTGAACAGTTTGTAAAGTTTGATTATTGAAAAGTTTTTAAAGTTTATATAAATATTAAATCAATGTGTTGTAAAAAAATGTTTAAAATTCCGAAAATAGATAAAAGAAAGTTTAAATCACATTGATGTCTTCATCAGCATCTAATGTTGGCGCATAAGCACTCAAAATAGTTACCTGCTGGTTATTGGCGAGCTTTAATCGAAGAGTTATCAGGCGTTCGTTAATGCCAGTAGGAACTTCTGACAAAGAGTTCACTAGCTCGTTTTTGATGGCAAAGCCTACTCCATGTATTCGTCAGTCCTGCTCAGGTAGTCCTTTCCAGAAGAAGGTATAACCTCCTTTTTCTTCCTTCAACTGTCCCTCTCCTGCCCTTCGAGTTTCTTGAAGTGCTGCTATGTGAATTTTAAACCATCTCAGCTCCCTTGCAATAATAGCAGTCCTACGCTCAGGGCGTTCACTATCTATGTTATCCAGCAAAGTCCGTATATTCTATGTTCCAAAATGCAAACGTCTTTTTCGACTGCTAAAATGGTGACCCCACTGGACGCGGTAATCCAGTCAGGGGAGAAAGAGGTAGACTATGTTTAGGGCACCTTTTCTAGCCCCCTCCGCATTTAGCCACTTATGCATCACCAAAATAGTTGTGTCACCCCTGAAAATGGGACAAACGAAACACAAATTGGCATATGCCAATTTTTTGCATATGCTAAACTATGTCTACAAATTTAGAAATCATTACTAGAATTTAAATTTTACAGGCAAGCTAATTTCCCATTCAAATCACTCAAAATAAATTCTTCAGTTAATTAATTGGCACTCTATTCCCATGGAGGCAGCCATCATGTTTTCTGTACAATGCCCCTGGAAGTGGAAATGATGTCCATCATTTCCCAGCAGCAGATTCAAGGTGTCACAATTTGTGTGCAGCACCACAGAGGCAGGGCTCCAGCTTGCCAATTTATATTACCGGTAAGCTAAAAAATAAGAAGAATGAAGGAACTCTGCTATCTGCCACTGCCAGCCACCTCAGAACCCTCTTCCCTGAGTGCCTGGTTTTCTGGAATATTACCAAATGAGCGGGGTCAGAGGACACCATTGAAGGCAGCACTGGAAATACCGGGCAGTCCAGTATGAAAGTGGACATCTGGCATCATAGATCTTATTATCTCAAAGTTGTTAGTCAGGGATAACAGACTCTAACTAAATGAACAAGGATCTCCCAGACCAGAATGTGTTCAGCTTCTTGTGAAGGGAGAACTTGCTCTGTCACTGGTTCCCCACTCCACTGATTGCAAACAGTGGACAAAAGTGTCTGGATTAGCATGGGTTGGGCTTCTAATTCTTGTGGATGCTTGTAGTGGTGCCACTTAAGTTTCTGAGAACATAATAAAAGCTTAGCAGAGCCTTCCCCAACCTGGTAGCGTCCAAATGTGTTCGACTGTAATGCCCATTCAACTGTAATGCCCATTCGACTGTAATACCCATTCGACTGTAATGCCCATCATCCCAGGCCAGCAATACATCTGGATGGCACCAAGCTGGGAAAGGCTGGCCTACCTGGACCAGACCAAAGATCCATCTAGTCCAGTGTAGCCAGCTACACTGGCTGGGGCATGCTGGGAGTTGTAGGCCAAAAACATCTGGGGACCCAAGGTTGGAGAACACTGATTTAGTCCAACATTCTGTTTCCCACAATGGCCAACAGATGCTTTCAGTTCAAGTCAGAAAACAAAACAAAACAATGTTTTCCCCATGCCCCTTTAAATATAATTATTGCTGCTGTGCCAGGCCAAATGCCTCTTAAAACGTTTGGTGAGAGTGAGACGCTATGATGGGATGCTCAAAAGAAGCTATTAAAAAACAAATCCCATCAAATCTGAGCCAATCAGGTTAGGCTGTAAAACTCAAAAGACGTTTGTTGTGTGTCTTTATGAAGCTCTCATGAGGGAAGTGAAAATGATGAAGTACAAGAAACAGAAACATCACAAGAGAATAGGTAATAGAGGAACACTGTGTAGCAGCAGGATGTTTTGCTATGTATATAGATCTATTAATGCTGCAATCCCAACACCATCAGAAAATAAGTATGTTTATGGACTTTCTCTAAGCGAGGCATTTAACCTGGCGCTTTACCGAGGCTGTTTCTTCTGTTTTCTTTGTGGGAAGAAGTCCTTTTACACAAGGTTCCCCCCCCCCTGGGGGTTTTCCTCTCTGCCTTTCTATATGTTCCATTACATAACACAAAGTGGCGTTGTGGTATGGAGTGGAATTGTGAATTTACACAAGGCTTCCATAGCGAATCCTGGCGGCATCCAGGATGATACCTGACTTTCCTTGTTGTACAAAAAGCAACTATCCTTGTCTGGTACAGAGTATTCCTAAATCAGAAAAGAATAATCTATACAGATTAGTTCTGGTTTGCCATATGAGGCCAGTACTATTTCATGGTTGTTATATAATCTCTTCCCAGCCATCAAGGAAGAGACAATCTATTACCCCACCAGGCATTGCTGTAAAAATAGCTTCCACACCTACAAGTTATGAGGACAGGAACATGTAGATTAGATATGCTTCAGAAGCACACCTGATGCCAGAAAAATAGGAGTACTACATGGTAACGTCACGTGCCCTATATTCTTCATCACATTCCACATTATAATACAGAGGATGTAGGATTGACCCATTTCACAAAGTGCCTTCCATCTCTAGCTCTTCTGTAGAAGAAATGTGAAGCATAATAGCAAACAGGCCTGTGGCTCACACTGGCTCAGCTTTGTCTGAGTGTGGAAAGCTAAGCAGGGTCAGGCCTGGTTATTACTTGGATGGGAGACCCCTCCTCTAGTTTCCTGCATTTCCTTGTAGGCCCCTTCAACTCTATGAAGAAGCCACAATGCTGCAAGACAACTAGGCAGCCATTTTCTGAATATGGAACTCATGGTCAGACAACCATAAAAAAAAACCCCTTTCTGGCTGGCAAATTATACACCTTCTAAAATGTGGTTATTTATATACTTTAGGCTGTAATTAATGTATAAGCAACACCTCCAGCCAAGTCCCCGCTCAGCCATGAAACTCACTGGGTGACTTTGGGCCAGTCACTGACTCTCAGCCTAACCTACCTCACAGGGTTGTTGTGAAGATAAAATGGAGAGGAGGAAGAGGATTATGTAAGCCGCCTTGGGTTCCTTGCAGGAAAAAAGGCGGGGTATAAATATAATAAATAAATAATAATAATAAATTAAAAGGTACTGTTCCATGTCCTTCTTGCTTGATTAAAGTTCTGTGTTTTGTCCTGTTGCTTTTGTCTTGGGGAAGTTCTTTTAAAGAGTAAATCTGGGCTGGAAGGCTGTGCTGTGGGTTTAACCTGCAGACCTCCAATAAAGCCTGTTCCTCGAAGCCACAGGTCAGGAGAGCAGCCCGCGGAGCCCTGCCCGCCTTTCCCTGCTGCTCAGTTGCTCACCATCTGCTGTATGTCTGGAAACTGACTGCTGTCCCCACTGCTATTAACAGCATTGGGACAGTGATGTTGATCAGGATTGCTATATATGTGTGCATGGGGGAATCCTTAACACAGGCCCCCAGCAATCTTGATACAGACCAGATTAGGATTGCTGGAAAGGGAGGGCCTTAACTCCCCCACGCACCCACCCAGCAATCCTGATGTAGCCAGGGCCACTGTTTCCCCACTTCTAATAGTAGCAGGGAAACAGCAGTCTTGTTCAGGATTGCAGAGGGAGGATTTAAAGGGGCTAGTGTGTTAATTTGGCCCCACAGACCAATTGCAGTGTGCAGTCTTCAACCACTTTCCCACACGGGAATGTGGCATTTGGCCACAGGTTGCCCATTTCTGCTCTAAGCAAGTGTCATTCCATGTTTGAATCTATATGTTGGCATTTACATGCCAGCTCAAAGTCCTGTGGTACACCTGTGTGCCTGCTAACTGCAACCTTGCTTTAGCTCCCAGCAAACACAGATCTAAATTCTGCCACAGTCCAACTTTTAGTTCTCCTGCTCTGTTGTAGCAATCAGGAAACAGAGGCTTTCCTATTCTAATTGTTTTATTACTTTCATAAAACAATTATACACTACAACATACAGTTCTGAGAACATCACATAACATACATCCAAATCAGGAGAAAAAGAAAGAAGAAGGCAAGAGGCAAGCAACAGCGAAGAAGCAAGCACAGCAAACATACACACCCAGCTGTGCTTGAGAGCCAATGGGAATTAAGACATGCATATGACAGCATAGCAACTGTCATATTATAACACCCACTTTCTCCTACTAGATGGCCAAGGACATCTAGATATGGGAACGAGGAACACCTGTTCCAAAGACCTTCAGCATTGCAATGCTGAATTGCTGGCTGCTAAGTTTTACTGAAAGGAAAAACCTTTAAGCAAGCTCACGCTTGATTCATAATCCAACACTCCTCCTCTTGCTTAATTGTTTTACTCCTCAGTAACACCCAACTCAGCAATCAATTTTCTGTGTTTCTCACATGCTAGAGGTTTTGTTAGAACATCTGCTAGCATGTGTTCAGTACCACAATATGTAAGTGTTACACAACCCTTTTGTATACAGTCTTTCACATGTGAATACCTGACATCAATGTGTTTTGTTTTAGGCCTACTCTTTTCTGAAATAGCCATACTGATACAACTTTGGTTGTCCTCATAAATTGTTACTGGAGTTTGAATGTTTATCTTTAAATCAGTAAATAACTGTTTAAACCATTCGATTTCATTGCAGGCTAAAGACAAGCTTATGAATTCTGCTTCACAACTGGAAACTGCAACACAACTTTGTTTTCTTGAGTACCAGTCAATCAAGGATTGGTTGTATAAAAATACTGTGCCAGATGTGGACTTCCTGTCCATTTCAGATGCCCAATTTGCATCAGTGTACACAAGAAAACCACCTTTGTTTTGTGTTGACAGATGCAGTTTATACTCCATAGAACCTTTGAGATACCTTAATACACGTTTTAAAGCTGCCCAATTACTATTAGCAGGTTTTTGTACTTTCCTGCTGAGAATGTTCACAGCATTTGTAATATCTGGTCTGCTGACATTTGATAAGTATAGCAGACTTCCCATGACACTCTGATATTTATTTACATCCTCAAATACAGAGTCATCTGTGTGTTTCAAGTATTCTGTTGTCATTGGAGTGGAAACTGGATTGCAGTTTTCCATGTTATGTGTTTCTAGCAGTTTCTTGATTTTCCCAGTCTGACTAATTGAAAAAGATCCATCAGTATTTCTGGTTATCTGCATGCCTAAATAATTCTTTACATGCCCCAGATCTTTTATTTCAAAATGTGATTGCAATTTGTTTGCAAATGCATTTTTCTGAGCTTCAGATTGGGAGATTAGAAGTAAATCATCCACATAAACCAGTAAACCCATGAAACCTGATTCAGTGTGACACGTGTATAGACAATGGTCTGCCTTGCTTTGTTTGAAACCTATACCTGTCAAAACAGTGTCTAACTTTTTGTTCCAGCATCTGGCAGCTTGTTTCAATCCATAAATTGAGCGTTTCAGCTTGCATACTAACCCTGGTTCTGTTACAAACCCTTCAGGTTGTTGCATGTAAATTTCTTCTTCTAGATGCCCATACAGAAAAGCTGTTTTGACATCAAAATGAGAAACACAAAGTTGTTTCTCTGCAGCAAGCTTCAATAGCAATCTCACACTGGAATATTTGGTTGTGGGAGCATACACTGTGTCATAGTCAATGTTGTGTCTTTGTGAAAAACCTCTTGCTACTAATCTAGCTTTGTACCTTTCTATTTGACCATTTTCATTTTGTTTCAGTTTAAATACCCATCTACATGTTATGGGTTTTCTATCTGTGGGCAAAGGAACAAGTTCCCATGTGTCATTTGTGTGCATTGATTCTATTTCTTCCTCCATAGCATCAAGCCAATGTTTTTGCATTTCTGGTTCCATGTTCCTAATTTCTTGAAAACTTTCTGGTTCAAACGCCATTTTTAATGCTCTATGAACCACATGTTTGCTCTGAAATTCATCCTGATACCTGATTGGGGTTTTTCTTTCCCTTCCTGAACGTCTTAGAGGTTGTTCATCAGCAGCCTCTGACTGTCCCTCTATCTTAGGTTCATTTTCATCTGAATCTGACACAGAAGCCTGGTTCTGTGTATCAGACTCCTCCTGAAATGGCAAACCACCAAATTGTTTGTTTTCTTCCTGTGTATGTTCATGGAATATAACATCTCTGCTCACAACAACACCATTGTGACTTGGAGACCAACACCTGTAAGCTTTTGAATGTGCATCATAGCCAAGGAATTTGCAGCGTTGTTTGCTTTTCACTCTGCACATGGACAAAACACTTACACCCAAAAACTCTGATGTGAGCCAATTTTGGCTTTCTTCCATGAAATAACTCATAAGGAGTTTTTCCAGACACAGAACAATGCAATCTGTTTACCAAATAATTGGATGTTACTAGAGATTCACCCCAAAAAGAAGAACTAAAACCAGATTCTTTCATTTGAGCACGTAACATGTTCTGAAGTGTACGGTTTCTCCTTTCTGCTACTCCATTTTGAAAAGGAGAAGAAGGTGCTGTCAGCTCATGCTGAATACCTTTCTTTTCCAGAAACCCTTTAAACTGAGTACTGAGGAACTCACCTCCCCTGTCTGTTCTTAGGGTGGCTATGGGTTTGTTGTACCTATTTTCAGCCCATTGTACAAAATTTTTAAACTGTTCAAATGTATCACTCTTTCTTTTTAAAAGAAAAATAAATCCAAAACGACTGAAATCATCCACTATTGATAGAAAATATCTATTCCCCCCATGACTGGGTTCAAATGGTCCACATAAATCTGCATGTAAGAGTTCAAAAATTCTTTTTGATACTCTATCACTATGCTTTGGGATTTCAGCTCTGTGTGATTTGGTTTGACTGCAAACAGTGCATTCTACATATTCAGAACATGGTTTCAAAGTTACACCCTCAGATAACTCAGGTAGTTTTGCAATTGAGCTAAAACTAGCATGTCCCATCCTCCTGTGGAATAAATGTACACAATTGTCATGTTTCTTGCAGTTAAACACTTTTGCTTCAGCCTCAGCTTTAGCAGCAATTGCACAATCTTTTTCAAATAGATCTAGTATGTACAATGAATTTTGTAATTCCCCTTGTGCACACACTTTCCCTGCACGTTTGATATAGCACATGGAATCTGTGAAAGACACTTGAAAACCAGTTTTTGTTAATTGTGAAACACTCAAGAGATTTGAATCTAAATCAGGGACAAAATAAACCTTTTGTGGTTCACTTCCAAGACTTGGAAAACACACCTCACCTTCCCCTGCAATCTCTATAGATTCACCATTTGCAAGAGATACAGAGTACTTTACAGATTTCAGTGACACACCATCAAATAAAGACTTTTGATAAGACATATGACGACTGGCCCCTGAGTCAAGATACCAAGAAGCCATATTCTTTTCAACTCTAGCAACAAAACCTTGCACAAGTTTTACATCCCCTCCCCCAGAAGAATAACTCTGTTTACTCTTAAAGTGTCCAGATGGTTTCTTCTTCTTGTTCTTCTGGGTACAATCCTTCTGCAAATGTGAGGGAGATCCACAATTATAGCATCTCTTAACTTTCAAAGCAGATACAACACCACCATTATTTCCAGCCTTTTGCTGAGACTTAGGCTGACTGACTTTAGCAACCCCCTCAGCAGTAGAATTGGTGTTAGATATTCCAAATTGTCTCCTGTGATATTCCTGTAGTAAGGATCCAGTCACATAATCCATAGTCAATAATTGTTCATCTTGACTTTCCAAAATCTGGATTATAACATCAAAAGAATTATCCAAAGATGAAAGCAAAGTGTATATCCTGTTTATGGGATCAATCTCCATTCCCCGGACTCTTAACTTCTCAAAGAGATCCAGCATGGTTTTAATATGGTCAGGCAGATTCCCTCCTGGTTGCAGCTTTGTGTTATACAATTGCCGTAGGAGGAGTACACGGCTACCGGCTGTGGCTCTTTGATGAATCCTTTCAAGAGCTCTCCAATAGTCACGGGCTGTTTCCAAGTTTCTCAGATAACTAATCTGAGAGTCTTCCACAGATAAGGCAATAGCAGCCTTCGCTCTAGAATTTCTTTCTAGCCAGAGGTCATATCCTTCATCCCCATATTGCAGTGGGGGCTCAGATATTGTAGTCCATAACTGGGCTTGTGTCAAATACATTTCCATTTTAAATGACCATAATGAAAAGTTCAGGTCTGACAGTTTCTCAAACAGAGGCATTTGCATTCCCTGTGCAGCCATGGCTATAGGAACTGGGGAGGGAACTACTGGCTCGTCTTCTGAAGAATCCACGTCCCCCTCTCCCCCTCCTATGGGAATGCTTTCTGTTTCCTCTTCTTTAGCTGGAGAAAAGTCCAGTAACTCACCCGCTTCTTCTGTTACTTCAGACGGTTCGCCTTTCTCCTTATCAGCCAGCTTCTCAGATTACAGCCTTCGAGAACAGCAGCCAAAAACACAGCAGCAGATGGAACCGTTCAGCTGACTCACGAAACAGAGTCCAGCCTGGCTCTTCTGACCTGGTCCAGTCCTGGCTCCTGGCAAAGCTGGCAAAACTGGCAGTCCTGGCAAATCCTGGGCCCATAACCCACTGTTGACATTTACATGCCAGCTCAAAGTCCTGTGGTACACCTGTGTGCCTGCTAACTGCAACCTTGCTTTAGCTCCCAGCAAACACAGATCTAAATTCTGCCACAGTCCAACTTTTAGTTCTCCTGCTCTGTTGTAGCAATCAGGAAACAGAGGCTTTCCTATTCTAATTGTTTTATTACTTTCATAAAACAATTATACACTACAACATACAGTTCTGAGAACATCACATAACATACATCCAAATCAGGAGAAAAAGAAAGAAGAAGGCAAGAGGCAAGCAACAGCGAAGAAGCAAGCACAGCAAACATACACACCCAGCTGTGCTTGAGAGCCAATGGGAATTAAGACATGCATATGACAGCATAGCAACTGTCATATTATAACACCCACTTTCTCCTACTAGATGGCCAAGGACATCTAGATATGGGAACGAGGAACACCTGTTCCAAAGACCTTCAGCATTGCAATGCTGAATTGCTGGCTGCTAAGTTTTACTGAAAGGAAAAACCTTTAAGCAAGCTCACGCTTGATTCATAATCCAACACTATAATGTTTGAATTATAGATTCGATATATAGAGAGCCAGTGCGGCGCAGTGGTGAGAGTATTGGACTGGGACTCAGGAGATCCGGGTTCGAGTCCCTGCTTAGCCATGAAACTCACTGGGTGACTTTGGGCCAGTCACGGACTCTCAGCCTAACCTACCTCACAGGGCTGTTGTTGTGAGGATAACATGGAGAGGAGGAGGATTATGTAAGCCGCCTTGGGTTCCTTGAAGGAAAAAAGGCGGGGTATAAATATAATAAATAAATAAATAAATAATAGATCTCTGCCAGTGCAATGAATGGGGCATATTATCTTGCTTGTTTTCCCTTCCACTCATGGAACAGGGAGTTGCTGGGCCATGTCAGCAGGTCTGGAGAAATCATATATAAAGTGGGGTTTGGGTGGTCTGATGATTATAAGGTCAAAAGGGACACAAAATTGAAGGTTCTCCCAGTCACATGGCTCACATCTCTGCAGTCTATCCCGAGGCAGATTTTTTTTTTTAAAGAGACAGCCTCACTTCCCATAGCAGAGAGATATGTGTGAAGAGACTGCAGGGATGTAAAGCCAGGGAAGCGGAAAAGATGTTGCACCTCCCTGCCCATGTATTCCCTTTAGCTCAGTGTTCTCCAACCTTGGGTCCCCAGAGCGTAGCTGGCTGGGGCATGCTGGGAGTTGTAGGCCAAAAACATCTGGGGACCCAAGGTTGGAGAACACTGCTTTAGCTCATACAATTAGACAACCCGTTATATGTGATTGGGGGCAGAATCTCATTTAAAGAGACAGGTCAACCCCTGCCACATTCAGTTTGGTCCTGAGTGATATCAGATAGAGATGTTTATTTTATTGTTAAGTTGCCAAGTGATAAGGTTCTTCAAACTACTCCATTTAAAGGAGATGCTAAGAACCAAGTAACATGTTGAGCAAAATGATACAGTACTGCACCCCTTGCTGGACTGTGTACCCACATCAGGCTGCTGATGGATTAATCACATATTGGAGTACTTCCCAATGGAAAAATACTTCCAACACCAGGGCTAAAGCCCAATTGAAATGGGTCTAGATCATCAGTTTCATCCAAGGGTGCCTAAAGTTGACCGGCAACCACCCGCTCAAGCACCTTGCCCAGGAGGGGGATGTTGGCTACTGGCCTATAGCCTAGAGAGGGGGATAGAATTCCCATGCACCACAGCAACTCTCATCCTCCACAATCATCAATTCTATGTTGGTGCTGCACCAAGTTCCCAGGAGAGAATAACCCTCCCTCAGTTTCCCCACCAAGGTCTCCGTAATACACACCAGGGCAGCCCTCTCATTTACAATTAAAAAAATGGGTGAGTGAGATTTTGTTTTGGACCAACCTGGCATTCATC
The DNA here is from genome assembly GCA_021292165.1 of Shinisaurus crocodilurus. NCBI lineage: Eukaryota > Metazoa > Chordata > Lepidosauria > Squamata > Shinisauridae > Shinisaurus > Shinisaurus crocodilurus. Next base: position 115,631,588 of record CM037881.1, read on the forward strand.
TGTGATATTAGTAACAAAGGCCCAATTATTATCTCTTGTACAAATCCCATAAGTGTATGTCATTTGCCACATGTCTAAAGAAGGGTGGACTAATAATTTCTGAAATAGATCTAAAATAATAATAATAATAATAATAATAATAATAATAATAATAATAATAATAGAGGCTGCGTGTCTTGTCCACCCATCCTAGATACACAGATTCATAGATCATAGAGTTGGAAGGGGCCTACAAGGCCATCAAGTCCAACCCCCTGCTCAATGCAGGAAGCTAGAGGAGCCAAGACTAGTGCCGTAGTGCTAACCATAGTGAAACCTAGACACAGGAAACTTGGCATGCATGCTATGGGATCCTAGCAGTGTGCACCTTAGGCTTGATTTGTTTTTCAGAAGCACCCGTTTATTTTTATTATTTTAAATGTGTCCATGTGGTCGAAGCCTGCAGTGTAGCGCGGCGCCGTCATCCTGCGGGGGCAGATGTCCCTAGCCAGCCCATAGTTTTGCAGCCCATACAGTTTGAAGTCATGGGAGATTACTAGGCTGGGGGATGGAGTCATATGCCTGCCCCCTCCCCCCTGCTGGGTGGCGCCCCCCCCAGTGGAATGGAGTGGACAGATCCCTCTCTCAGCAGGAGGCTATAGGGGCGCACCGTGGCAGGGGCTATGCGTAGTGGTCCCAGTGGACATGGCTTCACTCAGTCGGGGTGGACACAATGTGTCGAACTCTGGCAGCTATGTAAGTTTGCTTGAAGACTTCACCGTATCAAACTATGGGCTAGTAGTCCAACCCGTGCAAAGCTGGATTCGTTCGCTAGAAATACAAAAAAAAATGTACAGAGAGATGTTTGTCCCAAAGAAGAATCCAAGGCAGGCAATGCTTAGCTTATTTATTGATAAATCATTTTCATCAGCAAACAGAAGCAGATGTGGAGGGCAGAATAGCTCCTCTTGTGGTGATCTGGGATGGATATGCTTTATTGTTGATGTTTCATACTCTTGTGCATCTTCAAATTACAAGCATCTTTCGATGTTCCTCAGCCTAAGCCTTCTATGACTTGTGCTAGTGAAAGAAAGACAAAGCCAATAACTCAGTGTGAGCATCCAGAAGATGCAAGCTTCACTCATTACTCAGTAATCAGAAAGAATATATTACTGGTTAGGGTAACTTGAGATTTGTTAAAAGTGGTGCCTATTGCTTCATTTCCTGCTGGTGTCAACGGTTGCTAAAACACCTCCCTTCTCCAAGCTTCATTGTTCATGTGTGTCAGAAAATTCTTTCTAAATACAGGTTCTGAGCCTAACCAGAACAAGGATCAACTATAATATTTCTTTTAAATAGGGTACAGATTTGGGGCTGCATACAGAGAAGCTCTGCTCAACCTTTTGACTTGCACTTCATAATTGCACTTCACTTTACTCACATATATGCATTGCAGAAAGTACACTTGTTGCCTATATATTTTGCCATCAGAACCACAGTGAGGTTGGAACTCCAGGGGTGCATACTTGTACTGGATACTCACGACAATAATCCTGTGGAGAAAGCACATTTTACATTTACATTTCCCACATTTTACATTTACATTTAGACACCTGCTAAGTGATAAGGGGAATTTGACCACACATCATATGCATATATCATACCCCCCAACATTTCACAGATGAAAATAGGGACACACATGTGAATTTGTAAGAGGTATGGTTATGCAACATGAAGGTGTGATCAAGAGGGTGTGGCCAGGTAACAGGAGGGCGTGGCCAAGGGTATGGCCAGGCAACCAAAGGGCACGATCAAGTACAAAAATCATTAGAGGAAACACACAAAATCTTATATATTATAATTTTTACATTATTATATATTATTTTATAATATTTTATTAGTGGCTTTTGTATTTTTTTTAACCTTAAACCCTTAGTTGTTGATATCTGGTGTTTTTCATGGGGGGGGGGGGTTGTCAGTGCTTGCAGGGCAATCTCTTTCTTTTTGTTTTAAAATGGTCAGGATTGGTCCCGCAAGGAGAAGAAAAGAAGATGCAGAGGAGGGGGAGCTTTTGGGTGGGGGAAAAATACAAAAAGACACATTGGGGTTTTGAGCCCCTTCAGCGTTTTGCTCCAACACCTCTACAGCTCTGGTTTTTAAGCACAAGGAATACCGTAACTTTGAGGGGCTGAAAAGCTTTGTTGTTGTTTGTTATTGTGGAAAGGCCCCAGTGTAAAGCACTTTTTGTGTTCTATTCACACAATTTAGATTTAAAGAAACACTTAATCTGGAACAATTTTACAGAATTTAACTAACTTGAATTAAGTTAAAACAAACAGTGCAATCCTATGTACAGTTACTCGGGAGTAAGAACAAATGTCTTCAATGGGTCTTACTTACTTACCTGGGGGCCTGGTCAGAGGCAGCAGGTAGAATACACGTGTGCACAGTGCACACACACCCATACAAACCCAACCCATCCTTGGTCTGTTCCCTTCCTGCTTAAAGGGGCCTTGGGCAAAATCGCAACTAAGCTAGATAGCTTGGGGGAGGAGGCAGGGGAATTCCAGGCTCTACATAACAAATCCGGACTCTGCATAACAAAGTAAGAAGCCATGATGGCTTAAGTGTCTGCAGGACTGTCCCAGCAAATTCGGGGCAATTGGAGAGTATGATATGCAATACGTGTATGGTAAAATGGTTGTCTGTATTCACACTCTTTCCGGAAAGATGAAGAGGGAAATTCATGTAACTGAATTTAGTTTTCAATAAGTTGAATGGGTAGGCGGCACCCACCCTCAAAAGAAATGAGGGTGACAAAGATGGTGAGGGGCCTGGAGACGAAGTCGTATGAGAAAAAATCGAAGGAACTGGGCTCATTTCCCATGGAGAAAAAGCAATTAAGAGGTAATATGGTAGCCATCTTCAAATATTTGACGGGCTGACACATTGATGATGGAGCCAACAACAGGGAGGCACCAAAAGTAGCCCAAAAAATCACACAACTGGGAACTGGCAGGGTTGTTTTTTTGAGCCAGTTGCCCAAGTAAAGTTGCGATTTTATAACAACTAACAAAACAGGAGAATATGCAGCCAGTGGCTTCTTCTGCCTCTGTTCTGATTTAATGTTTGTGGTCCTAATCACTTGATTTACATTGTTGATTTGATTTATGTCACTATTATACTTCTATATGTATTTTGTCTTTTTGAAGCTACTTTTGGATACACCATGCTGAAAGGAAACCGTCAGTAGAAAAAACTGGATAAACGATATGTACAAGGAACTGGGCTACCTCCATTACACAATAGAATTTTAAAAAATCACTGAGTAAGAAATGTTCTGTGCTTGTTGGCATTCGATCATCCCAGGAAGTTTCTCTGGGTCTTTATCAGCTACATGATAGACTTCCCACAACTTTCCGTTCACTGCATCTGCATACAGGGAAGAGCTTCATATAGAATGCAATCTTATACACATTTCCCTGGGAGTAAGTCCCATGGAACCCAATAGGATTTACTTCTGAGTAGGCATGCATAGGATTAGATATTATTTAATTCATTCTTATTAAAAAGACAGGAACACTTCTAGGAAAAAAAGATGGCAAACGATTACACTGCTCAAAAGGGGGAAGGTTAGAGTGATCAGATACAATGGAGAACAAGTTTCTGTAATAGCAAGCAAAGATCAAGCCATGAATTTTTCTCACACCTCGATGAGCATCATCATCTATTAAATTCTCTCTTTTAAACAAGTACCAAAAGCATAGGAATCCCTTCCCTCCTTTTCTACCTGGACATTAAAAAGCAGGCATCAGCTGTCCATGGCAAAACCTCAACTCTTTATGTAGGGAGAGGAGGTGCAGACAGCATCAGAGGCCTGCTCTAGCCAGACTGATCCCTCCCCCTACAGGGTCAGCAAAAGCCCAATAGTTGCATCTTTTTGGGAGGAGGTTATTATATGGATAAACCTTGAGTGGGAACACTCTTTAATATGCACAGATGAACATGGCCTCTGAAATTATCTACCTGCTTCCTGGAAGTTAATGCAACATTGGCACAAATGGATTCTCCATGCACTCCTGACAGCTAAAAGACTGATATTACATTATTGGAAGGATAAACACTCACCTCCTACAATTCAATGGATTGAGGACCTAACAACACTTTCAACATTCAAATGGGTGTTATATAGATGCCACTTGTGAATGGATACTTATATGGATATGGTCTGGTTTTGTTGAAGTTTATGTATAATTCTTAGAAAGTCGTATTTTCTCTCTCTCTCTCTCTCTCTCTCTCTCTCTCTCTCTCACACACACACACACACACACACACACACACAAATATGGCTTTCTAAGAACTGTACATAAGCTCTTAGAAAGCTTATGGATATTTGGTCTGCTTTCACCAAAAGCAGACCAAATATCCATATAAGTATCCATTTGCAAGTGGCATACACACACACACACACACACACACACACTTATACATAGACTGAAATTGATATATTCAAATCTATATAGCTACATTTTTTCTTTTCCTCTTTCTTGTTTTGTTGAAATTTTATAATAAGAAATTACCGTAATTATAAAAAAAAATATCTTACCACCAAAAGCTTTATGGGAAAGATCTTAGTTATTTCTGTATATATATTAAGTATGTTTATACCATCCTTCATTCATATTCTGCAGGCAGTTTACAAAATGGTTAACGCAATTAAAATGTAAATACAAAAACATAATAAGCTAAACACTCCAGGACCATGAGAGTGGCATAAAAGAATGCTTAGGTTTTTATGTTGGGTTTTACTTGTAAGGTGCCTTGGAAAGATTTGATTCCATAAACTCGGGACATAATAAATAAATACTTTTATCCTAAACATGTTTTTCATTGTACTTTGCTGTCTGGCAAAATATCTCAACTCAAAGCTACCAGAATGGGAGAGTTACGTAATAAGAATAAATAGCTGGCACTCACCCGTAGATTAACTGCTTCAGTGACAACATCTAGAACCAAAGCATGTGAAATGTAAAAATTATATTGCAAACCCATATGTTCAATAATAGTCCATTTAAGAACACTTTTTTAAAAAATAAAAAATGAAATGCATTTGTTTTATACTTCTTATATTATCTCAGAAGGGCATGGTGAGCTTTGGCAACATGCAACTTAGGTTATTATTGTTATTTTTTAAAAAATATTTATTTTACTTCATAAGCCACGATAAAAACAATATAGGCTACAGTTCCACAGTCCCTGGGAGAGCATCCAAAACAATTAGTGGAACTCCATCTCAGCTAGTGGAGAGTGAGGTCCACACAGGCAGAGAAAGAGGTCTGCCCTCAGAAGCTGCCTTTGTGGTGATGGGATGTTCCACCACTGTTGTTTCTCTGCTGCCAGAATTCCATCCAATGGCAGACAGGGCAACCACAAGACATTCTGGGGTCAGATTGGGGAAATGGAAACAAAGCCCTCCATTTCCCCTTGCACACCCCTGCAATAGGGTCCAAACTATACTAGCCCTAGACTAACATAGTTTATTTGGCTCCCATTGGAAGCAATGGGTGGCAAAATTCAGAAAGAAAAAGGAAAACAAAAAAAGGAGAAAAATCTTTTAAAAGAAGGAATATGTTCCATGCCCCCATACCTGCAGGGCATTGGAAGTGGCTGGCTGCTCATCTGCTAGTTCCTCTCCCTCAGCTCTACCTGTTGGATTACTCTGCCCATTTACTGTCATTGATAGATCAGTTGAAAGGAAGATGATCAAATCAATGATAAATACTTTAATTAGTTGACAACATGAATTAAGAATATAAACTGCATAAAACCTTTTCAGAACCTAGCTAATTGGAAGCCAATCTAGTTGATTTCAGTGGTACCTCCACCTATACAATGGGTGCATTCACACTTCACACTAACCACCCTGGGAATAAGCCACAGTGGGTAGATTGTTTGCTGAAGAACCCATGGTGTGCCCAACAGATAATCAGGATCACTGTGGGTTGTCCCCACTCCTTCCCCTTGGTCCTTCCATGGGTACCTCAGGGGACTCCATGGCAGGATCCGTCTTCTCTTCCTGCCATTATTGTGAGCCCTTTTGTACTCACCATGGCTTTGTCCCCCCTTTCCCCCTTTTTGGGGGGAGATCACTTTTCACGATCTCTGATGTGACAGCCAGTGACAGCCCATTCAAAATGCCCAAGCGGCACTTTGGAGGGGCTGTCACTGGTTGTCTAACTTTTTTTCTTTTAATGTTTGTGTGCCCCAAACGTGCACAAATATTTTTGCTTTAAAAATTTTTTTAAAAAATTCCCATCTTTCACAACTGTGCACTTGCGCAACTGCAGGAGTCTAAAATACAGTGCCTTGCCTCATAAATGTCCTGGGACACGTTTTCTGTCTAAGTGCAGGAGGCACCATCTATGGACATTGACAAAGCAAGGCTACAAATAGGTTATTTTGTTGCTTTGCATTCACTTGACAGCTGTCAAAATGCGAGCTGTCAATTGAAAGCAAAGATGCAAGTGATCTTTGTTCATGAAAGGGGCTGACAACTCATTCGCCCCCTTCCTGGTGAGATCCTCAACTTTTTCTTTTTGGACCTGACTGTCCTCAGTGTCCTCAACCTTTTCCACTTTTTCGTGAGACTGTAGGTGTTTGGGAAAGTGCAAATAATCCCATTTATGAGAGCACAGAGTTTTGACAGCAGTCAAAACTCAGACTCCCTTTTAAAACAGGGATTTAGATAGGGCTAACAAGTTGGAGTTTTTTTTTTTTTTTTAAAAGGGACATATACAAATTTCATGGCTTGAAATCTGTATATGTCCCTGTTTAAAAACTGCAGTATAGCGATCATGGCGGGGGTCACAGAGCCAGTGATGGTTGCCCAAAGTGCCGCTTGGGCATTTGTGGGTGGCTGTCACTGGCGGTGTCCTGGGCAAGCCCGGCAAGAATGGCGAGGGGATTTTGCCACTCTTGCCAAGTGGCTTGCTCACGGCTTCCCTGGACCCATGATGGGGTAGGTCACCTGGGTCTGGATGACACGCCAACCCATTGTGGGTAAAACAATCCCTAGAATAAGCCATGGCTTGTCAGGGTGGCTTATAAGCCAAAAGTAAGCCACCCTGTGGGAAGCAGTCCAGATTTGCAAGACACATTCATTATACTGTGGCTTATAATGTGGGTTATCGTGTTGTCTGAACTCAGCCAAGATGACAAGCCAAGTGAACAACCCACAGTTCACAACCCAACAACAAACCATGGGTTTTCTTTATGGGTTGTTTGTGGTTAACAAGCCATGGCTTGTTAGCGCAGCTGGGTTCAGACATGATAATCCATATTTTATCAACAACCCACGGTTCAATGACAACCCACACTCAACCCTTGAGTGTGGGTTATTGTATTGTCTGAACCAGTCAATGGGCTGGTTCATACGACCCAGGCGGTGAGTGGGGGAGACACCATGGGGCCCTTTGCAGGGTCCGGCAGGGCGCCGCAGACGACCTGCACCCCGTGCACCTAGGCGGACCCCGGTGGAGCCAGCAGTCCCCGCACCACAGTGTGGGCCTCCCGGCGCTAGGGGGCAGTGGCTCAGGATGCCCAGAGGGGCCATTTGCCCCTACTGGCCGGAGTGGCCGCAGCTCTGGCCACTCTGCGCTGCCGCCTCTGTGCAGCCCCCGCAGGACGGCCGCCCACTGTTCGCACGGCAGGGTGGCCACACACAGTAGGGGCTTACCTCTCTACTGCCCATGGTCACTTTGTATGCTTCCCACGCGTGGCTGTCTCGAGGGGGCGCCCCTGGCCGGTGTTTGCACGACACGGGAACCGCAGGGGGCTTCTGCTTCCCCGCGGTTCCTGTGTTGTGTGAACCAGCCCAATGTGTGTTTAGAATTGCACCTATGTGTGCAATTTGTATGTTACAGGAGCCACACAGAAGGTATAAAAAATGAGTGTGTGTGGTAGTGCCTCTAGACCTGGGATGGTGGGCTCTGTGGGCTGGACTGGTGACCCTGATGGCTGGATTAGGCCCATGGGCTGGAGGTTCACCATCTCCAGAGTCTAGAGGGCAACCTGCTCAAAATGTTTGCAACCTGCTCAAAATGCAGATTAACCCCACTTCCTGGAGACTGCCAGACTCTATCCAGAGTGTGCAATTCTGGCATAGAGTCCCTCCATGCGATAGAGGCAATGCCAGAGACATCCACTTGCATCCATGATGGTTCTTGCATGGAACCCTGACACGTGGAATCACGTCACATGAAAACAGCGGTAAGCATTTCTGTGGATTATTCATAGATCATAGAGTTGGAAGGGGCCTACAAGGCCATCGAGTCCAACCCCCTGCTCAATGCAGGAAACTAGAGGAGGGGTCTCCCATCCAAGTAATAACCAGGCCTGACCCTGCTTAGCTTTCCACATTCAGACAAGCTGAGCCAGCATGAGCCACAGGCCTGTATTATTGTGTTCCTTTCTGAGATGGAGTCTATAATGGGATATGAGTCTCAAGAGGCAAATCTCTCCAGAAAGGTAACCTTTGCAGTATGAAATAAGACTCACCTGAGTACAAAAAGAACACCATAAGAGTGAGGAGCAGAAAGCCTCCCAGCTTCATGGTTGTGTGAGTGGGTCTGGCAGTCCCACCAGGTTGCACTCTTCCAAGTAGTAGATGTTTCACAGATTCCACTGGCAGGGGTGAGGTCCAACATCTCTCTCGTGTCTCTCCACTGTATATATGCATGTTCCTGCAGCCCTGGATGATGAAATCTCCCTCTCCCAACTAAAATGTATGTGTTGAAATGTGATATTACCGAGGGCTGTGGTGAGCTGTACCAATTTTAATGGTTCCTTTTTTGTGCAGAGCACAGAATGCAAGAAACATGTGGCAACTAGTTTCTTAGCAAACCATAAATAAAGTAGCTTATTTTCTACTCCTGAGCACAAGTCACAGCAAATATTTAAAAAGGCTATACTGAAAATAATATATTACTGTCCATTCAGTTCTCAGCTAACTTTATAGCAATCTGCTATATATTGGGTTTGTAGAAATGTCTGATATAAGTTCATGGCTGCAGAAACAAATAGGCCAGTTTCCTATTATTATTGCTGTTGGCAAATGAAAGTTCAGTTTCTTGTTGATTGAGCCAGTGGTGTTATCCAGTCAAATAGTGATTCAGATACAGGAACAGGCTTCCGGGTGAACATGGAGCTTTGAAAGCCACACCACACAGAAATTCTGTGGGCAGCTGGTACAGCGTTTCCTGGCCAGAGAATGTCTCAGGCTGGGGGATCTACTTCTCATTAGAGAAGCGAAGATCTGAGGTTACCCCCAAATTATCTCATAGGGTCATAAATTGCTTTTTGTCTGTCTTATGATGGATAAAGGCGGCTGGTGACCTGAGGTGGGGGAAAACGGCGCTGCATCCAGAGACCGGTTTTACCGATCATCAGAAGTATGCATGTTCGCTTCCAAAATAAAGGAGTACATCTGGAGTGGCTAATTTGGAATCTTTCTGCAGCAGGATTTATAATTAAACTGTAAGTAGACTATGTTTATCTGGGAGGCGAAAAAGATAAGAGAGGAAACCTGAAAGGAGGTCTATAAATCTTATATGGTTGGAAGCGTCTTGGAAATATCTATACGCAAGGCAAGATGTTTGCAGTTGCAGCATTCTTAAACCTGTGGAACGAAATGGAGAGAGAAATTCTAAACAGATTGGAAGTAAGAATCCAGACTTTGAACGTAAATCTTGAAGTGGATCAATCAGAAGAACAACGTAAGACGGATTTCTTTACAGGATCGACAGAGGAGAAGACAGAAGAAGTAAATAAGGACTTGGGAAACTTACCAGAAATTCACAGACTTTGAAGTTTTAATTGGATTGAATTGGCACGAGAAGACAGTTCAGCAAGAAGTTGTGACGCACTTTTTAAAATCTAAGATGGCGGAGCCGGAGACTGGTATGCAGGAGCCCACAAAACAACAGAACAAGCGGATTTCATTCTTGGTTCAAAACCTGGAACTTAACGATTATCCCTTTGACAGAGGAAAGCAATGAAAGAGACTATCTTCATGGTCTTTTATTGGCAAAAGATAAAGGGTTGATGTATATTGAACTACATGTCTAGTTGGAATATAAATAATCTTTTGATTTTAAATATTAATGGCAAAGGTAAAGGGATTGCCTATATGACTTATCTGAATTTGAAATATTAATGGTGATGTAAGAGAAATTATTATAATTAAGGTATAATTATATTTGGTCTGTCTGGAAATATCTATTTAAAAAAATAACAATTCTTTTTTGTTGTTGTTGGGGGTGTTGTTTTGTGGAGGCTTTGAAGTATTAAAGGGGAAGGTATTTTGTTTTTTGTTCTATAAATAGTATGATAGGCTTATGTGCTTCTGCTGTTTTGTCAGATGTCACTTATTTCTTAATTTTTAGACTTATCTTTCTTTTCTTTTCCTTAAAAAAAAAATATCTTGGAGATTAAAAGTGAAGGAATTTCTGCTTAGATAGAAAGAAATAATGAGTAATTGTAATAATACAAATGTGTTGATTCGATGGTTAGGTACTAGAGAGTGCGGGGTGTGTGTGTGGAAATACAAAATGCTTTTGTTATGTGGTCATTTGCTAATTAGTTTATAGTTATTTTTTACTTTTGGGATTCTTAATATACTGTATTTTGGAATTTAATGAAACTATAGGTTTTCTTTTTTGGTGTATCCATAAATGTTGAATTTAATAGATTAAATAGTTGATGTATATTGGGGGAGGGTGGAGACCTCTGGTGTTTGTTCCTTTTAGGGTTCTTTTTTGCCATAACTGGAAGTGATTTTTTGTTAACATTAAAGATTTTAAGAATAACTGTGGTTGATTAAGCTGTGGAGAAGATTGGAAGTCCATTATTGTGTTTGTGTTTGTTTGTTGGTTTTTTTATGAATAAAAATTAAAAGTTTTTTAAAAAAAATAGTGATTCAGATACTGGATCTACAGACTCACTTGAGTTTAAGGAAGAAATGCATGGAATCCAGAAATACCTAATTCTGTTTAAAGAATGCTAATAATGGTGTCTGTGTCTTTTCAACTTGCTCTAGTTAAGTACCTAGAAAATAATGAGAGGTGAAATGGGGGGGGGCATACCAACTGAGCCCAGTTTGTATTGTCTATGGGTTATGTAGTAAAAGGAAAGGTGGGCAGGACATCACATACTCTTTATTACAGCTTCCACAAGACAAAAACAGGACATCAGACAGAATGTTAACAAAGCTGGAAGGTCATGGAGCAGCACCATTTGTTGGCTGGAGGTGTTGCTTATGCATTCCTGAAAATGTTCTCTTCCTTTTTTTTTTATTGTCCAATTTTTATTTCTATATAAAACAAACACATAATATCAAACATATAACAATTAACAAAACAAAATAGACCTCCGATTTTCTTCTACAGCAAATACAAGTAACAATAATTTTTCTTACTCGATAATCCAAATGAGAAATCTCTTTCTTCCCATTGTCCCAAATTCACTTATTATTCCATAAATCCACAAACAAACAAATCATTATTTTCCAGTCTTTGCAAAAAGTCAATTAGAGGTTTCCACTCAATAATAAACGCAGATGTTGTCCTTTCTCTAATTAGTGATGTAAGTTTGGCCATCTCTGCCAGCTCCAGCATCTTGACCAACCATTCTTCTATCGTAGGCACTGCTGGACCTTTCCATTTCAGTGCATATAGTAGTCTCGCTGCCGAAAATGTTCTCTTCCTAAATGATACAAATAGACACATTTTGGAAATATATATAATCTGCCAGCCAGAAAGGGTTTTTTGTGATTGTCTGTCCACGAGTTCCGTGCTCAGAGGATGAGCATGTGACACTGGCAGCTGAAGCTGGGTTATCAGTGCACGTGAAGCCAGTATTCTCTGTCATTGGCACCTTGTCAATTTCCAGGGGCAGCATATCAGAGTCATTAGAGCAGGGGTAGGCAACATGGTGCCTTCCAGATGTTTTGGCCTACAACTAGGGATGCAGTGGAGCTCGATTGGGGGGTGGAAGTCCGTCAAACTTGCCGGGCTCGACCCCCGAGCTCTGCTCGGCCTACCCGCTTCCCCGGCTCGACTCGCGTTCTCATGAGCCAAGCCAGGGAAGTGACTTCTGGGTTCCCGGCGGTACACTTTTTACAGTCATGCCTTGGATTGAGAGCATAATTCGTTCCGGAAACGTGCTTGTAATCCAAAACACTCTTATATCAAAATGAAATCCCCCCCAAAAAATTTGTACAGAGATTTTTAATTTAAGCCATACTACAGTACTTGTATTGCAAGACGTCGCTTGTATATCAAGTCAAATTTTTTAAAATAAATATTTAAAAATTTGCTTGTCTTGCAAGACGCTCTCAAACCAAGTTACTTGCAATCCAAGGTATTACTGTACTTAGAAAATGGCATCAGATACATTAAGAACGGCTGCAATTTGCACAAGTTATGCAAATCGCTGCCACTTTTAATGTATCTTACACCATTTTTCTACGTAAAAAGCGTACCGCCAGGAACCCGGAAGTCTGGTGAGCACCTTGGCTGGTGCTCACTTTCTGCCTGGCTTGGCAGGCATGGCGGCAGTGCTCACCGAGCGTCCAGCGAGTCGGATGGTGGGCAGATTGCCCACCCCTACACTCCCCTCACCCCGCACCACTGGCTATGTTTGCTAGGGCTGATGGGTGTTGTAGGCCAAAACCTCTGGAGGGCCAGGAACTACCCACCTCTGCAAAAGAGTTTCCTTTCTGCATCAGGAAGGAGAAGTTGCTAATTTTCTTAAGCACTCTACGAGGTTTCATCCTGAAGGATTGGCTTCTTCCTCACTCACGGTGGCCTGATATGCCAAAGGGGTCTGACATGGAGGTTGTTTCACTGGCACACTCCCAAGCAATCTTATGGTGCACTTTATCATCTCTTCCAAGCTCTTCATAACTGTGTGAGAACACACTGGCATACTTTAGGAGGGTCTGTTCTACTAGCTTTTTGGCAGTGCCTTCTGCTACTGGCTCTGCCAAACCCACACCCTGTTCTCTTAGGGACCTTGCAGATGTACAGCAATTGACTTCCACATCTTGGAGGGGGACTCCGAGTTAGCAGATACCTTAGACCAGGAGTGGGCACCCAACGGCCCACAGCCTCATTTCTGGCAAGAGTGAATTGTCCCTCCTGCAGTCTCCTGCACGAAGGCCCGCCTGACTCTGCCCATTGTGCCGCTGCTCTCTCAGGGCAGTATCTCAGTTCTGAATACTGAATACACTCTTTGCTGCTCAAGCCCATTACAGGGACGGTCTCTTCCTGGAAGAGGTTTCAGTTAGAGCCCCCCCTTCCAGGTTCCTCTGCCCACTTTGACTGCTGCTCTGTGCAGTACATCAGCTCTGAGTGCTAAACACGTTGCAGCTCCAGGATGGCATCCAAGCACTAATGCAGGGCCTGGGCCTCTCTGACCCTGGAGTGCCTGCCTGGTTGTGGCTAGCAAAGGAAGGGGCTGTTGGGGTTGGAATGAAAAGTGGTCTGTGTGCTAGCCAGCTAAATGAAGCCCTGGCTTGTCCACACACAGCAGCAGATAACTTTCTTCACACAGCAGTCAGCCTCAGCCTTCCCAGCAGCATTCCATTCCAGGACTCAGGAATTACACTGTAGCCAAAACAGTCCTATTCTAACTGTTTTATTAACTTATCACAAAGTATCACTACAGGTTACTTTACATTCCATATACAGAGTCCATGTGCAGAGTACAAAGCCTTGAAGGTACATCCAGCTCAGCATAAAGCAAGTGCAAGCATGTGCAGCTCAGAATCATACAAGCATGATACATATGGCCAAAGCCTGGCCACTACACGTCATTGGCTTATTTACGTCACATGACCTCTCTGTCCCACGTAGAGCTTTCCCAGGCCTAGAAGGCCGCAGACAAGAATAGCTCCGTAAATACAGAAAGCCATGTTCCACCCTGTCTGGGAAGTTCCCAGATAAACAGCAAAAACAACCACTGCTAGATAATCATAACAGAAACATCACAGCAAGCTAAATAGTGCTTCATACACTAACAGGAGTGTGGAAGGGTCTAGCGTTGGGGATAACATGTGGTGGTGCTCGCTTCGGAAAATGCTGGACATCCAAGCCATCCTGCCTCTGCCCCTCCTTCGCACTTCGCTCTTTCTATTACTGAGGTGACCAATTTGAGGGGGGGGGGGAGTGAAAAGCATCAATCTGCTTTTCATTCATTATAAGTTACACAGCATGGGGCACCAGTACAATTTCCCCACAAAACAACAAGGGGAAAGGAAACACTTTTTAAAACCCCAAAATGGTAAGGGCTGTCCTTGTACAAAAACCCTAGGACCTAACTGTTCAAAATTTGGAAAGATTTGGTCTCCCAGAAGGCGCAACTATGCCGGAAAATTTCTTCCAATTCTGCCCCCAAATTTAAAAGTTATACGCAGTTCCCTGTTTTTAAAAACTCCGCATTTAGATGTTACTCACAAAACTGCCCCCCCCCCACTAATTTTTTTCCTGAAATCTTGCATGCTTCATCCCTGAAGGAGTTATTATGATCGTGAACGTCATGCAACTACGTCAAAAAGTAATGCATTTATAACATTTGTTGATTTCCCATTATAGTCAATGGAGAGAGAGACAAAGCTTCAGTTTTCCAAAGCAAAGTTCTGATTCAGATCTCAGGTGAGGCGGTCTAAGCTGAATTAGTTCAGTTCAGATAGACTTACTTTCCAAAATGCCAAAGCACGATTCAAACTAAATCTTGACTTCAGTCCACACTCCTACTAATTACGACCCACTGTCCAGTATTCTAGTATATGACTCTTGGGCAATACATTCAATCAGGAGGCACCACTTCAGCAGTAGGCATCCCTGGATGATACTGATCCATTTCAGGCACCCTCCTGGCCTGGCTTGTGCCTCCTCATGGGACACAGAATGTGGAGTGGCTGCTGGGAGCTGAATGGAGACGGATGGAATGGCGTGTCCTGGAATAGGGTATGGAGCTTTATGGGGTGGTGGTATTTTAAAGGATCATTGTTATAGCTGTTTTACATTTTGTAACTTTAATTCTAATATAAGACACCTTTATCTTTTTTGTTGTTGAGAATAATGTCCAAGAAAATAATAATAATAATAATAATAATGAAGAAGAAGAAGAAGGAGAAGAAGAAGAAGAAGGAGAAGAAGAAGAAGGCTGATTTGCTGGAACCCCGAATAGCAGGAGCACTCTGCACGACAACATTTTCCTGAAGGTCTGACTCATCTTTACAAGGTTTAAAGGACATTTGACAATGAAAGACCAGGGTAACGTTAATCCCAATGATACATTCACAAACGGTCCTGCTGAATTTGCCCCTTACAAAACTGCTGTGAATTCTATGGCAGTTTATTGTGAGATGTGGCTGTCACAACAAGAGATGAAGCAAACAGTGTGAAAAGGACCTGCCTTTGCACAACTGAGGATTCCGTTTGGCCAACGTGTCAACTCAAGGAAGAAGAAGAACTCAATTTCTGAAAGGAGCTACTTAAATCATCCATTGAGCCCAGTATCCTGAGACCTAATGTGGTCGTTAAGAACATACAAAGCCACCTCATGCTACATCAGATCATTCTAGCCCAGTCTGTCTGTCTACTCTGACAGACCTCAGATTTCCAGGATCACAGGCAGCGCTCATTTGCGCGCACAAAAGAGGAAATAAGAGTCGAGACACAGAATGATGGTGAAATTAAGGGCCACATTTATTGATTCGAGGATCTGGGAAGGGACGAGTGCGGGTGCTAGCTAAACCGGCTCTCGGCCAGTATACCCTTCAATGGGCGAAGCATCCCAATCGGAGGTGTGGCGCTGTAACTCGCCACTCCCCAATTTTACACAGTGCGGTGTCGGAAGGCCTCCTCCATGTCACTGCACGGGGCTGTGAAACGCCATGCGGGTGAGAGGAATTGGCCTCAAAGGCGGACCCTATCTCCCTGGCCGTGCCGTGTAACCGGGCTTAGGTGAGGCTAAGGTATCGCCAGTCACCTGAAAGGTGCCGTGGGATGATCACCGAACCACACCCCACTGCCTAAAACCCGCACTTACCGCCACAGAGAGGGACTGGCTAAGCCAAGTCCCCTCTCCCCCACCTGCGCTGAATAAATTCGAGCAGGGCCCTTCGCAGATCCTCCAAGGAAACATCGTTACCCCAGTCGGAGAGATGAACGCCATCTGCCCGATACAGCTCTCCCCGGGCCAAGGAGATCTCTGGGTGAGGAATCACAAAACCTACCCCTCCGAGGCCCCTGCAAAGCTGACGATTCAGCCTTCTTCCCGCTCTGTTTAAGGCGTTGGGGTTGACACCACCCAGCCACAGAAACGAGGGAACATGTGGGACCAGAGAATCTGGACCCCAGGCCAGCACTGCCACACAACAGCAAGGTCCGTAAACGCTTGCTCGATCAAGGACTTGCCCTCGAGCAATCCAAGATCATTCCCACCGAGGTGCACCACCAGCACGTCTGGGAGCATGGCCACATGGCCTGACCGGAGCAAAGTTGGAAGGAGGCTGCTCCACTGCATTCCACGCCGACCCAGCCATTGCCCGTCAGCGATCCGGCCAATCCCAAGCTGGGGTCCAACACGCGACCGTGCAGCTCTCTGGGCAGCCCAGTACACCATGCTGTGTCCGAACACGAGCACACGAATTGGCCTCGATCCACTCCAGTGACCTGCAACAAGAAGAAAGGCACCGCAGCAGTACCACTCACAGTAACTTTCGAATATAAGAATGATAGTCAGCTGAACACCACCGGTCCACAGGCTGTATTCCAGCCGGTGGGAAAATTCAGAGCAGCAACCGTCCAAAAGAAACTGACGACTGTAGAATGCTCCAAGCACCTGGCATGTACTGTACCAGTGACTGACAGGAGTGTCTTAAACCAACACCACACCTCTCAAAAGTGTGGAGAAGCAAAAGCTCGGCCTTGACTATGAGGTCCGCAAAGGCCACATACTCAATATTGTTGTTGATCAGAATAATTGCAAATGCAGGCAGCACTTAGGTAATATTGTGCTTCTGCAATACAGCCATTCCAGTGCGTTCGAAGAACAGGATGTTGCTTTCATGTGCGATCACAACTACAGGGTAGGCAATACATTGCACTCCCTGCCTGGGCCAGGATTGAAGTCGGCCAACGCCGTATTTATGGACACTCATGGCAGCTGCCTACTGCTCCAGTAGGAAGAGAAGCCCCGTAGGCTAGGCAGGGGCTATAAAGGGAACCAAACCGGTGGCTTGTATTTCACGGCCAGCAGACAGGAATTAGCATGTGCCACACCTTGACAACCGAGCTTGCATAAAGCACGCCCGGCTATAACGATACACTTCGTGAAAAACTGTCACAGACGCAATCAGCAATCTGGGCCAAACATAGTGCATGGAAGCACACAGGTCGGATGAGCTTTATTCTGTTGTATACCATCCTCGCACTGCCAAAACAGTTGAAGCCTCTGACAGAAAACCCCTACTTCCTTAGAGGAAATAAAAGGGATATGGAACTGCCTAGAGCCACCTAATAGGAGGCCTCGAAGAGGCAACTGAGCCCCCAATTGATGCCGTAGAGGCAAAGGATTGCTGCCCATATCTTAGGGATACCCACCTGCTGATACCCCAAGCAGTCTCCCGGGAAGGCAAAAATGAAATTAGGCCCTTCCCACATTAATGAGAATATGAGCCCACCCAGCTATAGCTGGCACCCCATGGCAGTCCATGCCAGATCAGAGGGCAAAACCAATTATACTAGGACATGGGTCACTCTATGGAAAACATTAAGTAACCCAAAATTGGGAACCCATCCCCACATGTAGGAGGCATGCAGCCAAGAGAGGATGCTTGAAGCAAAGTCCACCTGAGTACTGCCCAATGACAGCCAATCACACTGCCTACTACCCCTAATTCAAGCAAAACATGGGAACTGAAATCAAAATAAATAACAATGAGGATGAAGGCAAGTCATTATCAGGTCCAGGAACTACACGGGCCAAAAGAATCCCATAACTCTGGGAATGGAAGTAAGTTACCTGCTTTCAGAGTTACCTGCTTCAAGGGCAAAATAAAGTAAGGGCCAATGGTTGGCTTAAGGAATGGGGTTACCACCCATGCACACTGGGCCAGCCATACCGTAACCGCCCCGGACAGCCCACCAGCTGCCAACAGGGTAGGCAATAAAAAACAATACCGGCACCATATACAGGCCAGAGGATTAGGCAAAACCGGCAGTGCTGGTAAGAAAAGCCCAAGAGTAAACCAGAGCTCTGCGGGAAACGCAATGCGGCAGATGAATTAAGTGTAATGTATCATGCAAATAAACCTGGGCTAGATTAACGACCTGCCGTATGCTATATTAAACTAAGAATGCACCTGCAGCTCAATGCCTAAATTGCATTCATAAGCCCCATTGCAATGAAAGGCAGCTATAAGTCTCCCTCGTTAAAAGCTGAGCCCCTAAAATAACTAACATGTATAGAAGCTCTGGACGTCCAAGGACAGAACCAAAGATACGAGGCAGGCTCGACCACACTTACCAGTCTGAAATTGTCACGTAGTGATGAAAGAAGCTCAAGCCACCAGAGAAAGCACATGGCTTAAGAGCATTGGGACTCACGATTATTCACTGGGTGAAGAAATAGATGATGAAAACAGCTCCTCAAAGGACTAACAGGTATGCTACTGCAGATCCAGGAATTGCCTCATGAAGAACACACGGCTTAAGAGCACCGGGAAAAACAGCTAAAGAAAGCATACAGTATTAATATCAAGGGATGGCATGGCAGGGGACTAAACCATGAAATGAACAAAGACGTCATAATACCCAAGCGGTTGAGGCAACGGGTATCAGAATGGGGCCGCACGTGGGTGTCAGGTACTAGCAGGGCGTATGTATCAATGCCCGCTGAACTGCAAATAAAAACGCCACAAGAACTAACAGCACGATTTCGCATGCTAAAATTGTTCTTGCAAGCCCAGAACACGACTTGGTTGGCTATGCCAGGACAACACGGATTAAGAAAAGTGAGCAATGCCACAGTCATGATAAAAACCTTAAGTGAAGCAAGAGCAAGATTCGTGTGGGCGTATGTCCCGCATTAAAATAATAAGGTCATACGAAAATTAATAGGGTGAACATGAAGTCCCTATCATTAACACGCCAACACCACTGATTGGATAAACTGAATCAGTCCATTGGGCCATCCAGTCCTTTACCCCCGACACTGAGGAGCAATGGCCCTCTGGGTTCCAGGCAGGAGGCCCCAATGAGATGCCAGGAACTTGTTCCCAGGACCCCCGGTACACAAGCCGGGGGTCCTGGGAACAATAAACCATAGAGCCACAGCCAAGTGCTCAGGAAAACACCCTTTTCTTTTTCCCTGCCATCATGCCCCCCATCATGAGGCAACTCAATGCCAAATAATATAAGGGGATCACCAGTGGCAGATTTCTTCCTGCTGGATGACTATACAGCACATAGAAATCCGCTTTATACTGAGTCAGATGATTGGTCAAATTAGCAAAGTCTGCTCTGACTGGCAGGGGCCCTCCTGGGCACCAGGCAGGGATCCCTCCCAGCTCCACCTAGAGAGGCCAGGGACCGAACCCGGGACCCTCCGCATGTAAAGCAAGTACTCTACCACTGAGCCATGACCCACTCCTAAATTGAGAAAGGTTAACGAAATGAGGACCACCAGAACAACAGACCAGTCCGCTCAGTACCACCGACTAGCAGTGTCTCTCCATGATTTTAGGCAGGATTGTTTCCCAACCTTCCTAGAGATACTGATGATTGAACAAGGGGACATATGCTTGCAAAGCGGGTGCCCCACCTACAGAGCAATGGCAATTAACTTGAAACAGATTGTTTTAATTCATTTGTTTCAGTACCAGAGCAATCAAAGTGTTTCACATACTTTATTGCACAGTGACCTTGTGAGGTAGACCGGAATACGAACCCCTTATTTTAAGGAAGGTATTGTGTAGTATTGTACTGGTATCCCGCCTGCTTTCCTGCAAGGAAGCCAAGGCGGCGCACACAATTTTCCTTACCTGTTATCCTCACAACAACCCTGTAAGGCATGGTAGGCCGATAAGGCATAAAACAAAGAGGGGGGAAGGTAAACCAACCCGTATGTGTAAGACAAGGCCAGAACCCGTGCAAGAAAAGCAAATTTTACCGCCAGACCATAGACAATTAAGGATATAGAAAGTATGAACAAGCGGGCTTCATTGCTCAGCTAATACTATTAGTATCAATAACTAATCACAAAATTATATACATACATACACATATATATATATATCACAACAACTCTGCAAGGTAGGAACAAGGCAAAAACCAGTGGGGTAGGAATCCAATGCCGAATAGTTGCCACACGAGCCAGACAGGACCCCTCACATAGGCAGGCAAGAATCAGGGTAGTAGCATGGGGGCAGGGCGGCCACGTGAACGAGCAAGCCCCCCCCCCCACAAACCAAGGGCCTAGAATTTGTGCTCCCTTATTATCATTGGAATTAGTATTATTTAGCTATGTATAGCAATTATTCATGTGTATGCATATATATATATATATATATATATATACCCACAAACACACACACATATACAACGACCACCCTGCAAGGTAGGACAGTGATGGAAATTGGGGCCAAACAATCACAACAATATCGAGGTATTTGGCGAGCAACTGTGAACAACAACCGCATGAGGTAGCACATCAGGCAAAAGAGCACAAGTAGCCACTAGAATAAAGAAACATTAGATGCCACGGAGTAAGTGGCAATGCCTTAACCATATGCGTGCCGTACAGGCCACTGGGACCTCTTCCATCCGTATCAAGGGGAGTACTAACCTTCTCCCCTAACATACAACATGCTTATCAAGGGAACTGAGGAGAAACCTCAAAGCCTAAGAGGGCAAAGCACTATAAAGGCCTGCTAAAGAGGCCCTCAATAGCCTGCAGGCGGAGGTCTTTGAAGGAGGCCCTCACTGGAGCCCTAAAATGGCCTGCAGGTGGAGGCCTGCGAAGGAGGCCCTCACTGGAGTCCTAAATCGGCCTGCAAACAGAGGCCTGCGAAGGAGCCCTCACTGGAGCCCTAAATCGGCCTGCAGCCAGGAGGGAGGCCCCACCAGATCCCACCCTCCAAGCTGTGCCTAACGTGCTAGTGATCCAGCACCTACCCCCAATAACAGGCAAGGCACAGGGAGGGCCCTGGACTAGGCCAGCAATCCCCCCCCCCACTCACCCCCAAAAAAGCCCACAAAGGGAGGGAGGGAAACAGAATCAAATAAAATTAAAGCAAGAGAGAGAAAACAGGAAGAGATGGGATCAGAGAGAGCAGAGAGTCCCAGAAATCCACCCCTACTTGGCCCCACACAAACCACAGTAAAGAGGCACCAACTGGCACAGAACTCTTCTCCAGCAGCTGCTTTGAGAAAAGAGGCAGCGAGCAACGCTGCCTAATAAAGGCCTCCACCGCTCCTCCCCCCCCCCCCCGCCTTGAGCCCATAGGTGGTTTCAGAATTAAACAGCCTCACCTCTCATTCCTCTACGTGCGCAAATAGTCCTCCCACCAACAGCTACGCGTTGGTGGGGGAAGGGGATTCCCTGACTTACTACCACAGATCCTGCTTGAACTGGAATTGCCAAGGATTAAGCCTAGGACCCCATGAGTATAAAACATGTGCTCTACCACAATGCAACACGTCTTCCCTGGACAGGAATATGATCATCAAAACATTACTGCCAAAGGACCATAACCTAGAACCAATCCAGTAGGGCAGATGTGCAGCAATTGTATGGAGCTGAGCACACATACCCTCATACAGTAAGCTGCGAATCAATCAATCCACAGGGCAAGATTTCTGAACAACATCTGCAGCCCCAGCTGCTGTTTCAGGCTCAAGAAATGCATGCCCAGCATCAGTTTATGCATGTAGTTCCCACTCTAGCTCTGGATACATGTGTGGAAGACTGCTTCTGTGTGTGCCTTGGAATGGAACACCAATTTCCACCAGAGAGTATTTCCAGGAGTTTGAGTGGGGAAGACCTCTCCTTCCTAAACTTGTCAACTTTTGGGGGACTGAATATTTTGCTCAGTTGCCAGTGGGTCACTCACACCTGATGGGTGCAACTACAAGGAGTTTTTTCTCCTGCAGTTGCACCTTTGAGGGTGTGACGACGGTTAGATCTGAGATAGCAGTGGAGGGATGAGGACTTGGGACGTTGGGACTTGCCCACACTGGAGCAAGCAGTCACTCTCCTCGTGCATGGGAAGTCCCTACCAAGGATTAGCCAAGTGGCTCTCGGGAGACCACCAGTGCCACCCCCCCCCAAAGTGCCCAAGTGGCAGTTGGTGGCAGCTGGCACTGCCTCCCCCTCCTGCCATGATTGTGAGCCGTTTCAAGCCTGCTAAAGAGGCCCTCACAAGTGTGTGGTTTTTTTGTTTTTGTTTTTTTTGTAAACCTATTTTTTCCTGGTAGATTGCAAAAGCTGGCTGTCAAGCTGGCTTTTGACCCCCATTTTGATAGCAATAGGCAGTTCATTCAAAGTGCCCCAGTGGCATGTTGGAGGGTTGCCCATGGTTGCCAAACCTTGTTTTTTTTTTTGTTTTTTTTTAATCCCCATACATTTTTGCAAAGATTTGCAAAAATTTATTATTTTTTAAATTCTCTACCCGCACTTGCAGAACTGCGGATGATCTTTCTCTTAAAGAATATAAAAAGTTGGATTCAGACTTATTTAGTCATGCTTTAGCCCCATTAACGTAAGTTAGTCATGACTACATGTGCCGTTGATTTCAGTGGGACTAAAGGGTGCCTTAAACTGGATCCAACCCATAATATATGGCTGTGATCTGTTTCAGCTTCACACTTCTCATTGTTTATATATTTATAATTTATGTTCACTCTGTTTCAGGCTCAATCCCATGCATGTTTAGACAGAAAAAGTCCTTCAACTCCCAGCATTCCCCAGCCAGCCAGTTGCAGGACATTTTTCTGCCTTAACATGCATAGGATTGCACCCTTATACTATTTATTTCTATCCTGTCTTTCCATCCCATAGGGATCCACAAGAAAGCTAGAGCAGGAGCAGAAAATAAGTTAAAACAGAATAAAACAGTAAAATATTCATTCAATGCAACAAACAACAAAGTGACAAATAACATGATGACAAAGCCCAAAAAGGCAGCCGAGCAAACACTGGAACAGGGGTGGGCCACTTAGGGCCCTCCAGATATTTTGGCCTACATCTCCCATCATCCCTTACCACTGACTATGTTGGTGAGGGCTGATGGGAGTTGTAGGCCAAAACATCTGGAGGGCCCTAAGTGGCCCACCCTTCTACCAGAAGCACCCAAGGCAGCATCTAATCCTTATACCTCACCCAAAAGTTAACTATAACAGTCATGATTTGACTTGCTGCTTGGATCCTAACACTGAAGAAGCCAAGTAAATCACCCTTGGAAGGTTTCTGTTGGTGCTGAAATCTGTGGGTTCAAAGGAGCTGTTTAGTGTGTTGGGGCTTGACCCCTCCTCCACCCTGTACTCAGTCTTTTAGGCCACATGGCAGCCATTTTGTGGTGGTGCTCAGGACAGTTTCTTGAATTGCCAAATGTGCCCACAGGCCCAAAAAAGTTGCCTACCCCTGGCCCTGCCATAAGGTATTGTTTTATGAACAGAAGAACATAAGAAGAACCATTCAGGATCAGACCAAGGGTCCATCTAGTCCAGCATTCTGTTCACACAATGGCCAGCCAGCTGCCCATGGGATCCCACAAGCAGGACATGAGTGCAACAGCACCCTTATCATGCCCATGTTCCCCAGCAACAGGTGTACATAGGCATACTGCCATTGATACTGGATGGAAACATATAGCCATTAAGGACTACTAGCCATTGATAGCCTTCTCCTCCATGAATTTGTCTAACACCCTTTTAAAGGCCTCCAAATTGGTAGAGTACATCAGTACATCTTGTGGAAGTGAATTCCATAGTCTAACTCTGCGCTGTGTGAAGAAGTATATCCTTTTATCTGTCCTGAATCTCCCGCCAGTGAGCTTCATGGGATGACCCTGTGTTCTAGTATTATGAGAGAGGGAGAAAAATGTCCCCCTATCCACTTTCTCCACACCATGCATAATTGTGTACACCTCTGTCATGTCTCCCCTTACTCATCGTTTTTCTAAGCTAAACAATTCCAGCTGCCTTTCCTCAGGGGATAGGGGAGTTGCTCCAGCAATAGGGGAGTTGCTCCAGCTTCTTGATCATTTTAGTTGCCCTTTTTTGCCCTTTTTCCAACTCTACAATATCCTTTTTTAGGTGCAATGACCAGAACTGTACACAGTATTCTAAGTGCGGTCACACGTAGATTTGTATAAGGGCAGTATGGTGTTGACAGTTTTATTTTCAATTCCTTTCCTAATTATGCCGAACACGGAGTTTGCCTTTTTCACAGCAGCCGCACACTGGGCCGACATTTTCATCGAGCTGTCCACTACAACCCCAAGTTCTTTTTCTTGGTCAGTCACCACTAGCTCAGATCTCATCAGCTTATACTTAGTCGGGATTTTTTGCCTCAACATTCATTACTTTACACTTGCTTACATTGAACCGCATTTGCCATTTTGATTCCCATTCTCCCAGTTTGGAGAAATCCTTTTGGAGCGCCCCACAATCCCTTTTTGTTTTCACCACCTTAAATAATTTGGTGTCATCAGCAAACTTGGCCACTTCACTGCTCACTCCTAACTCCAGATCATTTATGAATAAGTTGAAAAGTGTTGGTCCCAATACAGATCCCTGTGCAACCCCACTGTTTACCTCCCCCCATTGGGAGAATTTACATTTATGCCTACCCTCTGCTTTCTGTTCTTTAACCAGTTCCTGATTCATAAGAGGACCTCCCCTCTTATTCTGTGACCGCTAAGTTTGCTCAGGATTCTTTGGTGAGGGACTTTGTCAAAAGCCTTTTTGAAGTCCAAGTAAGCAATGTCTACCAGATCACCCCTGTCCACATGTTTATTGACACTCAAAGAACTCTAAAAGTTTAGTGAAACAGGATTTACCATTGCAGAGGCCGCTGATTCTTTCTCAGCAGGGATTGTCCTTGTACATGCTTACTAAATTTATTTTTAATAACGCTTTCAACCAATTTACCCAGAACAGACGTTAGGCTAACTGGCCTGTAATTTCCCAGATCCTGCCTGGATCCCATTTTTAAAACTGGGGTTACATTGGCCATTCTCTTGTGCACTGGTACAGAGGCTGATCTTAGGGACATGTTACATATTCCTGTTAGGAAATCAGCAATTTCATATTTTAGTTCTTTAAGAACTCTACGATGGATACCACCTGGGCCTGGTGATTTATTAACTTTCAATTTATCAATAAGGTTGAGAACGTCATCTTTTGTCACCACTGTTTGCCTCAGTTCCTTAGACTCCCTTCCTGAAAACATCGGTACAGGCACAGGTATCTGTCCTGTATCTTCTGCAGTGAAGACAGATGAAAAGAATTCATTCAGCTTCTCTGCAATCTCCTTATCTTCCTTAATACTCCTTTAAGTCTATTATTGTCCAATGGTCCAACTGCCTCCCTAGGTGGTTTCCTGCTTTGGATATATTTAAATAATGCTCCTTTCTAGTCCTCCTCGATCTCTCAGTGGCTTTTGATACCGTTGACCACGGTATCCTCCTGGACCGCCTGGAGGGTTTGGGCTTGGGAGGCACTGTATTGCAGTGGTTCCGGTCCTTCCTCTCTGGAAGATACCAGAGGGTAGTTCTCGGGGAGGAGGTTTTGGACCCTCGGCCGCTCACTTGTGGAGTGCCGCAGGGTTCCATCCTCTCCCCGATGTTATTCAACTGCATCTACCTAAAGCCGCTGGGAGCTATCATCAGGAGGTTTGGGGTGCGGTGTCATCAGTATGTGGATGACACGCAGCTCTACCTCTGTTTCAAGTCCTCACCGAGGTTGGCTGTTGAGACCCTGTCCAAGTGCCTGGAGTCAGTGGCTGGCTGGATGGGAAGGAACATGCTGAAGCTGAACCCCGACAAGACCGAGGTACTTCTGGTGGGGGACAAGGGGAGGTTAGGGGATGTTGACCTGGTGCTGAATGGGGTACATTTACCCCTGAAGGACCAGGTCCGCAGCTTGGGGGTCATTCTAGACTCCCAGCTGTCCATGGAGGCTCAGGTGGCAGCTGTGAGCTGGGCGGCGCTGTATCAACTCCATCTGATATGGCAGCTGCGCCCTACCTTCCTAATCACCTGCTCCCATCAGTGGTTCATGCCTTGGTCTCCTCTCGCCTAGAGTACTGTAATGCGCTCTACGTGGGGTTACCCTTGAAGACGGTTCGGAAGCTACAGCTAGTACAGAATCTGGACCCCAGGCCAGTACTGCCGCACAACAGCAAGGTCCGTAAACGCTTGCTCGATCAAGGACTTGCCCTTGAGCAATCCAAGATAATTCCCACTGAGGTGCACCACCAGCACGTCTGGGAGCATGGCCACATGGCCTGACCGGAGCAAAGTCACTGCATTCCACGCCGACCCAGCCATTGCCCGTCAGCGATCCGGCCAATCCCAAGCTGGGGTCCAACACGCGACCGTGCAGCTCTCTGGGCAGCCCAGTACACCATGCTGTGTCCGAACACGAGCACACGAATTGGCCTCGATCCACTCCAGTGACCTGCAACAAGAAGAAAGGCACCGCAGCAGTACCACTCACAGTAACTTTCGAATATAAGAATGATAGTCAGCTGAACACCACCGGTCCACAGGCTGTATTCCAGCCGGTGGGAAAATTCAGAGCAGCAACCGTCCAAAAGAAACTGACGACTGTAGAATGCTCCAAGCACCTGGCATGTACTGTACCAGTGACTGACAGGAGTGTCTTAAACCAACACCACACCTCTCAAAAGTGTGGAGAAGCAAAAGCTCGGCCTTGACTATGAGGTCCGCAAAGGCCACATACTCAATATTGTTGTTGATCAGAATAATTGCAAATGCAGGCAGCACTTAGGTAATATTGTGCTTCTGCAATACAGCCATTCCAGTGCGTTCGAAGAACAGGATGTTGCTTTCATGTGCGATCACAACTACAGGGTAGGCAATACATTGCACTCCCTGCCTGGGCCAGGATTGAAGTCGGCCAACGCCGTATCTATGGACACTCATGGCAGCTGCCTACTGCTCCAGTAGGAAGAGAAGCCCCGTAGGCTAGGCAGGGGCTATAAAGGGAACCAAACCGGTGGCTTGTATTTCACGGCCAGCAGACAGGAATTAGCATGTGCCACACCTTGACAACCGAGCTTGCATAAAGCACGCCCGGCTATAATGATACACTTCGTGAAAAACTGTCACAGACGCAATCAGCAATCTGGGCCAAACATAGTGCATGGAAGCACATAGGTCGGATGAGCTTTATTCTGTTGTATACCATCCTCGCACTGCCAAAACAGTTGAAGCCTCTGACAGAAAACCCCTACTTCCTTAGAGGAAATAAAAGGGATATGGAACTGCCTAGAGCCACCTAAAAGGAGGCCTCGAAGAGGCAACTGAGCCCCCAATTGATGCCGTAGAGGCAAAGGATTGCTGCCCATATCTTAGGGATACCCACCTGCTGATACCCCAAGCAGCCTCCCGGGAAGGCAAAAATGAAATTGGGCCCTTCCCACATTAATGAGAATATGAGCCCACCCAGCTATAGCTGGCACCCCATGGCAGTCCATGCCAGATCAGAGGGCAAAACCAATTATACTAGGACATGGGTCACTCTATGGAAAACATTAAGTAACCCAAAATTGGGAACCCATCCCCACATGTAGGAGGCATGCAACCAAGAGAGGATGCTTGAAGCAAAGTCCACCTGAGTACTGCCCAATGACAGCCAATCACACTGCCTACTACCCCTAATTCAAGCAAAACATGGGAACTGAAATCAAAATAAATAACAATGAGGATGAAGGCAAGTCATTATCAGGTCCAGGAACTACACGGGCCAAAAGAATCCCATAACTCTGGGAATGGAAGTAACCCTTTCAGAGTTACCTGCTTCAAGGGCAAAATAAAGTAAGGGCCAATGGTTGGCTTAAGGAATGGGGTTACCACCCATGCACACCGGGCCAGCCATACCGTAACCGCCCTGGACAGCCCACCAGCTGCCAACAGGGTAGGCAATAAAGAACAATACCGGCACCATATACAGGCCAGAGGATTAGGCAAAACCGGCAGTGCCGGAAAGAAAAGCCCAAGAGTAAACCAGAGCTCTGCGGGAAACGCAATGCGGCAGATGAATTAAATGTAATGTATCATGCAAATAAACCTGGGCTAGATTAACGACCTGCCGTATGCTATATTAAACTAAGAATGCACCTGCAGCTCAATGCCTAAATTGCATTCATAAGCCCCATTGCAATGAAAGGCAGCTATAAGTCTCCCTCGTTAAAAGCTGAGCCCCTAAAATAACTAACATGTATAGAAGCTCTGGACGTCCAAGGACAGAACCAAAGATACGAGGCAGGCTCGACCACACTTACCAGTCTGAAATTGTCACGTAGTGATGAAAGAAGCTCAAGCCACCAGAGAAAGCACATGGCTTAAGAGCATTGGGACTCACGATTATTCACTGGGTGAAGAAATAGATGATGAAAACAGCTCCTCAAAGGACTAACAGGTACGCTACTGCAGATCCAGGAATTGCCTCATGAAGAACACACGGCTTAAGAGCACCGGGAAAAACAGCTAAAGAAAGCATACAGTATTAATATCAAGGGATGGCATGGCAGGGGACTAAACCATGAAATGAACAAAGACGTCATAATACCCAAGCAGTTGAGGCAACGGGTATCAGAATGGGGCCGCACGTGGGTGTCAGGTACTAGCAGGGCGTATGTATCAATGCCCGCTGAACTGCAAATAAAAACGCCACAAGAACTAACAGCACGATTTGGCATGCTAGAATTGTTCTTGCAAGCCCAGAACACGACTTGGCTATGCCAGGACAACACGGATTAAGAAAAGTGAGCAATGCCACAGTCATGATAAAAACCAGACAGGACCCCTCACATAGGCAGGCAAGAATCAGGGTAGTAGCATGGGGGCAGGGCGGCCACGTGAACGAGCAAGCCCCCCCCCCCACAAACCAAGGGCCTAGAATTTGTGCTCCCTTATTATCATTGGAATTAGTATTATTTAGCTATGTATAGCAATTATTCATGTGTATGCATATATATATATATATATATACCCACAAACACACACACATATACAACGACCACCCTGCAAGGTAGGACAGTGATGGAAATTGGGGCCAAACAAACACAACAATATCGAGGTATTTGGCGAGCAACTGTGAACAACAACCGCATGAGGTAGCACATCAGGCAAAAGAGCACAAGTAGCCACTAGAATAAAGAAACATTAGATGCCACGGAGTAAGTGGCAATGCCTTAACCATATGCGTGCCGTACAGGCCACTGGGACCTCTTCCATCCGTATCAAGGGGAGTGCTAACCTTCTCCCCTAACATACAACATGCTTATCAAGGGAACTGAGGAGAAACCTCAAAGCCTAAGAGGGCAAAGCACTATAAAGGCCTGCTAAAGAGGCCCTCAATGGAGCCCCAAAATGGCCTGCAGGCGGAGGTCTTTGAAGGAGGCCCTCACTGGAGCCCTAAAATGGCCTGCAGGTGGAGGCCTGCGAAGGAGCCCTCACTGGAGCCCTCAATCGGCCTGCAGGCAGAGGCCTGCTAAGGAGCCCCTCACTGGAGTCCTAAATCGGCCTGCAAACAGAGGCCTGCGAAGGAGCCCTCACTGGAGCCCTAAATCGGCCTGCAGCCAGGAGGGAGGCCCCACCAGATCCCACCCTCCAAGCTGTGCCTAACGTGCTAGTGATCCAGCACCTACCCCCAATAACAGGCAAGGCACAGGGAGGGCCCTGGACTAGGCCAGCAATCCCCCCCACTCACCCCCAAAAAAGCCCACAAAGGGAGGGAGGGAAACAGAATCAAATAAAATTAAAGCAAGAGAGAGAAAACAGGAAGAGATGGGATCAGAGAGAGCAGAGAGTCCCAGAAATCCACCCCTACTTGGCCCCACACAAACCACAGTAAAGAGGCACCAACTGGCACAGAACTCTTCTCCAGCAGCTGCTTTGAGAAAAGAGGCAGCGAGCAACGCTGCCTAATAAAGGCCTCCACCGCTCCTCCCCCCCCCGCCTTGAGCCCATAGGTGGTTTCAGAATTAAACAGCCTCACCTCTCATTCCTCTACGTGCGCAAATAGTCCTCCCACCAACAGCTACGCGTTGGTGGGGGAAGGGGATTCCCTGACTTACTACCACAGATCCTGCTTGAACTGGAATTGCCAAGGATTAAGCCTAGGACCCCATGAGTATAAAACATGTGCTCTACCACAATGCAACACGTCTTCCCTGGACAGGAATATGATCATCAAAACATTACTGCCAAAGGACCATAACCTAGAACCAATCCAGTAGGGCAGATGTGCAGCAATTGTATGGAGCTGAGCACACATACCCTCATACAGTAAGCTGCGAATCAATCAATCCACAGGGCAAGATTTCTGAACAACATCTGCAGCCCCAGCTGCTGTTTCAGGCTCAAGAAATGCATGCCCAGCATCAGTTTATGCATGTAGTTCCCACTCTAGCTCTGGATACATGTGTGGAAGACTGCTTCTGTGTGTGCCTTGGAATGGAACACCAATTTCCACCAGAGAGTATTTCCAGGAGTTTGAGTGGGGAAGACCTCTCCTTCCTAAACTTGTCAACTTTTGGGGGACTGAATATTTTGCTCAGTTGCCAGTGGGGCACTCACACCTGATGGGTGCAACTACAAGGAGTTTTTTCTCCTGCAGTTGCACCTTTGAGGGTGTGACGACGGTTAGATCTGAGATAGCAGTGGAGGGATGAGGACTTGGGACGTTGGGACTTGCCCACACTGGAGCAAGCAGTCACTCTCCTCGTGCATGGGAAGTCCCTACCAAGGATTAGCCAAGTGGCTCTCGGGAGACCACCAGTGCCACCCCCCCCCCAAAGTGCCCAAGTGGCAGTTGGTGGCAGCTGGCACTGCCTCCCCCTCCTGCCATGATTGTGAGCCGTTTCAAGCCTGCTAAAGAGGCCCTCACAAGTGTGTGGTTTTTTTTTTTTTGTTTTTTTTTGTAAACCTATTTTTTCCTGGTAGATTGCAAAAGCTGGCTGTCAAGCTGGCTTTTGACCCCCATTTTGATAGCAATAGGCAGTCCATTCAAAGTGCCCCAGTGGCATGTTGGAGGGTTGCCCATGGTTGCCAAACCTTGTTTTTTTTTTTGTTTTTTTTTAATCCCCATACATTTTTGCAAAGATTTGCAAAAATTTATTATTTTTAAATTCTCTACCCGCACTTGCAGAACTGCGGATGATCTTTCTCTTAAAGAATATAAAAAGTTGGATTCAGACTTATTTAGTCATGCTTTAGCCCCATTAACGTAAGTTAGTCATGACTACATGTGCCGTTGATTTCAGTGGGACTAAAGGGTGCCTTAAACTGGATCCAACCCATAGTATATGGCTGTGATCTGTTTCAGCTTCACACTTCTCATTGTTTATATATTTATAATTTATGTTCACTCTGTTTCAGGCTCAATCCCATGCATGTTTAGACAGAAAAAGTCCTTCAACTCCCAGCATTCCCCAGCCAGCCAGTTGCAGGACATTTTTCTGCCTTAACATGCATAGGATTGCACCCTTATACTATTTATTTCTATCCTGTCTTTCCATCCCATAGGGATCCACAAGAAAGCTAGAGCAGGAGCAGAAAATAAGTTAAAACAGAATAAAACAGTAAAATATTCATTCAATGCAACAAACAACAAAGTGACAAATAACATGATGACAAAGCCCAAAAAGGCAGCCGAGCAGACACTGGAACAGGGGTGGGCCACTTAGGGCCCTCCAGATATTTTGGCCTACATCTCCCATCATCCCTTACCACTGACTATGTTGGTGAGGGCTGATGGGAGTTGTAGGCCAAAACATCTGGAGGGCCCTAAGTGGCCCACCCTTCTACCAGAAGCACCCAAGGCAGCATCTAATCCTTATACTTCACCCAAAAGTTAACTATAACAGTCATGATTTGACTTGCTGCTTGGATCCTAACACTGAAGAAGCCAAGTAAATCACCCTTGGAAGGTTTCTGTTGGTGCTGAAATCTGTGGGTTCAAAGGAGCTGTTTAGTGTGTTGGGGCTTGACCCCTCCTCCACCCTGTACTCAGTCTTTTAGGCCACATGGCAGCCATTTTGTGGTGGTGCTCAGGACAGTTTCTTGAATTGCCAAATGTGCCCACAGGCCCAAAAAAGTTGCCTACCCCTGGCCCTGCCATAAAGTATTGTTTTATGAACAGAAGAACATAAGAAGAACCATTCAGGATCAGACCAAGGGTCCATCTAGTCCAGCATTCTGTTCACACAATGGCCAGCCAGCTGCCCATGGGATCCCACAAGCAGGACATGAGTGCAACAGCATCCTTATCATGCCCATGTTCCCCAGCAACAGGTGTACATAGGCATACTGCCATTGATACTGGATGGAAACATATAGCCATTAAGGACTACTAGCCATTGATAGCCTTCTCCTCCATGAATTTGTCTAACACCCTTTTAAAGGCCTCCAAATTGGTAGAGTACATCAGTACATCTTGTGGAAGTGAATTCCATAGTCTAACTCTGCGCTGTGTGAAGAAGTATATCCTTTTATCTGTCCTGAATCTCCCGCCAGTGAGCTTCATGGGATGACCCTGTGTTCTAGTATTATGAGAGAGGGAGAAAAATGTCCCCCTATCCACTTTCTCCACACCATGCATAATTGTGTACACCTCTGTCATGTCTCCCCTTACTCATCGTTTTTCTAAGCTAAACAATTCCAGCTGCCTTTCCTCATAGGGGAGTTGCTCCAGCTTCTTGATCATTTAGTTGCCCTTTTTTGCCCTTTTTCCAACTCTACAATATCCTTTTTTAGGTGCAATGACCAGAACTGTACATAGTATTCTAAGTGCGGTCACACGTAGATTTGTATAAGGGCAGTATGGTGTTGACAGTTTTATTTTCAATTCCTTTCCTAATTATGCCGAACACGGAGTTTGCCTTTTTCACAGCAGCCGCACACTGGGCCGACATTTTCATCGAGCTGTCCACTACAACCCCAAGTTCTTTTTCTTGGTCAGTCACCACTAGCTCAGATCTCATCAGCTTATACTTAGTCGGGATTTTTTGCCTCAACATTCATTACTTTACACTTGCTTACATTGAACCGCATTTGCCATTTTGATTCCCATTCTCCCAGTTTGGAGAAATCCTTTTGGAGCGCCCCACAATCCCTTTTTGTTTTCACCACCTTAAATAATTTGGTGTCATCAGCAAACTTGGCCACTTCACTGCTCACTCCTAACTCCAGATCATTTATGAATAAGTTGAAAAGTGTTGGTCCCAATACAGATCCCTGTGCAACCCCACTGTTTACCTCCCCCCATTGGGAGAATTTACATTTATGCCTACCCTCTGCTTTCTGTTCTTTAACCAGTTCCTGATTCATAAGAGGACCTCCCCTCTTATTCTGTGACCGCTAAGTTTGCTCAGGATTCTTTGGTGAGGGACTTTGTCAAAAGCCTTTTTGAAGTCCAAGTAAGCAATGTCTACCAGATCACCCCTGTCCACATGTTTATTGACACTCAAAGAACTCTAAAAGTTTAGTGAAACAGGATTTACCATTGCAGAGGCCGCTGATTCTTTCTCAGCAGGGATTGTCCTTGTACATGCTTACTAAATTTATTTTTAATAACGCTTTCAACCAATTTACCCAGAACAGACGTTAGGCTAACTGGCCTGTAATTTCCCACATCCTGCCTGGATCCCATTTTAAAAACTGGGGTTACATTGGCCATTCTCTTGTGCACTGGTACAGAGGCTGATCTTAGGGACATGTTACATATTCCTGTTAGGAAATCAGCAATTTCATATTTTAGTTCTTTAAGAACTCTACGATGGATACCACCTGGGCCTGGTGATTTATTAACTTTCAATTTATCAATAAGGTTGAGAACGTCATCTTTTGTCACCACTGTTTGCCTCAGTTCCTTAGACTCCCTTCCTGAAAACATCGGTACAGGCACAGGTATCTGTCCTGTATCTTCTGCAGTGAAGACAGATGAAAAGAATTCATTCAGCTTCTCTGCAATCTCCTTATCTTCCTTAATACTCCTTTAAGTCTATTATTGTCCAATGGTCCAACTGCCTCCCTAGGTGGTTTCCTGCTTTGGATATATTTAAATAATGCTCCTTTCTAGTCCTCCTCGATCTCTCAGTGGCTTTTGATACCGTTGACCACGGTATCCTCCTGGACCGCCTGGAGGGTTTGGGCTTGGGAGGCACTGTATTGCAGTGGTTCCGGTCCTTCCTCTCTGGAAGATACCAGAGGGTAGTTCTCGGGGAGGAGGTTTTGGACCCTCGGCCGCTCACTTGTGGAGTGCCGCAGGGTTCCATCCTCTCCCCGATGTTATTCAACTGCATCTACCTAAAGCCGCTGGGAGCTATCATCAGGAGGTTGGGGTGCGGTGTCATCAGTATGTGGATGACACGCAGCTCTACCTCTGTTTCAAGTCCTCACCGAGGTTGGCTGTTGAGACCCTGTCCAAGTGCCTGGAGTCAGTGGCTGGCTGGATGGGAAGGAACATGCTGAAGCTGAACCCCGACAAGACCGAGGTACTTCTGGTGGGGGACAAGGGGAGGTTAGGGGATGTTGACCTGGTGCTGAATGGGGTACATTTACCCCTGAAGGACCAGGTCCGCAGCTTGGGGGTCATTCTAGACTCCCAGCTGTCCATGGAGGCTCAGGTGGCAGCTGTGAGCTGGGCGGCGCTGTATCAACTCCATCTGATATGGCAGCTGCGCCCTACCTTCCTAATCACCTGCTCCCATCAGTGGTTCATGCCTTGGTCTCCTCTCGCCTAGAGTACTGTAATGCGCTCTACGTGGGGTTACCCTTGAAGACGGTTCGGAAGCTACAGCTAGTACAGAATCTGGACCCCAGGCCAGTACTGCCGCACAACAGCAAGGTCCGTAAACGCTTGCTCGATCAAGGACTTGCCCTTGAGCAATCCAAGATAATTCCCACTGAGGTGCACCACCAGCACGTCTGGGAGCATGGCCACATGGCCTGACCGGAGCAAAGTCACTGCATTCCACGCCGACCCAGCCATTGCCCGTCAGCGATCCGGCCAATCCCAAGCTGGGGTCCAACACGCGACCGTGCAGCTCTCTGGGCAGCCCAGTACACCATGCTGTGTCCGAACACGAGCACACGAATTGGCCTCGATCCACTCCAGTGACCTGCAACAAGAAGAAAGGCACCGCAGCAGTACCACTCACAGTAACTTTCGAATATAAGAATGATAGTCAGCTGAACACCACCGGTCCACAGGCTGTATTCCAGCCGGTGGGAAAATTCAGAGCAGCAACCGTCCAAAAGAAACTGACGACTGTAGAATGCTCCAAGCACCTGGCATGTACTGTACCAGTGACTGACAGGAGTGTCTTAAACCAACACCACACCTCTCAAAAGTGTGGAGAAGCAAAAGCTCGGCCTTGACTATGAGGTCCGCAAAGGCCACATACTCAATATTGTTGTTGATCAGAATAATTGCAAATGCAGGCAGCACTTAGGTAATATTGTGCTTCTGCAATACAGCCATTCCAGTGCGTTCGAAGAACAGGATGTTGCTTTCATGTGCGATCACAACTACAGGGTAGGCAATACATTGCACTCCCTGCCTGGGCCAGGATTGAAGTCGGCCAACGCCGTATCTATGGACACTCATGGCAGCTGCCTACTGCTCCAGTAGGAAGAGAAGCCCCGTAGGCTAGGCAGGGGCTATAAAGGGAACCAAACCGGTGGCTTGTATTTCACGGCCAGCAGACAGGAATTAGCATGTGCCACACCTTGACAACCGAGCTTGCATAAAGCACGCCCGGCTATAATGATACACTTCGTGAAAAACTGTCACAGACGCAATCAGCAATCTGGGCCAAACATAGTGCATGGAAGCACATAGGTCGGATGAGCTTTATTCTGTTGTATACCATCCTCGCACTGCCAAAACAGTTGAAGCTCTGACAGAAAACCCCTACTTCCTTAGAGGAAATAAAAGGGATATGGAACTGCCTAGAGCCACCTAAAAGGAGGCCTCGAAGAGGCAACTGAGCCCCCAATTGATGCCGTAGAGGCAAAGGATTGCTGCCCATATCTTAGGGATACCCACCTGCTGATACCCCAAGCAGTCTCCCGGGAAGGCAAAAATGAAATTGGGCCCTTCCCACATTAATGAGAATATGAGCCCACCCAGCTATAGCTGGCACCCTCATGGCAGTCCATGCCAGATCAGAGGGCAAAACCAATTATACTAGGACATGGGTCACTCTATGGAAAACATTAAGTAACCCAAAATTGGGAACCCATCCCCACATGTAGGAGGCATGCAACCAAGAGAGGATGCTTGAAGCAAAGTCCACCTGAGTACTGCCCAATGACAGCCAATCACACTGCCTACTACCCCTAATTCAAGCAAAACATGGGAACTGAAATCAAAATAAATAACAATGAGGATGAAGGCAAGTCATTATCAGGTCCAGGAACTACACGGGCCAAAAGAATCCCATAACTCTGGGAATGGAAGTAACCCTTTCAGAGTTACCTGCTTCAAGGGCAAAATAAAGTAAGGGCCAATGGTTGGCTTAAGGAATGGGGTTACCACCCATGCACACCGGGCCAGCCATACCGTAACCGCCCTGGACAGCCCACCAGCTGCCAACAGGGTAGGCAATAAAGAACAATACCGGCACCATATACAGGCCAGAGGATTAGGCAAAACCGGCAGTGCCGGAAAGAAAAGCCCAAGAGTAAACCAGAGCTCTGCGGGAAACGCAATGCGGCAGATGAATTAAATGTAATGTATCATGCAAATAAACCTGGGCTAGATTAACGACCTGCCGTATGCTATATTAAACTAAGAATGCACCTGCAGCTCAATGCCTAAATTGCATTCATAAGCCCCATTGCAATGAAAGGCAGCTATAAGTCTCCCTCGTTAAAAGCTGAGCCCCTAAAATAACTAACATGTATAGAAGCTCTGGACGTCCAAGGACAGAACCAAAGATACGAGGCAGGCTCGACCACACTTACCAGTCTGAAATTGTCACGTAGTGATGAAAGAAGCTCAAGCCACCAGAGAAAGCACATGGCTTAAGAGCATTGGGACTCACGATTATTCACTGGGTGAAGAAATAGATGATGAAAACAGCTCCTCAAAGGACTAACAGGTACGCTACTGCAGATCCAGGAATTGCCTCATGAAGAACACACGGCTTAAGAGCACCGGGAAAAACAGCTAAAGAAAGCATACAGTATTAATATCAAGGGATGGCATGGCAGGGGACTAAACCATGAAATGAACAAAGACGTCATAATACCCAAGCAGTTGAGGCAACGGGTATCAGAATGGGGCCGCACGTGGGTGTCAGGTACTAGCAGGGCGTATGTATCAATGCCCGCTGAACTGCAAATAAAAACGCCACAAGAACTAACAGCACGATTTGGCATGCTAGAATTGTTCTTGCAAGCCCAGAACACGACTTGGCTATGCCAGGACAACACGGATTAAGAAAAGTGAGCAATGCCACAGTCATGATAAAAACCAGACAGGACCCCTCACATAGGCAGGCAAGAATCAGGGTAGTAGCATGGGGGCAGGGCGGCCACGTGAACGAGCAAGCCCCCCCCCCACAAACCAAGGGCCTAGAATTGTGCTCCCTTATTATCATTGGAATTAGTATTATTTAGCTATGTATAGCAATTATTCATGTGTATGCATATATATATATATATATACCCACAAACACACACACATATACAACGACCACCCTGCAAGGTAGGACAGTGATGG
This sequence comes from Shinisaurus crocodilurus, assembly GCA_021292165.1. Taxonomy (NCBI): domain Eukaryota; kingdom Metazoa; phylum Chordata; class Lepidosauria; order Squamata; family Shinisauridae; genus Shinisaurus; species Shinisaurus crocodilurus. The sequence continues at coordinate 115,669,618 of CM037881.1, forward strand.
AAATTGGGGCCAAACAAACACAACAATATCGAGGTATTTGGCGAGCAACTGTGAACAACAACCGCATGAGGTAGCACATCAGGCAAAAGAGCACAAGTAGCCACTAGAATAAAGAAACATTAGATGCCACGGAGTAAGTGGCAATGCCTTAACCATATGCGTGCCGTACAGGCCACTGGGACCTCTTCCATCCGTATCAAGGGGAGTGCTAACCTTCTCCCCTAACATACAACATGCTTATCAAGGGAACTGAGGAGAAACCTCAAAGCCTAAGAGGGCAAAGCACTATAAAGGCCTGCTAAAGAGGCCCTCAATGGAGCCCCAAAATGGCCTGCAGGCGGAGGTCTTTGAAGGAGGCCCTCACTGGAGCCCTAAAATGGCCTGCAGGTGGAGGCCTGCGAAGGAGCCCTCACTGGAGCCCTCAATCGGCCTGCAGGCAGAGGCCTGCTAAGGAGCCCCTCACTGGAGTCCTAAATCGGCCTGCAAACAGAGGCCTGCGAAGGAGCCCTCACTGGAGCCCTAAATCGGCCTGCAGCCAGGAGGGAGGCCCCACCAGATCCCACCCTCCAAGCTGTGCCTAACGTGCTAGTGATCCAGCACCTACCCCCAATAACAGGCAAGGCACAGGGAGGGCCCTGGACTAGGCCAGCAATCCCCCCCACTCACCCCCAAAAAAGCCCACAAAGGGAGGGAGGGAAACAGAATCAAATAAAATTAAAGCAAGAGAGAGAAACAGGAAGAGATGGGATCAAGAGAGCAGAGAGTCCCAGAAATCCACCCCTACTTGGCCCCACACAAACCACAGTAAAGAGGCACCAACTGGCACAGAACTCTTCTCCAGCAGCTGCTTTGAGAAAAGAGGCAGCGAGCAACGCTGCCTAATAAAGGCCTCCACCGCTCCTCCCCCCCCCGCCTTGAGCCCATAGGTGGTTTCAGAATTAAACAGCCTCACCTCTCATTCCTCTACGTGCGCAAATAGTCCTCCCACCAACAGCTACGCGTTGGTGGGGGAAGGGGATTCCCTGACTTACTACCACAGATCCTGCTTGAACTGGAATTGCCAAGGATTAAGCCTAGGACCCCATGAGTATAAAACATGTGCTCTACCACAATGCAACACGTCTTCCCTGGACAGGAATATGATCATCAAAACATTACTGCCAAAGGACCATAACCTAGAACCAATCCAGTAGGGCAGATGTGCAGCAATTGTATGGAGCTGAGCACACATACCCTCATACAGTAAGCTGCGAATCAATCAATCCACAGGGCAAGATTTCTGAACAACATCTGCAGCCCCAGCTGCTGTTTCAGGCTCAAGAAATGCATGCCCAGCATCAGTTTATGCATGTAGTTCCCACTCTAGCTCTGGATACATGTGTGGAAGACTGCTTCTGTGTGTGCCTTGGAATGGAACACCAATTTCCACCAGAGAGTATTTCCAGGAGTTTGAGTGGGGAAGACCTCTCCTTCCTAAACTTGTCAACTTTTGGGGGACTGAATATTTTGCTCAGTTGCCAGTGGGGCACTCACACCTGATGGGTGCAACTACAAGGAGTTTTTTCTCCTGCAGTTTGCACCTTTGAGGGTGTGACGACGGTTAGATCTGAGATAGCAGTGGAGGGATGAGGACTTGGGACGTTGGGACTTGCCCACACTGGAGCAAGCAGTCACTCTCCTCGTGCATGGGAAGTCCCTACCAAGGATTAGCCAAGTGGCTCTCGGGAGACCACCAGTGCCACCCCCCCCCAAAGTGCCCAAGTGGCAGTTGGTGGCAGCTGGCACTGCCTCCCCCTCCTGCCATGATTGTGAGCCGTTTCAAGCCTGCTAAAGAGGCCCTCACAAGTGTGTGGTTTTTTTTTTTTTGTTTTTTTTTTGTAAACCTATTTTTTCCTGGTAGATTGCAAAAGCTGGCTGTCAAGCTGGCTTTTGACCCCCATTTTGATAGCAATAGGCAGTCCATTCAAAGTGCCCCAGTGGCATGTTGGAGGGTTGCCCATGGTTGCCAAACCTTGTTTTTTTTTTTTGTTTTTTTTTAATCCCCATACATTTTTGCAAAGATTTGCAAAAATTTATTATTTTTTAAATTCTCTACCCGCACTTGCAGAACTGCGGATGATCTTTCTCTTAAAGAATATAAAAAGTTGGATTCAGACTTATTTAGTCATGCTTTAGCCCCATTAACGTAAGTTAGTCATGACTACATGTGCCGTTGATTTCAGTGGGACTAAAGGGTGCCTTAAACTGGATCCAACCCATAGTATATGGCTGTGATCTGTTTCAGCTTCACACTTCTCATTGTTTATATATTTATAATTTATGTTCACTCTGTTTCAGGCTCAATCCCATGCATGTTTAGACAGAAAAAGTCCTTCAACTCCCAGCATTCCCCCAGCCAGCCAGTTGCAGGACATTTTTCTGCCTTAACATGCATAGGATTGCACCCTTATACTATTTATTTCTATCCTGTCTTTCCATCCCATAGGGATCCACAAGAAAGCTCGAGCAGGAGCAGAAAATAAGTTAAAACAGAATAAAACAGTAAAATATTCATTCAATGCAACAAACAACAAAGTGACAAATAACATGATGACAAAGCCCAAAAAGGCAGCCGAGCAGACACTGGAACAGGGGTGGGCCACTTAGGGCCCTCCAGATATTTTGGCCTACATCTCCCATCATCCCTTACCACTGACTATGTTGGTGAGGGCTGATGGGAGTTGTAGGCCAAACATCTGGAGGGCCCTAAGTGGCCCACCCTTCTACCAGAAGCACCCAAGGCAGCATCTAATCCTTATACTTCACCCAAAAGTTAACTATAACAGTCATGATTTGACTTGCTGCTTGGATCCTAACACTGAAGAAGCCAAGTAAATCACCCTTGGAAGGTTTCTGTTGGTGCTGAAATCTGTGGGTTCAAAGGAGCTGTTTAGTGTGTTGGGGCTTGACCCCTCCTCCACCCTGTACTCAGTCTTTTAGGCCACATGGCAGCCATTTTGTGGGTGGTGCTCAGGACAGTTTCTTGAATTGCCAAATGTGCCCACAGGCCCAAAAAGTTGCCTACCCCTGGCCCTGCCATAAAGTATTGTTTTATGAACAGAAGAACATAAGAAGAACCATTCAGGATCAGACCAAGGGTCCATCTAGTCCAGCATTCTGTTCACACAATGGCCAGCCAGCTGCCCATGGGATCCCACAAGCAGGACATGAGTGCAACAGCATCCTTATCATGCCATGTTCCCCAGCAACAGGTGTACATAGGCATACTGCCATTGATACTGGATGGAAACATATAGCCATTAAGGACTACTAGCCATTGATAGCCTTCTCCTCCATGAATTTGTCTAACACCCTTTTAAAGGCCTCCAAATTGGTAGAGTACATCAGTACATCTTGTGGAAGTGAATTCCATAGTCTAACTCTGCGCTGTGTGAAGAAGTATATCCTTTTATCTGTCCTGAATCTCCCGCCAGTGAGCTTCATGGATGACCCTGTGTTCTAGTATATGAGAGAGGGAGAAAAATGTCCCCCTATCCACTTTCTCCACACCATGCATAATTGTGTACACCTCTGTCATGTCTCCCCTTACTCATCGTTTTTCTAAGCTAAACAATTCCAGCTGCCTTTCCTCATAGGGGAGTTGCTCCAGCTTCTTGATCATTTTAGTTGCCCTTTTTTTGCCCTTTTTCCAACTCTACAATATCCTTTTTTAGGTGCAATGACCAGAACTGTACATAGTATTCTAAGTGCGGTCACACGTAGATTTGTATAAGGGCAGTATGGTGTTGACAGTTTTATTTTCAATTCCTTTCCTAATTATGCCGAACACGGAGTTTGCCTTTTTCACAGCAGCCGCACACTGGGCCGACATTTTCATCGAGCTGTCCACTACAACCCCAAGTTCTTTTTCTTGGTCAGTCACCACTAGCTCAGATCTCATCAGCTTATACTTAGTCGGGATTTTTTGCCTCAACATTCATTACTTTACACTTGCTTACATTGAACCGCATTTGCCATTTTGATTCCCATTCTCCCAGTTTGGAGAAATCCTTTTGGAGCGCCCCACAATCCCTTTTTGTTTCACCACCTTAAATAATTTGGTGTCATCAGCAAACTTGGCCACTTCACTGCTCACTCCTAACTCCAGATCATTTATGAATAAGTTGAAAAGTGTTGGTCCCAATACAGATCCCTGTGCAACCCCACTGTTTACCTCCCCCCATTGGGAGAATTTACATTTATGCCTACCCCTCTGCTTTCTGTTCTTTAACCAGTTCTGATTCATAAGAGGACCTCCCCTCTTATTCTGTGACCGCTAAGTTTGCTCAGGATTCTTTGGTGAGGGACTTTGTCAAAAGCCTTTTTGAAGTCCAAGTAAGCAATGTCTACCAGATCACCCCTGTCCACATGTTTATTGACACTCAAAGAATCTAAAAGTTTAGTGAAACAGGATTTACCATTGCAGAGGCCGCTGATTCTTTCTCAGCAGGGATTGTCCTTGTACATGCTTACTAAATTTATTTTTAATAACGCTTTCAACCAATTTACCCAGAACAGACGTTAGGCTAACTGGCCTGTAATTTCCCACATCCTGCCTGGATCCCATTTTTAAAACTGGGGTTACATTGGCCATTCTCTTGTGCACTGGTTACAGAGGCTGATCTTAGGGACATGTTACATATTCCTGTTAGGAAATCAGCAATTCATATTTTAGTTCTTTAAGAACTCTACGATGGATACCACCTGGGCCTGGTGATTTATTAACTTTCAATTTATCAATAAGGTTGAGAACGTCATCTTTTGTCACCACTGTTTGCCTCAGTTCCTTAGACTCCCTTCCTGAAAACATCGGTACAGGCACAGGTATCTGTCCTGTATCTTCTGCAGTGAAGACAGATGAAAAGAATTCATTCAGCTTCTCTGCAATCTCCTTATCTTCCTTAATACTCCTTTAAGTCTATTATTGTCCAATGGTCCAACTGCCTCCCTAGGTGGTTTCCTGCTTTGGATATATTTAAATAATGCTCCTTTCTAGTCCTCCTCGATCTCTCAGTGGCTTTTGATACCGTTGACCACGGTATCCTCCTGGACCGCCTGGAGGGTTTGGGCTTGGGAGGCACTGTATTGCAGTGGTTCCGGTCCTTCCTCTCTGGAAGATACCAGAGGGTAGTTCTCGGGGAGGAGGTTTTGGACCCTCGGCCGCTCACTTGTGGAGTGCCGCAGGGTTCCATCCTCTCCCCGATGTTATTCAACTGCATCTACCTAAAGCCGCTGGGAGCTATCATCAGGAGGTTTGGGGTGCGGTGTCATCAGTATGTGGATGACACGCAGCTCTACCTCTGTTTCAAGTCCTCACCGAGGTTGGCTGTTGAGACCCTGTCCAAGTGCCTGGAGTCAGTGGCTGGCTGGATGGGAAGGAACATGCTGAAGCTGAACCCCGACAAGACCGAGGTACTTCTGGTGGGGGACAAGGGGAGGTTAGGGGATGTTGACCTGGTGCTGAATGGGGTACATTTACCCCTGAAGGACCAGGTCCGCAGCTTGGGGGTCATTCTAGACTCCCAGCTGTCCATGGAGGCTCAGGTGGCAGCTGTGAGCTGGGCGGCGCTGTATCAACTCCATCTGATATGGCAGCTGCGCCCTACCTTCCTAATCACCTGCTCCCATCAGTGGTTCATGCCTTGGTCTCCTCTCGCCTAGAGTACTGTAATGCGCTCTACGTGGGGTTACCCTTGAAGACGGTTCGGAAGCTACAGCTAGTACAGAATCTGGACCCCAGGCCAGTACTGCCGCACAACAGCAAGGTCCGTAAACGCTTGCTCGATCAAGGACTTGCCCTTGAGCAATCCAAGATAATTCCCACTGAGGTGCACCACCAGCACGTCTGGGAGCATGGCCACATGGCCTGACCGGAGCAAAGTCACTGCATTCCACGCCGACCCAGCCATTGCCCGTCAGCGATCCGGCCAATCCCAAGCTGGGGTCCAACACGCGACCGTGCAGCTCTCTGGGCAGCCCAGTACACCATGCTGTGTCCGAACACGAGCACACGAATTGGCCTCGATCCACTCCAGTGACCTGCAACAAGAAGAAAGGCACCGCAGCAGTACCACTCACAGTAACTTTCGAATATAAGAATGATAGTCAGCTGAACACCACCGGTCCACAGGCTGTATTCCAGCCGGTGGGAAAATTCAGAGCAGCAACCGTCCAAAAGAAACTGACGACTGTAGAATGCTCCAAGCACCTGGCATGTACTGTACCAGTGACTGACAGGAGTGTCTTAAACCAACACCACACCTCTCAAAAGTGTGGAGAAGCAAAAGCTCGGCCTTGACTATGAGGTCCGCAAAGGCCACATACTCAATATTGTTGTTGATCAGAATAATTGCAAATGCAGGCAGCACTTAGGTAATATTGTGCTTCTGCAATACAGCCATTCCAGTGCGTTCGAAGAACAGGATGTTGCTTTCATGTGCGATCACAACTACAGGGTAGGCAATACATTGCACTCCCTGCCTGGGCCAGGATTGAAGTCGGCCAACGCCGTATCTATGGACACTCATGGCAGCTGCCTACTGCTCCAGTAGGAAGAGAAGCCCCGTAGGCTAGGCAGGGGCTATAAAGGGAACCAAACCGGTGGCTTGTATTTCACGGCCAGCAGACAGGAATTAGCATGTGCCACACCTTGACAACCGAGCTTGCATAAAGCACGCCCGGCTATAATGATACACTTCGTGAAAAACTGTCACAGACGCAATCAGCAATCTGGGCCAAACATAGTGCATGGAAGCACATAGGTCGGATGAGCTTTATTCTGTTGTATACCATCCTCGCACTGCCAAAACAGTTGAAGCCTCTGACAGAAAACCCCTACTTCCTTAGAGGAAATAAAAGGGATATGGAACTGCCTAGAGCCACCTAAAAGGAGGCCTCGAAGAGGCAACTGAGCCCCCAATTGATGCCGTAGAGGCAAAGGATTGCTGCCCATATCTTAGGGATACCCACCTGCTGATACCCCAAGCAGTCTCCCGGGAAGGCAAAAATGAAATTGGGCCCTTCCCACATTAATGAGAATATGAGCCCACCCAGCTATAGCTGGCACCCCATGGCAGTCCATGCCAGATCAGAGGGCAAAACCAATTATACTAGGACATGGGTCACTCTATGGAAAACATTAAGTAACCCAAAATTGGGAACCCATCCCCACATGTAGGAGGCATGCAACCAAGAGAGGATGCTTGAAGCAAAGTCCACCTGAGTACTGCCCAATGACAGCCAATCACACTGCCTACTACCCCTAATTCAAGCAAAACATGGGAACTGAAATCAAAATAAATAACAATGAGGATGAAGGCAAGTCATTATCAGGTCCAGGAACTACACGGGCCAAAAGAATCCCATAACTCTGGGAATGGAAGTAACCCTTTCAGAGTTACCTGCTTCAAGGGCAAAATAAAGTAAGGGCCAATGGTTGGCTTAAGGAATGGGGTCACCACCCATGCACACCGGGCCAGCCATACCGTAACCGCCCTGGACAGCCCACCAGCTGCCAACAGGGTAGGCAATAAAGAACAATACCGGCACCATATACAGGCCAGAGGATTAGGCAAAACCGGCAGTGCCGGAAAGAAAAGCCCAAGAGTAAACCAGAGCTCTGCGGGAAACGCAATGCGGCAGATGAATTAAATGTAATGTATCATGCAAATAAACCTGGGCTAGATTAACGACCTGCCGTATGCTATATTAAACTAAGAATGCACCTGCAGCTCAATGCCTAAATTGCATTCATAAGCCCCATTGCAATGAAAGGCAGCTATAAGTCTCCCTCGTTAAAAGCTGAGCCCCTAAAATAACTAACATGTATAGAAGCTCTGGACGTCCAAGGACAGAACCAAAGATACGAGGCAGGCTCGACCACACTTACCAGTCTGAAATTGTCACGTAGTGATGAAAGAAGCTCAAGCCACCAGAGAAAGCACATGGCTTAAGAGCATTGGGACTCACGATTATTCACTGGGTGAAGAAATAGATGATGAAAACAGCTCCTCAAAGGACTAACAGGTACGCTACTGCAGATCCAGGAATTGCCTCATGAAGAACACACGGCTTAAGAGCACCGGGAAAAACAGCTAAAGAAAGCATACAGTATTAATATCAAGGGATGGCATGGCAGGGGACTAAACCATGAAATGAACAAAGACGTCATAATACCCAAGCAGTTGAGGCAACGGGTATCAGAATGGGGCCGCACGTGGGTGTCAGGTACTAGCAGGGCGTATGTATCAATGCCCGCTGAACTGCAAATAAAAACGCCACAAGAACTAACAGCACGATTTGGCATGCTAGAATTGTTCTTGCAAGCCCAGAACACGACTTGGCTATGCCAGGACAACACGGATTAAGAAAAGTGAGCAATGCCACAGTCATGATAAAAACCAGACAGGACCCCTCACATAGGCAGGCAAGAATCAGGGTAGTAGCATGGGGGCAGGGCGGCCACGTGAACGAGCAAGCCCCCCCCCCACAAACCAAGGGCCTAGAATTTGTGCTCCCTTATTATCATTGGAATTAGTATTATTTAGCTATGTATAGCAATTATTCATGTGTATGCATATATATATATATATATACCCACAAACACACACACATATACAACGACCACCCTGCAAGGTAGGACAGTGATGGAAATTGGGGCCAAACAAACACAACAATATCGAGGTATTTGGCGAGCAACTGTGAACAACAACCGCATGAGGTAGCACATCAGGCAAAAGAGCACAAGTAGCCACTAGAATAAAGAAACATTAGATGCCACGGAGTAAGTGGCAATGCCTTAACCATATGCGTGCCGTACAGGCCACTGGGACCTCTTCCATCCGTATCAAGGGGAGTGCTAACCTTCTCCCCTAACATACAACATGCTTATCAAGGGAACTGAGGAGAAACCTCAAAGCCTAAGAGGGCAAAGCACTATAAAGGCCTGCTAAAGAGGCCCTCAATGGAGCCCCAAAATGGCCTGCAGGCGGAGGTCTTTGAAGGAGGCCCTCACTGGAGCCCTAAAATGGCCTGCAGGTGGAGGCCTGCGAAGGAGCCCTCACTGGAGCCCTCAATCGGCCTGCAGGCAGAGGCCTGCTAAGGAGCCCCTCACTGGAGTCCTAAATCGGCCTGCAAACAGAGGCCTGCGAAGGAGCCCTCACTGGAGCCCTAAATCGGCCTGCAGCCAGGAGGGAGGCCCCACCAGATTCCACCCTCCAAGCTGTGCCTAACGTGCTAGTGATCCAGCACCTACCCCCAATAACAGGCAAGGCACAGGGAGGGCCCTGGACTAGGCCAGCAATCCCCCCCACTCACCCCCAAAAAAGCCCACAAAGGGAGGGAGGGAAACAGAATCAAATAAAATTAAAGCAAGAGAGAGAAAACAGGAAGAGATGGGATCAGAGAGAGCAGAGAGTCCCAGAAATCCACCCCTACTTGGCCCCACACAAACCACAGTAAAGAGGCACCAACTGGCACAGAACTCTTCTCCAGCAGCTGCTTTGAGAAAAGAGGCAGCGAGCAACGCTGCCTAATAAAGGCCTCCACCGCTCCTCCCCCCCCCCGCCTTGAGCCCATAGGTGGTTTCAGAATTAAACAGCCTCACCTCTCATTCCTCTACGTGCGCAAATAGTCCTCCCACCAACAGCTACGCGTTGGTGGGGGAAGGGGATTCCCTGACTTACTACCACAGATCCTGCTTGAACTGGAATTGCCAAGGATTAAGCCTAGGACCCCATGAGTATAAAACATGTGCTCTACCACAATGCAACACGTCTTCCCTGGACAGGAATATGATCATCAAAACATTACTGCCAAAGGACCATAACCTAGAACCAATCCAGTAGGGCAGATGTGCAGCAATTGTATGGAGCTGAGCACACATACCCTCATACAGTAAGCTGCGAATCAATCAATCCACAGGGCAAGATTTCTGAACAACATCTGCAGCCCCAGCTGCTGTTTCAGGCTCAAGAAATGCATGCCCAGCATCAGTTTATGCATGTAGTTCCCACTCTAGCTCTGGATACATGTGTGGAAGACTGCTTCTGTGTGTGCCTTGGAATGGAACACCAATTTCCACCAGAGAGTATTTCCAGGAGTTTGAGTGGGGAAGACCTCTCCTTCCTAAACTTGTCAACTTTTGGGGGACTGAATATTTTGCTCAGTTGCCAGTGGGGCACTCACACCTGATGGGTGCAACTACAAGGAGTTTTTTCTCCTGCAGTTGCACCTTTGAGGGTGTGACGACGGTTAGATCTGAGATAGCAGTGGAGGGATGAGGACTTGGGACGTTGGGACTTGCCCACACTGGAGCAAGCAGTCACTCTCCTCGTGCATGGGAAGTCCCTACCAAGGATTAGCCAAGTGGCTCTCGGGAGACCACCAGTGCCACCCCCCCCCCAAAGTGCCCAAGTGGCAGTTGGTGGCAGCTGGCACTGCCTCCCCCTCCTGCCATGATTGTGAGCCATTTCAAGCCTGCTAAAGAGGCCCTCACAAGTGTGTGGTTTTTTTTTTTTTTTTTTGTAAACCTATTTTTTCCTGGTAGATTGCAAAAGCTGGCTGTCAAGCTGGCTTTTGACCCCCATTTTGATAGCAATAGGCAGTCCATTCAAAGTGCCCCAGTGGCATGTTGGAGGGTTGCCCATGGTTGCCAAACCTTGTTTTTTTTTTTGTTTTTTTTTAATCCCCATACATTTTTGCAAAGATTTGCAAAAATTTATTATTTTTTAAATTCTCTACCCGCACTTGCAGAACTGCGGATGATCTTTCTCTTAAAGAATATAAAAAGTTGGATTCAGACTTATTTAGTCATGCTTTAGCCCCATTAACGTAAGTTAGTCATGACTACATGTGCCGTTGATTTCAGTGGGACTAAAGGGTGCCTTAAACTGGATCCAACCCATAGTATATGGCTGTGATCTGTTTCAGCTTCACACTTCTCATTGTTTATATATTTATAATTTATGTTCACTCTGTTTCAGGCTCAATCCCATGCATGTTTAGACAGAAAAAGTCCTTCAACTCCCAGCATTCCCCAGCCAGCCAGTTGCAGGACATTTTTCTGCCTTAACATGCATAGGATTGCACCCTTATACTATTTATTTCTATCCTGTCTTTCCATCCCATAGGGATCCACAAGAAAGCTAGAGCAGGAGCAGAAAATAAGTTAAAACAGAATAAAACAGTAAAATATTCATTCAATGCAACAAACAACAAAGTGACAAATAACATGATGACAAAGCCCAAAAAGGCAGCCGAGCAGACACTGGAACAGGGGTGGGCCACTTAGGGCCCTCCAGATATTTTGGCCTACATCTCCCATCATCCCTTACCACTGACTATGTTGGTGAGGGCTGATGGGAGTTGTAGGCCAAAACATCTGGAGGGCCCTAAGTGGCCCACCCTTCTACCAGAAGCACCCAAGGCAGCATCTAATCCTTATACTTCACCCAAAAGTTAACTATAACAGTCATGATTTGACTTGCTGCTTGGATCCTAACACTGAAGAAGCCAAGTAAATCACCCTTGGAAGGTTTCTGTTGGTGCTGAAATCTGTGGGTTCAAAGGAGCTGTTTAGTGTGTTGGGGCTTGACCCCTCCTCCACCCTGTACTCAGTCTTTTAGGCCACATGGCAGCCATTTTGTGGTGGTGCTCAGGACAGTTTCTTGAATTGCCAAATGTGCCCACAGGCCCAAAAAAGTTGCCTACCCCTGGCCCTGCCATAAAGTATTGTTTTATGAACAGAAGAACATAAGAAGAACCATTCAGGATCAGACCAAGGGTCCATCTAGTCCAGCATTCTGTTCACACAATGGCCAGCCAGCTGCCCATGGGATCCCACAAGCAGGACATGAGTGCAACAGCATCCTTATCATGCCCATGTTCCCCAGCAACAGGTGTACATAGGCATACTGCCATTGATACTGGATGGAAACATATAGCCATTAAGGACTACTAGCCATTGATAGCCTTCTCCTCCATGAATTTGTCTAACACCCTTTTAAAGGCCTCCAAATTGGTAGAGTACATCAGTACATCTTGTGGAAGTGAATTCCATAGTCTAACTCTGCGCTGTGTGAAGAAGTATATCCTTTTATCTGTCCTGAATCTCCCGCCAGTGAGCTTCATGGGATGACCCTGTGTTCTAGTATTATGAGAGAGGGAGAAAAATGTCCCCCTATCCACTTTCTCCACACCATGCATAATTGTGTACACCTCTGTCATGTCTCCCCTTACTCATCGTTTTTCTAAGCTAAACAATTCCAGCTGCCTTTCCTCATAGGGGAGTTGCTCCAGCTTCTTGATCATTTTAGTTGCCCTTTTTTGCCCTTTTTCCAACTCTACAATATCCTTTTTTAGGTGCAATGACCAGAACTGTACACAGTATTCTAAGTGCGGTCACACGTAGATTTGTATAAGGGCAGTATGGTGTTGACAGTTTTATTTTCAATTCCTTTCCTAATTATGCCGAACACGGAGTTTGCCTTTTTCACAGCAGCCGCACACTGGGCCGACATTTTCATCGAGCTGTCCACTACAACCCCAAGTTCTTTTTCTTGGTCAGTCACCACTAGCTCAGATCTCATCAGCTTATACTTAGTCGGGATTTTTTGCCTCAACATTCATTACTTTACACTTGCTTACATTGAACCGCATTTGCCATTTTGATTCCCATTCTCCCAGTTTGGAGAAATCCTTTTGGAGCGCCCCACAATCCCTTTTTGTTTTCACCACCTTAAATAATTTGGTGTCATCAGCAAACTTGGCCACTTCACTGCTCACTCCTAACTCCAGATCATTTATGAATAAGTTGAAAAGTGTTGGTCCCAATACAGATCCCTGTGCAACCCCACTGTTTACCTCCCCCCATTGGGAGAATTTACATTTATGCCTACCCTCTGCTTTCTGTTCTTTAACCAGTTCCTGATTCATAAGAGGACCTCCCCTCTTATTCTGTGACCGCTAAGTTTGCTCAGGATTCTTTGGTGAGGGACTTTGTCAAAAGCCTTTTTGAAGTCCAAGTAAGCAATGTCTACCAGATCACCCCTGTCCACATGTTTATTGACACTCAAAGAACTCTAAAAGTTTAGTGAAACAGGATTTACCATTGCAGAGGCCGCTGATTCTTTCTCAGCAGGGATTGTCCTTGTACATGCTTACTAAATTTATTTTTAATAACGCTTTCAACCAATTTACCCAGAACAGACGTTAGGCTAACTGGCCTGTAATTTCCCACATCCTGCCTGGATCCCATTTTTAAAACTGGGGTTACATTGGCCATTCTCTTGTGCACTGGTACAGAGGCTGATCTTAGGGACATGTTACATATTCCTGTTAGGAAATCAGCAATTTCATATTTTAGTTCTTTAAGAACTCTACGATGGATACCACCTGGGCCTGGTGATTTATTAACTTTCAATTTATCAATAAGGTTGAGAACGTCATCTTTTGTCACCACTGTTTGCCTCAGTTCCTTAGACTCCCTTCCTGAAAACATCGGTACAGGCACAGGTATCTGTCCTGTATCTTCTGCAGTGAAGACAGATGAAAAGAATTCATTCAGCTTCTCTGCAATCACTGCAATCTCCTTATCTTCCTTAATACTCCTTTAAGTCTATTATTGTCCAATGGTCCAACTGCCTCCCTAGGTGGTTTCCTGCTTTGGATATATTTAAATAATGCTCCTTTCTAGTCCTCCTCGATCTCTCAGTGGCTTTTGATACCGTTGACCACGGTATCCTCCTGGACCGCCTGGAGGGTTTGGGCTTGGGAGGCACTGTATTGCAGTGGTTCCGGTCCTTCCTCTCTGGAAGATACCAGAGGGTAGTTCTCGGGGAGGAGGTTTTGGACCCTCGGCCGCTCACTTGTGGAGTGCCGCAGGGTTCCATCCTCTCCCCGATGTTATTCAACTGCATCTACCTAAAGCCGCTGGGAGCTATCATCAGGAGGTTTGGGGTGCGGTGTCATCAGTATGTGGATGACACGCAGCTCTACCTCTGTTTCAAGTCCTCACCGAGGTTGGCCGTTGAGACCCTGTCCAAGTGCCTGGAGTCAGTGGCTGGCTGGATGGGAAGGAACATGCTGAAGCTGAACCCCGACAAGACCGAGGTACTTCTGGTGGGGGACAAGGGGAGGTTAGGGGATGTTGACCTGGTGCTGAATGGGGTACATTTACCCCTGAAGGACCAGGTCCGCAGCTTGGGGGTCATTCTAGACTCCCAGCTGTCCATGGAGGCTCAGGTGGCAGCTGTGAGCTGGGCGGCGCTGTATCAACTCCATCTGATATGGCAGCTGCGCCCTACCTTCCTAATCACCTGCTCCCATCAGTGGTTCATGCCTTGGTCTCCTCTCGCCTAGAGTACTGTAATGCGCTCTACGTGGGGTTACCCTTGAAGACGGTTCGGAAGCTACAGCTAGTACAGAATCTGGACCCCAGGCCAGTACTGCCGCACAACAGCAAGGTCCGTAAACGCTTGCTCGATCAAGGACTTGCCCTTGAGCAATCCAAGATAATTCCCACTGAGGTGCACCACCAGCACGTCTGGGAGCATGGCCACATGGCCTGACCGGAGCAAAGTCACTGCATTCCACGCCGACCCAGCCATTGCCCGTCAGCGATCCGGCCAATCCCAAGCTGGGGTCCAACACGCGACCGTGCAGCTCTCTGGGCAGCCCAGTACACCATGCTGTGTCCGAACACGAGCACACGAATTGGCCTCGATCCACTCCAGTGACCTGCAACAAGAAGAAAGGCACCGCAGCAGTACCACTCACAGTAACTTTCGAATATAAGAATGATAGTCAGCTGAACACCACCGGTCCACAGGCTGTATTCCAGCCGGTGGGAAAATTCAGAGCAGCAACCGTCCAAAAGAAACTGACGACTGTAGAATGCTCCAAGCACCTGGCATGTACTGTACCAGTGACTGACAGGAGTGTCTTAAACCAACACCACACCTCTCAAAAGTGTGGAGAAGCAAAAGCTCGGCCTTGACTATGAGGTCCGCAAAGGCCACATACTCAATATTGTTGTTGATCAGAATAATTGCAAATGCAGGCAGCACTTAGGTAATATTGTGCTTCTGCAATACAGCCATTCCAGTGCGTTCGAAGAACAGGATGTTGCTTTCATGTGCGATCACAACTACAGGGTAGGCAATACATTGCACTCCCTGCCTGGGCCAGGATTGAAGTCGGCCAACGCCGTATCTATGGACACTCATGGCAGCTGCCTACTGCTCCAGTAGGAAGAGAAGCCCCGTAGGCTAGGCAGGGGCTATAAAGGGAACCAAACCGGTGGCTTGTATTTCACGGCCAGCAGACAGGAATTAGCATGTGCCACACCTTGACAACCGAGCTTGCATAAAGCACGCCCGGCTATAATGATACACTTCGTGAAAAACTGTCACAGACGCAATCAGCAATCTGGGCCAAACATAGTGCATGGAAGCACATAGGTCGGATGAGCTTTATTCTGTTGTATACCATCCTCGCACTGCCAAAACAGTTGAAGCCTCTGACAGAAAACCCCTACTTCCTTAGAGGAAATAAAAGGGATATGGAACTGCCTAGAGCCACCTAAAAGGAGGCCTCGAAGAGGCAACTGAGCCCCCAATTGATGCCGTAGAGGCAAAGGATTGCTGCCCATATCTTAGGGATACCCACCTGCTGATACCCCAAGCAGTCTCCCGGGAAGGCAAAAATGAAATTGGGCCCTTCCCACATTAATGAGAATATGAGCCCACCCAGCTATAGCTGGCACCCCATGGCAGTCCATGCCAGATCAGAGGGCAAAACCAATTATACTAGGACATGGGTCACTCTATGGAAAACATTAAGTAACCCAAAATTGGGAACCCATCCCCACATGTAGGAGGCATGCAGCCAAGAGAGGATGCTTGAAGCAAAGTCCACCTGAGTACTGCCCAATGACAGCCAATCACACTGCCTACTACCCCTAATTCAAGCAAAACATGGGAACTGAAATCAAAATAAATAACAATGAGGATGAAGGCAAGTCATTATCAGGTCCAGGAACTACACGGGCCAAAAGAATCCCATAACTCTGGGAATGGAAGTAAGTTACCTGCTTTCAGAGTTACCTGCTTCAAGGGCAAAATAAAGTAAGGGCCAATGGTTGGCTTAAGGAATGGGGTTACCACCCATGCACACTGGGCCAGCCATACCGTAACCGCCCCGGACAGCCCACCAGCTGCCAACAGGGTAGGCAATAAAGAACAATACCGGCACCATATACAGGCCAGAGGATTAGGCAAAACCGGCAGTGCCGGTAAGAAAAGCCCAAGAGTAAACCAGAGCTCTGCGGGAAACGCAATGCGGCAGATGAATTAAGTGTAATGTATCATGCAAATAAACCTGGGCTAGATTAACGACCTGCCGTATGCTATATTAAACTAAGAATGCACCTGCAGCTCAATGCCTAAATTGCATTCATAAGCCCCATTGCAATGAAAGGCAGCTATAAGTCTCCCTCGTTAAAAGCTGAGCCCCTAAAATAACTAACATGTATAGAAGCTCTGGACGTCCAAGGACAGAACCAAAGATACGAGGCAGGCTCGACCACACTTACCAGTCTGAAATTGTCACGTAGTGATGAAAGAAGCTCAAGCCACCAGAGAAAGCACATGGCTTAAGAGCATTGGGACTCACGATTATTCACTGGGTGAAGAAATAGATGATGAAAACAGCTCCTCAAAGGACTAACAGGTACGCTACTGCAGATCCAGGAATTGCCTCATGAAGAACACACGGCTTAAGAGCACCGGGAAAAACAGCTAAAGAAAGCATACAGTATTAATATCAAGGGATGGCATGGCAGGGGACTAAACCATGAAATGAACAAAGACGTCATAATACCCAAGCAGTTGAGGCAACGGGTATCAGAATGGGGCCGCACGTGGGTGTCAGGTACTAGCAGGGCGTATGTATCAATGCCCGCTGAACTGCAAATAAAAACGCCACAAGAACTAACAGCACGATTTGGCATGCTAAAATTGTTCTTGCAAGCCCAGAACACGACTTGGTTGGCTATGCCAGGACAACACGGATTAAGAAAAGTGAGCAATGCCACAGTCATGATAAAAACCTTAAGTGAAGCAAGAGCAAGATTCGTGTGGGCGTATGTCCCGCATTAAAATAATTAAGATCATACGAAAATTAATAGGGTGAACATGAAGTCCCTATCATTAACACGCCAACACCACTGACTGGATAAACTGAATCAGTCCATTGGGCCATCCAGTCCTTTACCCCCGACACTGAGGAGCAATGGCCCTCTGGGTTCCAGGCAGGAGGCCCCAATGAGATGCCAGGAACTTGTTCCCAGGACCCCCGGTACACAAGCCGGGGGTCCTGGGAACAATAAACCATAGAGCCACAGCCAAGTGCTCAGGAAAACACCCTTTTCTTTTTCCCTGCCATCATGCCCCCCATCATGAGGCAACTCAATGCCAAATAATATAAGGGGATCACCAGTGGCAGATTTCTTCCTGCTGGATGACTATACAGCACATAGAAATCCGCTTTATACTGAGTCAGATGATTGGTCAAATTAGCAAAGTCTGCTCTGACTGGCAGGGGCCCTCCTGGGCACCAGGCAGGGATCCCTCCCAGCTCCACCTAGAGAGGCCAGGGACCGAACCCGGGACCCTCCGCATGTAAAGCAAGTACTCTACCACTGAGCCATGACCCACTCCTAAATTGAGAAAGGTTAACGAAATGAGGACCACCAGAACAACAGACCAGTCCGCTCAGTACCACCGACTAGCAGTGTCTCTCCATGATTTTAGGCAGGATTGTTTCCCAACCTTCCTAGAGATACTGATGATTGAACAAGGGGACATATGCTTGCAAAGCGGGTGCCCCACCTACAGAGCAATGGCAATTAACTTGAAACAGATTGTTTTAATTCATTTGTTTCAGTACCAGAGCAATCAAAGTGTTTCACATACTTTATTGCACAGTGACCTTGTGAGGTAGACCGGAATACGAACCCCTTATTTTAAGGAAGGTATTGTGTAGTATTGTACTGGTATCCCGCCTGCTTTCCTGCAAGGAAGCCAAGGCGGCGCACACAATTTTCCTTACATGTTATCCTCACAACAACCCTGTAAGGCATGGTAGGCCGATAAGGCATAAAACAAAGAGGGGGGAAGGTAAACCAACCCGTATGTGTAAGACAAGGCCAGAACCCGTGCAAGAAAAGCAAATTTTACCGCCAGACCATAGACAATTAAGGATATAGAAAGTATGAACAAGCGGGCTTCATTGCTCAGCTAATACTATTAGTATCAATAACTAATCACAAAATTATATACATACATACACATATATATATATATCACAACAACTCTGCAAGGTAGGAACAAGGCAAAAACCAGTGGGGTAGGAATCCAATGCCCAATAGTTGCCACACGAGCCAGACAGGACCCCTCACATAGGCAGGCAAGAATCAGGGTAGTAGCATGGGGGCAGGGCGGCCACTGTGAACGAGCAAGCCCCCCCCCCACAAACCAAGGGCCTAGAATTTGTGCTCCCTTATTATCATTGGAATTAGTATTATTTAGCTATGTATAGCAATTATTCATGTGTATGCATATATATATATATATATACCCACAAACACACACACATATACAACGACCACCCTGCAAGGTAGGACAGTGATGGAAATTGGGGCCAAACAATCACAACAATATCGAGGTATTTGGCGAGCAACTGTGAACAACAACCGCATGAGGTAGCACATCAGGCAAAAGAGCACAAGTAGCCACTAGAATAAAGAAACATTAGATGCCACGGAGTAAGTGGCAATGCCTTAACCATATGCGTGCCGTACAGGCCACTGGGACCTCTTCCATCCGTATCAAGGGGAGTGCTAACCTTCTCCCCTAACATACAACATGCTTATCAAGGGAACTGAGGAGAAACCTCAAAGCCTAAGAGGGCAAAGCACTATAAAGGCCTGCTAAAGAGGCCCTCAATGGAGCCCCAAAATGGCCTGCAGGCGGAGGTCTTTGAAGGAGGCCCTCACTGGAGCCCTAAAATGGCCTGCAGGTGGAGGCCTGCGAAGGAGGCCCTCACTGGAGTCCTAAATCGGCCTGCAAACAGAGGCCTGCGAAGGAGCCCTCACTGGAGCCCTAAATCGGCCTGCAGCCAGGAGGGAGGCCCCACCAGATCCCACCCTCCAAGCTGTGCCTAACGTGCTAGTGATCCAGCACCTACCCCCAATAACAGGCAAGGCACAGGGAGGGCCCTGGACTAGGCCAGCAATCCCCCCCCACTCACCCCCAAAAAAGCCCACAAAGGGAGGGAGGGAAACAGAATCAAATAAAATTAAAGCAAGAGAGAGAAAACAGGAAGAGATGGGATCAGAGAGAGCAGAGAGTCCCAGAAATCCACCCCTACTTGGCCCCACACAAACCACAGTAAAGAGGCACCAACTGGCACAGAACTCTTCTCCAGCAGCTGCTTTGAGAAAAGAGGCAGCGAGCAACGCTGCCTAATAAAGGCCTCCACCGCTCCTCCCCCCCCCCCGCCTTGAGCCCATAGGTGGTTTCAGAATTAAACAGCCTCACCTCTCATTCCTCTACGTGCGCAAATAGTCCTCCCACCAACAGCTACGCGTTGGTGGGGGAAGGGGATTCCCTGACTTACTACCACAGATCCTGCTTGAACTGGAATTGCCAAGGATTAAGCCTAGGACCCCATGAGTATAAAACATGTGCTCTACCACAATGCAACACGTCTTCCCTGGACAGGAATATGATCATCAAAACATTACTGCCAAAGGACCATAACCTAGAACCAATCCAGTAGGGCAGATGTGCAGCAATTGTATGGAGCTGAGCACACATACCCTCATACAGTAAGCTGCGAATCAATCAATCCACAGGGCAAGATTTCTGAACAACATCTGCAGCCCCAGCTGCTGTTTCAGGCTCAAGAAATGCATGCCCAGCATCAGTTTATGCATGTAGTTCCCACTCTAGCTCTGGATACATGTGTGGAAGACTGCTTCTGTGTGTGCCTTGGAATGGAACACCAATTTCCACCAGAGAGTATTTCCAGGAGTTTGAGTGGGGAAGACCTCTCCTTCCTAAACTTGTCAACTTTTGGGGGACTGAATATTTTGCTCAGTTGCCAGTGGGTCACTCACACCTGATGGGTGCAACTACAAGGAGTTTTTTCTCCTGCAGTTGCACCTTTGAGGGTGTGACGACGGTTAGATCTGAGATAGCAGTGGAGGGATGAGGACTTGGGACGTTGGGACTTGCCCACACTGGAGCAAGCAGTCACTCTCCTCGTGCATGGGAAGTCCCTACCAAGGATTAGCCAAGTGGCTCTCGGGAGACCACCAGTGCCACACCCCCCCCAAAGTGCCCAAGTGGCAGTTGGTGGCAGCTGGCACTGCCTCCCCCTCCTGCCATGATTGTGAGCCGTTTCAAGCCTGCTAAAGAGGCCCTCACAAGTGTGTGGTTTTTGTTTTGTTTTGTTTTTTTTGTAAACCTATTTTTTCCTGGTAGATTGCAAAAGCTGGCTGTCAAGCTGGCTTTTGACCCCCATTTTGATAGCAATAGGCAGTCCATTCAAAGTGCCCCAGTGGCATGTTGGAGGGTTGCCCATGGTTGCCAAACCTTGTTTTTTTTTTGTTTTTTTTTTAATCCCCATACATTTTTGCAAAGATTTGCAAAAATTTATTATTTTTTAAATTCTCTACCCGCACTTGCAGAACTGCGGATGATCTTTCTCTTAAAGAATATAAAAAGTTGGATTCAGACTTATTTAGTCATGCTTTAGCCCCATTAACGTAAGTTAGTCATGACTACATGTGCCGTTGATTTCAGTGGGACTAAAGGGTGCCTTAAACTGGATCCAACCCATAGTATATGGCTGTGATCTGTTTCAGCTTCACACTTCTCATTGTTTATATATTTATAATTTATGTTCACTCTGTTTCAGGCTCAATCCCATGAATGTTTAGACAGAAAAAGTCCTTCAACTCCCAGCATTCCCCAGCCAGCCAGTTGCAGGACATTTTTCTGCCTTAACATGCATAGGATTGCACCCTTATACTATTTATTTCTATCCTGTCTTTCCATCCCATAGGGATCCACAAGAAAGCTAGAGCAGGAGCAGAAAATAAGTTAAAACAGAATAAAACAGTAAAATATTCATTCAATGCAACAAACAACAAAGTGACAAATAACATGATGACAAAGCCCAAAAAGGCAGCCGAGCAAACACTGGAACAGGGGTGGGCCACTTAGGGCCCTCCAGATATTTTGGCCTACATCTCCCATCATCCCTTACCACTGACTATGTTGGTGAGGGCTGATGGGAGTTGTAGGCCAAAACATCTGGAGGGCCCTAAGTGGCCCACCCTTCTACCAGAAGCACCCAAGGCAGCATCTAATCCTTATACTTCACCCAAAAGTTAACTATAACAGTCATGATTTGACTTGCTGCTTGGATCCTAACACTGAAGAAGCCAAGTAAATCACCCTTGGAAGGTTTCTGTTGGTGCTGAAATCTGTGGGTTCAAAGGAGCTGTTTAGTGTGTTGGGGCTTGACCCCTCCTCCACCCTGTACTCAGTCTTTTAGGCCACATGGCAGCCATTTTGTGGTGGTGCTCAGGACAGTTTCTTGAATTGCCAAATGTGCCCACAGGCCCAAAAAAGTTGCCTACCCCTGGCCCTGCCATAAAGTATTGTTTTATGAACAGAAGAACATAAGAAGAACCATTCAGGATCAGACCAAGGGTCCATCTAGTCCAGCATTCTGTTCACACAATGGCCAGCCAGCTGCCCATGGGATCCCACAAGCAGGACATGAGTGCAACAGCACCCTTATCATGCCCATGTTCCCCAGCAACAGGTGTACATAGGCATACTGCCATTGATACTGGATGGAAACATATAGCCATTAAGGACTACTAGCCATTGATAGCCTTCTCCTCCATGAATTTGTCTAACACCCTTTTAAAGGCCTCCAAATTGGTAGAGTACATCAGTACATCTTGTGGAAGTGAATTCCATAGTCTAACTCTGCGCTGTGTGAAGAAGTATATCCTTTTATCTGTCCTGAATCTCCCACCAGTGAGCTTCATGGGATGACCCTGTGTTCTAGTATTATGAGAGAGGGAGAAAAATGTCCCCCTATCCACTTTCTCCACACCATGCATAATTGTGTACACCTCTGTCATGTCTCCCCTTACTCATCGTTTTTCTAAGCGAAACAATTCCAGCTGCCTTTCCTCATAGGGGAGTTGCTCCAGCTTCTTGATCATTTTAGTTGCCCTTTTTTGCCCTTTTTCCAACTCTACAATATCCTTTTTTAGGTGCAATGACCAGAACTGTACACAGTATTCTAAGTGCGGTCACACGTAGATTTGTATAAGGGCAGTATGGTGTTGACAGTTTTATTTTCAATTCCTTTCCTAATTATGCCGAACACGGAGTTTGCCTTTTTCACAGCAGCCGCACACTGGGCCGACATTTTCATCGAGCTGTCCACTACAACCCCAAGTTCTTTTTCTTGGTCAGTCACCACTAGCTCAGATCTCATCAGCTTATACTTAGTCGGGATTTTTTGCCTCAACATTCATTACTTTACACTTGCTTACATTGAACCGCATTTGCCATTTTGATTCCCATTCTCCCAGTTTGGAGAAATCCTTTTGGAGCGCCCCACAATCCCTTTTTGTTTTCACCACCTTAAATAATTTGGTGTCATCAGCAAACTTGGCCACTTCACTGCTCACTCCTAACTCCAGATCATTTATGAATAAGTTGAAAAGTGTTGGTCCCAATACAGATCCCTGTGCAACCCCACTGTTTACCTCCCTCCATTGGGAGAATTTACATTTATGCTGTTGTGGAAAAATGAACCACTGCGTTGTGTTTTGAAGAGGTTCTTAGAGAGGAAAGTTTATTAGTGAATTCACGGATGGCATCTGAGCGCAGTCAGGAATGCCAACCAAAATGCAAGGGAGACACTTCCATTTATACTAAATAACATCATGTAGAGGTCAGGTGACAATTGAGTCAGTACAGGAAACAGAGACAATTCAAAAGGAGACATTTAAACAAAAAAACAAAAGATCAGGTATTGCCCATCTTCCAGCCATCATGCTAATCAGTGGTCTTTCCCAAGGTGATAATCCCAAAGTGATAATCCCAAGGTGATACTGGCTCACTGTACTTTTAGCATAAGCAGGAAGGAGGCTTAGGCAAATCAAAAGATGGGTGATTTGCCCTCAGGGTTGTTCTGTGAAAGGTCAAGGAAAGGGTCTGACTTGTCAGGACATGTTCCTGGTAGGAACAAGAGGAATGGTCTGACTTTTCTGTTTAAACAGAAGTCTGGACAAATTTTACTTCTACATTCCCCCGTTTTGTGCTTTTATAGCACAACTAACATTTGTAACTTATTCTATGCAAATATTCTGTAAGCGGTTCCATTCAGCATCTAATGCTTCCTTTTCCTTTTCTCTCCCTTGATCAATCCTTTCAAGCATCATTATTTTTTCTTTTTGAGTCAATACAGAGCTTTTGCTTTTGCTGCATGTAGTAAAACAACACTTGCTTAACAATAATAATATATAAAACCCAACAAATACAAGCAATAGGGTTATTAATCCATGAACAATTGCTCTACCCCAACTTCCTAGGTCTGGTATCCAGCTTGTTAGCCAAGACCACATTTCTAGGCTTTTGTCAGGGGCAACAAAAGCAATTTCACGTATTTTTTCTGCATGATTAAAAGAGATATTGTAATTATCAGGAATGAACACACAACACTCTTGACCAATCAAGGCACATACTCCACCTTTTGAGGCAAACACCATGTCTAATGCCATGCGGTTTTGCAAGGTCATTTGACGAATAGCTTTTTGTTCTATGGCAAGTTCTTCAATAGCCTCAGCTGTTTCATTTGCTAAAATTTCTACCACTGCTTGGAGCCTTATTACTGCACCTCCTACCCGAACCACCTCTCCTGGTGGGAAGAAAGACCAGCCTATGGCTTCTCCATAGGTAAAAGGGCTTGTAATTTCTACTTCTTTTCTAGCTGACCCTAGATCTCGTCTGTTTCGCAGGCGTCCTTTGGGAAGGGTAGTACTGAGGCTCATAGCAGGGGTCAGATAGGCTATAAAACAGGTTCCTTCCCAATATTGGGGTAGGATTTTATGGGCTATATCACCACATATCCAATAATGACCTGCTAGTGTTTCCCAGGATCTTGAGCAAGGTTCTGTGGGTGAGATGGTGTTTATGTACCTAGCATAGTAGCCTCTTAAGAGGCTCGTCCCATCTTTGGCAGTACTATTTCGCATTGTGCCATTGCGAAAACACTGCCCTTTCCCTGTAAGGGTACAGTCCCACAGTTTATCATTAAAACTCTTCCAGGTACTACATTTAAGAGATTTGCCCATAGTTTGATTACTTCGGGAGAAGTAATTTCCATAATTGGTGCAGAATATGGGTTTGGCAGTATGGTTATTGCTCCAATCTCCATGAGGGGTGAAATAATGCTTACATTGACTTTGTCCTACAAATGTGGAGGGCTGATTTTGTGTTTTGTTGCATGTAAAACACCATTCCCCCAATGTAGGAACAACTTGCAGGTAACCTGGACCCTTTAGAGTACTCTGTTTCCAGGTGGTGTTTTCACTAAGGTACAAGGGTCTGTTGGTGAAGGTCAAGTTTACTAGTGTAATGGGCACTGGCCACATGGGAACTCCTCCCTGGGAATGTACTGGCATGTGGCTACATACCCAGCAGTTGGTAGCATTAAATCTTTGTGCAAACTTTAAAGAAAGCTGAATGTAAGTATTTTCCCGGAAGGCAGATTGGATAGGGCTTATGAGTCCTAAGAATATAACCATATTCCATTTGGCCATATTGTTTCAGATATCAATATATTTATATATCAATTAGGACAAAAGAACCACCAGTCACTAACAAGAGCACAACTACAGGTGTTTCCTCTTGTTCTGACTTTGATGTACCTGAGGGCTGATAAGTAAGGCTCGTGGCTCAGGCTGAGGTGGTGTTCTTCTAAATTGATGACATCAGTTCTTCTCGTCCGATCCTCTGGGTGTGGTCTTTGATGGTCGTCCCGTCCGAGGTCTGAGATGATATTGATGTCCTGGCACAAATTCTTCAGCTTCAGGGGAGAGGTTAAAACTAGCACATTCACCCTGAATCGGTGGAGGCGTTATTATGTCCTCATTCTCATCAGGGGGTGGAGAGGTCTTCTTGCATTGGGAGGCATGGATCCACGTCTGGAGTCCCTGGCACTTCACTGCAGTGTTAGTCTTTAAAAGTACCTGGTATGGACCTTTCCATCTCGGATCCAGCGATGACTTCCTTTGATGTACTTTAATATGAATCCAGTCACCTGGTTCGATAGAGTGTCCTTCAGTGCTGGGTTGGGGCTGGGCCGCCTTTACCTGTGAATGAAAAGTCTTCACACATCTCATTAGAGCCTTGCAATAATTCTGAATTGTATCATCAAGCAGGTGTATATGTCTGGCTAGACCTAGATTAGGCGGAGAGCTGGGTGTTTGCATTGGGCGTCCCATTAATATCTCATGAGGGCTCAGTCCTGTTATACGATTTGGTGTGGATCTCATACTCATGAGGGCTATGGGCAGTGCATCTGGCCATTTTAGTCCTGTCTCTGCGCATATTTTGGCCAGTTTGCTTTTCAGTATTCCATTATGTCTTTCTATAGCTCCCACAGATTGTGGATGATACGGGCAATGGAAATGTTGCCGGACTTGTAATG